>CM056993.1:394150423-394750423 GCA_029891345.1 Dryococelus australis
TAGGAAATTGGTTAATCTTTCATTAAAGCTGATCTCTAACAACTTTATTTTTCATTTTTGTTTCAGTTTAAAAAATTTCTTAACATATTAATTTTTGTTTTGTGAGAAAAAAGTCACATTTGCACAACCCTAATGTTTCTTTGCTGCTATTTTCGTATTTCGTAAAAGAATACTGGTAAGTAGTATGTGTGTATTTTGAAAAGGGATAATGAAAATGTTTGTACATGCACAGAACAATTCCACAGTACCTATTATAAGGTATTGGGTTAGTGTTTATTTAATAGTTTTGATAAACAAGCCGGTTTAATTTTAACGCAGTAGTTGTAAAGACCATTTCCCTTTTCTAAAATAAAATGTTGAAATTTGAAGGAAATAGGTTAAAAAAAAAAAAAGTTTGTTTCACCTCTCACTGTGCATTGCATTCTTCTTGATAAGCACATTACTGCAACCAGTGTGTATAAAAATGGGTACCACATCTATTTTGATGTGTGTTGAGCTGGGTCAAAATAGGTCAAAAATTATCCCAATCTTCCATCAAGACCATCTCTCACTAACAACCCTCTTCCTATAAACTGTGCGTGGCCTCAGTGCATTCAGTCTTTCTCCTCTTCCTAGTACTGTATTCAATCTGCTGATTCTTAAAACTTTGCAGATCATAAATACCATACATCCTTGTACGATACTGTATTCCAGAATGTCTCTTTCTATGCCAGTGTATATCATAATGTTTTCTTGCATTATGTAAAGTGAGTTAAGTTTGTAAGTAGGCTGCTAAGCTATCAAAAATATGTAAAAGGACAGGGATTCAAGTACTCGTATTGTAGTAGTTGAATTCATGTCCTTTTATATATTTATGTATAAAGTGATGTTTGTTTTCCCATTGAGTCGTAAACCATTTACATGTAAACAAAAACGTACTAAATCTTTTTTGCATTACGTATTTAGACACAGGTCCATAATTTGAGAGCATATTGCAACCAAAGTAGTTGTTTGATGGGGAAATATTGTATTGATGAGTGTTTTTAGGCAAGCACCAGCAAGCAAGCGTTAACAACCTGTGCAAGAGAATTGAGCTCCTTTCGAGAGGGACGTCTATTTTTGTTATTGTTTTATTTTATGCACTTGATAAACCAGTTTCTTTTCCCCTCACTCAATGCACAGGTAAATATCCCCATCTCTCTCCAGTAGTTTTATGCGGTCCACAGAGTGCAACAAAGTGGACTATGTGGTGATGCTCTACGGCGCAGTACAGCAGTATTAACAAGTTATGGAGCTGCATACACTTTGCACTTGGCTCTGTGTTTGCTTTTGTTAGTATTACATACAGTATCAGTATTTCTTCAGTACAACTCCGTAACTTCATTGTACAGAATGTACTTTTTTGTACTTGCTTATCTTCCCAGTGTTCCATCAGTGGAATGGGTAGTTGGGAAGCTTCTGCTCCTCTTATATTCTCAGGTGATAAATAAATAATTTAAATGATTAGAAACGCATAGTGTTTGTCCTCTTTAGTCTGCCAGCAACTTTTCATGTATGGTGAAGACAGTCTCTTGTGACAACCTGTGCATCCCCAACACTGAGTCCTTTCACTCCTGCGCTTTCTCTCTTGTCCTTGCATCATTTATAGCCTCTTTCATCTGTCATGTCTCTGATCAACAGTTGCGCCAAGCACATCTCTCACCCCTGCTACAGGCATTAAGTAATCAGAGCTAGGCAAATTAAAGATATACTGTATGCATTGTTTTGGAAGTTTTAACTTTGCATTTGGGTCACACTGATAATAAAATATCCTTTTCAACTTGAAAACTTAACCATGTTTATGTTTAGGGATTAGGATTATATTTGTATTGCACAACTAGGTACATGAACTATGAAGTTGGTTCATTATGTAATGATTTTAAGAACTTATACCATAAATTCAGAAATAAAGGTGACATGGAGCAGTTAAGGCTATCATTGCATCAGAAATAGAGAGAGAGAGAGAGAGGAGACAGATGCACGACTACTCAGGCTGATACTTGTCATCACACACAAGTATAGATAAATGGATAGCAATATTTTTTGTGTGCGTATGGGTAATTACAACATTATGCAGGCTAGACCATGTTCTTTGGGTGGCAAGTTATGATATACTGCAATATGGTGGGGTGAGTGTTGTTACTCCCAGCGGCCAGGAGCCGAACTAGAACTAGAGTGCGAGGGGATATGGTAAAGCTGCTAGTCTGGTAGACAACAGGGAAAGTGCCATTTTGCACTGGGATTATCCGGATGTATAATTCCCAGCAATCTAACCAGTGTGTTTATTTACCCAAGTGCCTGAAAGTTGCTGTTTATTCAGGCCACCAGACTGCAAATGTTCAGTCGTATAGTAGCTATTCAAAAACTGCTCTTTATGTTTACAAATAGCAGTCAAGGAATTTTTAACATGTGAATACCAGTTTTTGCTTTCAATTTCTGTCTCATGGGTATTTTTTAAAATGAGAGTGGGCTGCTACAACTTTTTAACAATAATTTTTAGCTATGTAACTTTTGGTACAGTCTACTTTAACATAACGACATGTAGTGCACTTTTGTTTTTATCATCACACCATAAAATTATATGGTCACTACTGAAAGTCCTGTAGAGGCAAGTTGAAAAGAGGAACACTGCATGCCAGTTCAGTGCCTTGCATGGAAAGGCGATCACGCAATGCAAAATACTTCTAGCCAGATACATCTTCCATCAGAATGGCTACAGGTGGACAGTTTCCTTCCCTGAGCTGGAGTTCTTATACATTATGTCTTGAGAATTTAATTTAATAGTGTTTGCTACTGTGTTCACTCCCTCTGTGTATGCCATCAATTCCATAGTATTACGGTGCAGTGACTAGAGCACCCGTCTTGCACCAATACAAATCACAATAGATTCCTGGTGGGGAAACTGTTGGATTTACACACATGGGAATCATGCCGGACGATGCAGTTAGTTAGTTGATGGGTTTTTCTGCTGCAGGTAACATTTATCAACTGAGTAAGTTTATGTGTTTGGTGTTTTCAGTGGCAGTGATGGTTTGACTTGTGCCAATTTTTGTGCAGTACTGTTGGTTTCAATTGTAAACAGTTTAATTTTAAATTTTTTTTTGTCTGAAATCTTAGACTTGATGATGTTTATTTTTATTATTAATTTCATCAAGCTTCCAACATATGTTCCCAGTGTAACATAATTAGGATTGTGCAAATATTCAGTTTACCTAAACAAAAACAAAAAAATTGCAACTTCCATTTTTTGTTTTGGTAAGAAATTTGGTTACCAAAAGTTGTAACAAAATGAAAAGTATTGATTTCACTGAATTTTTGTGTTTTTAATGGATGTTTATTTAGTGCATCAGCAAAGAAAATATTTGTGTGTTGTAGGCAAGACCCCTGTGGTGAATACTTTGTATCCTACATTTTTTAAATTTAATTTTGCAGTTAATTTAATTTAATGAATATTTTTCTGAAATGTTATGAAGTTTGTTAATCTTTTAAGACTAAGCTCTCGTAACAACATTATTTTTCATTTTGGTTTCAGTTTCACGAAAGTTCATGACCTCTTTAGTTTTCATTTCGTGAGGGGAAAAAAATTCACATTTTCACAACCCAAATTATAAGAAATGCCACATTTTATTGAATTGACAGAATTTTAATTTACTGGTGGTAATATAAACAGCATTTGTAAATCATTAAAATAGTGTCAAAAGCTGAGCGAGTGTTACATTTTGACATGTGTCACTTTAGACTTAATGAGACTTGGTCAATGTGGTTTTGATTTGCGCTAGGTCAGGCGCACTCTGGTTATAACAGATTATTTACTCTGAGGTGGTTTTCTACTGGAGGTTAACACTGGTCGTGTAGGTTGGCGACTTGGCACAAAATCAGGTGTGGACGGTACCGCAATATGTTTTACTGTTACACTATCTCATTTAGGTAGGGCAGACTTACCAGAGTGTTGTACCTGCTTCTTTGGGTCCGATGAAGCAGTGGGTCGGCGGGGACCAGCCTTCTCCAATGTAGTGCTGGATGATGAGTTACCATACAGGATGGTATGGTACTTCCTGCTCCACTCTACAGCTTTGCTGCTGCCGAAGGTGTCGGCTATGTTACCAGGGCACGAGCAGCCGAATGGTAGTCTACGCCGAGCCTTGTTTGTTTGGGGAAGAAAACTGGTGCCTTCCTGGAGAGGGAGACTTCTCTAGGTGCCTGGTGGCTTGAGCTCTGCCCCCGTGGAGTGTCTCCACAAGGTGCAGAGAGGTAACTGGCACACACGCGCTTAGCAGTTGTCCAAATGCCATAGAGCCAGAGTCGATACTTAACTATGTATGAAGGTTCCCCTTGGTAAATGCAAGTAGTCAGTGGTGCCGTAGGTAAGTGTATAACCAACAGTAGTTGATGGTGGCCTGAACCCTGTGCTCCAATCAGTCCTGTACTGCTGGCGCATGAACCTGGAGCAGTGGGTCGTGTTATCCGTCTTCCTACTACTTCTGGATGTGGTCTAACAAAGGTCAGGCCTCCAGTCCCAGGCAGATACTCCTGCCAGCACCGTCTGGCACTCGGGGTGGCTGTCCTGCCTCTCTTGGATGAGTACCTAGTGGTTGTGGCTCTACCTTTCTATACACGGTAGTGCATTGTATGGGTGGCCGCCGAAAGTGGTGTGTGTATGTGACATACAGTTTCCTGAAGGGAATCTGCAGTACTACTCTATGGTTCGTACAGTTAGTTAATCCCGGTTTCCTGCTTGCTCCGCATAAGGGTCTAGTATCTAACAATCAGAAAGGGAATTACCTCTAGAACAAATCACTATTGGGATAGGAACAAAAGTTTATTTATTTTAAATAATAAATACAGTGACACATAGTCTCACTACTAGGCTAAGTGTGAACGGAAGTAAGCTATGCTATACAGGTGGAGGTGACCTGCTCCTAAACTACTCAAGATAAGAATGACTTCGACGGCTATGAAAATAACTCGGATGCAGTTACCGTACTCAAACCTGGGGTGGTCTAGAAGAGACTTTAAGAAGGGGCCACTACCAATAGGGTAGTGGGTGTATTTGCGACTACCAGCAAGTAGCTGCGGCTGGAGACCGAGGAGGATCGGCAACGGAAGTGTGGAGTGAAGTCTTGCAGGCTTCTGGCAAGCTGTTGATAGTAAAGTCTCTGGTAGTTGGTGGTCGCAGCCTCTGGTGGCTGCTGAAGATCTTGAAGACATGGTAGGCAGTAGAGAGCCCCAGCACAGAAGTGTTCTGATGAGGTACTGGAGAAGATAACTTGCATCTTGGGCTGTGCACTGCCTTTTATAGTGCCCATGCCTGGGCTGGAGTGGGGGCTGTGACATCTGCCTGGAGCAAGCGGGGTGGAAAAATCTACCCTCTGCGCTCAGCTATATGGCCTCAGGCGCTCTGCCATCTTCAGTAAGCTTTCCTGGTATGGCAAGACACTGTCTGCTAGGTTCGTCTGGGATCCTGAAGTGTTTCACATGCTGGAACCACCCACTAGCGGGGAACGATCCTGTTTGCACTCGTAAATAACATTTTGGGCTTGACCCTTCTTCAGGTTACGTAGAACTACGTTAGTAGTGAGATAAAGTCGGATATGGAACCATCACGATGTCCCTCCATGGGAAACAATCCTGTAGCCAGCTATGGTTACCTTCTTGTGTTGGGAATAACACTGTAGAATGAATCGTAGTCGTTGGGTATAACTCGGTAAGCGGCACACGTCAATTTTGAATAATTTTTTTCACCAAGTCAGGAATACACCATTCTCTATGCTGGCAGAATTGCAGAAATAGAGTATAGTGAAATATGGGTGTGGTGTTTTTCGGGCGGTTTTTATAAAGTATTGAACACTTTACCTACAATTTGTGTTATTGAAGTAATAATAGTTGTTGAACATGCAGGAATTCATGTATTACAGTTTTTCTTTCTTATATATGGGTTGCATATTTTATGTAAATTCTAAGTGTCAAAAATGGTATGTGGCTCTTACGCAATATGTGAGTTGAGAAGCAAATTTATCAATTCAGGTATTGAGTAAATTTGTTTATCTTGCTGTATGGTTCAGTATGCACATAAAAATTAGCCTGTGTTGGTTATTAAAATCTTGTCAGGAGTTACTTGTATTACATAAAATGTCTCGCAAAAGTACAGAACATGAAAGAGTGTCATGCCAGGTGTCAACTGCAGGCGCCATTGTCACTTCTCATTGCTGTTTCCTGTGGCCTCGGCATTGAGCTAGACAAATAAACCAGGTAACTGCATTTATTAGTCTGTGAAAAATATGCTTCTCTTGTGTGTGTGAACTAAGTTAGTGTTAGATGTTGTAAGGCATAATTGATTTTGGTAGGCAAAAGGTAAGGGGAGTGAATAATCCACATGTGTCATAACCCTTATCTAAAAACTAAATAATTGAAAATGCCTCCTAGCACACTGGTTTAATTTGGTATACACCAATTTTAGATTAATTTCAGATTGTTAGTAAATTGGGACATCACGTGTGGTAGGCCTCACCCACGTCACCTCTCATCAAGGCCAGTAGCATGTTTGAGGATGACAGTGCTTTAATTTGAAGCCATCCCTTTCTTTGGGGTTCTTGACCAGTGGCGAGTTTGCCCCTGGCCCCTCATCTCTTTCATTATCTTCAGTTGGCTGTTTTGCCGGAAGTAACCAAACACCTCCAGTTTTGCTTGAGACAGTTGGCAACTAACTTTTTCTTGCTGGGTAACTGTTCGGCCACTTGAAGCACAGGGCCCATCCCGGAGTCTCTGGTGGTAAAAACCGGCATCCTGGCAGCTAGAGTACGTAGGTGGGGCTTCAACAGCTAGGTCACTAGACATGAAGCTAGTTGTCAGAGAATCAGGAACTGGGGAAGGAATCTAATCCATGTCCTCGCGACTGGATTTCCAATGGGTTATCACTCCACCGTCTCGCTCGGAAGATAGAGCTGGGGTCAAGAAGTGTTGAATCATTGCTTACCATTAGAAAAAGAATGAACAGGAAAAACCTAAGACATCTTGCCCCTCCTCCAATACTACTGCTGCTGTTTAGTTGTCCCTACTGCAATCGTGAGGAAACAGCATTCACACCTAGTTCATTAGTGGTGTTAGACAGAGTTAGCGTAAAGTTTTCGAAGCCTGTCCAAAAAATACTTTCAATGCTAAAAGTTTTGTGGTGTAACTTAAAGAGAGTTGATCAAGTAAACAACAGATTTAATATATCAGAATTCGTCCCTTTTTAATGCCAAAGTAATGTATTACATTTATTTTTATTATGGTTTTACTCAGTATTAATATTTTCAATTACTCTTTAATTTCTCAGTTAAATACCCAATATAAAGCACTTACCAGATTCTGTCAAGCAATTACAGAACTAAAGGCTCTGCACTTATTGAACCCCAACTAACACGCTGACAGTCTCACACCACTGATATCTCGGCACGTCAGGAAGTCTAGCGGTCGGATCGCTCGTGGGCCCTCGCAATATGCCGCTGGTAGCAGCGGCCCATTGAACACTGACTCCAGCAGCACGGCGTATGACGGTGACGTAGTAGACACTCGCCCCCTCTCATCCGTGCCTTATGTATGTGAGGCGCTATCCTCTATTCCCAGTGCGACAGTTCTATTTACCTACTACGTCTCTCAAAACGCACTGCTGACAACCTCCACGGCTGGCAACAATATGTACATACCTGTTAACCCATAGTGAGTAGGATATTCAATATGATATATTATGATAAGTATGGTGGTATGAGAAATAAGTTCACTTTTGTCTTATAGGATCATGAATAGAACACCATCCAATGTGAGTGCACCCAATGCTGGCCAGTACAGTTATAGGAAACAACAAAAGTTGGAGAATGCAAAGTTGTTTACACATGCTAATTTTTTGTATGTTAAGACATTTGTTGACCGTTGTCCACATATGGGTTTTTTATGCACAATTGGATTGCAAACATATTAATTTTGAAAATGTTAAAAAGTTGTCTATTTGCAGATATGCTAAGGATGATTAACATTCTAGTTACTGCTGCTTTCATCATGCGAGAGTGACATTTTATCGAGATTACGTGCCAAATTATCTTGATTAGCTGTATTTTATGTTTCGCCATGCACCTTATCTTGATTTTCTCTGTATATCTAGATAAAGTATTTGAACCGCAGATTTTGGTGGATAAAGTCTCATTATCATGATAAAACTAAAACATAAACAAATACATTAGACTATTTGCAAAGAAATTTGAAAAGTGATAGAGAAATATTTTTTGTAGATTATTAGCATAACATTAAACAGTATAATATGTAAATGGCAAAATTAGTGCAAGTGTACGAGTATTGAGGAAAATGTCAATGTATAGAAACTATTTTGGGAAACAGTAATTGCGGTGTTGTCTGTTTTCTGTGTGAAACACATTTATTAAATTTTAATACATATTTAATATTGCCACATTCATGCAGCTTAAGTATTCACTGCATATGATTTTATAAACAATAATTCACTCAATTTTAGGTTATGAATACTGGCCTGGATGTAAAACATTTAAACATTCAAAAATCCCAAAAAGAGCTATGCAACAAACTATAAGTCAGCCGCAAAAATAACAGTAACTTATGAAACATATACGTATTTAATCCTGTATTTTCAGAGGTTTAATTTTCACCATATGGCATTTGTTCCAGCATGTTTGCCTGAATAAGTATATTTCTTTAAATAAGTGCTCAGTTGTACTAACTTGCTGTGTAGAAAATTATGTTGTAAGAAAAATAACATTTAACCATTGATAATATTACATATTGTGTTGATAGAACATTTCAAAAAATGTCATTTGCTGCATATTTTAGATTGTGCTGACACGTTCCATTACCATCTCTATCAAACAGTTCTTTCTTTGCGATACATGATGTGTTGTGTTGCTTTTTTTCGTGAAAACACTATCTCGACTAGTAAAAAATATTGTCTTTATTACACACAAAATACCAAACATTTTCTGTTGACTGAGCCAGTGAAGTAGAGCATCGTGGTAGTGAGAATATTGAGATAATTTTAACTAGATATTCTTGAGGGCGGATAATACGTGGTCAAACATATTAAACATTATCAAGATAAAAATTGCAGTTAAACCTCTCATCTGGATAAAATTATCTCGATTTTCCGAAAAGTTAATCTTCATTGGCAAAACCGGCTCTTAGAGCAGTTTCTAAACCATTGGGGCGTTGACTCATTGCTCATGAATGGAGACATGCCATTTCCAGCCAGCCAAACTTTATTGCCACAAGAGCGTAACACCTAAGCTAGCACAGCCACTTATCTTCGTTAGTCTTCCTTGCAGCCTTTTTCCATCGCACTTCAATTCCAGCATCCTTCTCGTCAGCCTCCCACTTGCCATGCCCGTACCACCTCATTCTTGCCTCCTCTACGATCTCTACCAGCTTGTGTATTTAGTTTGAAATTCTTACCACTTTGTTACTACTATCATACTTCGTGCCCATTGCTTCTATCTTTCTTCCCATAGTCTTGCCCACGTCCATGATTCTGCTCCACGTGTCACAATGGGTACAAAGTACGTAGCTCTTGTCACACCTATAAACTGCATCTCCCTGCTGCCTTCTTCCTTGTTTGTATTTCTCTTTACTTTCCTGAACGTGCTATTTTCCTTATCTATCACCACCATCTTGCTTCTACTGCCACTCAACTCCATCCCAAACTTATTTACTTCATCATTCCATGCTTCCAGTTGTACGTGTACCTCCTCTTTTTGCACCTCACACCATCAGGTCATACGCAAACACCAGAGCACAGATACTCAAGAATTTTAAAGTTTACATACAAAATAATCAACTTGACTGAAACTTGCACAAGCAAAAATTAGTTAACGCTGCTGCTGAATTTAGTCTATGAAAGTTGTGTAACTGTGTATCTCTGTTGAACATCAGTTCTGTTACTATTATTTTTGGTTCATATTTGAGAATATCTAAGAAGCTATTCTTGTGGAGCAGTTTTCACTGTTTGTTAATAAAAAAGTTACTATTGTTCATACTCGTAGAGCCATTGTTTTGATGGGTTCGATTGTTTTGTCTTCTATCGTATTCGAATAGCTATGCTATCAAGACAAGTGACTGTTTTCAATAATGTTTTTTTTAATAAAAGGTTATTCTTTGAGAGTTTGTTAAGTTTAAAGCTGAATCATAGCTACAAGTCCAAGTTGGATAATAACACTCTTATCTTCATTGCTGAAACTATTCCTCTTAGAAATGCTATGTGAGTGAATCCATGTTTTAAACACCTGAAGGTCTTGTTGAGTTGACAGAAACAAGTACAACTACGTATAATTTGAGTCAACTTTGTTTACTAATTAGTGTATATGCTTTTTTTTCTTATAGTTCATACCAATTAGTTTATTATGGAAACTAGAAAATAGTATTTAAAGTACGTTTATTTGGAATGTGACGTGATTACCAACATTGTTCAGTGTTTAATCTGTTGGTGTGGTGATACTGATAATTTATATCACTTGGTTGTATATAGTTCGAAAGAAATATATGTTGGTTGTTCACAAGCAACAGCTAACTCAGTCGTCTTCTCATCTGGCGTTTCTCATGCAGTCTGTTAACTAGCAGCAGTTTCAGTTTTTGTTGCAACCAAAGTATTTATACACATCTTGTATCAGTGCTGTGAAAATGTGGTACTGAAGGGACATGTATGTGACATCTGTTGAAATGTGTTGTGTGTTTTTTTCTATTTTGCCTGGCTTTATTGTCCAGTTATGAAATATGTATGTATTAATTTGGAAGATGAGTAATCTTTTGGTTACATATGGTGCTTCGCAAAAGTGTTTTGGTTTTGTCACACTTTACATCCTCCAAACCAGCTGCCTTGTATTGTAAAACACATGTGAAATTACGTGCAATATTTGTTTTTATGTTATCAAACTTATGGTTGGAAAAAGTTGTCTTATATCAGTTATATCTAATACTCTTACTTTTCTGATCTAGCTTAAACATGCTTTAACACCTCTGCGTCATTTCAAATTTTCCACCTCGCCCTAGTTCGCTTCCTGGCCGCTAGGTTCACTCCCAACCACCGCTCACTAGACTGCCGTATGCTACCAGTCGCCGCCTGATGAAGCTGGCATAGCCAGCGAAACGTCGTGCAATTGGGCATCTGCGTAAAAATGTATTAATCCAACTTTTTGTGTGTGTGTGCGTGCATGCATGGGTGTGTGTGTGTGTCTTTATATATATATATATATATATATATATATATATATATATCCGTATCCACAAGTACCACCCTGTGAAGTACTTGTGCAATCTGTCTACTTTTTATTTATTGCAGTCAGTAGCCTAGTGGCCTGTTCCTGCCATATGACCAGTATTTCAGAGTTAGTTTTGCATAAAATTGATCTTACTTCCTCTCAATTAGTTAAATGACGAGCCACAGTGAATATTTCTAATTTTAAAATCTAAACAGATGTGGGCCATGCACAGTGTCGCAGTCTGCAGCTCTGATGGAAAATATGAATTACTAGCAAAACTTTGAGAGGTGAGCCCTCTTGGAATAGGACAAGGTTAAGGTGAAATTAATGTACTTAGTTTGTAACCACACATGCCTACATTTTAATATCATTTGAAATTCGGCTATGCACAATCAAATGTTTGCTGTATGTACTCGCATATTGTGAAACACTTTTAAGAAGTTCCCTTTTAATAAGTTTTCCCACGTATTAAGTTTATATAATTTTACTCCTGGTCCATAAACCTGAAAGTAATTTTTCTGGTTAATAAGCCTAATTTTTCTTCAGTCTGCTCAGAAACTTCTTAAGAGAGTTTTACTGTAGGTATTACGTTTTTTTAATAATTGCGTTGTAATAAGACTTTGAGAACTGAATTTGCTTAACATGGTATCCTTGATGTAATTTGAAGCAAGTGTGTGTTATGTTTTGACTATAACTGTACTGCTATCTGCAGTTCAGTTGTATATCTAAAGGCACAAGTGCAAAGTTATGAATGTATTAGAAATGTTTAAGCTGTCTGCAGTGGCCATGTACTTGGTTTGGACAATTCTATTGAAGCTGTGGTGTTTTTTTTTTTTTTTTTTTTAATATATATATATAAATCGGCTTGAATAATTTTGTGATTTGCAAAAACCCTAAATTACAGTTTTCATGTTATATAGACTTGATAAATGCTTTCCACATCCAGGGAGTGGTACATATTGAAATGTTACTGGACGGAGATACGAAACATTTCACTGTATAGGATTGTCACGGCATGCTGTTCGTTGCTCAGACTGATGTTGCTCGTGGGTCATGACAAACTTCTTTACAATATTCCTTTTAATTATTATGAGGTGTAAAATTGTTTCATTGCTCAACATGCTTGGAATTACTCGGGTGGTAGATCTGAGCCAGTAGCTTTTACAACTGCGCCATTATGAAGCACCAATATTGAAGAAAACTCTGTGTTACTTTATGGATGAAAATAGATACTTCATACATTAGCAGAGTTTGGCATAATTTATTATTCTCCAAAATTATGGTATAAGTGGGCAGAGAAAACAAATTCAAAGTTTTGTGGTGGGGCTGGGGATATGCTGTTGGATATTTTGTGATGAAAGGGGTAACCTGTTAGTGTAGTGTTAGTTACAATCCAATATTATTTCTCATGAATTACATTCATTATAGGTAAGGCATTTTTAATGAATTAACATTTAAGAAACTAAACAATCTGCAGAAAAAAATATAAACGAAGCTCTGAAATGATAACACGGGTAGCATCCTTCAAACAGCCTAAATATTCAACAGTTAGGAGTTTCCATTTTCGTGTTAAAGAGAATGAACTTTCTGGTTATCTGTACAAAGTATTATGCATATGTTTAACAGAGATCTGTAAGATATTTCTAAACAATTAAATTTCATTGTGTGTGAAACAGGGATAGTTTGTTATATTGGTTTCAAGGAAGTACTATATACATTTTTAAATTGTAATAAAAAGGCATTTTATTTCATTGGAGATTAAAATACTTTTAATCTTTGTGAGCCTTTTCTCTTGTAACAAGTGCTCTATTTTTTTTACAGAAGTAATTTGAATTGCAGATGTGGGGCAACTTAATTGTCTTATTTATAGTGAGTTTGTTGTTTTTGGAAGCAACCAAAGTACATATGTAATATTCTAAACTATTTTTGCACACTTTCGTTACTTTGCTATTTCTTGTGAAACAAACCATAAGCATTTGCCATTTTCAGTTGTAAATTATCTAATAGGCATGCGTATACTGGAAAACCTACGGCAAAAATGCTAAATGTTGCACAGAATCAGCTGATCAACCCAGTGTGCACTAATGCTGATGTCATGGGAGTAGACCTTCTTGGCTATTTGTATATGATGTTGCTAGTTTTCCTCATTTTTGGAGAGAGTATTCTCAGTGGGACAGTCTCCTCCTTGCCTGAAGTGTTGTCATCAGGATAATATGTTGGTTTTTATCTGAATACGCTATATGCCCGTCAGTCGTTGTTCACGCTTAAATACATTTAATTTGTGTGCAGTGTGCCAGTAGCCTCAAGTTTTGCTTCACAGATGTTTCTGTGGCCACTGTTATTTTCTGTAGACTCAAATGACACCATCAAACAAAATTAATATGCACATAGCATTATAATAGTACCGGCATTCCTTAAGACAGTCAGAATTTGACTTTGTGCGAAAAGTTTTGGGGTTAAGCATGTGCGGTGGAAGGAGAAATTTAAGAGAGAAAAAAATACCAAAAAATCTTTGAATAGTAGATCTTCTCAATTTGTGCTACAATATCGTACTGATGTAGTAGTTTGCTTGTGAACAACATGGCAACCAGCAGCATGCCTAAAATACTGTCTTGCTTTCATGAAACAATATTCTGCACTAATTTGATGATCAGTATAATATCTTCTTGTGCAGTAAATGTGGCATAAAAGCTTGAAACTGACAGCTGCTCCCTAAAGGTGTACTGTAGCCACTTTTGTGGCAGTGGCGTGACCATGTCTGCAGGAGTGGACCTAGCCTTTTGATTTGTGTTTTGGAAGGGTGGCATGTATAGTCCGCACCAAAAATTTTTGATGAAACATTTGGGATTATTAATATTTTGAGTATAGGCCGCACTGAATTTATTGTATTCCTGTAAATATTGAAGTCATGATTCCGTACAAACATACCAAATTCTGACTTAAATTCTCCCCTACAAAACATTTGTGACAAAAAATTTGTGTTATGTTGCAATGTTTACAAATATACATAGTGCAATTACTATTCCACAGATTCATGGCAACATGTTACACAAAATTACATCTTATCAATGTGCACTTGTAGTGCCGCGGCGGGTGTGCGAACTACGTGAGATATCTTCCTCTTGTACAGCAGAGAAATTATTTTCTCATGTACAGCATCTGTGGCCGAGCTCCAAAATGTTTAAATTTTACAACATGCAGGATGAAGGTTATTCTGTTTATGAATGTGAGTGAACAAATAATTGCGCGAATGGAAAGCATTTTTCTTCTTCATCCATTCCCCCCCTCATCCTACAAGTTAAAATATAAAAATGTACTGTACGTTGACAAATTTCTAAACTTTTTTTGGGGGGGGGAAAATTTTCAATGTCAATATATCCCACTTTTTTATTCATTATTTTTTGTAAAAATGTGCGGCCTATACATGTCGAAATATAGTATTTTTTTGGAAACAATATTTAATTAATTAAAATTAGTATTTTTAATGATTATGATATTGTTTTGAAACATTTACAGGGGCTCATGTGCCATGTGAACCATGGATCCACCTCCATTGTCTGTCTTGTTGGCCTGTTTTAGCACACTCGTTAGCTAAAAATTAAATAATGTCCAAAAGTAAACATAACAATTAAAACCATTATTTGTTCAGAAATGTACAGTTTGGCCGGCAATTTCTGAAAAGGACAAAAGTTAGTTGTGTGTACATAAATATAGCTGATTTTTTACTTTTAATGTTTGGGTGGAGAGGGGGGTTGTAGAGGTGCTGTTTTTTAACTTTTGTATGCAGAGATTCTTCCCCTTGGACATAAATACATGTGCGATTAGTGTTACAAAGTACTGCCAAAACTGATGATAATTTTAGTTTGATTGGTTTTTACCTTGCCCTTATGGATGTTGGAAAGCATTTTGCATTTTTAGCTCCAAATACGTGCAAGAAGTGCCCAAATAGAAAATGATGCAGATGTTGACTAATCTTGCCATTTCCACCTTGCCTTCATCGTGTAGCTGCAATACGTCATGCTGTTTCAGTACTTCAGTGCATGGAGGCGTCTACTAGCAAAAACGTCCCTTTCCAATGAGTGAGTGGAAGGAGTCACAGATTTTCATTCTTGTCAAGTCTGATCACTTATATCCTAGCAAGTTGTAGCTAACTTTTTACATTAAGAAAAAAAAAGCACAATCATGTTCGAAGCTGGAGTTATTGTGTTCATGTTTACATATTTAAGTATATATAATTCTGTGTAGAGCAATGTGTCTCATTTTTTGGAACAATTTATTTGGAAATCATTTTTGTACATAAACTGATACATGTGCAGAGTTGCTGAACGTGTTCTTGTGTTGTGAATATTGTTTTTGCTCTACTCAGTTCAGCAATATAAAGATTATGGAAAAAGAGGCATCACAAATGGTCACAAGAAGGGCAGGTATGTCCTCAAAAAATTATTGAAGGGTGTATTTTATTGTTTGAAATTCTCATAAAATGAAAATAAATTTTTTATCTGAACATTTTCCTGTAAAAAAATATTACAATCTTTCAAACTTAACAACTTTTACCAGAATATGCTAACTGCAAAAAAATGTGCATAGTTTATTTTTTATCATGTGAATAAAATATATTAGCAATAAAATTTGTTATACATTATAAGTTGTTGTTGCTTTATTTATGCTGTAGTGACCGCAGTAAATTATGATATTCATTTGTACTTAACATGGAGATTAGCACAGTTACTGTGGAGTCTACGTGCCTAGGATGGCAGCTTCTCGCTCACAAAATTCATGTAATTTAATCACAGCGTGACATTTGTTGTATTTTTCCTTATTTAGGAAGCAAGATGGTGTACTCCAGAGGGTCATGAGTTACGGCCATTTTTATTTCCGTAGTTTTCCAAAATCACCCCAGGCGAATACTGGAATGGTTCCTTGATGCAGGTATGGCCAGTTGCTGCCTTGTTCCTGATTAAATTACAGGTTCTTTCAACTACAAACAACCTGTTGTTGACGAGACGTATATGCAAAAGTATTCGCTGGTATTTGCAAAGGCACTTCATATCTGCTGACTTGAGTATTCAATGTATTCATCGGCAGCCTTTTGTCTCTCTCAGCCAAGCCACTGGAGGATAGAGGATGTTTGGGGCAAATT
This sequence comes from Dryococelus australis, assembly GCA_029891345.1. Taxonomy (NCBI): domain Eukaryota; kingdom Metazoa; phylum Arthropoda; class Insecta; order Phasmatodea; family Phasmatidae; genus Dryococelus; species Dryococelus australis. The sequence goes on from CM056993.1 coordinate 394,166,831, forward strand.
GCACATGTACATGTTGCTGATTACAGTGTGGATTATTGACTGATTCGTAGCTGTACTTGGCATGCCGTTGGACCAGTAGTCTCTTTAGACCCTTGGTAGGATAAACGGAACATTGTTACATAGTACTGCTTTTGATGCTGATGTCTTTTCATCAGTATTAAATTGACGTCTACTCATCAGTGTGCATCACTCAGTCACACATTTCCACGGAGTTTGATTGATTCTTCACACCATGAGATGTCAGAACTTGTACTGTCTACCCACTGCAAAGGATGGATGCTCCACGCCAAACGTACTGTACACCTAAGCCGCTGCGGGACTATGCTCTGAGATAATCCAAGTACTTTTGCTCACCGCTGGATAGCACCACTATGAAGCGTGCTCGATTAGACTGACTTAGCACACTGGTAGAGGATTTTGTCCGCAAGACCAAAAGCGGGGTAGTTTGGTTTAAATAGTTGGCGAGAGGTGTTGGTTAGAACTTACTAACTCCTGCTTCTGAGTGTTGTAGTCTGGTAGACTTTGCCTAGGCACTGCAAATTCGGTCTATGCCGGAGCTGAGGTTCCACAGGTGTGCTTTGTTAGACCAGGAGATGAGGTTATCCCTGTTTAGGCGCACTTCAGTACCGGTCAGGAGTCCTTTGACAACAGGATGACACACGTAGGATGTACGAGGATACCCAGTGGGAAGTCAATTACCAGAACCGGAGCAGGTGCGACTGTTTGACATCTACGTTCGGCGGCGCAGTCCCATTCCACCTGCCTCTCCTGCATAGGACGTGGTAATGCGATCCACAGCTTGAGAGCAGAGTGAGCCAGATATTGTTCCCTTCGTTTCATATCACTCCTCTTCTTGTGAGGCATAAGGCAAACAGTTCTGTAGTCTATGTGATGCCCTTAGACAGGAAGGTTGACAGTGCAACCCAATAGTGAGTTGCCGGCACGAGCTCGATAAGAGTCCCCATTGATCCCACACAGTATGCGGACTGATCAGGGACGTGGAGCCGTGGGGGCCGCCAAGCCTCTACTGGTTGTGCTTTTCGCACTAGGATGAACGGCAAAACTTCAGGCTATGGTCACCGCCCACTGACTTAGTGCGAATGGTGAGAAACAACCTGAGTCTGTCGTGCCTCCCGGTGTGAAGGTGTTTCTAGTGGTTGTGGCATTGTTGTTTTCTCCCTCACAAGCACTGTCTTGGTGCTAATATGTGACTGGGAAGAAACAGGTAGCCGTCTAATATGTATGTCTTCTGGCGTGCAGATACCTGAAAGGGATCCACAGTCAGGCTAACTAGATGTAACAAAACACTCCCTGTTCCTGTCTGCAGTGCACGGCGTATTCTGTCTCCAACTGTTAATACATAGTTAATACATACAAATACTCTGGAAATGAAAAACATAAAGGTAGAGAACAATGAGTGTTTATTAAAAGTTCAATAAACACATGACCTGTGCTACCTTCTACCACGCCGTGGAGAGCTTAAGGTAACAGCGGTTCCAGGTGTAGGCGACCTGGTTCTAAGGAAAAAGCTGGTTCTAGACGAATACAAATTAGTTAAACTGCGAAGTAAAAGGTGTCTAGAGTAGACAAAATGAAGTTAAATAAATATGTGATCATGCTGGTCGTCGACGTACATAGCAAGTAGCCGCTGAGGCATACTTGAAAGTAACAAGATTCTCCAAAGATCCCGAGCACTGACAGTTCTTTGGGAGATCGCTAGAGAAGAATGTGCAAGAATGACTCGAGATCGGCAGCGTCCTGACTTGTATAGTGGAAGCTTGTAGGCTGCCAGCGCATGGTGTGGGGGAGGCGTGACGTCGTCCTGCCCTGGTTGCCATGGGAATACTCTGGTCAGAATTTCTACTTCGTGCCTCGTCGGTGGCGCTCGGCGTTGCCCGAGGTCTGGGCAGGGAAGAGAGTGGACATGTCTGCTGGGTTCCACATCCTCCAGGTGAAGAGAATACGCTCATAAGTTCCTGTTGTCTGTAGGGTAGACGTGTCACGTCTGTAGTGATGGAAGAGGTACTCTTGGCTATGAGTCGTAATCGTATTATATTATATGTATAAGCGGCACGCTGCAACTAGTACGATCGCTAAGACCTGCAGCCCTGGATCCAGGGTCGTTCGGTGACGTCATGCCCAGAGGATCAAGTGCAGCTACACAGCTGCCACCCCCTCCACAACCTACCAAGGGCAAGCCAGGAAGAGTATAAATACTGGGGCCTGGCCTTTGGAATGCCAGTCTGTTGTTTCACTGCACTCCTGGTGCTGAAGGAATCATCAGCTACCTGGTCTTCACCACACACTCCATGCCGAAGACTCCTACCAGTACCTCGCCTGTCTTCACCGCACACTGGTGCCGAAGACTCCTGCCATTGTCTAACGCAGTCGTTACACTTGGACACTCCCGGCCCCTTCAGGGCAACATAGTAGCGTTCATATTTATTTGTCTACCTACCCCCGTGAGCCTAGGAACAGGTCGCCTTCACCTGTCAATGTGTAGGTCAGCTTCCACAAGCACCCATCGATAGTAGGAGGTAGTGCACACCACCCTGTTTATTCCCTTGCACTGAATAAACAAATTTTAATCCACTCAGGGTATCTTTCCTGTAGTCATAGTATCTCGCCCTGTAGACATCAGGTCCATCAGAGGGACAGCAGGTAACCGAAAAATTTGTCCAAACTGCCAAACACACCAGTAAGGTGCCCACCAACATTCTGGATGGGCACCTTTTCTGTGCACCACGGTGTATAGAACAGTAGAGCCCCGACACTGGGTACTTCCCCCCTGGGGTTAGTGTGTCAGCTTGGAGATTGCTCTTCCAACCGCTCTGCTTGTGCCGGAAATAGTACTTCTCTGGGTCTGAGGAGACACGGCATTCACCGCACTCGTGCCAGGTGCTGAGATAGGTAGACAGCATTGGGTTGGTGGAGACGGTACATGGTTGTACACCTGTAGAGGACCACACATTACCTGCCCACCTCCACTCTTTTTAGATAATAGTGATTCTTCCCTCATGCCCTACTCCTGTTGCAGCTGCATCTGAGAGTGGGTTAAAAGGGCAGCAGTCGCCTGTCAGTACCAACTGAAACTTAGCCCATTCCATGCCGCATTTGTGCACCTTGAACCTCGGGAGACAGATCAAGCCACCCACCACTTGGAGAGGCCCACAGTGCCAGAAACAGCACTGGAACTCTAACCACCTATCAAGCTAAACGGAGATGCACACCCTGTGTTCATATCATTCCTGAGTAGTCAGGACAAATCCCATGGGGTAGCTAATTCATGATTTTGGGAAATCCCTATTTACCGACCCAACCCCAGCGACAGCCTACACTCATGAGGTTCTGCCCACCTGCACTTCCAGTTCAAGCCCACGCCCTAGCGCTTGCGCATCTGAGCGACTGCAGGTCTGACAGGCTCCACAGTTACGCGTCACCCAGGTATCTGTAGTGTTGGGATATTGGAGATGCAGAGGTTGGGAGGGCTGGGCAGTGGAGGCGAAAAAACATGGCGGCCTATTGGTTATCAGGTTTTTTTTCCGGTAGTAACGATGTTGTCATTTGGGCTGTGTTGGCTCGTGTAGCATTAGTAATTTACCGTCAATTCTTTGTGTCTCGGGAATTGCCGGAAGCACAGGGATGGACGGCGAGAAGCGGTGTCGCACATCACAATGGCAAATGCAACACAATGTCAGATTGTGCCACCTGGAAATTTCGATTTTCGAGCACCGTCGGAATGGAGCAATTGAATACGATTATTCGAAAGGTTCCAGATTGCATCGGGACTCTGCGAGAAATTGGATGAAGCTCAAGTAAACATGCTGCTCTACTGCACGGGGCTTGAGGCAGGTGACATGGTGGACTCGCTCGCCTTGAAAAAGGACCAGGTTCAAGTATGGAATGGTGAAGGGTAGGTTTGAGTAGTTTTTTTCAGTGAGCAAAACCCTTATTTAGGAATGAGCTCAGTTTTTGAAACGCTGGCAACAAGACGGGGAATCGGCAGATGAGTTTATTAACAATATTTTTTAATGGGCAGACACTTGTGAATTGCAAAAACTGAAGGAAATACTTGTAACAGTACTGGTTATTGGCATGCCTGATGATAGGCTATCATAGGCGCTACAAAGATCTCGGTAGAACCTGCGCTGGCCTCTCCAACCTCCCCTCAGGAGGCCGATACCTATAAAAAGGTAGAGCACTACTTTCTAACTTCATGTTAACTGTCCCGAACAAAACAAAATTTAAATAGGTTATTTTGTTCTTCAGGATCCTCCGGGAACTTTGCAATTTTGAAACCGTCATGTTGTCTGAAAAATTTTAGTTCTAACTACACTAAAATACTCACACACACTAACTAGTCACGTCGGCGCTTGTCCTTCTTTCACGTTAAAATTTAAACATTGCGGTAGCCCATTATCTCCTTACGTGGCCCAGTGTGCACGAGTGCATACAGGACTTACATTTAGGGGATGACCAGTAGACCAGAATCATTCCCCTCCTCCTCACCCCCTGGGTGCAAAGGGCGAGTCAAACCACACAGCAGACAATCTTAGCATTCTCATTCACACACACTCATTCACAATTCATCTTGACCTATTGGTCCTGTTCTCAGTCTAGAGAGCACTTACTCCCGTGTTCCTTGTTGTCTCTTCTGGTACCTTCTTCATTGTCACAATCGGGAGTTGTCAATCCGAGTTGTTGGGGCGAGGGGAAGTGGTGATCTTTGGCTATCGACAAGTCGTCAGCCTGTGAATTTGCTTTACCCTTTTCATGTTCTTCCATCACCGTGACAGTTAACAGCTGGGAGGGGGGCTGTGGATTCTTTTTAGATTCACCTCCCTCTGCATATTCCTGCCGAGGTTTTGATTCCCACTACTTGGGGAACGTCCTATTACTACTTCGTGTTCTACTTCTTCTGTCTCCATAGGAATACCATCCGATTTTTGGAGGGCTAATACCTACCACAGTGTACCCCGTGAAGGGCTTGCTGTAGTCAAAAGTATGCCTCCCGTATGTACGGATGGCGTCCTTGAAGATTTCTGTCTTGTTGGACTGCTCACCTCGACGCCAGTAGCACTCCTTGAGCTAGCTCAGGAGCGCTACTTTCTCCGTGGACAGACCCGCCTGGGTAACTATGAGTCTATCCTCTGCTTCCATGCACTGGAAGAGGATCCTGCTCCACCCCCCCCCCCCCCTTTCCATCTGCTTGACTACTATTGCCAGGGTCGCCATCAAGACATTTGGTTCTTCTAGTCTCAATGGGTAAACTCCTCGAATGATCTCGTCATACAACCACGATGGGTCATCAGGGTGTGCTCCTGCAGGCCATACCTGCACAGAGGCATCTACCATGTTCTTTTCATCTGGCCAGTTTATTGTAAATATTCTCTCAGACAGCGGAGCTGCTTTACTTCTCCGTACCAACTGCTTGTGGAGGAATATTTCCCTGTAAGCCTCAGTTTCCCTCGACTGTACAGGTTGGTCCTTCTCCGCTCAGAGGTGCTACAAATGGACAGTGGACTGACAGGCAGAAACAGTAAAACAACAGCAACAGGCAGTGTGGCTGTCATCAGAAATGTCTATCGATGCAATTCGCAATAGTGGGGTGGATACTCGTCGACCACCAAGAATAGAGAATTCAGGAAAGTATCACCACCCACAGTTTGCATGCAATGCAGGCGAGACCTATCGGCCAAACACTGTAGCAGCAACTAGTAGATGCTCCAAGTGCGGAGTGACACCCTCACACCCTGCTATAAATGCCCGGCAGACAAGGTGAAGTACAGGAAGTGAAACAAAAAAGACCACTATGAAAGGTGCTGCAGTTATGCGCAAGTACAATAATTGGGAACAAAGGGTGACGAACAGTGTGAGTACTACATGGTGAAGTGGCAGCATTGGAGATCTGTGCGGAACCTTAGTTCATCCGGTTGCTCGTAGGGAATGTTGAGGTCAAGTTCAAATTGGATACAGGTTCTGAAATCGCAGTAATTGGGCTAGGGTTAAGTTACCGCCTTGGGATGGTGCTGAAAAAAACTCACAAAAACTGTTGGTGCTGAAAATGGAACCATCAAGGTAGTAGACATGATAAAAACAATGCTGTCATTCAACAACAAACATAGTGCACAAAAAATATATGTTTTGGAAAGTCAACGGATTGCACTTCTAAGAAAACCTGTTTCGAGAGCTTTTAATATCATCACTGTATACGACAATGGAACCTTGGAGGAAATGGACGAAAAGAGGGTGAGTAGGTACTGAGAATGCACATCAGACTGTGGGTAAATTCCCAGAACTTTTCACAAGTTTAGGTGAACTTCATAAGGGATATGAGAAAGTCCTAGAGAACAGCTACAAGCCGTATGCAGTCGCAGCCCCGAGACGAATCATACTACCATTGAAAAATGAGGGAAAACTGAAAATTAAATGGTGAATGATGATGTAAGAAAACATATCGAGAAACCAATGGAATGGTGTGCATCAATGGTGGTGGTGCCCAAGACTGATGGGTCAGTCAGAATCTGTGCAGACTATACAGAAATGAATAGGTATATACAGCGAGAACGCCTTCAGCTTCCAGCAGTAGAGGAATCACTGTCACAATTAGGAGAAGCAAAAATGTTCACAAAATTGGATACTTCAAGGGATTTTGGTAAGTACCTTTGGCAAAAGAGAGAGTAATTCTAACTACATTTCTAACACTATTTGGGATATCCTTTTTTAATTGCTTGCAATTTAGTGTAAATACAGGGCCAGAGCTATACACGTGCAAAATGCAAGAAATCCTGCAGGAAATAGATGGTGTTGTCAACCGGGCGGGCGGCATCCTCATTTATGGTACATCGGAAGAACATGATTTGCGGGTGCAGTCAGTACTTGGGAAATAAAAAGACGAAGGGGTTATCCTGAATGCAGCCAAGTGCCAGTTCAAAATACAGTCTGTCAAATTTCTAGGTCACATTATAAGTGAAGGAATGCTTCAGCCGGACCCAGACAAGACAGAAGCCATCACAGAAATGCCAGATCCGAGTAATGTCGCAGAACTGCCACGAATATTGGGTGTGACAAACTACTTACGGAAGTTTCTTGCACAGTTGTCCGAGATAATCCAACCATTAAGAGAACTGCTGAAAAATTGGCAATGAGTGGATATGCGGTGATTAAAGAAGGCCATGGAAACAATCAACCAGAAACTGATGCCTCAGCCAACCTTAGCTCTCTACAGACATGGGGCCCCACTCGGAATTTCGCCGTTCATCATACAGCCTAGGGGCAGTGTTGAAACAGCATCAAGAAAACCAGTGGAAACCCATAATATATGTATCAAGAAGCCTGAGTGAAACAGAAACCAGATATACCCAAATTGAGAAGGAAGCTTTGGCAGCCACTTTGACGTGTTAGCAGTTAAGGGAATACATATTAGGTACTTGTGTACAGATTCTCACAGACCACAAACAACTGGTGACACTATTTGTATCTAAGCCCTTGCAGACCTAACAGCCAAACTTCAGAGATTACGGATGCAGTCGATGTGTTTCTCTTACACCATTCAGTATGTACCGGGCAGAGAATGACACATACCAGATGCTCTTTCTTGGGCCCCGATTGAGAAAGTAAATGATGAAGGGAAGGAGATCCTGGAAGAAAATTGTACATCCACAACATTATAGCGGAAACACCATTTTAAGACAACCGCTTAGCAGAGATCAAGGAGGCTCAAGATAGAGAACAGGAATGCCAAAAACTGAAGGAACATATCGGCCATTGATCCTGGTACAAGGACTCCATATACTGGTCTGTGAGAGGACAGCTGACTTGCAACGATTTTTATTCCGGCACAGCTACGTCCAGAAATGTTGAAAAAGATACATGAAGGGTATATGGGAGTTGTGAAATGTCGTCGGGCACAGAGTCAGTGTGGTGACCTAACATGTCTACTGAAGTGAAGAGGATGGTAGAAAACTGCCAGAAATGCATTGAGCAGAAACTGGGAATGGATATAATGGAGCTCAAACAGAAGCAGTACTTAGTGATCCAAGACAACTATTCCAGGTTCTTGGAAGTGGTGACTGGACAAATCAACATATAGGGCAGTGATAGTCAGGTAGAAGAATATTTTCGCCAGACATAGAATTCCACAAATGGTTCGAACAGTTTACATCATTGGAATTCCAGGAGATTGCTAAGGAATACGGCTTCTGCCATAGGACATCTAGCCCACAATTTCCACAGTCAAATGGTGAAACTGAGAAATCGGTACACATTGCCAAATGCATTTCGTCCAAATCAGAAGATGTTCCTAACCTTGACCTCCTCCCCCACAGATGTACATCTTTGGAGTCAAGTTTATCACTAACTGATCTGTTGTTCGGGTGAAAACTGAGAAATGCATTACCTATGATACCACCACAGCTCCGACCTATTTGGGACAATAAAGCAGCTGTACAATGTTTTAGGTGCAAAAATTTGGCACTTATAGAGAGAAACAGAAGAATATATGATGGAAAAGTAGAGTCAAAGATCTGCATATTCTAAAGACTGGAGACAAGAGTGTGGATCACCAACATGAGCTGTTATGGGAGAGTCCAGACTGTTGCAGTAGCACCAAGGTCATAGACGGTGGTTATTGAAAAAGGCTTGCTATGAAGGAAAAGGAGGCAGCTTATAAAAGTATGGGAAGGGACAATTAACAAGCAGACTACAAAAACAGTTAATAAAATGGGAACTGCCAAAATATTAGGTTCAAGCAAACAAAATGAACGAGATGAACAACACGAGAGAAGTAACGAAGCTGGGAATTCTGAGGACGACATTCGCCCAGCAGGAGAGAGAGGGAGAACATCAAGCCTTACTGAAGAGATGCCATTTCTGGGATTTCTAGCAAGGTAGTGTGAGAGTAGTTTAGTGTCATCAAATGCCAATATAGGCACTGGTGAGAGAGGCAGTAGTGATCAAGTTGTCAGAACTCGAAGTGGGAGAACCTCGCAGAATAGGCTTGTAGATGGAAGTGGTGTTATGTAGATACAGAGTTCACCAGTACTGAACTATACCTAGGAGTGTAACATGTAGTACAAATAGTGAAGAAATAACAGATAAAGTTCTAGTGGAGAATTTGGTCTAGATGTAGTGTAATAGCAGAATTGACATAATTTGTGAGATTCAGGGGTTGGGGGGGGGGGGGGGGTTGAAAAACACTACAGTATCCCCACAAGAGCGGTCCCACCAAAACACAAGGTAGTACTAGCTGTACCAGACTTTGTTCCCTGCAGGAAAGCCACCCAACCAGTCTTATATACTGGATGCGCTCCAGTGCCATGAGCAGACTAAAGTCCAAGCTTTGTCCCGGGTGTGTATGTCTTAGCACCCACTGACAGCACTCGACGTTGTGACGTACCTCCCTCGCCACAAGGCATCATGCATCAACATAGTCATAGGGAGCTGTGGCATTGTGCATGCAGGCAGCACCAACAGATTGCAGAATGGTCCTCTGCTATTTGTTCAGCTAATCATGGGAGTTTTTAATACAGATGCACATGACCTAGGGGGTGGATCATGGAGTAGTACCAGGGCGAAGCAGTGCATTCCATTGCACACTCAACACGTGATGAGGTCAGCCAAACAACACGTTCCCTGGAGGGCTTAAATGCCATGCTGCCTGGTTGGGTGGCCTGCTGTCTAGCGGTTCTGGGCAACAGGAGCATGAGATGTGATGGTGGTTACTATATAGTTGGAGAAATTGAGGGAAGTGGCAGGGTCCGCATCTTAGTCAAAGGAGTGTATCCATGCTACGGTTCATTCCATCCCAGGCTCTGAATTACAGGGGAGTGCATGTCGCAGATCATTGCAATGGCACGCCCCGCTTCAGACTTGCCAGGTACAACATAGTTGTGGGAACAGTTAACCAGACACTTTGTGGACAGCTGTGGCATTGCCTTTCTCAAGTTGCATGGCTCGGAAGAAGAATGTGCACCACTGGCACTCAGTCCAGGCTGGAACACAGACCACTCCACTAACAGGTGCCCTCAAGATGACTCCCAGATACCCTGAGGGTCCACCAGGACCTGGCACAGGTATTCCCAGCAGTGTCCTTCCTGATCCTGCAGGAAAAGAGGCCATCCAACCCAGCAGCACTGTTAGTGTGACACCAGCTCTCCAAGAGGCCTACTTCCTGGCCTAACAATGCTGGCATCTAGTTAGGTAATGGACTAGATATGCCAATGTTGACTGAATCTGTGCTTCTGATGTATGAACTGCAGATAATTTTCTGCCAACTTGACATAAGTAAAATTTTGGGGGTAGTTCCAAGTTATTCTTCAGCACATATAATTCTTATGTCTTGTCTGTGTCAACATTGAAGGTTTTCCTATGTAAGCAAGCAAAGTGCTTTCATCACAATCACATGGCATATAGGAAACAAAATCATTAGTGAAAAAGATGCTTGCTTCCAATGGTTTTTCAAAGTAAGTTTGTAATTTCTGTCCCAAGCTGCACCCTCCTTGAATTAACAATCTACCAAAGTGACATTGTCTTAGGGTAATGGGGGGGGGGGGGGGGGGAAGTGAATAAGGGACTATTTTCACAGCTGCACCCATCAACAAAAGATTTAGGGGGGGGGGGGGGGGGAGAAAGGAGATGAGAAGACAACACAAACATAATAGGGATTTTCTGTCTCAAAAAATTTGTTTAATTTTACCTATTTTAAGTTTATCAAATACAGAATACGTTATTATATTTTGACATATTGCACCCACACGTACACAGGAAAACCAGGCATTGACATCTGGATGGAGATCAAGTCTGCATGCATCGCTCCTTTTATTTTGGTCCCTTGAAAATATTTCGGTTTTGACTTAGGTTTTATTCTAATTTTTGAGAATGTATTTCAGTTATAAACATTTCCCCACAAGTCATTAGGATTATAAATATAAAGTACTCTACTTATGTAAATTTGGTACATAAGTGTTGTTATATTATTTCAAGACCATGTGAAGTTTCCTCTTTGTAGTGAACATGGAAAGTGTAGTGCCTTCAGAAGAACAAGGTTCTACTGTGTTTACAGTAGAGCATGTAGTACTTGGTTACGACTTCTTACTTGCTATCTTGATAGCCAAACGAAGACACTGCACTTGCAGAAGATTATGAATGCAAAGATATGTTACTGCCAGAACGGTTGCCAGTGTCGCAGGTGCCAATGCTGCGACACTGGCATCTGTATCTGTATAAGGCTCTGCTTGCAGCCAGAGCCTTATACAGATTTTACAGAAGTTGGTGTCCCAGTCCTGCAGGATGTGTTAGCCGAGACAGCAAGGCAATAGTAAGCAAAATATGAGTGATTTAGCTTAATGGAAGGGAAGAGGAAAGACTGTCATAATCATATTCTGGGCAGCCGACTGAAACCCAATCCTTACTGCACCAGCTGTGTTAGATGCCACAGTTTAGAACATGGCTTGTGTGCTTCTTTAGGGATCATACAAGATCCAAACCAACGTGATGTCATCAGTCATGTATTAGGAAGCCATCCTGGTTTCTGCCAACTCCTGTGCACAGAGAGAAGGTGGCGTAGACTTCGGAGAGAGTAGCAGAAATGTGTAGTGGGGCTGGGGAGTGTGATAAGAGTGTCCAGCAACAAGTTGGTTGGCAAGAAATGCAAAATAGAACTATTGAACGCTGCATACAGTGAACATCCTTGTTTTTAATAATCTTTGCAGTGCACACCAGGATGTTGGCAACAATCAGATTTTTTTAGTTTATAAATATTTTATGTAAATGACTAACAGCCCATGTAATAAGTTTATAAATTGATAATTTTTTACCTTGCAAGAAATTTGTAACCAGGATGCACGAAAATGAAATTGTAATTTGACTGTCAAATGAATAAGATACTTTACTGTTTTTAATATACGGTACTCTAAATATATTAATGACAACTAATCTTGTCATGCTTACCTGAGGAAAGTTCTTGGAAACATTAAAATTTTGCATTGTTTCCACGATCACCAAATACCAAGATCCTCCCCCCCCCCCCCTCCAGGAATGCACAGAAACCGAAATACCGCCCCCCTCCTACACCTTTTCAAAGACAGTTTACATTCTTACATACAGACGTTGCCTATTATTGCATTAGAAGTACATAATTCAGCTTTGTGGTATGATATGACAACAAACTCTGTACAGCCTGATACTTTCATAGTGGTTATAATACTCAGGATGTTAAAGTATGTATGTAGGTAGTCAAAATAATATTTAAGCAAATGTAACTTAATTTCAGTAATTTTAATAAATCTCATTTAGTAACTCAAATGTTAAGTATTGCAGGTCTACATACAAAATACTTAAATAACTTTTCTCAAATACCGTGTTCATATTGTCATGCTCCGAAATAAAAACTTATTTCTGACTAATTACACAGAAGTTCAGTCGCACCTCCTCCCTCCTCAAAACTGTGAACACAGTCCTAGGCTTGTTCTCTGGTACCTAATGAAAAACTGTTTTTTCAGTTCAGAGATGTTACAAAGCGCTCTAGAGAAGCAGATGTGACCTACAGCAACAATATATCAAACGAACATGTTACTTACACAATAAAAAGATGCTCCACCTACCCAAGATTGAAGACATCATAAAGTTCATTTTCCTTAGTGATAAATTTTGGAATGTCGCAGTTCCTGCTGATGCATGAGACACTTCTTTATGATGCTGGAGCAACTTCGTTGGGTGCTTAAATTGAAATAATTTTGTTTGATAATCATGTTATAATTTACTTTATCAAAAAGTAGTCTTTCCAATGTAAATCTTGTTTATGTGAATTATTCTTCTGTTACTCTTACAATGCTGAACATGTTTTTAAAGTCCCGTTACTAATAGCCAAGAAAATTTAATATTGCTTTAGAAACATAATTTAAACCATAAATGTTGTAAGTATAATTAAGATTTTAATCACAACTTTTAGTTCAGAGTACTATTTTTTTCCAAAGAAATCATCAAAATAGCCAACCTAACAACAGGGATCTCGTAGCAATCATTAGCTGATACAATACTGTAGGAGCAAGACCACTTACTGTTTACATAGTGTGTGTGTAGGTTGGTCACACTGTCTGCAAAATCTGAGACCACTTTGACACCAATGGGTGAGACACGAGACGAATAATGACACAAATACTTACTGGTAATATGGGCACCAGCGGTGCTTCCCAATCACCGCACTATTGAGACTCAGGGTTCTCAGGGATGTTGTGGGTTCTGTGTGTCTGTCCCACCTGTGCGTACTTACAAACACGTTGGCAATACTAAACTTTCAATAAAATCACTGAAATAAACAATTTATAAAACATGTGGCTAGGATACTGTCACTACTGAATAAATAATCGAGTTCACTGTAGACTTGTTTTATTGATATTGTTTATACACATCAACGTGCCAATGAAGTGGTTATCTCGGTCATGACTCGCCAATTCTGCTTGGGTGTTCCCCAGCCCATAATTAATCTAACACACGCCTAAATGGATGGTCTCACCAAGGTGCGTGATACCACAGCCTTCACAAGGGAAGAGGGCCGACAGCTGCTAGGGTGGACTGACTGTTTTTCCCTGAAGACAGGACACGGTGAATTACAAATGAATACCCTTAATACACACTAAAGATTACTCGGCATCACTAACGCAAACTCGTCGGGGCTCGCCCTCCAGCACGTGGGTAGTGTGGTGATGGCCTATACACAGAGTCGGCAAGGACGGTAATAATTGCACTGTACACTAATTACACAATTACCTAGACACTTGAATGATACATGAAATAAAATGGGACACGAGATGAATATTCACAATAAACACACACGTGTGAAAACAAGCTTAGATGGCGCGGACGTCGCTGGATAAAGTTTGTAGCGGACCACGTGGTGCAGGAGAAATTGCAATATTTCTGCGTGGAAATGGTAAACTAAATTTAGATAAAATATTATTCGTGTTGAGCAAGTGATTCTCTTTATGTTAGCATTGTTACAGACTTGTAACATGCCTGAGGGCAGTGAAATCAAACATTACTCTGACCGCGTGGTCAAGTACAAAATGCATCAATTTATGTGAAAAATACATTGAACTCTGAATGAAACTTACATAGAACCCTGAAATAAATGATTGCACATACAATGTTACATAAATAAGCTCTTAAAACGCAGTGATGGCGTATACAAAGACTTGTCTTCAGTCGGCCACGTGGTTATACATGATGTTGCCGTAAAATATTCAAACATCAAAATTACCGTTAAATACATACATAAAAATAAAGCTCTTAAAATTGTGTGTAGCAATTATGCAGAAGTTACAATGAAACGCCATAAACATAGACAGATGGTGTCTGATTCAAAATGCACGGGTCGTTTGACCTCTCAGACATCTTTCTCCTTGATTAAGTTAAAAATGCCACAAGGGTATAAGAATTAATAAAGCGGAAGCATAATGCTGGAGAAAATGTCTAGCAAAAATGTACGCAAGCAAAGATTAACCGGTAAACTACATGGACTATGGAAACCTACATCAGTGAACAAAAGTTGTAGTGCGTACGAGACAGTGTCTTACCTCGCCAGCTCTCCTCGACAGATTGTCCAGATGCAAGCGTCGCCTACCATGGCTGCCTACGAGGTTCACATAAGCGGAAGTGCTATGCACGCCAAGTGAAATATTTTATATTGAAAATAAAATGGCACAAATTAAATTAAATATTGTTTTACATTTATATAATTTTCTTATGAATTTCAATATTATTTTAGTGTCTCTTTGTGATGGCGTTCATGCCGGAATATTAAGTGTTCTTAATCTCGGTGCAGTGGGCACTTTGGATATTCATAACCAAACAATTAAAATTAGTACAAACACTTAAAAAGATTTTAAGACATATTAAACACTGTAAAGACAATATCACACATTTTATCCTGAAATTAACATTTATAGGAAAGTTCAAAATTATCGGCCTCTTTGCGCACATGTGGAAAATGTGACACGTGAGCGCCGTCATGGGCTCTAGCGCCGCTGGCTGTTAGCCAGCGTCAACTTATATAAAATGGACAATACCAAGTTTCACAGACGTTTGACAAGAGTACTGAGCATAATCTGCCTAGGAAGCTATGATTGTTCTAAGCTGAATAAAGGAAATAAATTCACAGTTATCCGAGACTGTATAATGTTGCGTAGTATCGAAAGTAGTCGGTATGCAGAAATGTAAAATATTTGTTTGATTAAACAGATCATTGTTGGTATACTATTTAATTAATTTTGTAGAACAAATTTGTTCCACTCGTGTATGTTTTGTGTTAACTAAGGTAGGCCATTCTACCTGCACTTTTGCACAACAGCCATTTCTTACAGGTTGTGATGGTCGACAGAGAGATCATCCCACTGATCATGTAGTCCTGTTTGCTCGCTTGAAAGTGCCAGAACCCCTTTTGTAAACTTTTCTTGCACGTCCCATCACGGCACCTCTTGTTTAGTATGCACCCTAGAATATTCAAGATTATTTTCAGCTTCTAACTCTTAATAAGAAACTTTTATTTTTATGCTGTTACCAAAAGCCTTGACATGCTGTGCAATTCTGTTTAAACACCTTTGTGAATGTTATGTTACTGTGCTTTAGACATAGTTTTTTGTTCATCATATCCAGGATTTAGTAGATTTTTTTTTAACTTATGCCTAGTGACTACTGCCATATGTGTAGGGTGACAGCGATATATATATAAAGTACATGAAGGACAATTGTTTTAAGAAAATTGATTTAAAAAGAAAGGAATGTAATTAACTTCCAGACATCTTAGTGGCCACAATATTTGCGACAGTGTGGAAAATGCGTCTTCCTTCTTGCGCACATGCATGCATTTTTACAAGAACTAAACTGCATGTACTTGTGTTTCTGTACTTATAATAATATTGGTAGCCTAATTGGCAACATTACCACAGAAAAGAAAGGAGAATCACTAGTGAAGACTTCATCCTCGTTTTACATGTTTATCCACCTGTTCTTCCATGACGAAACGGAGAAACTTCGCCAGAAAGTTGCAGAGGTTATTAGGAACAAAAAATATTATATACACATATAGGATATGAGCCCCATTTCGGTTACAGTGGCAGAAATGCAATACATACGAATATTGTATATTTACTTATATAGTCTATTCACCGTTTCTTCAACCTTTTTGAATCAAACCTTTGAAAAAATCTCCCCATGTATGACGTGTTTAGTCATTTCCTAAATATACCCTGTATCACAAGCGTTTTATACTCGTGTTCATAACACTTACTTTTTTCCCCTGATAAATTGAAATGTTATTCATATTTTATGTATCAATTATGAGGGTTTGTTTATAAATAATTTAAATAAAAACAGGGAGAAAATAGGTACGTTGGTAGCGCCTAGTGAGAAATAGTCCTTACACAAAATACTGTTACATTTAGTGCACAATGCGGTGCATTGTCCTTCTGGTGTAATTCTCCAGGATTAGTTAAGCTTAGTTTGCACGAGGCGAGGGAATATCCTGGAAGCAGAATTTTAGCAGGGCTTCAAGAAAAGGCTGAAGTAACCGTGAATGGATTATATGTACAATGAATTTATTGGCATTGACTACATGTGAGGGTTTCACACAAGCTGTTCGAAATAGCCCCAACTGAACGTAAACATATGTTGCACAAATGCAGCTGCAATTTGAGTGTTAGCATCAGTGATTGCCCAAACCAACTGAACATGGGTATCTGGTTTCCATCCAATATACACCCAAGTCTTCTGACAGTCCCAGAAGAAACAGTCTAAAGAGGGACAAGACGGAGGGGGGGGGGGGGGGGGGGAGCTAGAGAGAAAGAGAGAGAGAGCGAGAGGAGAGATATCAGGAGACAGGTCAACTCTTCTTAGCCACCTGCATGAATACTCTGCATTCAAGAATTCAGTTACAGCCCTGCTGAAGTGTGGGAAGTGCCCCATCCTGCTGCAACTACATCACTTCGTATTGCTGATGGCATATCTTACAATAAAAGTGGTACGTTGGTTTCCAGAAATTGTCTGAAGTAGCGAGTACCGAGATTGCCACGTAATCTGCATCACACATTCACTGAAAACCGATCTTGGGAATTTGTATTTCTTGCATTCCAGTCACCGTAATTAAGAATCAGAGCTTCATAGCCTACATGTGTATACTGTATAACTTTTTAGTTCCTAATGACATCTAGAACACCCTAGCGAAGTTTGTCGGAACATCTTGTATAACCATTGGTCTGTTATCATTACTTGAAGATACACATTTAATCTTTTCCATAGATACTTACGTATGTCCCGTTAGAGAAAATAAATATATGTTGTAAATTCCAATGTACAACACAAGGCCAGAGAGGAAACAGTATTCCATTTAATATTAAAACAAATTAATTAGTTTCAAATTTAATGTCAACAATATTTCATACAATCATAACAAATGTAAAGATAAAATATTTTGCGTTAAATGCTTCACAGTACATTCGACGTGTGCATAACTTCAACAGGAGCAGAAAAGAGATTATCCATCACAGTATCAAATGACAAATATTTACAGCTGGTAACATTGAGTCTAGACATCACTATAGTAGCCACCATCTACTAGTTACAGCAGTTCTACATAGTTGCTCAGCTAGTTTGTGAGAAGAGGAGAGAAAGTACAGAATAAGTCCACTCAAACAGTTTTACACAATGCACATTAAAGAACGTAGAGTAACATGCACAGTCACACCCATAAACAGTGAGATAAAAACTTTTATTACAGTATGTATGTTTTTCTGTTTAAAATACACAAAAATGATTACCTCAGCGTGGGGGGAAAAAAACTGAGCCAAATCATGTTTCCCACGAAACACTGCTTATTATTTAATAGCAAACATTACAAAAATACAATCAAGGATATTAATGAGACTGCTATGATGGCTGGCATTCTGGCCCCAAAACACTGAACATTAATACTCACACACAATGCATTTTTGTGCATCGGCTATGTGCGCTCTACTTTTCGACTTCACCCCATCTTCGAGAATGCCGCTCACAACAGGGCAAGTTATCACTCCTCAACACTACAATGGGGCATGTGGCTAAAGGGTACATGGATTTACATCAAGCAAGACTACAGACACGTAACTGTAATTTGTACTGTTCACCAGGACTCCAAGACGACGCCACGCTATCGCTCTACCCCCGTGGGAATTTACTGTTGGCTGAGAAATCACAAGCTAGTGCCTCAGTTTGCCACTGGAGGGCAGCAGCCAGTCTAGTCAATGAGGCTATAAGGAATGTCAATGCCTCCAGACGAGGCATATCTTCAGTCAGAATAAACAACCCCTGCGGAGACTAACCACCCCGCACCCCTCTGAGCACCCACAAGCTTGGAGAATTAGTACAAAAGGAGGAGCCATCCCTTGACTCAGTGCAATCGCTGCGTCCTCCAGCTTGCGTAAGGCCAAGGGTAAGCAGTAGGGGTTAGTGGTTGCCAACCCCCTCTCCCAGCCTGCAAAGGCCGGAGAACTATTCAAAAGGGCTCAAACCACTAGGCCACTTCGCGAGCTTGGCTTGTAACAATCTTCTCCAGACTAAGTTGTCTGCCTCCCTTCTCTCTCAGCCTGCGAGGGTCAGAAACCTATTTCCAAGGGACTGACCACTAGACCTCTCGTGACCATGTCTGGAAGACTGTTCCTGATTCTTCGCTTCACTGCAGCCACCCCGCAGGCTCTGCTACCAATGGCAAAGTTCTCCAGAAGACATCTTCCCTGCTCCTACCTGGTTAACCTCCAGCACCCGTGGTAGCAGGTCATGCTGGCGTTCGTTCTGGACTTCAAAATTACTTCAATTACCAATACAGTAATTTAATTACGTTCCCTCACAACATGCCCTAAGTCGGCTACAGTGCTGTCGAAGTGCTAGATAATTAATTAATTCCAGTTATTCATTAGTCTAGTTTTACACACGCCATTATCTGCTTGTAAATCTAGAAAGCTTCCACTTTAATTTAGGATTTAGCGAAGCATCACCTTGCATTCCTTTTACTTACGCACATATGCATTAATACATTTGGAAAAGGTGATGTAGGCGGGTGTGTCGCTAGCTATCATTCACTGGTGCATGTCCCCATTTGTATTGGCAGTTGTTTTAGTAAAAAAAAATTAGTATTAGGAACTACGTGTTATTTTTGCATATAGGAAGTGTATTTAGGCCTATCTAAATAAGTTTTCTGTGTATACTACTTTATTTTTAAAAAAGTAAGCTATTTACATATCTTAAAAGAGCATTTCTTTAATACACATACACTTTTTTTGTAACTGTTGACAGAAAGTTGTTTACGGTGGGGAGACGTGTTTTTATTTTGCTGTAATTTAGGATTTCAGTGACGTAAACTTGCAAGGATTATAACAGAAAAACACATGGTCAAGAGGTTTCGAATTGCTTCATCAAAACAATAAGCAACTCAAAAAAGGCAACACACACTGAAGAACCTCAAAACGATGCTGTCTCCACCCCAACGGGTGTAAGACATTAGCCACAAAAATTGGGGCTGCAGGAGGTTGGCAGTTTATGTGTACATATCCAAGTGTGGGTGCAAATTACTGCCGCCAACACCGCCTCACTCTTGACTCCTCCACCAGGTGGGGAAGGTTCAAGCTGCAGGGTGATGGTTGCGGGAACAGCACAGTGTTGTCCCACAAGGGGAAGTTTCCCTGCACCAGCATCCAACCCTCTCGACACCACTAGTGAGCGGTGAGAGTTGAGCACCCTGGCCGGCAAGCCGATCCCACCGGGAGCGTACCTAATGTCGTGGCTCTACCGTTCCTCCCACCTGGGTGAGTGTCCAGTGGTCACTGGTGTCCCGGACTCCAAGAAGTACTTCTCCTCGGCACCCCGAAGTGAGTGGTGAGGTGGGAGGCGACTTCGCCGGCAAGCCGATCCCACCGGGAGCGTACCTAATGTCGTGGCTCTACCGTTCCTCCCACCTGGGTGAGTGTCCAGTGGTCACTGGTGTCCCGGACTCCAAGAAGTACTACTCCTCGGCACCCCGAAGTGAGTGGTGAGGTGGGAGGCGACTTCGCCGACAAGCCGATCCCACCGGGAGCGTACCTAATGTCGTGGCTATACCGTTCCTCCCACCTGGGTGAGTGTCCAGTGGTCACTGGTGTCCCGGACTCCAAGAAGTACTTCTCCTCGGCACCCCGAAGTGAGTGGTGAGGTGGGAGGCGACTTCGCCGGCAAGCCGATCCCACCGGGAGCGTACCTAATGTCGTGGCTCTACCGTTCCTCCCACCTGGGTGAGTGTCCAGTGGTCACTGGTGTCCCGGACTCCAAGAAGTACTTCTCCTCGGCACCCCGAAGTGAGTGGTGAGGTGGGAGGCGACTTCGCCGGCAAGCCGATCCCACCGGGAGCGTACCTAATGTCGTGGCTCTACCGTTCCTCCCACCTGGGTGAGTGTCCAGTGGTCACTGGTGTCCCGGACTCCAAGAAGTACTACTCCTCGGCACCCCGAAGTGAGTGGTGAGGTGGGAGGCGACTTCGCCGGCAAGCCGATCCCACCGGGAGCGTATCTAATGTCGTGGCTCTACCGTTCCTCCCACCTGGGTGAGTGTCCAGTGGTCACTGGTATCCCGGACTCCAAGAAGTACTTCTCCTCGGCACCCCGAAGTGAGTGGTGAGGTGGGAGGCGACTTCGCCGACAAGCCAACTTCCAATGGACCGTATCCTAGTGTCGTTCTACCGTTCACTGCTGGGGCAGAGAATGTGTGGCCTTACAAGGATGTGCTATTGTGTTGCAAGTGTAAGTTCTCCAGCTCCGATATGACAAAGGAAGGAGCTCTGAGAGAAAGTCAAACAGATCTTGTAAGATCGGTGTTTATTGACCCTAAGGAAATAAACACAGATGGCTGAGGTGCTATCTCCTAATTCCTGGGCTACGTGGAAGGTGAAACCCCCTATCTTAAACAGGAAAAAGTGCCCTGTGCAAAGCTATCAGGAGAGTCAGTAGCTCGATCATGTAGCGTCATGTTAACCTCGGGTCGAGCTCTACTTTCTTTGATTTACGTAAGGGACCGACCGTGTCTTAGTGTGAAGCTGTCGATGCTGCTGGTTCTTCCTTAGGTAACATAAGAGAGGATCTTCAGCCCCATGAGGTGAACAGTGAAGTACTAGGAGAGGTTTGAGCCTTGGCACCATAGCTGGGAGTGACGAGAGCTGGGAGACAATCGAGAACTGAAGCAGTACTGATGAACCGGAGGCCGGGATGCTTCTCCTTATATACCCCTCTACCACCCCTTCCTACACTGGCATAGGGCATCTGGAGAGGGGTTAGCAGGTGTGAGCCCGATGCCTAGATCCTTTGTGCATGCAGCGTAGTGAAGAGCGGTGGGCTCTAGGCATCTTGCATGTGGCGGCATACCGCAGCACACTGCCGTACTTGCCCCGGACCTCTTGCATGGTCTCTGTGGCTTATCGGGTGAAATAATAATTATTGGGACGTCTGTCCCGGTAGATACAACAATCTTGTAGGCAGTGGTGGCGGTATCTCGACTTTTGTAGATAAACTGCCAGGGATGCAGTTGCACTGATGAGTAGCAGTCATTCATTAATATTGAAGACTACGTCATGCATCACATTTAGTCAATTTTTAGCTGCCTGTATAGTGTTGTTTGAAAAGCTAGCATTTTATATGCGAAGTTTACTTAGATTCAAATACAAATCAACTATATATACATATATAACGAAGGCCTTACTTTTTGCATGCATACAAGAACTACCACAAACTTACTGCATCCAGACCTTTCAAAATCCTACTATCACAGACAGGACTCCTGAAAACTTTTGAAAATACACTATACACTATGTGTTATCATTGCAGTAAGCGATTTTTGTAACCACATTATTCACGTGCCAAAAACATGCACCTACATTCTCCCAAATATTTTCAGATTTTGCAAACCTGTTTAAGGCATCCTTGCTTAAAAACACTACTTGTTAAAAAAAAAAAAATTTCTGCTGTATTGCAAAAAAAGTTCTGTATGTTTCATGGCCATCATGTTACAATATCATACCTTTACACTAAATTCAACTTTCTGAAATTGCAAACAATAAATCCTTAAACAATTTTTATTAATTTTTTTGTTATGAATTCGAAGACGACAAAAAGCAGAAACAAGAATGCAGATTCTGCCTTAACAGAGACAACACTTGTTACACATGTTCATTTTTTACAATATAGTTCTCGAATGATAATACATCTTTAATGAACATTTCGCGACCACCATTCTGATCAAACTTTGCACAAAAACAGTTCACACTACACAGACTACTAGAATATTTGTCAGTTTAAAATTAAAGCAAATTATTCTCTGGGTAATAAAAGCAATCAATTTATCAACTTCCCTCCCCTGATTACAGAAGAGTTGTCTCACAACTGTTATCTGATATTAAAACAAAGTGGTAAGTCTAGGCATTATATTATGGCCCCAGCCTCTATGATTTTCTGCCATCTATGCTAAACAATAAGCATAAATCTAATGAGTATGGTATTCACGCATGACATCATTTCTACTACAGTGAAACCTCATTAGTAAAATATCGCTTAATGCAAAATTTGTGTTAGTACAAAACATTTTAATTCCCCCGAAGCTTGAGATAGGAAATTCAATGTTATAACATATGGTTAATACAAAATATTTGTTACTATGTAGTACGAAGTAACCTTGTGTCCATTCACGGAATGTACCATTGTTATTTTATCAGCTAAACCGCAATTACAAGACACCGGCGAAAACCCTATCAAATTGGTTAAAACGTGATTTTTTTCAGAGACAAAAGCGTTCTAAATGTTAACAGAAGCCGCATTGATGAACAACGTGGCGAGAATTGTGTGTTTCGATATATATCGAACTTCAATTCGAGTTCGAGATTCTGCAAACATGAATAGATACTGTGTGTGACTCGTTTGTTTACACATTTACGGTTATGCACATTGTTTTGCCAGAATAAAATGAATAGGAAGTGAACTTTCTGTCGTTTAACCTGCAAACACGTATCTGTGTGCCGTGGTCTTAAGTACTTTATACTAAAAATACGGTATATCTTTTCGATGCTCGTGTAAAGATTTGCGTTTGTTCTCGCAGGAATGTGAAAACAGTTCTACATCTGAAAAACTAGGTTAATAATTTCTGTAATTTCATTATTAGTATGTTCCATAGTTATTGAATTTTTACAAACCAATTCACGAGCTAGTGTTGATGTGCATAACCTCAAAATAGTGGTTAGGCCTTACCCAGCATAGATTGAAAAGTAAATAAAAATGCAAGTCAATCCTTTTACTGGTCAACAAAAATGACCCACAGGTAGGGCCTGATGTTATTCTGTGTTTTGTGTTGCACTTTGAAATAATTTCAGTACTCGTTTAAAATACTTGAAACTGCTTCAATCATTTTGTGTGGAAACTAAAATTAATGACTTATGATTTATTTAGTGCCCTGACTTAGTTCTCTGCAAAATTCAATGGTAGCATTTATCAATTTTTTTTGGGAGTAGGCCTACCTACACCTGTTAATACAAACCTCGTTAATACAAAGTGCAGATTTTAGGTCTCTTCAGTTTTGCATTAACGAGGTTTCACTGTAATATTAAATCGACTTCTCATCAGTGTGAACCACTTAGCCGTACATGTCAACGGAGTATGATTGACAGTACAAGCTATGAGACGTCAGAACTTGTAAAATTTACCCACTGCAAAAGACGCACACTCCATGCCCGAAGAATTGTACTGTCCACCGACCCAGCCACAGAGGCTATGCATCATGATTATTCAAGTATTATAGCGTACTGACAGATGGCACCACTAGTATGATCGCCAACAAGACATGCAGCTCTGAGTCCAGCGCCGGCTGGTGATGTCACGCCCAGCGGATCAAGAGCAGCCCCCCTCCCCCTCCCACCAAACACCTGACCAAGGGCGAGCCAGGAAGAGTATAAATACTGGAGCCCAGCCTTTTAAATGTTCTGTTCCTTCACTGCACTGCCTGGTGCCGAAGGAACCATCAGCTCCTCTCTTGGTCTTCACTGAGATCTTGAAGACCCTCCTCTAAACCTTATCTTCACCACACTCCTGGTGCTGAAGATTCCTTCGTCTAACATCATCAAACACTTAAGACACTCTACGGCAAACACCGTAGCATAGTCAAATTTATTTTCATAGCACTTCGTCTACCTACCCCGTTAGCCTAGGAACATGTCACCATCTGTCAAGCATAGTAAGCTACAGTCAAGCTCTCGTTTATGAGAAATAGTGTAACACAACCTTGTTTGTTTCCTTACTGAAATAAACATGTTTTATTCCAGTTAGGGATATCATTCCCCGTAGTTATAGAACCCTCCCTCATAGACATCAGGCCCTTCGAGGTACAGCAGGTGAAGGTGACTGGGAATTATATTCTTAACGCCAACACACTTCAGTAGGGACCCACACCACATTGGACAGTCATCCTTTCTAGAACTGTAGAGCTCTGACACTAGGTACTCCTCTTGGTGTTAGCTTGTCAGCTGTTTCCACCACACTACTGTTGCCAGAAGGAGTACTTCAGTGGGTCTGAGGAGAGAGACTAATCCTTCAAGGGAACTAACCCCCGTATCCACCGCACTCCTGGTGTTGGGTACTGAGATAGGGAGACTGCATTGGGTTGCCGGAGACAGTACTGTACTTGGATGTACACTTGAGTAGGACCATCACGTCGCGTGTTCCATCTCCGTGAGATCTGATCATAGTGACACTTTCCTCATGCCATTCTCCTGTCACAATGGTATAGTAAGAGGGTAAAAAAGGCTGAGACTATCTCTAAGTACCAACCATAGTTTAGCTACATCCCCACCGGACTCTAGCACCTCAGTCCCCGGGAGAAAGTGCAAGCAGTTTGCCGCCCAAAGAGACCCGTCTCACCAGCGTACGAACAAGCTTTCTTTACACCACCCACCAGAGTCGACGGAGTACACCAGATTGAGGGCCCAACATCGTTGCACCGCGGTCTGAACCACAGCACGTCCAGCAACCTCTGCAGGTCATGCATCGCCCAGGCAACCTCGTGAGAGTGGTCCCACCGAAGTGAAGCGTAAAGTCGTATTAGCCATCCCAGATTTCGTACCCTGTCGGAAAGACTCGGGGCCGGTCTTGTATTCTAAAACACGTTCCAGTTCCACGCAAAGACTTAGAGTCAATATCACCTTGGGTGCATCTGCCCTCGCACCACAGGACCTGCAATGTTACACAAAGAGAAATTTCTTTCTGCTTTTTCATAGGAAGTAAGAAAAGGAGAGAGTGGTAAAGAACCAGAAGGAGGAAGAAAGAGAGAGGTGGATGGAGGGATACACTCCTCTGAGTTTAAACACATTGACGCATGATGTCTTCGCAACAATGGTATTTTACAGACTTCAGTTCATCAGGTAGCATAGCCATGCATCTGATTACAATGGAGTTTATATTGTTGACCGCCACGAGACATTACGAACTTGTACTGTTCACTGCAGATGAATGGATGATCCAGCCTGCGATTTTGTTTTATTAACTGGCCCACCGAAACTATGCAATGAAGGCACAGAGTTCCACTGCACACTGCTAGATGGTTATACCAGTATGCTTCGCCGCCTCTCTGATCTCTAAGCCGGCCGGTGACGTCATGAGCCCATGAAGCTATGCTATTGCCGTCTCCCTCTCTCCCTTCGAAACCCCTCGCCCTCAAGCTCGCCAGCCAATGACAAAAGAGAAAGCCTCCAGCAGAGTATAAATAGCAGGTCACTGTGCTCGCTCAGGACCAGTCTTCCGTCTTCCACAGCACTCATTGCCAGAACTGGACAGCCTGCTCAGCTACACTCCTGGCTCTACCTTTCAACCTTCATCGCACTTTCAGTGCCAAAGGGAAACCTACTCCTTAGTCTCCACCGCACTTTTAGTGCTGGAACCATCCTTCCGATTCCTGCTTAGTCTTCCTCGAAGATAAACACAGCAACATCATCTAGACACTGCGACCCCTTCTGGGTAACAATTGCATAGGGAGTTAGCAATAGTTAAAGTTGTTTCCACAGCGCTCGTCTACCCTTGCCCTTTGTTAGCTCAGCACAGGCCGCCTCTACCCATTTACTGTATGATCTAGCTTCCCAAGCTCTTGATAAACGTAGGAGGTAGTGCGACACCACATTCAGTTATAAGAAATAAACACTATGTTTAACTGACTCAAGAGTACCCCCTTTTCTGTAGACTTTGCACCGTGCCCAGTTGACCTTACCCTATTGAGAGAGACCCAGGTAACCTGGGAAACATTACTCATTTCAGCCAAACACAGTATTGCCTATCCACACGCACACCAGCTCTGACCAACCTAGCAGGATGGTAGAGCCCACACCAGGTACTCTGTTACCAAGTGCAGATTGTCGACTTGGTGCTCGGCCTATCCACCACGTTTAGGCGCCGGAAGAGTCGTTCCCTGCATTGGGAAGACTAAACTCAGAACCCACACCCACGTGCAGGGACTGCGGATAGCGAGGCCTGAATCACGTTTAGGTGCCGAGCATTGTGAGAAGGGTGCCCGCTCCCTCAGCAGATGCTTCATGTGGCTCCACACGAAGTAGAGTACACATTCCCTGTGTTTCTCTCGCAGACGTGAGGGGTGTTCTAATAGTTAAACACACTGACTGCCTCTGGGCATTAGAAAAGCGGACTCCCACCCTTGTCCCATCCATCAACTAGCTCGTGCCCAAGGAACAAGCTCAAGCACCACGCCACCTTCTTGTCCCTCTCACACAAGAGATTCCAACAGACTTATTTGAGGACCCAACTCATGTGGACCAAGAGATCCACCCGTGGGTCGCTGAATATCTCAAAATCAGCTGGAACAGTTCCCAACAATCCCTATAGCGTATTTTTGGATCGAAACAGTTGGTCTGCCCCGCCAACACGAACACACGTTAGAAGTCTGTATCTGTAGGGCATGCACGTCCTACCCAAACTCTCTTGGTCAAATCAAACTCAGAGAGAATATATCGCCCAGGTTTACCACCAAAACCTCTCAGCTTAAAGTGCAAGATCTCATTGCCGGAACACGACTTTGTGCCCTGCCGCAAAACTACCAGGCCGGTTCTCTACACGGGACGGGCACCCGTGCCATGTAGAGATTAGAACCAAACAGTAAACCCCACCAGAAGGACTAGCACACCACAAAACCTAACCTGACTTGACGTAGGCTTGCCATCTGCTGAGGTGTTACGCATCAACATAGATGGCTGGAAATTTTTTTTCAACTAACAGTAAACATATAATGAATGGACAATGCTGGCATTTTTCTGTTTAAAAAGTGAATATACAAAATTTCTATGTAGAGATATGGATGTACCAGCTCCAGGTTGCTGGGCCCCCGACACACTTCCCACAACTGATGAGCAAACACCACATTCCCTCATACTTAATACCACAAACTGATACTGACCAAAAAACTGGGTTTACAGGCAAGTTATTTTATTGTACAGTGAAATCTCATTTGTAATCTCTCTTTAATACAAAATTCTAATCAATACACAGTTTTCTTTCCCCTTGGAGTGAGATAGACAATTCAATATTATTTAAATGTTGATTTGAATCAATGGGCATGAAATTTGCATGGAGTGTGATAATGGTAACAAGGAGGGACACAATTTAAAATTAAGTAGAACAAGAGAAAATACTAATACATGTACTGGGAGAGATAATAGATGAGGATGGGAAATGTGAGGTTGACAGAAGGTTGAAGTACAAGGGCAGAAGGTAGCAAGGAAGACCTAAGAAGAGATGGGAGGAGCAAGTGACAGATTGGGAAACAATGAGAGGAGAGTGGTGCCGAGACAGAAGGAGGAGGAGACACATTACCAAGCTGGCATGACCACGGGCTGGAAACAGCTAAGGATGATGATGTATGCTACATAAAATATATTTAATTTGTATTACAATATAATGTCAAGTCCACTTGTACAAAAAAGTCATGCTGGCAATACTGTTTGACACATGACACGTTGTCAACAATGGGAACTAAGCAACTTGAGCTCATCAGCATAGCATGCATCACAATGGAGTATATCGTTGGCCACCATGTGACTTCAACTTGACTGCTTATCCTGGCGAGAATGGATGTCCCAGCCAGCTAATTGTATTATTCACCGGCCCTCTGAAGTTATGCAGCCGAAGGCACAGAGTTCTACTACCCACCACTCGATAGCTCCTACAGTATGTTTCATCGCTGTCTTCCATTCTTCTCCAAGCTGGCCAGTGACATCATGCTAGAGAAGCTATGCTTTCGCTACCCCCTCCACCCACGAGATGCCAGCCAATGAATGCTGAGGCAGTCACCCGGCAGAGTATAACAGGATAGTCAGAATTCTACTCGAGATCAGTCTTAATTTCCTCATCGCACAAGCGGCCAAGGGACTGACCAGCCTGCTCAACCAAGCTCCACAGCTATACCTTCCCTCTGCACTACACTTTCAGTGCTGAAGGGACTTGTAATCCTTGGTCTCCTTGCCGAGATCAATCCTCTCACACCCAGCATTGTGCCGAAGAGACCCAACATCAAGTCTACACTCTTACGCACTGTGGCCCCTTCTGGGCAACAATAGAATAGGGAGTTACACCAGTCATAAGTTGTTTTCACAGCGCTAGTCTACCCCGTCCCAATTAGTTCAGGACCAGGTTGCCTCTACGTGGATTACGTAGGCATTAGCTTCCTCTATGCTGTTGTGCACGTACGAGATAGTATGACACATGTCCATTTCCTTCACATGGAATACACATTGTGTTTAGCCCGATTCATGAGTACCACGTTACTGTATACTTTGCATGATTTCCCAGTTGACCTCAACCCTTGAGAGAAACGCAGGTGATCCCGGGTCCAAACCCACACTCACTGCCAATAAGCCAGCCTTAATGCAAATCCTGGTAGGCAGACTGGTGGAGCCCGCTCACAGGTACTCAGCCTACAGACCAAGCTTGTCAGTTCGATGCTAGTCTTTTCCACTGCACTTTCAGTGCCTGTAGGGGCATTCCGTGAATTGGGAAGACTCGGCTGAGGCCTACACCCACGTGTTGAGACAGTTGACAGCGTGGCCTGATTCACAGTGTTCGCATGCCAAACACTAGGATATGGTGAAAGTGCAGTCAGCTGCCGCCCCATGTGGTTTGATACTGCGAAAGGTAACACATTCCCTGCATTTCGCCTCACGGACATGAGCATGTCTTGTGTGAATCCAGTTGCCTCTTTTCTAAAAGGAGTGGTATAAGCGCACACATACCTGCAGCGCCTGCACATGCCCTACGACCCAACCTAGCACAGTAGAGATGCATCGCCCAGGTATACCACCAGCAGCATGTAATTTGATGAGCAAGATCTCATTGCTAGAACCCGACCTGTGTCCTGCGGCAAAACTACCAGGCCAGTCTTGAACACTGGACGAGCTCCAGTGCCTTGCATGGATTAAGTAATCCAGGACCAAGCCAGAATAAGATGTGCCTGGTCTAGCACCTGACAAAACCTATACTGATTGATGTAGTGTTCTCCCAGACGGCCGGGGCGTCATGTTATTTAATATGCTCTATCATAGAATCAAAATTTTAATTTGTTACTCAGCTCTCAAGACTTTGATGCTAAGAGTTGCCCAAATCTCTTCACTCACTCAGTTATGATTTTTCATAATTATTGCAACCATTTGTTAATAAAACCTCTCTACTACAAACTGTAAAATTTCCACGTTGTTTAAGGTTTGTGTTAATGAGGTTTCACTGTATTCATTTTTACATAATACTGTTTGGTATGTAAAAGCTACAAAAGTTTAGAACACAAAAATTTACAGTGGCCTCTGAATCAATTACATAATGCCTGTCATACATGAGCAACCAAAAATAAGAACATTCAAGCACAAAATGTAACAATATTCCACACACACAGAGAACATAGTTTGTAAACCAGGAAGAGAGAAGCTGATACATACCAGGACAACAATGGATCACACACAAAGTAACACTGGTAACAAACAATAAGCATATATGCTATGCTTACAAAACCCTCACACATAATAATACTGTTTACAAAGCACATAGCACATATGAACAAAAGCTGAACAAGGAACAACAATTATATCAACAATACAGCACTGCTCACTAAAAACCATTGTTTTCATGTGTCACAATAGTCGACATGGCATTAACGGTAATAACCATACTAATTACAGCATACAGCCACCTGCATGTAATTGGTTTCAAAGAGACAGTAGAAATAAAGATTTTTGGCAATAACTGTACTACAAACCATTTTGATATAACACAAACTTAAGTCTGGTAACTATATTTTAAAATAACTGAAATTTTCTAAATAATTCAAGATGTCATCGGCCAAATCTAAAATATGACAATTTTTAACATAGTTACGCATTAATTGATTCACTTGCATAAATTCTAAATAATTGGGGGGGGGGGGGGGGGGAAATCTGATGGTCTAAAGTTAGTTTTCCTTATGTTGTTACCCAGTTTGGCTGCTTTCATAAATGAGCGGGACAGTCGATGCCGAAAGTAGGGGCTGCTGCAATAAAAGTGGGCAAAGTGGAGAACAGATCTTTGGTATTTTCCATCTAGGATCAAGTGGACCAGTTACACGTCCACCATCATAATAATAAAAGAACAAACAAAAGATAAAAATTTAATGCAGGGAAATAAACTCTGCAATATAAGGTCTAAAACAATGGCACTAGCACATGACAATTAACAACTAATTGTGCTGTGCACAGCTTCCACATTTCATAAATGCATGATATGTGCACTTCAATATAATTATCTTAATAATATAGCACCATCTCTGAATAGGACAACAGCACAAATAAAATATTTCTTTTACAACTTGCTAACTTGCTATGTCTTGAGAGGAGGGGGCCAGGTGGTGTTACTCCCCTTGCCGCAAGTTATTGTATACTTGGTTCACTTGCTGAGTGCAGCGGATGAAGGTTGCACGACGCGGCAGCTCCTTCAGTTTGGCCGCTCCCGTGTAGGTGCACGCCGAGCGCAGGCCGCCCAGGATGTCAAGAACTGTGACTTCCACATCACCTCGGTATGGCACTTCCACCGTCTTGCCCTCCGCTGCTCTGCAATGTTATACAATGCACCATCACACATCTTGTCTATGTTCAGTGGTTTTGCATGAGACATCCTCATTACAATCCTGTCTACTACACTAGTCTTCACATTAAAAGTTATCTGCTTATACTGTACTTCTAAAGGTTGTTCACGTTAAGGTGATCAATTTTGAAATCAACCATTGAAAAAGAATCACTGTTCATAAAACATACTACTGTACATGTGTACTGACGCGTGATGCTGTGCGCCTCTCTGACATGCACTCGACTTTGCTCCATTTGAACTCTGTTTACCCCACTGGGCGAGTCATACCAACAGTACTGAAAGAGACTGGACATGTGGCTTCTGGGTACTCCTTCACAAGGTATGATGATCTTACAGACAGGTCAGTCCAGCTTCTACTGTTCACCCGACTCTCCAAGCCAGGCATCACGGCAACACCCCCGGAGTGAGATTGTACTGCCGGACCGAGACAACAAGTCTGCCACCCAAGGCCACGTAGTTCTATGGCGTGCCGAGGGAGGGCAGCACGCATCCTGCATGCACCCTGCGGATGAGATAAGGAATGAAGTCTGCCATATCAGCGATTCCTCCTTGCAGCAGACAATGCCAGCAGAAGACAGTCGCCGAACTCAGGTGAAGGAGCTTGTCTCCTTCATTACCCCTCCCCAACTCCAGCCCAATAAGAAATCAGTATAAATAGCCCTGCGAGACCCGCAGAAGGCAGTCTATGTTTCTTCCACGGCTCAGACTTAGGCCGGAGGAAGTCATTGGCGATTTGCGAACTTTAGTACTTCGCTAGTTCCACCACTCTCTTCAGGGCTGGAAAAAGCATACTATTGTCGACAAGCCCTCCAGATGAATCTTCCGTAACAACGGCAAACCCTTCTAGCTTCTGAAAGACTGGGCCATTGGCAGCTCCTGAAGACGTCGACTGCTCCTTCCTTACCACGACTTGGTAATGTTTGCGACAGTCCCTTCAGGACCCCATCTGTCTTGTATACTGACAGAGTACCAGTGAAACATTGAAAAGCCTTCATATTTCTTGTAAGTCATGATTCTGGCATCACTAAATAAAACCTTAAAATTGACCACAACAAAGCCTCCTACTTCAGACGACACATAACTAAAGTTTTTGTGGTATTCATCCTCAAGCATTGCGTGTTAACTGTATTGACGTTACCCAGTATAGAAAATTGATACTTTGGCAACACAAGTCAAAGGGTTTCCTCAGCACCTAAAGTGAGGCACAGCTGGTTCACTAAACGGGAACGCATCAGTACACAACACTTGCGTGTAGGTTCGTAGTTAGGGTGGCAGCTAGTTATTAAAAATAGTTTTAAGACCTGATGTATTGAGTGGGTAAAATGTAAATTTATGGCCACTGAAATTTAAGGAATTTTTGTTTTAAACACACATGAGGATGAATTTGTATATTGTTAACATATTTACAGTACTTTGATAAAAATTCCTGTTTTCTATGACACACAGGGGCATCAATACATTGAAATTATCCACAGCAACATTGCATATAGTGGAAGGACACAACATTTCAAGGAAAGGAGATTCTAAGTAAGGCTTTCAAAAGTGCTCAATTATACAATACACTTATGCAATATACATATACTTTAATTCAGTCCTTTGTCGTATTGTGATGGTTCAAATTTTTGCATGTAAAGTAAAATTCTGATGTAACGTACTTCACATTAACATATCTTTCAAGTCAATGTACAATTTATATAGTCAAAACATTTTGCTACATATATATGTATATATTAATTAAGCAAGCAACAAATAACTCAACTAGCTTGTATGTACTACCAAACTGATTGTACTACACCAAAACATTTCACTCACTTGACGTGTGACGGACTTTGACAGGTGTCGTGTCATGTTGCCAAATGATTTTATTACGCGCTAGGCTAGACGCACCCTGATGGCAGGTGTGACTGAAACTGTCCTGGCCACCGAGGTAGGCCTGACTGCTGGGTGAAGTCCCTTGGAGATTTTGGTCGGTGGTTCAAATGTAGCTGGTTTATTGGCTGGCAGACTGGTACTGAGAGCTTGCGAAGTTCGGCTGCCTATTCTCGTAGACTGAGATATGCGAACCCGGCTGGGAGGCGGTAAATCTCCCATGGATAATTAGAGGCAGCCTTTAGACATTTTGCCCTCTCATGAACACCGCCACTATAGTTGAAGGGCATGAGGAGACAACGAATTCTCTGGAAGTGGATCAGTTGACGTGAGGTGTGCAACACGTGTGCGTATAGTGGCAGCCAGCCAATGCCGTAACTCGCTTTCCAACTCCAGTACCAGAGGTGTGAGGTCCTGCTAGAGTTGGCCTTCCCAGACCCAGATAAATACCCATCTCGGCACCTCTAGTGCGCGATGAGAAGGCCAACCTCCAAGTTGACAAGCCGACCCTAAGAGGAGCGTGTACCTAGTGTCGTGGCTCTACGTTCACTACACGGGGTACAGCGAACAGGTGGCCTTAAACTTTGGTGTGGTGAGTGTCCCAGAGGAACTGATCCTCCCACATCCAAGGAAGTATTCTTTTTGGCACCGCTAGTGTGCGATAAGAAGAGCAAACCCTAGACTGGCAGTCCAATCCCTAAGGGAGTGGTATCTTAGTGTCGTGACTATACCGTTCACAACACGAGTGCAGTGAATGGGTGGTCTTCCAAGATTGTACTGTTGTTTGGTGTTACTGTCTGAACAGAGAGAATCAAGTCCCAGTCACCTGCTGTCCCTCGTACGGGCCTCATGTTTACAAGGGCAGGTAATATGACTAGGGACTCCAGAAAATGGTAAACCGTGCAAAATACACGCAATACCGCGAAATTGAAAGTTATTTCACAGTTTTCGCGAAATCTACCTTTTTTTTATTTACAAAACGTGAAATTTTGCACTAAAAGGACGTTAACACAAATATTTACATTCTTCAGATACAGTAAATAACTGTTTGAAAATCTATTGGGTGTCGACAATCGATTGTACTGCCAACACGCCAAATATGTATCTACTTTGCAGCTCTTCGTAGTATTTTGTAGTGATTATTTTTGTGCTGCGATGCCAAGAAATGGATACTATTTTTGATCGCGAACGCGTAATGAAGCATGAAGATTTCTACATTTTTGACATCAAGAATAAAATAACGATTTGCAAGTTGGGTAACATGCGTGCAGACTGAGTTGTGAAAAAGTACTTGGCGTTCTAGTTTTTGAGGTTAGGTGGATTAGGTGTAAACAAAGAAGTGTAATGTAATGTTAAATTGGCACGTGTTTACTGCTTAACTGCTCTTTCTGGCATTTTCCTTAACCTCTTCCCCAATAAAGCGACACAAATATAATTTTCATGAATTTAAGTTTGTTAGTTTCAGAAAATGTGCAAAAAAGTGTTGATTTTACTGAATAAT
Source organism: Dryococelus australis (assembly GCA_029891345.1). Classification (NCBI taxonomy): domain Eukaryota; kingdom Metazoa; phylum Arthropoda; class Insecta; order Phasmatodea; family Phasmatidae; genus Dryococelus; species Dryococelus australis. The sequence continues at coordinate 394,201,391 of CM056993.1, forward strand.
TATGCAAATAAATTATTTAATGATAGTGACAAACAAACATGATTTTATTGACGTAACCTTGCAAGGAGCCAAGCTAATGCCTCGGCAAAGGTACTGGTAGTGGAATCTTGCGGCACGCTGCTGTACTCGATTCACCTCGCTGCATGGCTTCAGTGGCTCGGCTGGTGAATAATTATTTAGCATGGAGCGTTGGGTAGGTAGAACAATTTCTAACGTCACGTTGCTGGTGGCGGCCACTCAAACTCCATTGAAGGTGCTGTAAGTTCGTTTGCACTGATGGGTAGAAGTCGTTTAATTTATAAGTAGAAAGACTTCATGTGTCAATTTGCTTCCCTCTCCTCTGCAGTGTAGACTCATCTGGGTGAAGGAAAACAAAAAAAGAAAAATTTTTTTTTTGAGGGCATGTAGTACTGTCCTTTTAACAACAAATTTTTTTCTTTCTCCATCAGCTTTGTAACTCTCCTTGGCCTGTGCATTTTCTGGTGCACTTCCACTACTTTGGATGTACTGGCAGGCTGCTCAGGGCAGGTGACTTGTGCTAACTCATTCATGAAGTGGCGGAGCAGCTAGACGGTTTCTGTCTCTCTTGGGCACAAAGCGAACTGCTTGTTCTTTCCTTCTCTGCGGTGATTAGCAGGGCCAGCTGTGTGTGGATACTTGATATATTATTATTTTTTTGCGTAAAAGAATGTTGTGAGTGATCTCCGGTGTCAGTGATAACACGGAGCCTTCTATATTGCCGACTGCCGACCTACATGAACTACTGCAAGGTTTGGGTGCATAGAATACGGTTTACAGATTTAACCTGTGAAAAAGCAAGACATGGTGGACGGCACATGGAAAAAAAAATCAACCCTTGGGGAAGAATTTAATAATAATATAATTAATGTCAAAAAATGAAGTTGCCCAAAAGCCTCACTCACAAAGGTGTGTGTTCCTAACTATAGTCCATTCCCCATTGGAAGCAACTTTCTTGGAGTCCTGCTAAATATCTACTTGCAGGTCCATTTCGTATCCATCCGCCAAATGTAAACAAACATTGCCATGTGACTGCCATGTAGCATCTATCAAAATCAATGTTTACATGCCATTGTGCATGTACATGTGTTCGTATACTTTCACTACAACTAAAAATAAACATTGAAATGTGACTTCTACTTTTATACCTGTCAAATGTGTTGTTTACTGTTTACAGGTTTTCAAAGAATTCTGTCTTAGGTCTATTTCAAAAACCATTTCGTACGAATATTCACAGTTCAGGCCTATAACATTATTTAGGTCAGCTTTATGACGTTTTAAAAATGTCCTTGAATTAACTATAGTTCTTATGGTTACGTTACATTAACATATTTGTTTTCCACGACATAGCACGTTACACGTAATGAACGTTAATATTTTGCCACAACTCTGTTAAACACTGTTACAACTACGGGGCAATGAACTGTATTTAACTTTTTGTTGTTGATATGTATTGGGTTATTTCTTTTAAAGGATGGCCTCAGTTCGAATAACCAAGGAATAGTCAGTCCAATGAAAAAGCGACATTAAAATCAAGCATGCAACTCATGTCGTTCATTTTTTGTTATAGAAACTTAAAATATAGCGGTGAACATGCACTCAAATAAGTCTACCGTAACTTTTATTCCGTTCATATTTATATGTATTGCTACTTACTGTGTATTAGGTTTATGGAAATTTATTGGGGCTGGGCTTGGTTATTTTGTTGGGATTGGTGGTAAATCACGTTACATGATTGTGTTTCAAACACCAGGACAAAGGTACAACATTGTGATAAATAAACATACATGGATGTAAATAAATAACTTAGTCACAAAAAACAGTTCACATTTACAACGTATAAATAGTTCACATAAAATATTTGAAATCACGCACACACAGATCCAGTGTAACTATCACCAAACAGCCACGCTATGCTATTTCACAGGCAAACGGTTAACGAAACACACCGTAACAGTATTTATTACTGCCACGGAAAAAACAGATTTATCACAACATTGTAACTTCTTAGGTAGGTTTAAAAATAACAACACTGTCTGCAAACGTGATGAGGTAATTCGAAGTATTTTTCGGAGTAGTATAACTTAAGCTTCGTTACGTAAAACAGCAACACACCATGTCATAGCTCGCCACATCTGCCAACTTTACTTTCTTTCTACCCCGTCATCATATCTAAATATATTAAAATAAGTATTCAAACATTAAAATCTCTTTTCAGTTGTAAATTACAAATTCAAAAATCATTACTTTGCTGTAATAAGTATGAAATATGATACAATGGAGAGAGAGAGGGAGAGAGAGGGAGAGAGAGGGAGAGAGAGGGAGAGAGAGAGAGAGAGAGAGGAGAGAGAGAGAGAGAGGAGGGAGGGAGGGAGGGAGGGAGGGAGGGGAGGGAGGGAGGGAGGGAGGGAGGAGGGAGGGAGGAGGAGGGAGGAGAGAGAGAGAGAGAGAGAGAGAGAGAGAGAGAGAGAGAGAGCGCGCGCGCTTACTCAGCATACAACATGCCAAGTCAGTCTAATAAGGCACATGTCAAGAGATTTTCTGGCGCTCAACGTGGGGCGTCAGACGAATAGCTTTGCACAGTAAATGGCCGAATTAGACCAACCATACCCCGAGAACTAAGGGCCGAAACGATCAATCAAGCGGACTTCGGGGAGTCCCGAAAACACCCCATGGTGCCCGTAACTGCTACCACGTCAGACGCTAACATCAATGCCACCACCGGTGAAAACCTCAATAATGAGCTCGACTCTTCCGACATACAGTGTAGCCATGCTGACTGTCCAGGCCATGGCACACTAAGAATAGAATGCACCTATTTCACGAAACTATATATCATTATGCCCGCATAGGTTGGCCTGAAGAAACCCGGGACACAGACGGATTAGAGTACAGCTGTACAGCTTGCCGTCAGCAACCCACGAGTTTCTACAATGAGATTATGTGTCCCAGCCAAGGCATAAACCGCATCCGATGCACGACTTGCAGTGAGCTCTAGCACCACCTATGTATAGGTGGACAGACAAACTCGTCTCTATGCCCGAGATGGCCTACCAGTGCGAGAGATGCCCCGAAGAAAGCACATCTCTCACTCCCACAGATCCAAGCCATCCTGGACACACACACAAAAACACACACACACAAAAAACAGGGAACGGCACCTGGCCATCCAGCAACCAGTAGAGATGACAATATTCAGATTACCGCCTTTGCAGGTCGCCCACCTGAAGACCCAGTAGCATTCTTGCAAGGATGCGAAAAAGAATTCAAAGAAACGGACCTGCCACCAAAAAAATTGGATCGACAGGGCACAATTTCATTTGAATGGCCTTGCCCTCACACGGTGGGAAAGATACGGAGAATTCTTAATGAACTGGAAGCAGTTCAGTAATTGGATAGTGGTGGAATTCACTGGCGAGGAGGTGTTGGCTAGACTAATAACGCAGTTTTATAGCCAGACCCTGGTACTCGACGAAGAAGCAGAAATATTCATACGAAGGAAGGAACAAATGTTTTGACGTGTGTTCCCCGAAGTAGATGAAGCTACCGCCGTTCGTTCCATCAGTAAAATGTTACTGCAGAATCTCAGGAACGTACTCCTGACAGCTAGACCCACCACCTTGGACAAATTAGTCGATCGAACCCGAGAAGATGAGCAAAACTTTGCAGCACAGGTGAGTCTTGAAAAACTAGTATCAGCCAAGATGCCTGAGGTACGAGCACCACCGGTTACGTCCCTTAAAGGCGTACCAACCTCAACCCCTCGCATGGCATTCGTACCCAAATGTTGGTTCTGTCCAGAGAACCGCTAGAACAAGGACTGTCCCTGGAATCAGAGGGGACTGTCATTCCACAGAAACCAAATTGACAAGACACAGTCAAATATCCCAGCACATCCAGCTGGAAAACCAACTCCCGGAACCAAGCCAGGAAACTCCGACGCTGGAGTATGAAGCAGACCACCACCACCACCGGTTTAAAAGGGCCCATCCTCCAAGGACTAAGTGAGGAAGTACTGATTCACGTAGCCCCACACATAGAGGTGGAGGTAAATAACAACAGGGTATTAGCCTTACTTGACTCAGCAGCCACCAGAAATTTTATCAAAAGAAATTTCTTAACACCGAACCAGCTCACCGAATTAAGACAGTAGACCAAAATAGTAAGAATGGGGCAACTCGACTCCACCCTGGACGTAACCGGCCGAATTACCCTGAATATCAGGTAGTCGCGCCTGCTCCGGTTCTGGTAATTGACTTTCGACCTTGTATCCACTTACATCCTACGTGTCACCCTGTGGTAAAAGGGTTTCTGACCAGAACCGAAGTGCGACTAGGCTGGGACAACATCAACTTTTAAATCAAGGAAGCATACCTATGGAATCTCCAGTCCAGCCCAGACCGAATTCGCGTCTAGATGAAACCTATCCTGACTACAACGCCCAAGAAGGAGTGAGTAAGTACTAACCAACACCCCTCGCTGCACGCCGAGACTATCTAAATTTAACTACCCTGCTTTTGGTCTGGGCAGAAAAAATCCTTGACCAACATGCCAAGTCAGTCTAATCGGGCACACATCAAACTGTGTATTGGTTTGCAGTACAACTCTCACATGGGTGGTTGAAGTAAGGGTATACTTCACGTGAAGAGCTATGTGTCGTAATCGTAGTTAATGGCAGTATAAATGGCACACGTCAATATCAAGACACACTGTATTTCTTCTTAGAACTTTTATGTTGCCTGGGCACCCAGTAGTGTTCCAGAATGGTTAATTAGCACTACACTGACTGGCACGTGGCCATTTTCTCCCACATAAACAGTTAAGAAATTAAGCTGCTTTTGTAGACAGTCTGTAACAGCTGATTGCACATTATGCAAGATTACACAACTCTTGAATTATTGTATTTACGTACGTTTTACTGGGTGAGAGCGTAATAATAACGGCTATCATTATATACGACTGTCCTCGTGCATGGCACGTCACTCAATTGTTTTGCCGTCTTCCGGTGGCCTGCCCCGCTTTCTCAGGGCAGCGTGCTGCGGGTAAGGACAGGTGAACATGATGTCCGGTCTCCAGGGGGCCTCCCGGTACCGGCTCGACACCGAGCTGGCCTGGCAGGCTTGTAGTAGCTGCACTCTCAAGAGTCGGTAGAGCCTGCATCATGGATTCACCTTGGACTTCGTCTGTGACAGACCAGCAGGCACTTGGGGTTGATCAGCAGCCTTCAGAAGCAGTGGTCCTGACCGTGATACTGCCTCTGTCTGGCTGCATCAGTTTTGGGGGCTGGACAGGTGTCCCCTCCCCCCAACATTGACGTGGATTACATCCTCTCGTTCGAGATGCTGGGCCCCTACTGTCTGCCTTGTCAGTAGGTGACACCAGGACTTTGGCTACCATCTGGGCAGGCTCTGCGACAGGTTATCCTCTGCTGCCCTTCCGGTTGAAGGCTCATTCGAGAAGGTGGCGCCGGGTGTCTGGCTTAGAAGTAGACAACAAAGGGACTTCGGCTACCATCTGGGGCAGGCTTTGAGGAAGGTGATCTGCTGCCCCTTCGGTTGAAGGCGGTCCCCTCTTCGGCTCATTCGAGAAGCTGTGCGTCGTGACCTCAGTCGCGGCGTCAAGCAACGTTAGTATATCTGTGGTTCCAGCGGTCTCTGTGCTGGATGGCTCAGCAGCTGGCGGAGTTCCTGCACTGTAAGTACATTGCGGTTGAAGGTACCAGTTCGAGTAAGGCCTTCAGCAGGACCTGATCTTGACTGGTAGTTCTTGTTTGGCCCTCTCTTGAGGTTGGCAACATTTTGGCGTTACGGTTCGTTGAAGGCAGTGTTGCGGGGCTTGTTACTGGAGGGAAAGCCCTCCAGGTTGCAATCGGTGTGCTGACTCTCAGCCCTTATTCCCTCTCAACTATCGAGCTTGGAGGTGGCCATGCAGGGCATGTTTCGCGATCCAAGAGACTGCACCAGAATATCTCACTGGTGCTTGACGACCATCTTCCCTGCCCAACATCCATTTTGAGGTTAAAATCAGTGGGGTGGATGAAAGCGTATGGATCGATCCTGCTACTCGTGGCAGCCCCCCTTTCCTATTTGGGGCGGATTTAGCTAGTCCCTGTGCTGGCATTAGGCCTCCCCTTGGGTCCCTTGGATGACCTCGCCTGCTCGTGGCGTAGCTATTGTGGCGGGCTTGTCTCCGTCGACCAGCACTTCGGAGGTCGTCGAGGCAGTGAGTGGCGTTTTGTTTGCGATCTAGGGCTTCTTGAAGCGGAAGCCGCACGTGATGTCAGGCTTTTCGGGCCTGGTTTCTGATCTTTGGTTGGCTTGGGATCAGCTGGTCTATTACTACTTGCAACTGTAGCAATCGTTCCGGTCCACATGGTGGAGTTGGAGAATGAAAGGTCACTTCACTGCTTGATTCCCAGGGGATCACTAGGCAATTTTCTCTCCCTCTGATATACAGCTGGTATTGTTCGCAGTTCACCATACAGTTTTGTTTTTGGAGCCAGGGCTGTCCCAAAATATCATCTTCCCCCAGTTCGGGTTCTACTAAAAACTCCACGTGGATGGTCATCTGGTCAATGTGTATGGGTAGTCTTATTATGCCTACAACCGGTAAGAGGCAGTCAGGCTGTGCCATCTGTACTCGACCTTCAGGGGGCATCAGGTGGGCCTTTGTTAGTACATGAGCAGGTCACTCAGGATAAAATTTCCCGTGGCTGTGGTGTTGATCGCCATGGTCGCTAGACGGTTGATCCTCACTTCAATCTGAGGAGGTTGTGGGGAACTGGGTCCATCGATTAACGTTTATAATTTTGGACTTTAACTTTCCGTTTGTCATTCTGTGGAGGTGGTAGCCTGTCTTCTAGTTTCCTCTTCCAGCTGGCCAATTTTACGGGGCAGTAGGAGTGGAAATGTCTCGGGACAAAACCAGCATTTCGGCAGCGGCGTGGTAGCGCTGGGAGGGGGCAGGCGTGACATTGTCTTCTTCCCTTCTCCCACTCCCTTGCGCCCGGCGTAGCATAGAAGTGTGGCGGCGGGTTATTTATGAATGGCTGTACAGGGAAGGTGGTGGAGGGCATGCTGCCAGTCATTCTCGCTTCTTACTTCCCCCTGCTCCTCTGTCTATGGTCCAGCTCGTTCTGTTCACGGAAATTAGGTTCAGTTTCTTTGGCCCGTGTTACTGTTTCTTCCAACATCCGGGGTTTTGGGCATAGTAGATAGTTTTGTTTTGTAGCATGAGCAGTAGCATATGCATTATGTGACGCATGCAGCTTTCATAATTTTCCTCTTGCAAAATTTGACGGTGCATCTGAATTCAGTGGTCATAGTTCACCATTACTTCATAATAGTGCAAGTTTAAAACCAGTTTTAGTTCATGTTCGCAATAAAACACGTAGTTTCAAAATTACATAATATATGAAGTACAAAAATTTTTTTAACTTGCATAATGAACTTTGAAATCTGTCAATAAGTGGAAAAATCAAAATTTTGTTGACAAGATTTGATTCATCACATTATAATCGTGTAAGTAAAGAGCCAATACATTAAAAGCATTTAGCATGAAACCAGACTTTCATTTTAGTTGAAACAACGTACAAACATGAACATAAATTTTTACCAACAATATCGGGAAGAATTTCTCACCTGTTAAGAAAATCTTTGCGTATTCCAAAATTTTCCCAGAAATTCGGGATCCCACACGCCACTAGTACGTATACATTATTAAATTTTGTACGATCTCCATCTTTGTCATTGTTGGCTATATGGGTATTCCGCAGCCACTCAGACTGGCGTGACGTGAGGCATAGTTATAAAAAATTTCCCGTTTTTTAAATTACATTACTACGATGGTGGGTGCAATTTCACAGCAGTTAAGTCTGTAAAACTTGCAGTTTAATCTCCTATTCATTACAATGTAATGCATTAAGATGCTGTTGGGCACGAGGGAAATAAACATATATTACAACTTAAATCTGCGGTTCTGAATAAGTTTGGGAAGCGTTTCATAATATAAAGTTTTTTTTCCCCAGTTAATTCCATTTTGCTATTTGTGAGCATTCTGTTGAGTTGAGGTTATGTTTTCATGATTCACTAGCCATGCGTGTGGCAAATGTCGAATAAAAAAATTTTGATGTTATCAGGCCCACACTGTCTTCTTTTTCTTCTTGGGCCAATAATAATAAATAATTTAAGTTGCCCAAAAGAATTTTTTTGTTGCAAAGTTCTAAGTAAAAATTTTGATTGTGAATACAAAGCTGAATATTAAAAATATCTGATTCAAATTCGAATTTTCGAACCTTTGCCCACCCCTAGTTACAAGGCAAGACATGACAACATCTTGGAGAAGGTGCAGAGACTGTCACTATAGCACAACAGGAATACAAGGAGATAAGAAAAAGGAATGAGACAGTCATGGATGTTGACAACATACTGACCGGTATTCTGCTTTTCCACCAGCATGCTTCGCCATGGCGGTCTGAGAGGCCATGCCATAGAAGAGCTTGTATCTGCGTTCACCACGCTGGATCAGTTCTCCGCCACTCTGGTCATGTCCCGCAAACATCCCACCAATCATCACAAAGTCTGCGCCTGCTCCAAATGCCTTCACCACATCCCCAGGGCATGCACAGCCTCCATCCTGAAAAAATGAGAGGGGGGGGGGAAGGGGTAAGGAAACAATGTATGTATTACAAATATTTCATTTTCAGTTTTTCATATACATTAAAATGTGACTGTCTTGGATTGTGCGTTGGAGCTGCATCTTTATAGCTGCAGTAACTGACATTTTACAGCACACATCAGTAAGCATCTTCATTGACTCATTTACTACTGCTCTAGAGAAACCTTGAAAATTTCTACTCAAATGTAAGTCAGCTAGTGCAATCATGAAGAGACAGCTCAAACCTGGAAGTCAAGACATTGTCCTCCAGACAATGGACATGAAAACCTGAAATATTCTACACTACAATTTATTACATGCCTCACGTACAATTACGTAGTACACACAAAGTCACCTATATAAAAATTTTTACTATGCATGTCATGGACATCAACATTACACTATAAAATTTCTCTGTAATGTAATATGCATGTTGACAACCCTCCGTAGAGGGAGTTAGTGGCGTTACCCAGTGTTGGAGGACCCCTACCCACCCCAGACGGCTTGGAATCAGCTTGATGGGTATTTTACTGGGAGTGAGGCGAGTTATCTTAGGCAATTCTACGATAGACCATAAAGCACGTGGGGGAGCGCTGGGAGGTGGTGGCCGAGTTAGAGTACAAGTAGATGCGTAGTCTGGTGTCAGTTCTAAATGGCAGACCATGCTTACAGAGGCTGAAGGCTGGTTTGGTTCACTGTCAGTGATGTGGGAGGCAGTGGCGGCATGGCTTGTGGGATGTCACAGTAATGCAGGCTGCATCTTCCACTGGTTGCAGTTCCCCTCTACAAACCTGCTTCCTCATGTTTCCAGGAATTCACATGTTTGGAACTCTGTACTTTGAGGCGTGACACTTACTGGCTATTGAGATAAAAGACTTCACTTCATCCACACACTTCTCCTAAAGCAACAATGAAGAGAGTTTGGAAGCATATAATTTCTCCCGGAGCGCCTACAGGATTTTTCCTGGACGGGGATGATTACAGAAGGTTAGGAATGATGTGTTTCATCAGCCAACCAGTAAGCATACAAGCCGGCCTCACCTCAAGAAAATGCCAACAATCGATTGTCAGTAATTGACACTTTGCTACACCCCAGGCAAGTACAAGGGCACGCAGAGAGATGAAGTCACCTGTGCCCTTAGCTCTGCCCAAGATGCGTGCGCATAGCACCCTCCCCCCCACCACCACCACCAGGGCTGGCAAGCCCTGAGCCGAGCAGAATATATTGCATTGCAGCGGCTGGAATTGCCAGTTGCTCATTGGCTATTCTGAGAGTCAGATCAGCCTAGGCAGCTTGCTCCACTGCGCTTGTTCGCTGGAGCTCTCTGACTTAACACTGCCTAAAGATCTTCAGTTCACCGCCTCCTACTGAAGAACTTCAGAAGCCCTCCCCCAGAGAAGCCTTCCAGAAGTCATCTACCCTTGGCCCTTCAGGATGTGGGCACCCTAAGTCCGTAAAGGACATGCGAAACCACGTAGACAGGGAAAGTTGTAATTAGCTACCTAGTAGAAACTGCCCCCAGTAGTTTAGAACCAGGAGCCCTTCATCTGGACAGCGTAGTTTACTACTTCCGGTCAACTCTGGGTAGAAAGGAGATAGTACGGGCCACCATTTCTTATTCCTCTCAGAATAAACACAATCTTTTTCAACCTGTTCTCTTATTTTCCCTCGAGTTCTTCCAGATTTCCATAAAAAACACAACGTCACATAGTGTGGAACAGGAGACCGGGTTTGAATATAGCAGTTTGCCGCCTAATGGAGGACTGCGAGCTCTCCCTCAGGGACTCTTTTATGTCGAGAACACACACACAATTCGACGAATACCACCCGTTTGGTGCACCACGTGTATCGAACAGTACAGCTCCAACCGCTAGTCATACCTCTACTTGAGAGGATAAGTCGCCAGACCAGCTTGTACCCGTTTACCACACGGCTTGTGCTGCCGAGGAGTGTTTGGTTGGATCTTGGGTCGGACCTGTCCACTCAAGAGGCTCACCTGTCCAAGCTATTGGGCTGCCAAGGAAACCAGCTCTTCAACCACCGCACTGTTTGTGTTGCCGGTTGAGGAAAAAGGTTATACTCTGTTTCGTTTTAGTGTGCCTAGGCGGCAAAACATGCTTAGATACGGAATGCACGTCGCCTGCTCCTATCTCTCGGGATATGGTTCTAGCACCTAATACCCTTCACCGAGAGGTGGGAAGACATTAAGGAGAGGGAGGCAACTACTGCCTACCAGTCTACCTGGGGCTGCACCCAGCCCAGTAATGCACTTTGCCAAGAATCACCACACAAACGAGCTCAAGCCGCCCACAAGTTGGAGGGGTTTAACCCCCGGACCCCTCCCATTCTTTGTTCCTGCCTCCCCGGAAGATTCCTGGCACACCGCATCAAGTAGTTGCAGCCTTCAGACTAGGGAAGAAGGTGCCCGTGGACCTGACGTGTCCCTGGTTCTCGATACGCTGGTACCCCAGTCCGCCGAGGAGAACATCCACCAGCAGCCCGTGGAGCAGCAGCAGCAGTTATGTCAGTAGCCGTTAACACTACCAGGAAACCTGCCACCTCAACCAGCCAGCCAGTCGCCAACCGACACGGCCCACATTATACACAGGGCGGGTTCCTGTACACAAGTAAAGTCAGACTGCACCGCCCATGGTAAGTGCTCATGGCCAGCACTAACAAAGTTTACCGCTTCTGACATTGAGTATAAGCACCCTGACCCAGACAGATTCACATGTCAACTTCACCTACCAAACCTCCAATGACATATGATAAATATGTTGTTATAGTCTGTATTCATTGTAGCATGGTTCCCCTTCAAAGTTACCATTTTTCACGAACAGTGAAGAAATTTAAGTACATACAATATATTAATGTGGGTGTTGTGACAATTTGCAGACAAAGTGGCACCATGGAAATATGGCACCATTTTTACATTGCACATTCCAAGATATGTCCACCAAACATTCCTTCTGTACCCGGCTGTAAATAAAACACCACCTATTTAGCGACATGGTTAGCTGGTTACTAAATACATATGTAGCACCATTATGTTGCAGTATTGAGCCATGATCATCCCACACTGATTATCGCCTATTGTACGGTGAGATTTTAAACACACAGCCAGCACAAGTTCATCCCAGCTTGAGCTCCGACTGTCTGACCACTACAGAATTGACCAGCCTGCCATGAAGCCAAAACCATTACAGCTGCCAGTGATTCAAGCACAGCCTGCACACGGACACCTCTTTCGGTAAACCAGGTATGGTAATTCCCAGAAGCTTACCATTTTGTTCGACATTTGGGGATGTGCACAAAATGTAAATTGTTGTGCCTCTATACTGTTTCCACATTGCCTCTGCTCCCTGCACTACTGCTGCCACCAGCTCTGGGTAGTCACAGAATACCAACTTTCAAAGGCGAGGGAGGAAACAGCAGAGGATCTGCTGACCTCAGGTATCCAGAAACACTTCCATCACACAGACCAAACAACGCAGCTCAAGAGAGGCCATTTACCTCAACAAGTGGAAGATATTGCTCAAAACTTATCTCCCAAGAAATGTAATATCAATCTACTAAGCAGGTACTCTATTTGCCAGATTCTTGACTGAAGCAAGTGTCTCACCGAACACACGAAACAAAGCACTCCCACTTTTAATTCAGAAAAAAAGACCATCATCTGCTAACAAGACAGATGGCTGTTCCGGCTCACAAACCTAATGTTTAAAAATTGTTAAGATATTATTCCCATCAAAATTAAAAGTTTTAAAAAGCACCCAAACTGAGACAGTTTGCAGTTCCAACCTAGCAAATCCAAAATCAATAACTGAAGGGATAAAAATAAAAATTACTGAATTTAACGCCGGCTAAGAGCCAGCCACAGTCAGCCCTTGACGGCACTCGCAGCTAGTGGTACACATGGGTAAGCATGTGTTCATGCGCCTCTATCGGTTACGAACTAGAGATTTGAACTTCCTGCCACTGCCATCAGTGGCGCACTCGTAGTGCTTCTAGGAACTAGTATATTTAGACAGTCAGTTGTTCGCAATTTGTTCAGGAGAAATGGTGTGGTAGTGCCCGCCAGTTCTCATAACAACAAACTTTTGGTAATACAGTCCATCAAGATGTTCGACGCAACATTTATTGGTCCAACCACGCCGGATAGTGTTCCGACATAGTTCCGCATCGCTGTTTTGTGTATGTGTTCACAAGGTGCTACTTCGGTTGCACGACTCGAAAGAGCGGAAAATCGACTACACAGTGCATTTACATTGTCAGCTTCTGTGTAAGGTGACATTACTGACGCACACCTCTTCCTTTCTACTTGCTGGGACTTAGCTCAAATCCAGAACGGTTTTGATGATGACCACATTGCACTGGAAGTTGCGCTCAAAGGCAGTATGAGTTGACACCCAGTCCCATGCCCAACACTTATCAAGTTTAATATGAGTATTACGCTGTAATGGCCATACATGTATCATAGCGAGCAATGGTAGGAATATAAAGGAGCCACCCAGTCACATTCAAACACATCACATGTCAAGTTACCCATTTTCAGCTTCCCAGTTTCAATGGTGACCCGAAGTCATGGTCGAACTTTGCAAAACTGTTTCAGTCCATGATGGTAGCCACCAATGAACTTATCTCAGGTGGATCGTTTCACTGTGGTAACTGCAGAGCCATTGTCTTAATCAGTCCCTACCACTCTCGGAGGAAAATTACAGTAATTGCATGGGAGATTTTAGTGAGGAGATATGGACAATAAAAGACTCTAACCTCAAACCACATTGAAGCGTTACTTCAAGTGCCAGTGGTATCATCTGGCTCGTCAAGTTCTATGTGTGCACTGCTAACTGCGCTAACCGAAAATATGGGTGTTTCTCGAGCACTGAAAATTCCTGTCGATCACTGGGACTTGTTGTTGCTTCACTTGATGGAGAAGAAACCGGACCCTTACCTGCGCCGCCAGTGGGAGCTGACAGTAAGTGATTCATCACTACCAAAGCTGACAGAATTCATAGAGTTCATAGAAAACCAGTGTCAAACATAGGAAGCAGTCGGTTTGTACCATGTGAAGACCTCTATGTCAAAGACTTCAATTGCGTCCAAATCCAGCAAACATAATTCGTACAGCCCAACTACTTCCATGGTGAACATGACACAAACAGCTACTGCTAATTTTACCCTATGTAAGGCAGACCACATTCCTTCCCAGTGCTCCCAGTTGCTGATTATAGGCCCAAAGGAATGTTACGCTCTTACCAAAAGGTTGAATTTGTGTTTTAACTGCCTCAGATCATCACACCGAGCCCACCGCATTGGAGACTGTGTTTGGATGGATCCTTATGGGAAGGGTTAAAACTGCTGTTCCATTGCAACCAATAACATCATGTTGTATTCCATTGTTTACTCATCCCATCTCTTGAATATGTTGTCAAAGGTTCTGGGAATTAGAAGAAGTTCTTCAGGAAAACATCACTTCCTCAGGAAGCACTCTGTGAAGAGATGTTCGTAAAAGCTCATACAAGAGACCAAACAGGGGCTACAGTGTTGCTTTGCCCTTTGTTAACCAAGACGGCAGTTAGGGGAATCTAAGAGGCAAGCAATACATAAGCTTCATCGACTCGAGAGGCAACTGAAACTGAAACCTTCAGTAAGAGCCCAGTATGCAGATTTTATGGAAGACTACCTGTCATCTGGACACATGGACAGGATTCCAGAGGGAGAAATCTCTGTGAGTGAGGCCTACTAAATTCCTCTCCACTTTGTAGTAAAGCCTGATAGCACCACCACAAAGTTGTGAGTGGTGTTCGACGCATCGGCTAGAACCACATATGGCCAATAGCTCAATGACATATAGGGCCAAAACTCCAAAGCAGCATTGTTGATGCGTTGCTTCAGTTTCGTATGTACCCTATTGTGTTCACTGCAGAAACAAATGTATTGGCAGATATTCATTCATCCCAGCGATAGAGATTATCAGAATCAGAGGATTGTATGGAGGTCCTCGGATGATGAAGCCATCGCGGAATACAGAATGAACAAACTCATTGGGCAACTTTGTAGACACCAGCCCCTTGGAGTCATTGCTTGAAAGGTACAGCAAGTTGAATAAGCTTATCCGCATAACAGCATATGTTGTACGTTTTATTCACAATTGTCGAGCACTACAAAACAAGGCTACTGATGCCTTACTACCCCATGAACTAGACAAAGACGAACATTTGGCTGAGGTATGTCCAAGCTTCTTGCTTTGAAGCTGATATTAATGCTCTAAAGAAGCAGCAGCGCGTATCACCTCAGATCCGGAAATTGGTTCCATTTATTGATCCTTGTGGAGTGGTAAGGATGGGCGGTAGGCTGCCTCAGTCAAACTTACCATTTGAGCAAAAGCACCCGGCTTTACTTCCCAAATTGCACTGTTTTACAGACTTAGTGATCAGTCATTATCATGAAGTCAATCAGCATCTGGTGTTCAAACTCTTCAGAGTATCCTCAGGACACAATTCTGGATACTTGCAGACAGGTGTGCCATTCGTCGTCGTCTTCATTACTGCCTCAAGTGCTTTAAGACAAGACCGCCTTCTCATCAACATTAATGGGAGACCTTCTGCAATGAGGATTCAGTAGGTGAAACCCTTTGCAAAGGCCGGGGTGGACTATGCTGGTCCGTTTACTATTAAGCTGGCCTGAGTTCATTGCCCAGTGTTGTTAAAAGCTTATCTCTGCATATTTTTTGTTCTGTAACAAAAGCAGTGCACCTTGAATTGGCATCTGACCTTTCTACTTATGTATTTCTAGGTGCATACAAATGCTTTCTTGCCCGTCGTGGCAGGTCATCTGACCTATATAGTGACTGTGGAACCAACTTTGTGGGTGCTAATAACCATCTGAATGAGCTGTAACAGCTGCTTGCTTCTCCCAACCACCAACAAACCATGGCAAGCTCCTTGGCCACCCTTGGGGTAACTTGGCATTTTAATCCCCCGCAGCACCTCACTTCGGTGGATTATGGAAGCTGGAGTTAAGTCGGTCAAGTCCAATGTGAGGCGTGTTATTGGACAGCAAATTCTCACTTACGAGGAACTGAATACTATTCTAGTGCAGATCGAAGCCATCCTCAACTCCAGGCCTCTTTTTCCACTGAGCTCGGACCCGAATGACTTGTCCATGCTTACTCCTGGTCATTTTTTGACTCTTGAGCCACTTGTCACAGTTCCAGAGCCAAACCTGGAAGACGTCCAGCCCCGCCATTACCATCAGTGGTGCGCTCATAGTGCTTCTAGGAACTAGTATATTTAGACAGTCAGTTGTTCGCAATTTGTTCGGGAGAAATGATGTTTGGTAGCGCCCGCCAGTTCTCATATCAACAAACTTTCACGTAATACAGTCCATCAAGATGTTCGATGCAACAATATCTTTTCAAGGGTTTTGTGTGAAATTGCTACTTGAAATTTAAAGTGTGCACAGTGCGGAAGAGAGAAACAATTATATTCAGGCGGAAACGTATTCAACAGACAATTAAAAACCAACCAAAAATCCTAAGTAAATTCCTGTATGTAAAACAGTTTTAAAATTCTTTTGGTGCCCTTTTGATTTGCAGTATTAATATTTTCACTCAGCGTGCATACCACTTCCGCTCGTGTGAACCCCGTAGGCAGCCATGGTAGGTCCGCATGACCCTTGCCTCCGGTCAGTCATCATAGGAGAGCTGGCGAAGTAAGACACAGTTACTTATGCACTTGCATCTTTTTGCACTGATGAAGGTTTCAATAGTTCACTTTAGCATACCGGTTAACCTTTGCCTTGCATATATTGTGCCAGACATCCAAGCATAATGCTATCCGTTTAATCTAATAATTTGCAGCCTTTTCAGGCTTGTTGAGATACTAACGAGATGAGAGAAAGATGTGTCGGAGAGACCATATGGCCCACGCTACTTGTATATCAGATGTCATCCGCCCATGCTTAGGGCTTTTAAGTTCTGGTTAATTGCGATGCGCAATACTAAGGGTAATATGTTTGTGTAATTATTTGAGGGTTTTTGTTGTTAACGTGTTTTGCATCCACACAGCTCAGACCACGTGGTCAGAGATCACCAAGTCCGTATTGATGCAATCACGGCGTTCTGAGGTGTAATTGTTGTTTCATCTTGTGCGCCATAATTTATTTAGGGTTTCATGTAATATCTGTAATAAGGGTTCTTGTATTTTACGTGTTTGAAGCGTTTTGTTCCTGACCACGCAGTCATCAGATGCACATGTACTTATTGCCATCCGGTGTCCTAAGGGCTTTCATACGCTCGTTTCAACAGAGATAAATTTGTAATACAGATCCAACTACAGCAGATCATTCCTACCAGAATTTTCAGAGAAATTATCTATTTTTACACCCGCACACGTGGTCCGCTATGAGCCTTATCCGGCGGCATCCACGCCATCTAAAACTAATTTCACACCTTTGTGTTTATTTTCCTTGCTCACATCGTGCCCTATATTCATCAAGCGTTATTTGTGTATTTTGTACGACTATCATTTTTCAGTAACCCGCTATGTGTATGACAGTCGCCACACACCACGTGATTCGGGGACGAGTCCCGACGAGTAGGGGTTAGCTGCAAAAGTAGTGGCACGTGTTCATTTCATACTCAGTGTCACGTCTCTGTAGGGTCCTTGCTTTGAATAGGCTGTGTTTTCAGACACCGCAGAGCATCATCCAGTTGGATTACGCATGTTTAGTAACATGCTTGGGGGAATCTCCCACGGGAACTGGCTACACGCTCGAGACATAAATCATATCTTGATATGAGGTGTACTTTGATAAATAAACATACCTTCTCAGTGTAAAAGTTGAATTGTCTTTCAGTAACATCAGTTTCCCAGCCCAACCTACGTGTTTTGTGTTGCAGTGTTGTGTGAAAAAGTTGTTTTGTACGTACATATGGGTGAGACAAACACACAGAACCCACAGCATCCCCAAGTCTCACATTGCGGTGATTGGGAAGCACCGCTGGTGCCCATCATAGAGACGAGGACGCTGAATGCTAGGTAATCATTTTCCTTTTTCTCAGGCGTGTAAAAGGAGTAAGGAATATTGTACCTGGTCTTGGCCAGCAACAGCAGAGTGTACCTGAAGATAGTCCACGACAAGAAAAATGTACTTCCTCCCAACCCCACCAATATGGCTGTGCCACGCAACAGCCATACAGAAGGAGACGTGAACACAATGGATGTTGTATTTGTTTATAGGCAGCACAAACTACATTACTAGACGACTGCATAAACAATTTAAGGGAAACTAGGAAGTTGTCACGATCATATGTCAAGTACTGATTGAACATATAATTAACATTAGCTGCACTGAAAACAGACGTGTTAACTGTTTTAACGTCAAATATCTAAATACGGATTCATCTTAACAGTAAGCACACCAGATTATCAATGGAATTTTTTGTAATAAATGTGAAACCATTATGGGATGAAATACTGTAGTGGTATTTTCATAATAATCACACAATACAGGCAACACAAATTTTCCCAAGCATACTTCCCGAATACTCACAGATATTATGTGTCCTTGCAGACCATGGGCTGCATCTGCACACTCGAGAACAGCACTCAACTGCGGATAGCCGACACCCGTCTTGATGCGTGTTGTGCACACGGAGCCAGGGCCAATCCCCACCTTGATGACATCTGCCCCCGAGAGGATCAGTTCTTCCACCATCTCCCCTGTCACCACGTTCCCTGCCTACAACAATTCTCACCGTCACCCTTACTAACATGTAAGGACACAGACAGCATGTTTATTGGGGGTTTATCTATAAAAGAGGCTTTTATACCATACCCTCTCTGCTTCTACACCTCACTCATTAGTGAGCGAAGAAGGCTTTGGCCAAACTTTCATTTCAGATAGGGATGGGTCAGTTCGGTTCTTTGGTTCCAATTTATACCAGTTCTTGAGGTTTGATTCTGAACCGGTTTTAGGTTAACAACTACATGGTTGTATTCTATCCGTTAATGAGACAAAATGTAAATATTCTCGTGGTGATGACATAGATAAATATATGCCGAGAAGATAGTACACTCAGCATTGAGTGAAACAAAATGGCTGACGTTTATGTACAGATTTTTAGCTTTGAATCATTCAAACTGTTCTATGTTTAGGTCTTCTAAATACGACATTCTAGTGTATTATACAAGAGAAAAAAAACACATAAAACAGGGAGTAGAGTATGTGAAGAATTTTGCGAGTGCTTTCGAACGTGATACGTGAATAATGTTTAGTGTGTAACAAACGTATTTTTTTAAGTTATTTAAGTACGAAATTATTAAAATGTCATCCAAATAGAACGGAATACTGGAACCAATATTTAAATCGTGGAATCGGTACCGGAACCAGAACAGATATTATTTGTTATTCGACCCATCCCTAATATCAGATTTATTAAAACTTTTTTTGGAAGGACACAATGTATTTTTATTGATTTCCAAGATTATAAATGTCAAACTGCTTGTTCTTTTACCACACAGTCTAGAGTCAGCCTGAGAAAGTAATTATGAAGTTATGGCCACCAATCTTGCATGGTTAACTTAGAAGCATCCTGTTTCAGTTACCTTCCATCTTAGAACTTTACAAATTTGTTTTCAAAATAATGTAGTTAGAATTTGAGTTAACCACCACTCAAAAAGGACATTATTTTCAACTCAATATAGAAATCTAACATAATATTACATAATTCCAGTGAAATCAAACCTAAGGACCATTTCTGTTAATTAACAAAAATAATACTCCATACATAGTGTATTATGATGTTGACAGTAAGAAAATGCTTTAGCTTTCCATAGTAGTGTACTCCTCGTAGCTTGCATTGTCTTGTAATGTTTGCCTCATCCTGACCTGAACGTGTATCTTAAAACAGCGATCGGCAACACATGGACTGTGATTTGAACCTAAACTGTGGAAAGCAGAAAACTGGACAGCCAAAACATAAAATATTTTTATTTAACTCACTCAGTACATATCTATTGATAAAAAGGTAATATTCAGAAAATAAATCTGTTTTCACTCCAGCACATGTGTCTGCATTTATTTCCACACTTGTCAAGCCTTCCAAAAGCAATAGGAGTGAAAATTGCAAATTTTTTAAAATAAAAAATGTTTTTGTTTCTATTTGAGATGTAGACATCATCTCGAGTTGAATTTATCATCCAATTTGATGTAAATTTAAAGGAGATAGTAATTAAAAATGTCACATAAAACTTGAAGACTGTTTTTTAAAAAAATTTTGTTCTGAAATTGTCTACGTACTTATAGAATGCGTTTTATCAACCACGTTCCTTTCCGAGGAAAAATATATTTCCAGAACTCGATAAAATTTTTTGAAAGCATCCTAACTCAACTATAAATTGCTTGCCGACTCCTGCCTTTAAACATGTTCAATACTGAAATACATAAAAATAAAAATATAGTCAATGAACTGAAATATTTTATGAGATGATAGAAAAGATACAGTAAACAAGGAACTTCAGTATGAACTAGAGGTCCAAGCGGGTCACTGTAATTCCATTGGGGATCCTCATAACTCAATGGGAGGACCAGACCCCACGGCTTGTATGTCCATGCTAGAGAGAAGTTACGCTCGCTGCTGGAGGGAGGGAAACCACGTGACACCGCTGGTGCTAACTCATAACGTCACTTTCTGGTACTGCACTGTCACATACAGCCGAAGCGACTTAGGTTTTAAGACAGGTAATACATACGCACAGAGCAGCTCTCAGCTGACTTTACTCGGCCATTGTTGCTACACAACGGAACAACTTCAACCCTTCATGCAGCGGTAATGGATTCTCCCGACTAGTCCTTCACATTTTGGGCTCCTGCGCATTATTTTTTTGTTTAGATTTCACAACAACATGCTATGATTACAACAAAATCTTCAGACTTTTTTCTTTTCTGTTATTTATAACATTTGGTTTACCTCTTTTCTTTACAAACCTTCAATTACCAGTTCTTATTTGAGAGAGAGAGAGGGAGAGAAGGAGAGAGGGGGAGAGAGGGGGAAGAGAGAGGGGGAGAGAGAGGGGGAGAGGAGAGAGAGGGGGAGAGAGAGGGGGAGAGAGAGGGGGAGAGAGGGGAGAGAGAGGGGATAGAGAGGGGAGGGGGGGAGAGGGGGAGAGAGGGGGGAGAGGGGGGAGAGGGGGAGAGGGGGGAGAGGGAGAGGAGAGGGGAGAGAGAGAGAGAGAGAGAGAGAGAGAGAGAGAGAGAGAGAGAGAGAGAAAAGGTACTCACGATGATAGTGTGCGTCGGGAACGCAGCACGGACCTGTCTCACATACTCCACAAAATGCTGGGAGTAGCCATTGGCGACATCTAGGCAGATGAACGACACCTCCGGAATCTCCTTTAGGATGTCGGAGAGCCTCTCAAAGTCACCCTGGCCTGTTCCTGACGTCGCAGCCACGTGGTCCAGACATTCCGGACTGCTCTCTGCAAACTGCTTCCACTCCTCAATGTCGTAGTACTTGTGTATCGTCGTGAACATACCATGCTGTGGCAGGGAACATACTTTACCACTCTCTAACACTTCATGGTTCCTGTACATATTTTTAATTATTCTGTACATAAACAACTTTGCAATGTGCTACTTGACAGATGGATCTACAGTACCTAAAACCTAAACTAAATTAATTCTATTACATTATTTCATTTTTAACAAGAAGTTACTGATAACTAACGAGCCTACTTTTCTCTCCATGGGTGTAAAGAAATTTTAGTGAATTTTTTAAAATATTAGTGGCAGGTAGGCGTTGATCTCTCATTAACAACAATATCATTAGAGGTGAAACCAGAAACATGTGAAACAGTACCAATATAATTAAAATACACGAGTGACTTACCCCGGATTTGAATTCAGAAAAACTCGTCAAATTAAGATAGCGTGCAATCAACTGCATCACAGACGTAGGATTCAGAGCATCATCCTCGGATGTAATCAGTCTAATATTTTGAATGATAAGGTTCACTAACCTAAAATATTTATACGGCCATCATTTTGAAAATAATTGCGAGTCACTAAAAATAAATAAGTTTACATGTCCATAACTGCACTTGTGTGAAAAATTTGCTGTAAATTGGTTGATTGGTCTCCACGATATGGCATAAAAGCTATGTTTTTAAACAGATATATCTAATAAAAACTGCTTAAAAAGAGTTCCTGTATGGGATGTTTCTAATAGATATATTGAGTATAAAAGTTTGATGGAATTTGGTTAAATTGTTAAATATACATACCAAACATATCTAAATATTTATATGGCCATCATTTAGAAGATCAATGCCTGGCCCTATTTAAATCATGTAACTTTACATGGCCTTCTGTGGTTGTGCAAAATTCTATGGAAATTAGTTGAATAGTCCTTGAAATGTTCCATTTACTTAACTGACACTATTTTGCAAAGAATCTAGCAAAAGAGGATCCCTGTATGCATTAATGATGCATCTAATTTTGTTTGTATACAAAATTTGGATGGATGTTGTTTAAAAATTTTCTATATGTAACAAATTAAACTTAATTATTTATATTAACCCCACATAACACATGTTAATTTACATAAACTACTGTACCAATATTTCATGAGATTTTTGTATGAATCAGTTAATTGGTCCTCAATATTTGGCATAAAACCTCCATTGTTCATTAGACAATCTTCACAGACGGAGGACAAAAATTTTATATAGTATCACAATTGAGGACTGTCATAGATACAATATACAAAGTTAAATGTAAATCTGTCACATAGTTTTGTATATAGCACACTAAGCTAAAATGTTTGTATAGGCAGAATTAAAAAAATAATAGACTTACATAATTAAAATACATAAATTAATATGGCCTACCACAGTACAACTTCTTCGCCAAATTTAAAAGAAATTAGTCAATTGCTTCCCGAGATTGACATATAAAAATTGCGTTATTTTATGTGGGGTTATCCTACAATATGGCGGAGAAATTAGACTTTGCATAGACAATTCTGATTGATATAATTTATACTGTCAGCATATAAAGTTAAGTTGAAATTTGTTTTGTAGATTAAAAATTCTGAGCTAATATTTTTTAATATATTACCGCCATTATGAAAATGTGTGTGTATGAATCTCACAAAGTAACAGTTTACGTCGCCTGCCATAAAGCTACATATTTGCCAAATTTGGTAGAAATCAGTTGTTTTTCGGAGATATCACATAATGTTAATTTGTCATGTGACACTATTTTACAAAATGGCAGACAAAACAGATTTTATATGAACACATTTGATGGTTGTAATATACAGGATGGTCCGCCTATCGTGGATACCCCCCAAATTTCCACAACAGTTGCAGATCACAAAATGTGGTTTTCGCTAAATGAAATCACATAGAGGTAAGTAATTTTCCTAAGTGACACACCTGTATGGACAGAAATAATTAAACCATGTATGATTTTCCCCTGGAAATATACATTTATTTCAACGGCATCTGAAAGTACATGCAAAGAGGAATTCTCTGTTATAGCATATGCAATGGAAAGTATCACACAGGAACACCAAGAAATAATATGCAAATATGATAAGTAGGTGGGCAGATAGCATGTGGCAGTGGACCTGTACTAACACTCAGTCACATCCTGGCGGGACTACTTCCTTATGGCAGCGCAGGACCAGACCCCGTAATATGTTATGGTAAGTGGTATTGCTGTGTGTGGCTGTACGTACGCAATTAAGTTCATGAATGAGGAAAACCTGGATGCTCTACGTATTTACGGTAAGTGAGGCAGAAATGCCAAGCAAGCCATCCAAATGTTTTTTGTGAAAGGTATCCTAATTGGACATCCATTTCATGGCAAACGATACGGAGAATTTGCACACATCTCTTGTAATGAGGTCATTGGAAATTCACAACATGAGTGTGACGAAAGACTGCTATGGGTGAAGCATCAACACAAGGTGTTTGCACGTGTCGATGCAAAATGAGAACTTTCTAGGTTCATAGGAATAAGTAAAACAAGAGTGTTACGGCTACCGCACCGATGTAAATGCCATCCATATCACGTGGCTCTTCATCCCGAATTACATGAAGGTGATTTCCAGCAGCGTGTTCAGTTTTGTAGGTTTGTTCTGGTGTCTGTAAGGGATGACCACAATTTCCTGAAGAACATACTATTTATCAATGAAGTAATCTTCACAACCTATGGACGCGTAAATTTAAGAAATATGCACTACTGGGCGATGAGAATCCCAGTAGGGTCTGTTACGTTAAGTACCAGCGACAGTGTAAAGTGAATGTGTGGTGTGGAATCATTAGAGACTACATCATAGGGCCATACTTCATTCAATGGACAATGACCAGCTGTACGTAAGCCGATTTCCTCGGAGAGACCTTACCAGTAATTCTGGAAGACATACCACTCGACACGTCATGATATGTGGTTCAGTATGATGGTTGTCCTGCACATTTTGCTTTGGGTAAGTGTAAAATGAAACGTTTCCAACCAGTGGTTACAGCATGGTGATGTTGTAAGATAGCCAGCTCGCACCCCCGACCTCACACCTCTCAATTTTGCACTCAAAAATTGGGTTTACAACACGGTTCCTACGACACCAGAAGATGTGCAGGAATGCATTGTGGCATCTTGCAAATGCATTATGCCAGAAACACTTCGGGCCGCTTGTAGCTCGCTACGTGTGCGTTTACAAATGTGTATTGCAATGAACGGTAAAAACATTGAGCACTATGAGCGTACAAAATTTGGTTGAAATTGGTCAAACGGTATAGTAGTACTACCAAATAAACTTAAAATATTTGTATGGCCGTTACTTTGAAAGTAAATGCCTTATTAAATTAATTTACTTACATTTACCTGGCCTATCATAGTATCACATATGTGGCAAATTTGGCAAAAATAGGTTGAGTAGTGTGAGATATCACGTAAAAACTTTATTTTTTCATATGTGTTATCTTCCAAAGTGGTGGACCAACAACAATATTCAACTCTGAATTCAATACTTACAACCTGTGTGTCAGCATCCAACATCTTGTTGAAATCGGTTGAATGGTTTCCAAGTTATGACATATCACTCTAAATTTCAAAACAGCCACCATTTTGAAATTAAATCCTGTGCATGGTCGAATACAATAAAAGTCAGGTGTCCTTATTTAGTACTATGTGTGGATGCCGGCTAACAGCCAGCGGCGCTAGAGCCCATAACGGCGCTCACCATGCACGTGTCGTGTACATGCACGTGCGCAAAGCGGTTCAAATCTAAACTTTCCTAACGGAATATTATTTTTGCAGTGTAAAATTGCCTTATTTTATTTTCAGGGTTTGAAATGTCTTTAAATGTTTTGAAGTGTTTGTTGTAAATTTGAAAATACTTGGTTATGAATTCAAAGTGCGCGCTGCATGGAGATTAAGAACAGTAATATTCCGGTGTGAACGCCGTCATAAAGAGACACTAAAATAATACAGAAAATTCTAAAATGTAAAACAATATTTAAATAACTTGTGCCACTTTTATTTTCAATATATAAAAGTTTACTTGGCGTTTATGCGAAACTTTTGTTAGTTATAGGTTAATTGAAATAGCACCATAAACAAGGATTTCTTCTGGAAATGAAATTTGATAGAATCAAGCGAGAAAGAGTAAACTTCAGGATTTCCAATTTAAAGAGAGTTTGTTTGTAGAGTTTTAAAAACAGCAATAAGTAGCCACTCTTTATTTTCCTTGCTGGGAGCCAAGATCAGTTTGACTCATGTGAGGCACAAGCAACCATAAAACTACTTGTGATACACAACCGTACTCTCACATTCTGTTACCTTGAATATTGAGCATCTTCCCACGAATATCAAGCATCATTCCTAAATATCGGGCATCATCTAACAGGAAGGGATGGTAGGCATGCGACAAATGACCAAGAAAAATCGGAGATGCTGCAAGGACAGTACTTGTCAGTGTTTGAGGCAAAGGAGGGTTGGAATAGGGGGACAAACAGGGTTCGGGGGGTGTATAGTGAGTTTAAGATGAGGGAGTGGGGGATAGAAAAGGTAATTAGGGGTTTGGAGAGCAGTAAGGCAGGTGGACCAGATGGGATAGGAAACGCAGCACTATGTGGCAAGGAGTTGGCGAAATATTTAGAAGTGCTGTTTAAAAAGTCCTTAGGAGAGGGTAAGTTACCACAAGATTGGAAGGATGCTATGGTGGTACCTATACACAAGCAGGGAGACGATAGGGGGAGGTCTGGCAGCTACAGACCGGTGAGTCTCACATCAAGTACAGGAAAAGTAATGGAGAGGCTGGTGGTGCAGTATGTGGTGAGGGTAATGAACAATAGGAATTGGTTGGAGGAGTCCCAGCATCGTTTCAGGAGGGGATACTCATGTGAGACTCAGCTGGCTGGGTTATTAGAGGATCTGGTGCAGGTAACTGATGAGGGGAAGCAGATGGATGCCTGCTTCATAGATTTTGAGAAGGAATTCGATTAGGTGCCCCATGGAACATTGATGAGGAAAGTGGAGGCGCTGATACCAGACAGGAGGGTAGTGGAATGGATAGGGGACTTTCTCAGGGGGCGAAGGCAGAGGGTGAAAGTGGGGGAAGCAATATCGGAGGAAGAGGAAGTTACGTCAGGGGTACCACAGGGAAGCGTGCTGGGTCCTTTGTTATTTACCATCATGGTAAATGACATGGGTTTGGAGATTAGGGGAAAAATCAGATTGTTTGCAGACGATTGTGTTGTATATGCTGAGGTGGGAGAGGGGGGCGGAAATTTGCAGGTGGACATTGATAAGATAAGGTTGTGGACCAGAAAAATTAAAATGAAGATAAATGTAAGAAAAACTAAGGTAGTGAGGTTCACAAGGAAGAAGTTGATACGCAGGGACATGTACAGATGGGAGGGACAAGAGATAGATGAAGCAGCAGAATATAAGTACCTAGGGATTGTACTGCAGGGAGACCTCAGGTGGAAAAACAGGTAGAGAGGGTGGTGGCAAAGGGAAGAAGGGCTCTGGGTATGCTGGGAAGGGTGCTGAAGGGAGTCAGCTGTGAGGTGAAGGAGAAGGCGTATGACACAATGGTACGGCCAGTGTTAGAATATGCTGCAACAGTATGGGACCCGTATGTGGAGGTGGAGGTGCGAGAACTGGAAAAGATGCAGAGAAAGGCAGCAAGATGGGTGAAGGGTAGGTGAGGAAGGCAAGGGCAGGATGATGAGGAAGAAGGGAACTATAGGCCATCAGTGATGATGAACGAAATGGGGTGGAGCTCATTGAAGGACAGGAGGAAAGTTGAATGGTTAGTCAGGATGTACAGGGTGGTGAATGAAGAGGGAGGATGGGGAGGGCTACACTGCAAGCTAAGTAAGGGGGTGTTTAGAGGAAGAGGAAACAACAGTGAGAAGCTTCAGAGGGTGTGGAGGAGAATGGAGCAGGGTAGGCAGTCCATGCTTGTGAGGTCTGTGAGGGAGTGGAATGTGTTGAGGGAGGAATTGGTATCTGTGAGAGGGGTTGGTAAATTCAGGAAGGGAGTGGAAAGGGAGTTGGTTGGGTGAAGGAGAGTTTAGAGAGCTCGCCACCGGGCGGTAGCCTAATTGCGAGTGTATGTATGTATACGCCATATCCCTCGAATATCAGACCTCATCCTTCAAATATTGGATCTCTTCCCTCGAATATTGGACTTCAACTTAATATTGGACCTCTTTCCACAAATGTCAAACAGCTTCCCTCGAATATTGGACCTCATCCCTCAAATACCGGACATCTTCCCTCCAATCTGGAAACCTCTGCCCTCGAATATGGGAAATATCTCTATCCCAGACATCTTCCCTCTAATATTGGACCTCTTCCCGCGAATATCGGACTACTTCCCTCGAATATAGTATCTTGTCCCGGAATATTGTACCTCTTCCATCAAACATTAGACCTCTTCTCTACAGCATCTGACATTTTCCCCTTGAATATCGGAACTCTTCCATTGAATATTGGGCAGTTTCCCTTGAATATATTGGGAATCTTCCTTTGAATATTGGAGAATCTTCCATCGAATATTGGGGAATGCTCCCTGGAATATCGGAGAGCTTCCCTGGAATATAGCACCTCTTTCCTCGAATGTAGGAAACCTTCCCATGAACTAGGACCTCTTCCCTAGAATATTGGACACCTTCCCTCGAATATCAGAGTACTTCCCTGAATATCAGACCTTTTCCCTTAAATATAGGACCTCTTCTCTCTAATATTGGGCATATTCCTTCGAATATCGGGCATATTCCCTCCATTATCGGACATCTTCCCTACAATATCGGATATCTTCCCTAGAATATTGGACATCTTCTCTCGAATATTGGTTGTCTTCCTTTGAATATTGGACCTCTTCTCTAACATTGGACATCTTCCCCTTGAATATTGGATTTTTTCGCTAGAATACAGCTTTCTCTTCGAGTATTTTTTTGTGTTAAAAATGTTGTTTTATGGCCTTCCTGGATTTATTTCTACAAATGCTTACAACTCTTCAGAAAAAATAGAGATGAAAACATCAGTTAAATGAAAATACCAAAATTAAAACACCACTCTTCCATATTCAAATTACCGTTTCCCAACATTCCAAAACAACAAAACTTTCCTGTCCTTAGTGACAGCAAGCATGGAGGACACACAGATTTGCCTGCTTAATATGTTTTTATCTGGTTCATACAAGCAGCTGGTAAAACCTTGGAGCTGTTGTAGACATTGCTAACATTTTTCATACTTTCTGGAATTTACTGTGGTGTTACTTTTAAAGTTTTTTTAATTTCTGCCCAGCAATTCCTCTGATGTTCATAGCCCATCCCATTATCATGATTCACATTGTGTACAGTGAATTATTCAATGCACCTAGGTATACAATTATGTTTCAACATGGTTTGTAGTGTCAATACGCATAATTTTTTTTTTCTAGTATTTTAGAAAAACTTTTACTTTTCACTAATTCAACTTTAGTTGTTAAGTTGAAAAACTGTTTTTTCCCTTGCGCTGTACCTATTCAATGAGTATTTCAATTAGGGATGGGTCAATACTACATTTTCTCGATACGCGATACCAGTTTCAATACCAAAACATTCTCACGA
The DNA here is from genome assembly GCA_029891345.1 of Dryococelus australis. Lineage (NCBI taxonomy): Eukaryota > Metazoa > Arthropoda > Insecta > Phasmatodea > Phasmatidae > Dryococelus > Dryococelus australis. Next base: position 394,230,200 of record CM056993.1, read on the forward strand.
TACTTGATACCGATACTTTTCTTGATACCAAATTTAAATTGTCATGAACACAAAACAACTTGGCCAAGAAAATAACTCACTTTACTAGTGTCGTTGACACACACTGAAACGATATAAAAACCCACATTACACTGGAAACAAAGGGTGGATAGCCTGAAACCCAAACGTCCTTAACCAATGATAAACGAACCAACACAGTCTCCTTCGACTCTATAGAATCACGTTTCCACAGTAAAAGCTGTAATCAAGCTTTGAGGAAAATGATAGCTCAGTACACACTTATTTTGCAATTTCACAGTTTTTTTAATTATATTTTGCGTCTTCAAGACAATTACTGTAATGTTAAATAAATGTTGTAATTACCTGATACACCCGTTGTAGTCTAGCCTGCAGAATACACAGTCTAGGCCACGACAGGTGTGTCAGATAATTATGGTATTTATTTTTGTGAATATTTAATCATGCAGTTGTATCAGATAATTATGTTATGTGTGGGATGAAGGCCTACAATAACTAATCAATTTGCTCGCTGGTGCCTATCAGCGCTCACTCACAACTCTCTACCTGCTTTTATTGTACCTTAAATATATACCATAAAAGTGATTAATGGGATAAAAATGAATCTAATGAAAAATTTTGGTGCAGCATATAATTGTTGTACGTATTGGATGTACAGTAACTACTCAAGTTGCTCACTCGCACCTATCGGTGCTTGCTCGCAACTCTCAACCTGTTTTGATTGTACCTCAAGTATGTGCCATAAAAGTAAATGTCAAAAATCATAATTTTTGTATGTATAGGTTACCTAAAAACACCTCGAGGTGCTCGGAACTGTGTGAATATTATGCTATGAATAAAATATGGTATATTGTGGTACACATGTACTTAAATTATGGTATGCTTTTCAAAATTATTGTACACGTTAAAAACATTATGGTACACTTTTTGACATTATTGTACATATTCCGAATGTTGAGGTACACTCGTCATAATTATGGAATGAGAAAATGGGTGTTAAAATGAGATACTTTTGGATATTCTCATGCGATACTCGATCGTATCGAGGATCCCATCCCAAATTTCAATACCGTAGTAATGTGCCGTGTTTCTGTGCAACACCTTGGACTGGTCAGGCATCTTTCATTAATGAAATGATACTTTTAGAGCTTTTATTGCAGAATATAATTAAGGTTGTGCCTTATTTTTTAGGGGAAAAAAAAAAAAAAAAAAAAAAGAGCAAATCTTTTTTCACTCTGCTCCCTGAATGCGAGTTGAACAAGTGAAGATGACTGCAAACATGTACAATCTTCATATGAAGCAAGTAAATGAGTGTGGCTTTCTCCGATTGCTTCTATGTTCAAGTAGCAGAGTGCCACAGATTTGTGTACGATTACTGTTCTAGAGCTATTGGTACATTTTTAAATATTTATTTTGTAGTTTTCAGCACAATTTAATTTTTTTCACATGTTATTTTCCCCTACATGTCGCTGGTCTCCATAGCCCCTACAAGTCTCCCTACATGTCGCTGGTCTCCATAGCCTTTCTCAGTATGACATCATTTAGAATGCCCATTCAAAACACACACACCAAGGAAAAAAATGGATGGAATGGATAGGGGACTTCCTCAGGGAGCGAAGGCAGAGGGTGAAAGTGGGGGAGGCAATATCGGAGGAAGAGGAGGTTACGTCAGGGGTACCACAGGGAAGCGTGCTGGGTCCTTTGTTATTTACCATATGGTAAATGACATGGGTTTGGGGATTAGGGGGAAAATCAGATTGTTTGCAGATGATTGTGTTGTATATGCTGAGAAGGGAGGGGGGGGGGGGGAAATTTGCAGGCGGACATTGATAAGATATGGTTGTGGACCAGAAAAATTAAAATGAAGATAAATGTAAGAAAAACTAAGGTAGTGAGGTTCACAAGGAAGAAGTTGATAAACAGGGACATGTACAGATGGGAGGGGCAAGAGATAGAAGAAGCAGCAGAATATAAGTATCTAGGGATTGTACTGCAGGGAGACCTCAGGTGGAAAAAACAGGTAGAGAGGGTGGTTGCAAAGGGAAGAAGGACCCTGGGTATGCTGGGAAGGGTGGCTGAATGGAGTCAGCTGTGAGGTGAAGGCATACGGCACAATGGTACGGCCAATGTTAGAATATGCTGCAGCAGTATGGGACCCGTATGTGGAGGAGGAGGTGCGAGAACTGGAAAAGGTGCAGAGAAAGGCAGCAAGATGGGTGAAGGGTAGGTGGAGAAGGCAAGGGCAGGATGTGAGGAAGAAGGGAACTATAGGCCATCAGTGATGATGAAAGAAATGGGGTGGAGCTCATTGAACGGACAGGAGGAAAGTTGAACGGTTAGTCAGGATGTACAGAATGGTAAATGAAGAGGGGGGATGGGGAGGGCTACACTAGCTAAGTAAGGGGGTGTTTAGAGGAAGAGGAAACAACAGTGAGAAGCTTCAGAGGGTGTGGAGGAGAACGGAGCGGGGTAGGCAGCCCATGTTTGTGAGGTCTGTGAGGAGTGGAATGTGTTGAGGGAGGAATTGGTATCTGTGAGAGGGGTGGTAGTTCAGGAAGGGAGTGGAAAAGGAGTTGGTTGGGTGAAGGAGAGTTGAGAGAGCTCACACTGGGCGGTAGCCTAATTGCGAGTGTATGTATATAATCAGATGTAAATGTATCTACAACTTCAGAAGAACCCGGAAATTTTTTTAAATTTTCTTGCTGCATATTCTAAGTCACTTGAGTGAAAAACTGTCCTGAATTCAAATGCACAGTTTTGCCAAATGAATAAAATTCTCTTTGTAAATGTAAAAAAATTCAATTTACTGAATATTTTAATTTAGGACTTTCAGCATTTAAAACCATGCCTAGCACCAATGGGAAAAGGTAAGGTAAAAAAAACATTTAGCACCACTATGCAATTTTTTATATAGCTACTCAATCCTCATCTAAATTATAATCTACCCCAAACTGGTCCGATGTTCATCGACAATGAATTAACTGCCTTTAATATTAATAGTCCAATCTGATTCCACTCACATTTCAGGTTTACTGTCATGGACTTCAGCACTGAGGCAGGTAGTGAATGTGTGGAGGAGAAAACACGGCAAATTTATTATTAGTATTGCATTAACTATAGAGTAAACCACAATTGCATTTTATTATTAACTTCACAGAGCTTGTAGTTATCAGGCATTCTTCCTATCCTAGCCTACACAAATTAGCCTGCATACAAATACTCAATTTCTACGCACTGCAGTCTTGCAACAAGTGGGAGAGGCACACATTCGACTATGACGAGTCCATAGCAACAGCAGTGTTTGCTTTTCCATTGCATTCCCTTTTTCTGCTATCTAATCAGTAACCAACCCCTAATCCTTTGTTTGGCTATTTGTCAATGTGTCGGCAAGTGTTTGAAGACCAAGTCAGACGCACTGTTTCCGAATGCTGTTTCTATCATGTGTGAATATGTTTAAACTGTGTTGCACAAAAAATAACGTACGTAATCGCACCTTACTTTTAGATGTATAAAGACAAACATGCAGTTATAATTATTTATTTTAATGTATTATAAACAAAACCAAACACTGTGAATGCACTGCTCAAATCTTTGGCTAAAAATATTTCTCAAAAACTATCCCACATAGGCTATTTTATTCACATCAATAACATAGAAAAATTTAAAGGTTCACCATGTGTTAAATTGGGCGTGTCACATTTTAGGAAGTTAAATATGTTCAAGAAGAATTCTACCCAACTCTGAAGCCAGGGCAATGCACATGGACCACAGCAGTGCAACAAAATAGTTCCATTTGGTTAATTGTATTTAAATAAATTATTTCACCTGGAATAAGTTTTACGAACCACTTATCAAAACATCACATTCATGTTGATACTACAACTCACAAAAATTGCCTACTTATTCAACTTGGGTACACACTGTTCATGGTAAACTTAGCACTGTGGGAAGTTGGAGAAAGCATTGCCTAAGATCTACTTGCAAGCACACTGTGTAGTCTTCCACTGCAAGTAAATCACATTGACATGGCCTTATCACTATTTAAATGCACAGGTCAAATCAGGGTTACATTGGGGCAAAAATTTTACAAAATTTCTCAATTTTACACTTAGTGCATTAATAAAAAAAAAAGGAAGAAATAATTCCAGTAATCACAAATGTTTACAGAACACACCTAATTCAACACCGAGATATGAACTACTTTCTCTCGATCGTTACCAACTTTACTGGGCATACGCCAATCAGTATGCCAGTTAAAATATATGTTGGTTGGGACAGTGACATATTTCAAAGGTTGATTTCCAAAGTGCTCATAGACTAACCGTGCACAGCACTGCATTTACCTCAAATGTAATGCAAAGTACAATAACTATGGGATTCTCAGGAAACAGCAGAATACTTAAAATCCCCTAAATAATGGGCTGGCCTTGACCAACGAACAAAAGGCCTTGGCAGATCGGCATCTTGGACGGAATGCGTACAAACCTTGGCGAGAGCTTTTGCCATTTCAAACGTCCCTACTGTGTCCATATTAGATGCTATGACTGGAATTCCTTTGTAGCACCGCTTTGAATTTCTGAACGTTATTTCACGATACAGGTCTACCTGAAAAAGAAAAATTAGAATAACAGTGAAAAAAAACTTAAAACTGGTAAGGAATATGCAGCTAATTACTGTTAACCTTGACACATTGCGTCAATTTGACTAGCAAACATTACACACTCAGCTCTACTCACGTCAATTCTACTTTTCAATGTACTTCTTTTAGGGCGAAGCATCACATCTTTGAAATCTAACTTTATGTCGTTGATAATATTTGGCATTTTGAAAAGTTAGGAAACTTCTAAAGATTTTACGAAACAGTCAAATCTACCCACCCTACCCCAACACCCGTGCAGTGGGACGGTTACGGCCATAGATACTGGGGAAGGTTATGGGATGTCATGTCCTTCTTTGGCGCTTCTTTGCGTATGCAACGTCACGGTATGGTGTTCAACTGATTGTGATCCGTGTGAGAGAAAAACGTTATTCCCTACAGCATGGCAAAATGTAGCAACATTACGTTAAAGTGAAACCCAGGAAAATATATGGAGTACAAGCGTTTACTGATTACTCTTTTAATAATTCCTACAATGAACTTTGAACTACTCATACAAATAGGTCACATAACATTGAAGACAAAAAATGCGGTATTTATGAGTTAGCTGATACTGAAGAAAGATATATTTTATTAGAATTGTATGCATTCAATATACCTTTTGTATAAAGGTATAGGATATGTCGATAATAAATATTAATGATAACAGATTAAAATCAGTAATATGGGGTAAATAGGGTGGAAATCGTTAAAGCACAAGAGGAAAGTTGAAAGGCTGGTCAGGATGTACAGGATGATGAATGAAGGGGCAGGGAAGGTTACACTGCCATGTCGTTAGTCAAACTTCAGCACTCGAGACAACTGGCAGGGCAAACAGTAAGCTCCATGTACCCCCCTCGGCAATTCCATATAGACTGCAATTTTATTCGAATCCATAGTTAGTGTAATTCAAGAACCTTTTTAGTACTTTTATTTAGCTAAGGGAGGTCTCCCTGCATCCTGACGTAACATACCAGGACTTCATGCACGGGATGCATTTCACATTATTACAATCTAAAGCCTACATCTCATTTTCTGGCAGTAGCGACCACCGGCAGGTCCTGAGTGCCGGGTCCTCTTAGCTAAGGTACACATTAACAAGTGCAGTAACATTCCCTTGTACTTTAACGATAGTAAAACAGTCATACCATAACTTAGGCGTGTTTTGTTGAAGTTAACTCTCCTGAGTTCATCGGGTACTGCGCCCTAATAGCAGCCTTCAAATTTACAATTTACGGCAGTCGGCCATACGACCCCCATCAACAATCGTTCTCTACACCGAACCTGGTGCCAGACACATCATCACTTCCTGTTCCCCACCTGCTCTCAGGCGGGGCACGAACACACCACCAGCACATCTGGAGACACAGCACGTCAACCATTATTCACCGTATTTCACTGTTACAGCTCACATATTATAGTTTTAAGAGGGCAAATGCAGTCATCTCTCGATAATCAGCAGTGTAAGGCATCATTTAATTAAAAATCATCTTCAAGTGTGGTGTCATACTCGCGATGTCACATTTTTAGGCATATTAGGAGCTCCGGCATTCATGGGTATGTCACCAACGTGTTTATAGTCAGTAATGATAATTATACGAAGTGTTCATTCTTTTAATCATGTTATTTTTTAATTCATGTTTCTTCCTGTTTTGTATTTGGTGGCCATCTTGCTGACTTCGGCGAGGCTGTGGCCATCTTAATTCAGTCTGACTTCAACACTCGAGCCATCTGGCAGAACGCATGGTTAGCTCCCATGTTACGCCCCTCAGCAATTCATGTAAGCATTCTTAAGGCCCTTGCCTTACTTCACAGCAACGGCAACCGGCAGGCCACGAGTGCCAGGTCCACATTATTCAGGGTATGCATTATTTTGCATAGCGACATTGTTCTGTACCTTGACAGTCAATAAATATGTCAAATATTGGATAGGAGATATTTATTGATTAATACTCTCCTTAGTATCATTGGGCATTGCACCCTAATGCAGTTTTATTCATCAGGGTAATTTCTGTGTTAAAGTATTGCTTTTATGGGGCCTGCCTCCAACAAGCAGAGTAATTTCAGTGTTAGCATTGGCGTGCGAAGTGGCCGACAACTTCGTCCCTTAGAAAAGGGACTTACATAATTTACATAATAATAATTAATCATCCATCGAGACTTGCTTCAAACAGACTGCGGACCGAGAGACCTTTTAGGCCGTCGACCATACGACCCTCATCATCGTTCTCTACCGAACGTGGCACCGGGCACCATCAACAGTTCCTGTCCTACACCTGCCATACCAGGCAGGCACGAATAAAGCTCAACATCTCTGGGGGTGCAACGTGTCAAGTGGCCTGACTAACTAGTGCAAATTAAACATCTAAGTGCAAGAGAGAGCCATTTTCCTACACGTCAAGTGGCTTTTCCGAACTAGGGGCGTAAGTCTCAGCAGGCCATCTCCTATCAAGTGGCCTCCCCAACGTCAATCTGACCTACATGCCAAGTGGCTTTCTCAGCAAACCACGTGGTCAACAAACAACATCTAAATGGGTAAGAGTGTGACAAAATAGTACCACGCCAAACAGCAAAATCCAGATACATCAATTGGTGAGTAATCTGAGAACAACAGACACATATTATACATGTGTCATGTGGTCAGATCAGGATTGATGCTAGGTTAGAGGAGCGGTTAACATAAAATGTTGAGAATGGATGTTTTAGGAATTCTGCTACCAGGGTGCAGCAGACATTATTCTCCAGAATAATGCCAGTGATTTCGGTAAAGCTGACTCGTCTCCTCAGGTCGTTCAGCCGACGACCACGGCATAATCCCTCCAGGGATTGGAAGCACTCCTCTGAAAATTAATATTTATTCTTGCTTGTGGCACTGTGGGATATTAGGACTACCCACAAGCCCGTATGACCCTTTATTTACGATGTTGCTGTTACATGTGACTATTTAAAACATTCGTTGCAATCTCTCTATACTTATGATAAAATTGGCAGGAGAAGACCTGTACCTTAAACGCCTTGCAGCTACCTGAAATAAAATCCAAGCGGTATTTTGCATCACTGCATATTTTGTTAGGTATTGATCTACACACCTTGTCTGAGGTAACTTACAATTGCTGCTGAGCTATACCAGTCGATGTGGGTTATACAGAATAAACAGACATGTGGTCAGAGTGCATTAGGTTGTACGAAATAAAATCCACCCAGGCGATGCAAGCACTGTGCGGTACGAGGGGGGGGCGGGGGGGGGGCTCTGTGGCAGTTGAACAATGATTCCGGTTAATTGATAAAGTCTATTATTGAAGAAATTATTTGTTCTAAAAGTTGATGGCTGCCGAGCACACAAAATGGGAGTCACAACGTAACGTGCTACACCCCGTGCAAGACAAATTATGACTGACTTGGGAACACGGCATGCTGGCCGTGTATAGGCAGGCCAGCACCCCGTGTGGAACTACATGCTAAATATCACACTTGCATGAAAACACTTTCTCTTGCCTTAAGAGGATCCCGCACGTTGATAAAATTAAGTCTTGCGCTACAAAAGAATATACTTACATTAAAACAATGTTATATAAGATGAGGGTGGTTACACATGAGAATGAAAATATAATACATAAAGGAAAAACACTTCGAAATAATATATTAGGGCGTTAAGGCATTTAACTAGGGTGTTCATGTATACAGTGTACTTGTGTAACACTTGTGTTGCCGTTAAACCCTTTAGAATATTAAAACAGGAAATGTGGGGATCCTCTTTCAAATCACTGTACTTGCATTGCTCTGCGGACACTAACTTGCACTGCACCTGCGCCACCTACGACGCACACTTGCTACGTTGCTTGTGGAGTGTTTGATGATTCAGTGCGGCGGGAAAACGTGGAGTTGCGATGCCCACGCACGTCGTACATCCCGCCGGCGGCTGTCTTTTCTGCCGAGTCCGTCGAAGTTGCCACAAGTCAATTGAGCCGCTATCTTTGCTGATGCTGCTGCTGTCTTCATGTGCATGCTGTTCCACCGGTAGCTACCCAAACAGGTGACTAGTGGGTGTGATCGGCCACCCACAGGTGACTCCCCAACTGTTGTTGGCACTGCTCCTCCACTTGCTGACGTGCTGTCCCTATCGACTGATGGGGCCGTGACACGTTTCTAAGTTCTAACTGGTGTGACGAGTGCTGTGCAAGGAGGATAGCATTGCGGTACACTATGGCGAAAGAAACGCTGTAGAATCAACACCTTTAACTCCCATTTCAAAAGTGCCTGTGTTTGCATCCACAGCCTTCACACAGCCAAGCCAGTATGACGACAGAACAAGGGATAACCAGAAACGTAAGCATACAGTAGAAGAGGAGCAACAACCTAGTACAAAATTGTGTAGTAACACAGTTCCAAGAAAACCAGCAACACACAATTGCAGGCATTTCGCAGCAATGTACAAGACACTACAGCAGCGAACTTGTCAGAAAGCCAGCACAAAGAAGCAAGACGGAGCAGCTGCATGTGCATGTGACCAGTTGACGCATGGGCAATGTATTGGTCGGTTGAGAGTTGTAGGCACTGATGTTCCAACCAGGTTGGACCATGTGGGGAATGAAGCTTATGTGGATAGGAACGGATAGATGTGGGATTTCTCCGGTGGGTGCCAGTGCTCTGTAGTGGGTAGAGCACAATGTTAATCTTACTGAACGCTCTCTCTCTCTTGGGTTGTAATGGCCAACGACCATTGGCCCTCCCCATGTCCGACATTTTGATGAATGCTACCAGTATCGATGATATTGCCGCCAGTCACACTAAACCCAATATTGCCTTGGCCAGTAAAGAATGTCGGCCCTCCCCCTGATACGCCAGCTCACTCCCGATGGGTCATTCTGGCTACCCAATGCCATTATTCAACAGGTGGTAAAATCAATTAACACAAAAGAGGTTAAGTAATCATTAGACTGTTAATTATAATAAATTGTCGGCATTTCACCTTCGCGTATTTTATTATAGTTATTTCCCCAATGGGGCACTTACATTCGTGACACCACCGTTAAAGAAAGGCGGGCTCTGATTGCTGCAAAATGGCCATAGGGCCTATAAGGTTAAGGAAACATTATGCCTCGGCTGTGTAAAATACGGACCGAGGTGTGAGCGATAGTGTACTCCGAGCTTGAAAATGAACAAGGTTCTGGTAAACTAAATTAATAAAACAGAATTACATGGTGAATAGAAAACAAAGTTGATGTGCCCGAAGCATCGCGATGCTGTGATCGTCTCATGAGGTCTAGGACACTACTCTCCTTGGCGTGGAGTTAAAATATATACATAATTATTAGCGGCATTTTGTCCAAATGTTTGTGCACACTGGTTCATCTTGGTGCACGGTTGCAGAACATAACCTGAAAGGGCAGTATTTCAACACTGGCATTACTGTCTTTACTGGACAAACACAATTTAATATATATAAATCTCTGAAATCCTTTAATATGCATGAAAACCGACGTAATTAATTACAAATAATATTAAGCATAATACGTGCCACAGTTGCCTTGTGTGTGGCCATTTTGAGAACTACACAAAAAAATTATGTCTCATGTGGCCGAACTGTCAACACGTATACACACAACTTTACATGGCGTTAACATGCACCAAATAATAATGTAAACAAAAATAGAGACTATTTGCCTCGTTCTTATGTGCGGTACAAGGTGACATAGGAAAAATAAAAACATTCTGATATGACACTTGGCAAACATACACATAGGGCTTGACAGATAACCCTGAAACATAGCATTGAAAACATAAACATTGACACGTGGTTGTCAGTGAGACTTTTGTAGGTTAGAGAAGTACATACCTGTAATGATACCAATGTTACTATTTCGCAGTGCGCACCAATACACGATAAGGATAATTTCTCTTGAATGACACTTACACACGTTTACTAAAGAACACTGACAAGGTGGCATTGCAGGAAAAATTACACATAATCCAATGTAAACAAAGCACTCATGCACTTCCTAATGTATTAAACAGGCCATAAGATACACTTTCTACACAAACACCACACAATCACAGACATACACGTCGCACTTGTTCCAAGACACAGGTACTGCTCCATGTCGTTGAGGTGTATCCTGGGCGCTCACGGTGGCACGATGTGGTGAATGGCCTGAGACCAAGGCGCTGTTGATGTCAGCACCAATCCACAGCATTTAGGATGTACACAATGCTCAACTGGACCGCACTGTCGAACACTCCAACCACATATGAGCATAAGCAAGTCAGTCGCAGCAGAAACAAACCTCTTCGCACATGCTACGGAAAGCAAAGTAGTACAAGCACGGAAGGATGAGGTCACAGGTTCAAAAATCGAAAACTTTTTTCCGACCCGACCACAGAAGGGAACACAGGAATGCAGGTTCATGAGAACCGCCATTTCATCCCAGCATCGTGATGCAGCAACAGGACATTGTGGTAAAAAGTGCCATAGCCGCAACAGTACATTTTGCTGCCCACCTCGTAAAATACGAAGGGGAGGAAAACGCAGCTGCCGACAGTGCGACAAGCAGGACACATGGCATTGTTCTATGATACTGACCACGAGAGCACACATCAGTATCAACCAAGTCAAGCGAATAACCAGTACACACCTGCATCATGGGCATCAGTGGGGACGATGCAACAACAAGCATATTGTACAACCTAGGGGTCAGACAGACAGTGAGGCAGTAGGTATGGCAGGGTTACTATCCGAGTCAACCCCTCAGGTAAAAGGGTGGTACAGGTGATCAGTGATCCATCCAAAACAAAGAACCAGGCTACAGCTGACGAGGAATGGGCCACATCTGGCCAGAGAGCCATTGAATCGCTTCATCATTCTCGTTCGAACGAGTAGTAGGAGCAGGATCGTTCCGAACAACAACAACAACATCTCTCTGCAGAGGTGGAAGCAACTAACATGGACGTGACGAAACAGGATGAGACAAGCATCGCCACAACAACATTCTTCATCACATCAGAAGCAGAAGCCATTACCATATCAGGCACTGCGGAACCGATTAAGTAATTTCGGAGCATCCCGATGCCCAGCATCGAGTCGCTGATTTCTGAAAGTGTCACCCAAAGAGAGTCAGTGGGGGCAACTATGGGCCCGATCGGTCCACAAGGAAGCGTTCCATCAGACTATGCCGAGGTGTCTAAGAAGACAATCATCCCAGCTGACCTCACGTTGGAGAAACTCCTGACATGCGATGGGGAAAGTGCATCAGGATCAATGTGTCCGCACATGGGCCACCTACCTTTCCCCTCGCAAACTCAACAATCTAGAAGTCCAGGCAGCAGTAGCAGCATTATCATCAGCAGCAGAGATGATACGGCTGGGGAGTGGTTTTTGACCCCCATTCACTTCTTCAAGTTGCAACATAATCAGCATCATCTGCCATGCACTGCTTGCGATGGGGCAAATCCCCTTCGCCGAGCACATGCTGCGGAACATCATCAGCAGCCAGCGCAACACACCATCATCGTGGGCCTTACAACCTGAAGACCAACAACCAGCTGCGACCGCCAGCATCCTGTTGTGCCTAACAGTGTCACAGGTCCTTGGGGATCTGCAGGGATCAAACAGTCACCAGAGAAGAAGGTGTTTGATGAGTTCCAGACGTCCACGTATTCCTTGTGCCCGTTTGTACCACCACAGATGCAGCAACCACAACAGCAACAACCGACCAATCGACATTAGGTCTCGGTCCCGATAAGTGCAGGTCGACAAGAACGGCATGTCTATACTTCTCTTGCTGATCTGCCTCCTGTGGGCAGAGGGCCGCCATATTTTGAATTTATTACAAGAGGTAACTCTCGTAATAAATTGATATGTGGCCTGAAAGCATGTTTCCAGTGAATTCCAAGACCACTAGATGCAACAGCCACTGAAAGGAACACTGGGGTAAGCGGCGCTGTGATACCCAAGCATTTCCGATGTGCACGATGTCAGCGGGCCTTGTGGCCGAACCCGGTGTGCTACATGGCCCTAAGAGGGATGAAAATGTGGGGTATAAAATTCCCAAAGCAAGTGTAACATGGCGAGTGGCTCCCTAGTACCAGTAATCAATGAAAGGCGAAACAGTCGATAACAGATAACAGGACTAAACCATGCCCACAAAGGTGAAATACAACTGATGTCACAGGAAGTGAAATACACATTACCGTTTTTTGTAGTATTACACTATTACAGCATACATTGGTTAGTTTTAAGAGGGGAAATGAATTCATTTCTCGATAATCAGCCTAGTAAGGCATCATTTTCTTTAATTTCACCCTTTAGTGCTAATACATGTGTGAACATCAAATAATCACCCTCAAAGGAACTTTACTAAAATTTTGTTTAATGTGTTCATGTTTGCTATTCCCACAGATGACACGAGTAATTATGGAAAATTACGATGGTCAATGACATTTCAGGGTATAAATTTGTGTATGTTGTGATTAATGCATAGTCTGTGTGGAAACTTCAAAAGTTAACATCCACAGGTAATAGTTCAAAATCCAACACAATGATAATATAATTTACAAGAATTTGCTTCTTAAAACAAAAAAAAAAAAAAAAAAAATAATTGGCTAATTATTATTATTCCGTATTTTTTACAAATTTCTTTCTTTATCTTTGCTTGTACAGTGTGGATGAGTATTTTTTTTATAAATGAATTTAATTCTATAGATTGATACCCGAATAAATATCTTGGGTAGTAATGTTTTAACAATTGTATGGTTTTATTATTTTAATATTCGTTTTCTTTATTTTACATTGTACAGTGTTAATATGAAATGCATTGTAGGAAAAATTGTGAAAGTTTGCCAGTTGCGAAATACAAAGCACCAAGGCTCGAAGGCTTTTTACATGTGGTAACACGTGGCGCACAAGGTGTGGCACGAAAATTTATGTGGGATGGTTTCGTAGGAATATGTTGGAATTTTACCAGGAAAATTAGGTTTAGGTTTGGCATGTGTGTAAAGCCACATGGAGGGGCACTATTTTGACGGCAAGGTGTTTTGCTGGACAATTGGGGAATAGAGGTTATATGAACAGGAATGGCTTGTGTGGGGTTTACCAGGTCGGGCACCATCTCTCTACAGAGAACATGAGTTGATGTTGGGTCGTGTGATCGACCACGTACGTGGCTGTTCCTCATATGTTCCGCCATCTCCTGTGAAACCACAGGTGGTGATGCTGATGCTGACTTTGCTACAATCCACTTGCCTAGGCTAGCAAGGACTACATGCAGCCCCCAAAGGCAATGCTCACTCTCGGAGGGTGTTGGGCCTCCTTATGCTCGAAAATAAATTAAATACAAATAATACATCGTTATGAGTTGGTTGTATTGCTGAGACACTGCTAAGCAAATAAAATAAGTAAATTCTGTCACACAACTTTTATTCGCTGAATTCCCATGCTGGGCACGTACAAAATGGATCGCCAGTGTAGTGCGGTGAGCTCTACAGCAGTAAGATAGCATTGAGGCTGACATGGATTATTTTGCATGGTACACCCCAGTCATGTAAAAGACGAGCCGGGGTGTGGGGTGGGCCTGCTCTCTAGCCTAGAAACGAATATAAAGGTTCCAGTAACTGAATAAAATGCTATTGTCGACTACATGATAGCTAAAACAATGAAGACCCGGAGAGGTCCAATCACGACGTCAACCCCACAGAGTATACCAGATGCTACTGCCTTTGCCTTGGTGGCGAGCCCCCTAATTGATGGGGCTCTAGTGTGTTTACATGAAAAAACACATATTTCACAAAAAAAGTTTATGGCGAATGAAATGCTTTGTGATTGCATGATGTGTATGTGATGAAACATACAGAAAACCCTTTCTTATATTTAATAAAAATACATATATGAAAATAAAACTGAAACTTATACAGTAGTTTGGTGTATGCAGTGCACGTCAGCCTGTTCGCCATGTCTGTCTAGCAGCACACCAATCTACACAGCAGCATCGTCGAGCAGTAGCCACATACAGTACCACGTGCTACGAGTGTTAGGATCAGTGCTCAAGTGTATGAAGTGAAATTGTGTTTTGTTTTTCATGGCCATTCTTAATTTTCTCAGTGCAGTGTTTGTTTATGTAATTTGTCAAGTGTTAAGGTAAGTTCATGCTGAATTTATGTAGGGCACTTTGTGCACTTGTGAGCCCAGTAGAAGTGCCACATGCATTTGCTTATATCTAGTTTTGATTTTTTTTTTAGGATTATAATATGCATTATTAAAGTGTTAATATATCTAGTGTTATTTCTGCCTGCTAGGGCCACCACTTAGTATAACCAGAAGAACATGTGGACACTTGAGAGGAGTTTAGTATAATTATAAGTATTCTCCGTTTAGTGGCACATGCCATACTAAATCAGTTTAAATATGTAAATAAGAAAATTAACATTCATGGCAATAAATACTGGCTCCACCAGTGTTGTGATCTGGTTCACCGACGAGCAGCCACCACACCCGGCAACATGGCTAGCACGTGGCCGGCTAACCTGCAAATGTACGTATTTATAATATAATAGTGTTTGTTGTGTAATATCAGTATGTTATGTTGTGTTATGGTTATTAAGTAATATGTGTACAATCATTTTGATGTGGGAATATTATCGCAGGGCTCCAGCTCCAAAAACCAGCCCGACTTTAAGTGAAGTTATGAAAGGTGTGGCAACACTGCCACCGACAAGTATTTATTTTTATATATTTCATATTTAACTGTTAGCAAGAAATTAGTGTAAAGATTTTTCTGCCTCACCTGTTCATTAGCGTCTTCATCATTCCTATCATTTTTATAACATGAATGTTTACGTGTCTACAACTAGTCATGTGACTTGTTGCGGAGACCCAACCAATTGGTGGGCTTCATGCCAAGGAATCTTCAGTAGAGTCGTCATGACCTAGCGAAGTGGACGCACGTGTATTGTCCTCCCCGGACTTTAAACTTTCTTTATATTAATCATGTAGTTTATCAATAGTTTAACATTAATATAACTGGAACCTTTTTGTCTTTGTTGTCTGGGGAGTGAGCCACTCCGTACCCGGTCATTATGTACTTGGCCGGTGTGTAAATTTACAGTAATCCATGTAGGCCTCGTGCCGTCTTTTCAGTGCTAGTGTTCAGCTACTTGAACAGTGACCTTAAAATATATGTTTTTGCTATGGGAAATAAGTAAATTAATGTTAATGTAAAGTATTTGGCCTTTTATTTGCTCGACTGCCTCTTGGTCGCTTAATCGATGTAAGAGTACCCACAGAACCTTTTAAGGCGTAAGGCAGCCTATAACAGCCCCGGGAGTGAGCATGAGCATATGGAGGTACTTCCGATAACTTCCACTAGCCCAAGGTATTCTGGTATTGTAAGAATGGGTTCCATGCTCTCTACAATTCTATGATATTATTCAGTTAAGATGTCGGACATCGAGGGTGCCACTTAAGGCCGTCGGCCACACAGCCCCACCAATAATCGTGCTATCCGTTGAGAACACTGGTGTCCACCCAGAATCATCATGGTAATACATTTTCCAACCTAGTCCACATAACCTCTCTCCTCGATGGTCCACCAGCCAGACGTCAAATGGTTTTCCCAAATTGTGTGGCTATTTTAAATAGACCCCGAGTGTGGATTTACTTTCCGCCAGGAAATTCTGTAAACTTCTGCCCAAAACTTCAACATTCATATCCTGAAACCTGTGTTATTGTCCATGCCTTTGTGGGGCACATGTGACCACATGTACATGCAAGTGTTAGGTCTGTTGAGCTTCAGCTCCTTCTCTTTCGCTACTGGCGAATTACCCACGAAGACATTAAGTCATTTGGATCAACTGACCATGGAAAATGGCGAAGGAAAGAGCAAAAATTTATTTTAAAAAAGTTTTAGTGCCAAAAGGACCATCTGCTTAGCGGGAACAAGGTATTCCGTCATCTTGGGTCGAGAAGGCACCTGCGATCTCAGCGACACCACCATCTTAGGGGAGCGAGGAACCTGAAATCCCCCATCCATTCGTAACATGCCGAGCTGCGACGTACACATGGGTGACAGCCGCGAGCTGTGAGACCACGTGTTCCGGCGGAACAACAACACCTCGACGTCAAGATGGACTTCTCGGGACAATCACGACATGCCCTTAAATGGGGATGGTTGGGTTGGAAAATCACTAATGGACAGATCTCTTCTTTGTGCAACAAATGCTTACACCTTGTGCCAATCCCAGATACATTTTGTACTGCAATGCACTATCAGTGGGCTTATGCCGACGAGAGTATTTTAAAGAGTCTCCTATCAGAGTAGTGATAAACAGAGTCACTAAATATTTACATGAACAAACCTTCGTGTGTTATTAATGTGTCATCTCTACCGAACATCTTGATATTATTTACTAAATAACACCACAGCCACAGCGCTATGAGACGTGGGTCGGTCGGCCCACGTGTCGTCTACTGACGCCTTTCCCATCTCCAAGCATACGTCATTCCTTTGGCGTCGCACGAATTCTGCTTGCTCCGCCTCAACAGAGTGCAGTAATGTTGTTCACGTACACACTTAGTTATTTGGAAATTTTTAAGTTTTGATGCCATGTTTGTTTTAACCAACTTTTCTTTCAGGACATACATTATTTGTCAATAAATTAAATAATATCGAAGCACTTATAATAAGTTTTCCTTCCAACATCATATATATGTGTGTGTGTGTGTGTATATGTATACATAGTATTTATATGGCACATTATGTTGGAAGGAAAAACTTATTAGTGCTTCAACATTTTTAAATTTATTGACAAATAATTATATGTGCTGGAAGAAAAGTTGGTTAGAGCAAACATGGGGGCAAATATTTGATCTAATTCCTAAGTGTATACGTGAACAATATTACTGCGCTCTGTTGAGGTGAAGCAGACTTAGCGTGACGCCAAAGTATTAACGCTCGCCTTGGAGGGAAAAAGGCCAGCAGACGACACATGGGCCGGCCGATTCACGTCGTTCGCTGTGGCTGTGGCGTTGTGATAGTCGGTCAGGCGTCGAGGGGTCAGTTGATCGTGGGAATGTAGAAGACCGCTCGAGTCGTCAACCTTCATTGCGCGCGCCTCGAACAAGTAAGCAGTCAATCCACTGTCACGACAGCCGCTACTGCACTTGTCACACACACAGTTTGGCAACTGCTGTGGCGTGACAAGAGATCACAGTATTATCAAATTATGTGTTCACGTAGTTAATTACTTTGTTTCAACGCACGGTCCCTAACCAGTTCGAGTTGAGTCTGTTGACACAAACAATTTGTAAAAATAGTTATTTGAAACTTTAACGCTCGTGTGTTGAATATGTTAAAACTGCACCAGGATGATGATTTCGACGTATTGCAATGGATAGCTTTTAAGAAAGGCAAACAAAAGAATTATTAGCTTGCTCTAAAGTTAATTTTTAAACCAACCTAGTCGTATTTATAAGAATTGTGAAAGTTACTGGTGCAAAATATTGCTTTTAACTGGGTATACGTGGGACACGGGAGGTAACTTATGACAATTAAAAGGAAATTTTTTCTTGGATATAGGGCAGTCTTGAAGTACAACAATGCAGTTACATAAAATTATTTATCGGCTGTAATCTGTTGTGCATAATATTTTATTCTACCCAGAGCTGTTGCAGATGCAAGCAAATTCCTTTTAAAGTGTACCAGTACCAGTGTATCAATTGACGCTATACAAATACACAGAAAATTATCGTAGATGATGGAATCAACAATGACAGTGCAGAATTGCATCTGGCGTTATGTAAAGATGTGTGGGCGTTGTTTACGGTTGTCGCTCGCTCAGCCACAGGCCACACATTTTGTTTGTTGCCACTGCAATGATAATGCCAATCTCGCCCCTATTTCCAATGCTTATTTTTGTTTTGTGCTGCCATTGTCAATTGTCTCCGCTTTACGTTTATACGCACCGGGAGTTGATGTGCACGTTATGTACCGCAGGTCAGTGTCGAACAGGAAATAAGCGGGAAAATGTGGCTACCCATACTGGTGAGAAGGAGTTTATGGTGGGGGGGGGGGGGAGGGGGTTTGTTTTGGATGATATTAGCTACGAATTTAGTGTGTGTTGTAAAATATTATCTTCCTTAATATTTTATACACATCCTCCAAGAAGAATCACACTCTCTTGTCATTTTTGAAGTGAAATATCAACATCGACGCATGCGTAGTATTGAGTGAGTGAGTGAAGACATTTTGGCGGCTATTGACATCGAGGTCTTGATAGCCGATGAGAGGCGAGGTGAGTATGGAGCAGCCCCGGAATGCAATGCCGAAAAGCGGCACTGCCCCTGCACGATGCCCACATGCGAAAATCCAAGAGCGGCCCTGCCGGGCCAGGAATCGAGTTCGGTTCTCCATGTAGGGGGTGGTAGTCTACCCACCACTCCACCGCGGCCCCCTCTTAAGGAAAGGAGAAAAGTACGTCATGTGACATGTGTGTGGGAATGTTCCGTGTGTGCGTCATATGTTGACGCGATACTCGATGTCGCCACATTATCCGTAGTTGTCCTGAAGGACATATCTCACTCACGCATACGCACTGACACTTCACGACTCCTGCAGGCACGATATTCTAGCTTCTGGAATGTAATCGGCATACCTTACTCTTTGTACTGATATAGGCTGTTCACAGTAAGGTGAGCACTTTTGAAAGCACTCCTATTCGGAACATACACACTGTGTTTGTTAATTACATCGCAAATATTTATTTTAAAAGGTGGTTTAAGGATAAAAATGACTGAAAAGGGAAAAGTTACAAGGACTTCAAAAGTGCTCACTTTACCGTGAACAGCCTATACTATTATTAAATACATTACATTCCCACTCACGTTTTCCTATCGTGCTGAAATCCTACTATTTATTCTGCCCTACAATATCTACAAGATGTTTTAGAATAACATGCCGAAATTAAAATTACGGCATATCTGGGCTGATAGAAACAATCAGGACTAGTAACAAAATGTTTGGAAATGTCAAAGAGTATAGTTCAATTTATGTTGAAGTTAAGCAAAACACCGCCAGGAGTCCGCAGCTGTATGTACCTGCGTGTACAGCAAGGTGCATATCACGAAGGCAAAAGGTACTGGCGCGGCATGCGGAAAGCGCCTGCACACAGGACAACATACACTCGAGGTTCGTGGACGCCGCTAGTGGTTGGTTGTTAGTACACATGTGTCTAACTACATGAACAACGGGAGGTTAGCAAGCGAGTAGCGAAGACTGTCAGAAGTGACTGTATTATGTTCCCAGCAACACACAAACAGCAGTATTGGCGATGCAGGGTCTGCACATGTTTCATGGCGGCCTGCGTACAGGCAATAGCCGCATTACACGCCAGTTTAGTTCACCTTCGTGTTATGCAACTTGCTGTACACGAAGGTAGGTAAAGTTGCGGACTCCCGGCGCTATTTTGCTAACTTCAATTACAATTTAATAATACCAGATGACCTTTCCAAAAATGTTGTTATGGGCTGTTCACGGTAAAATGAGCACTTTTGAAAGCGCTACTTAAGATCTACTTGTATGCATGTTGTATATTCCTCCGCCTTATGTAAAATTACTATTGCCATGGTCCTCATCAGTTTATTCGTGCGTCGGTCAAGTGAAATTGTAGAATTATTAGAAAAGGAAATATTTTACATATCTACTAGTTTTTAAACTTCTGTGCAGTAAAAAAGAAACAGAAAGCGAAATAAATATATTTAAGTTATTACAAAAGGATACGTAACACATGTTATTCAACGTTAAAATATAGAACTATTTTCCATCCATCGTTACCAACTTTACTGACCGAATGCCACTCAGTGCACCCATTAAAATATATATATAGTGATATTTTTCTAAGGTTCTTTTCTAAAGTGCTCACTTCATCGTGAACAGCCTTTACTAGGATTTGTTGTTTGTACTAGTCCATAGATGCTGTGGGTCGAATAATGTCGACATGGTGTTTAAAAACAACTTGTATAATCTGAAGGCTTCTGTTACAGGATACAGGAATGAAGAGGTTGAACGGAGTCGGTTAGATATTCACGCCCTGCCATCCCAGATGGTCATCGAACACTTAAGTTACTTGCCAAAATATACCAGTGAATAAAGGAATGGGCTTTTTATGATGATGTTTATACCCGCCGTAAGATGGCGGTGACTTTATTTGCAGCCAGAAAACGAGAATCGAGGCAGACGTGCCAGTTCGTTCTCACCTCCATACCTCTTGCACAAGCAGCCTTTAGTCGAGTGTGTAGACTTCTATAGCATATAACGCGATATTCTGGGGTACCTTATAGCGCACTGCAGTGATGTTTTCAGAATGTGGCAACATTGTCTACAACACAACGTAATGAGGATCGCTGTAAAGACCCTGTCACGCCATAACATTTTTACCTTCGCCTATATTTGACAATAAAATTTGAGAACAAAATAGAGCCATCAAATTTTTACCTTCAACTATATTTGACAAAAGTAGAGGACAAAATACGGCCATTAAATTTTTCCTACCAACAAATGTTATCAAATAATCTTGAATGTGTTTGAAAATGTGCCATACTGTCGAATTTTTTTATTGGAGAATCTAATTTGTTTTATTATTTAAAATTTATTTTCGAAGTGAGATGTTGCTTTTGTTTTTCCATGCGGTCCATTACAGGAAGAAATATATGAAATATTGTAATATATTATCGTTTCTTTACTAAATTAAAATTGTATTTATAATATATGTTTCCTGCATAGTTAAATTTGAAGCCTCTGGGTTAGTACTATTATGTACAATATTCAGTTAAAATAGTATGCATGCCCAGAAAGCTTCTACATAAATTAATTATCTTGATAGCTTACTTCGTTTCTAGCAATTGTTCGTTATTTTAAGATCCTTCTCTTGCATTTTTGTCGTGTACGATTCTGATAATCTGAGACCGTCAAACATCAAATAAATTTTATAACCGGTCCAATTTTCAGATGTTTGATGGAAACTGAAGCCGTCCAAGTTTTTCAGACAAATATGGCGGCATTTATGACGTCTCGATGGCGTCATAACTGTCCAACT
The DNA here is from genome assembly GCA_029891345.1 of Dryococelus australis. NCBI lineage: Eukaryota > Metazoa > Arthropoda > Insecta > Phasmatodea > Phasmatidae > Dryococelus > Dryococelus australis. The sequence goes on from CM056993.1 coordinate 394,251,933, forward strand.
TTATTTTATCAAACTTATTGGAATCAGTTTGACAGAAAAATTTGACAGTATGACAGGGGCTTTAGGACTAGAATTTTCTCATTTTCTTACACTGCATTCTATACCGACCAATCACAAGTAGGCATCCGCAACTACGGGAGTCAGTGCAAAACGGACTTGTGACAGGAAATATCTGTTAAATGGACTTCATAGTGCATTTACCATTTCAGTTCATTCAAGCCATCATTTGTGCTTATCTTAAATAAACAGAAAATGGGAAATGTAAACATGCGAACATTTTTTCGGGGAAACGAATTCTGTTTCACGTATGAATAAACAAAAATAATCGCGTTTGTTATCACATCAGGTTAGCCAACACACTGTTTGTAAATATCCGCGACCCATGAAACGCGTGCCATTTTTATATTAGTTTCTGATTGGTGACATAAGAGTTTCCTTACTGTGGTTGTAGACGGCAGTTGTTCAGACTCGAATGGTAAACGCTACTGTTATGTCTTACAAGGACGCTACGGCGATTGTAGCTCGGCCTTTGATGGTCGTGCTTAACCTCAAACTGACATTGACGCCCTCGCCACTACCTGGTACTCTGAGCAGAGGCAGCTTGTTTGCGATAACAGGTCGTAAATCATGCCGCCGGGGGGGGGGGGGGTGTTACAAAACGGCATTGCTATTGTTCAATAGTCATAAACATAGCCAGCAATGATAGCCTTACGTCATGCTTTCTTCCGCAGCTGCGAGTGAGTCATGTTTTATTTTTTGCATAATATTTGTGAAGTCGCTTCTCTGGGAATTTTAACGACTGACAGGTAGACACTTTAAAGGCAGTCGATAACGATGCGTCGCCATTCGACAAGTATGGAACACGTGTACCTATTGCTTCACAGTTGATTAGTGAACACGTTTGAAAAGGCTGTGCTGCAATTGGCATAACCATAATAATACCAATAACAGTAAAATGTTAAATACTTTCTGTACAATGATGATTACTATAACCGCGCATAGCAATACCCATGACAATTGCGAACGCACAGCTGCATAGCAAGTTGGCGAACTTAATTTTCTTGTGCAAGAACCTATGCATAGCCAGTCAGAATCCACTCTTATTACTACATACGTCGAATTAACTTATGCCACTCTATATTCCCAGTCATGAAGCTAAACTTACATTTGTCTCCAATTATTATTTTTCCTGTTGTGTATTTATTTGTTACTTTAGCAGATGGTTTGTGAAATGAGGCCTGCAACTGGTAGAATAATTCTTCTGTATCTATTACGGCTGTTTACTAACGTGATGTCTACATACAGAAAAAAAAAAAAAAAAGAGTTAAAAATATGAACCGCAAAACGTTGGCCGACTTATAGGTGAAAATTCTAATGACCTTTCGTAAAAAAAAATTCCAATATGGCCAACAAACAAAAACATTCGGTTATATTAAATCAAATATATCACATGTTATTATGGAAATAGTTAAGGGCATGGATATGGTTATAGTAACGACCATCTCGTTTTTAGCACGGCCTTAAGTCCTACTTCGCTTATTCTCTGCTCTCTCTCTCTCTCTCTCTCTCTCTCTCTTAATGACAATTCGTGCATCGTGGTTGACAGCAGGATTTCGAGATGGAGTGCGCATGGCAGCTGCGCAGTTTCCTCTCTCCATGTTCAAATCTCGACCTGTTTTTTTTTTTATAGGATTGGAAGTCAGATCACACTGATTACGTGAGTGTTTTGAGATGTTTGCACACTTCCTCTAATCTCGTTATAATCAACTAGATTACATTCGAGTTATTACAAAAAAAATATCAAGTTCATATGAAAGTGTGATTTGTTTTAAAATTCAAATGTTGACTAACAGATCCATCATTGTCGACCGCGCGACACTGGAAGTTTACCGCCCGGTATAGACATATACATATGTAGCGAGTTGCCGTGTCGAGTGGAAACAGGCCTGCCTGGATCTTACTGCGCTGCAGAATGTTTCAAATACCAGCGGTATTAAACCTGCCCCCCCTGCAGTATATTTACGCACGAAAACACGCCATACCCGAGACGAGGAGGGAATTGTACGCATGCTGTAAATAATTTATTATTTTAAGAGCTCTCCAATATACAATAAAAAAAACCGGCTTTTCCAGACTGCCGTATCTTAAAACGTACTAACCGGACACGGGTCAAACTACGATCAAGGCTGTTCATGATAAAGTAAGCACTTTTGAAATGAACCTTAGAAGAAAGTCACTACCCCTACCTGCGTATATTTTAACTGGCGCACTGAGTAAGATGCGTCCGGTAAAGTTGGTAACACGGGATGGAAAGTATTTCTATAATTTAGCGTCGAATGCAAAGTGTTAGATAACCATTTGTAGTAACTTAAATTGTTTATTTCGGTTTCTGGTTTTTTTTTTGTGCATCGACAAGTAAAAATGAGCAGATTTGTAAAATATATACTTTTGTAATCATTTCACAGGCCCAGGGGTATGTCGAGTTTACATAACGTGAATACAAGTAGATCTTAAGCAGGGTTTTTAAAAGTGCTCATTTTTACCGCTAATAGCCTATAGGAGCAGCTACTGAACTTTGGTACAGACTGTTCATTAATAAAAATGGTGGAGTGAGTGCAGAAATTGCCATAGTTACACGCTGCACCTGCTCGTAGCGACAATGGCGGTCTTGTAACCCGTGCCAGTGTAAAGGTCCGGCTACAATCACCGTAAAAAACAACGATACAAATTGAACCCACACTTGTATATGGGACCAGCTACAACACAACATAACGACGTAAGATGGCGGCCTGCTCGCGGTAGCGACGTTAAGAGGATAGCATATTTTTAATTCTCTTACGTCGAGTTCTACGCCGGCCAATCACGAGACAACATTTACAACCACGAGAGTCAGTGCAGGGCAAGCTTATAACATGAACGTAGTTATTAAATGAACTTTGCGGCATAGTTCCGATTCCCTTTTATTTAAATAGTCTACGCAATTGTTAACATGTATAACACAATTTAAATATCCCGAAACACGATTCCCGCTAAACTTTTATCATCACAAGTAGATAAATAAAAATAAATGTGAGGTTAGCCAACACACTGTTTGTAAATATCGGCGATGCATGTACCGCCTGTCTTTTTTTTTTGTGCTCGTTTCTCATTGGCCGCGTAACCGTTTTCTTACTGCGGTTGTAGCCAGTACATTTTCATACTTCCATGGTAATGGCACTGTTATTTTGTTACGGGAACGCTGCGGTGATTGTAGCCTGGGCTTAACCCGCGCTTCTTGGCCACAACAGGAGATACACGGTGAAGGCCGAGCGTCTGGGAGCCGATGGGGGCGAGGTAAGTATGGAGCAGCATCGCAATGCAAGGACGGGGGACCAGAGGCTTCGTCCGGCACGGTTCCCCCGTGCAAAAAGCCGCGAGTGACCTCGCTGGAAATCGAACCCCGTTCGCCTCGGTGGAAGGCGAGCAGTGTGACAGCTGCACCACCGCGGCCCCCTGAGTTGTCATGTGACGGCGCTTTGCACGCGGTTGTAAGGTGAATCGTTTTCCAACGGACGTCGAATAGATAATTTCGCAAGTTGAAGTACGGCCTGTGTTATGGGGCAAACCCCTGGATATATACAGGATGACTCACAAGGAGTTACCGCTATCCACATGTCTGAGGACGCATTACTTACATCATTTGGAGCAAAATATATCATATCAATGTGGGTCCTATTCTCGATATTTACAGACAAATTCGGGGGGGGGGGGGGCCCTTTAAGAAGTGAAATAATAATAATTACTATCAGACTTTATTGTTTACAGTTGAGTAAGAAACACCACATAGGCTTAATCTTCTATGGAAAATGTACGTAGCATTGTAACCATAGACTACAGACTAGGTAGACCGATCTCGCTGGCTGCGCACAACCAGTCTCCGTGTCCTAACATTGAACTGTGGCAGCGGTGGCGCAGTGGCTAGGGCGCTCGCCTCCCACCACGGCAATCCGGGTTCGATACTCCGGCGGGTTCACTCCCGGATCTTCGCATGTGGGAATCGTGCTGGACGATTGCCACCACTTGCCGGCGGGTTTTCTCGGGGTACTCCCGTTTACCCCGCCCTTGCATTCCAGCTCAGCTCCATCCCAGGGTCTCACTTCACGTCATGTCCGGGGATGACGGACAGCAGCTACGGGTCCCGCCTGGAAAGCCCATCGCTCGGAGAGTGTTTTCTCGCCCTGGGTTCACTCCCACTCGAGGTTTTTTTCTTCTTCCAACATTTAAGTGCTTTTCTGCCAACATGACGAATATCGCATCGATTGGATTTGAAATTTGTAATGCATTTAGATAAAATTAAAATTGTTGAAAGTATTTTATTAATATAATAGTACTTGTAATTTTAAAATTGGGATATAAACAAACACTTTGATCAGTTTTGACCATGTGGCTTTGACAGTTGTGTATGTTTGAGGTAAGTCAATGTTGGATACGGGCGCAGAAGACGAATAAGCGGCCTACCTCATCTTTAGGAGCATGATTGCCACATGATTACTATACCTCACAACCTATGGCTACAGCCACAATACATGATGAGGAACGTGTCGTGTTCAGGCAGTATACACTTCACAATGGCCAAGGTCACACGCTATGCGCTGCAATAGTCAAGCGTGCAGCAACATCTCACTGCTCACTGTTACGAGTTCCCAATTTTGAGAATCGCTTTGTAAATATTGCTGATAGAACCCACACTTATTTAACATGATCTGCTCCAAATTACTTAAGTAATAAGCCCCTTAAGGGGGCCGTTTACCTGACGCGACATGGCACAGCAGAGAGCGAACGCTAAGGGCGACACTGGCGCGCGCAGCTAGTGCCGCATCGACACTATGCGCAAAGCACTGAACTAGCGCGCAAGCTTTTCGTCGATTTTCTATGGGACTTTTAAGCGGTGACCATATTATTTTACTGATGGAAAGTCTGTTGCAAAGTTCAATGCAGGATTGTATCTTAGACTCATGTAGATCCAGTCTGCACATTTTGACATACGGCAGTCTGAAAAGGCTGTTATGTTTTTAGTTATGTTGGAGGGCTTGGATATAGTGTGTGGTTATAACATGCATAGTGCAATGAAAACAACATTCCGTCATCGTCTGAATTTTGCTTTCTTTTCGGAAATTAGCACATTGAGTGCACATGGAATAATTTCGTAAAAATAACGGATTTTCCAAAATACTGCAACACATTTCAAGGCGCTAGTAGGCAGCCCCCTCAAGAGGCAGCAACTCTGTCGTGAACTATTCTGAATGAAGACAGGAATAAAACGAAAAGGGACTCGAGAGAAGAATTTGGAGTGCTAAAAGAGGACTTTCATTCATTAGACGCCTTCGAGAAGAATGCTTATGGCAAGTGTATAAACTACACTGCTGTTATAAAATGAGACTGCTTGGCATGTGGACTGACCTCGTACAACAACGTCTGGCTGAAATCGGACTGAAACAGCAGCAGTGAAAGTAGCTGAAGTTTTCCCGTACAGAGATCTCCCGTCCTGGCGGAAATCGTGAAACGTGTGAAAGAGTCCTTGCAGTCGATGCAAACGAATCACGAGAAGCAGTGAAAAGTTTCAACGGCTCATTACAAACTTCATTTCTAAATACGTGGCAATGAAATTCAATTTCTTTGTGATCTTGTTCACAGGAGTATAAGAATTGGCGTAGTATTAAAATCTCACGTTTCTGATGACGTCATAATTCCCTCTTGTTCGCGTACAGCCCCAATGATCGGCGATGCAATGCAATCGGTTCCTCTCGATGCATTGTCCCGCATAAAGTATATACTACCTGAAGTGCATTTGCGGTTTCTTCGTAATTTTTTAATCAAAATTTTGAATAATCACTCAGTATACGACATGTTCGGTTGTCTTCATATTATGTTAAGTATCACAGGTGTTTTATATTTGTGTTAAAATGAAAGTTGGCCTACCTTATTTTGTTTACGCTAAAATTTTTACTTATATACTATTTATAAATTCTAATACTTCATTTACAATAAGTATAACTAAAACTAGGCAAAAAATAGGCGTGTTAGTAATACCTAGTGAGAAATAGTTCTTGTACAAGATATTATTACACCGAGTATGCACGAATAATGTGCGTAGTCCCATTGATGTACTTTCGCAGGCTAGGTTGAGCTTTGTGTGCGTGAAGAGTAAGAATATCTTCGAAGTAGGACTTTAGCAGAACTTCAGAACAGTTTTAGGTAACGATGAATGAACTATAACCAAGTGTATTGCGAGAGATATCGGTAGGTAGGTACTGTAGGTAGGTAGGTAGGTACCGTAGGTCGGTAGGTACTGTAGGTCGGTAGGTAGTGTAGGTACTGTAGGTAGGTACTGCAGGTAGGTAGGTGGTGTAGGTGGGAAGATAGGTACTGTAGATAGGTAGGTACTCTAGGTAGGTAGGTACTGTAGATAGGTAGGTACTGTAGGTGGGAAGGTAGGTACTGTAGATAGGTAGGTGCTGTAGGTAGGTAGGTACTGTAGGTGGGTAGGTAGGTACTATAGGTAGGTACTGTAGGTAGGTACTGTAGGTATGTAGGTAGGTACTGTTGGAAGGCAGGTACTGTAGGAAGGTAGGTACTGTAGGTAGGTAGGTACTGTAGGTGGGTAGGTAGGTACTATAGGTAGGTACTGTAGGTAGGTCCTGTAGGTGGGTAGGTAGGTACTGTAGGTAGGTACTGTAGGTAGGTACTGTAGGTAGGTCCTGTAGGTGGGTATGTAGGTACTGTAGGTAGGTAGGTAGGCACTGTAGGTAGGTACTGTTGGAAGGCAGGTACTGTAGGAAGGTGGGTACAGTAGGAAGGTAAGTACTGCAGGTATGTAGGTACTTTAGGTAGGTACTGTAGTTAGGTAGGTACTGTAGTTAGGTAGGTACTGAAGTTAGGTAGGTATTGTAGGTAGGTACTGTAGTTAGGTAGGTACTATAGTTAGGTAGGTACTGAAGTTAGGTAGGTATTGTAGGTAGGTACTGTAGGTAGGTAGGTGCTGTAGATAGGTAGGTAGGTACTGTAGGTATGCAGGTACTGTAGGTAGGTACTGTAGATAGATAGGTACTGTAGTTAGGTAGGTACTGTAGGTAGGTGCTGTAGGAAGGTAGGTATCGCAGGTATGTAGGTACTGTAGGTAGGTACAGTAGGTAGGTACTGTATGTAGGTAGATAGGTACTGTAGGTAGGTATTGTATGTTGGTATTGTAGGTAGGTATTGTATGTTGGTATTGTAGGTAGGTAAAGTAGGTAGGTACTGTATATAGGTACGTACTGTAGTTAGGTAGGCACTGTTGGTAGGTAGGTGCTGTAGGAAGGTAGGTACTGTAGGTAGGTAGGTAGGTACTGTAGGCAGGTAGGTGCTGTAGGAAGGTAGTATTGTAGGTAGATAGGTACTGTAGTTATTAAGGTACAGTATGTAGGTCATGTTGGAAGGTAGGTACAGTATGTAGATAGGTATTGTAGTTAGGTAGGACTGTAGGTAGGTGCTGTAGGTAGGTACTGTAGGTAGGTACTGTAGTTATGTAGCTACTGTAGGTAGGTTAGTACTGTAGGTAGGTAGTTAGGTAGGTACTGTAGGTAGTAACTGTAGGTAGGTATGAAGGTACTGTAGGTGGGCACTGTTGATAGGTTCTGTAGGTAGGTAGTTACAGTAGGTGTGTAGGTACTGTAGGTAGGTACTGTAGGAAGCAGGCACGGTATGTAGGTAGGTACTGTTGGTAGGTATGTTCTGTAGTTAGGTAGGTATTGTAGATAGATATTGTAGGTAGGTACTGTAGGTATGTTGGTACTGTAGGTATGTAGGTACTGTAGGAATGTAGGTACTGTAGGAATGTAGGTACTGTAGGAAGGCAGGTACTGTAGGTATGTACTGTAGGTAGGTGCTGTAGGTAGGTGCAGTGGGTATGTAGGTACTGTAGGTAGGTAGGTAGGTACAGTGGGTAGGTAGGTACTGTAGATAGATAGGTACTGTAATTAGGTAGGTACTGTAGGTAGTAACTGTAGGTAGGTATGTAGGTACTGTAGGTAGGCATTGTTGGTAGGTTCTGTTGGTAGGTAGTTACTGTAGGTGTGTAGGTACTGTAGGTAGGTACTGTAGGAAGCAGTTACAGTATGTAGATAGGTACTGTTGGTAGGGTAGATACTGTAGTTAGGTAGGTATTGTAGATATATATATATTGTAGGTAGGTACTGTAAGTAGGCACTTTTGGTAGGTTCTGTAGGTAGGTAGTTACTGTAGGTGTGTAGGTACTGTAGGTAGGTACTGTAGGAAGCAGTTACAGTATGTAGATAGGTACTGTTGGTAGGGTAGATACTGTAGTTAGGTAGGTATTGTAGATATATATTGCAGGTAGGTAGGTACTGTAGGTATGTAGGTACTGTAGGAATGTAGGTACTGTAAGAATGGAGGTACTGTAGGAAGGCAGGTACTGTAGGAAGGTAGGTACTGTAGTTATGTACTGTAGGTAGGTACAGTGGGTAGTTAGGTACTGTTGGTAAGTAGGTACAGTGGGTAGGTAGGTACTGTAAGTAGGTAGGTACTGTAGTTAGGTATGTACTGTAGTTAGGTAAGTACTGTAGTTAGGTAGGTACTGTAGGTAGGTAGGTGGTGTAGGTAGGTACCGTATGTAGGTAGGTACTGTAGGTATGTATGTACCGTAGTATGTAGGTACAGTAAGGTAGGTATTCTTATCATCTCGTAGGCAGCGAGGTTATTAGAGACGGAGCTTGTTGTTCAAATGAGTTATGATTAAAAAAGGTGGTGCATGGCATGTAGTATCGAACCCGCGCTTCGTTAGCCTGAATATATTCCGGGAAGTCATAGATGATGGCAAGCCAGGTTGGCTGGACTAGGACGAAACCTAGGCCTTGTTGAGTGCTAGTCCGAAGGTTAGGCATTGTGACAATCTGCTAAGTTATAAATAATAATAAGAAGAAGAATTTACCATAAGAATTACAAAATCTGTTTTATTTTTGTTTATTTCATGTGCTGTCCTCTGGTTTCGTTTATTACTGATAACGGGAGATCCCCGAGAAAACCCGCCTACCAGAAGCACTCCGCGGGGTTTGATGTGCGAATCGCCGTGGTGTTTCTAGTCGCGACAATATGCCTCCCTTGAACCCCCTCCATAGTCTGCACAGCCGCGCAGTCATTGCAGGTCGGACTCCTGACACTCTTCACTCTTCTGCTCATCCAGACATGGTACTCTCACCCAGACATGGTACTCTCACCCTAGCCTCAGCATTACGATGTCTAGTATACGGGTATACAGAGTTCATACCCCCGCTGTCTCCTGCCTCTATGTTACGTTATTCAGGGTCGCTCTAGTGTTCTCACATGTGTAGACATTCTTCTGTGAAGATTTACAGTTAGCACGCTGTTCCTTACAACTATTCTGTAGCCCTGCTGAAGTTCTACTTTCAGACTGTATTCCTCCGCCTGATGCAAACAAAGCTTAACCAAGTCTAGAAAATGACACCATAGGGGCCACGCACCGCACTCTGTGTACCTAATGCTATTTTGCGTGAGAGCTGTTTATTACTACGCATAAACAACATGCCCATTTTTCCTCCGTTTTCATTTGTTTTAACTATATATAAAATAGTATAATTTATAGATAACGTATGAGTAAAAGTTCGATTTAACCAAAAGCGAGATACTTTTATGTAAACAGAATTTAAAACGGTTGTATTACTTTGCATGTATATGAAACAGCCAAACACCTATACTTAAGGTAATTATTCAAAGTTTTTATATAAAAAAAAGGGCGAAGAAATCGTGAATATATACGATGGAACAAGAACGGCGCAGCCAAAATAATATTTTCATTGTGACCACTTGACTTCACAGTACAGCAGTTTAAGGCCAGGCTTCACCATTAATAGGCGAATAGCGAATTAAATGCTAAATTCGGACGAAGTTCTCTCAGTCGTTTTTCGTGATAGTATTTTCCATTTAAAACTTTTTGTTAGAGATTGAACGCATCTTGATTTGTAAACCTTCTAAATTTTTAATTCACTTTTTATCAATTTATAAAATGTCACAATTTTATAAATAATAAATTAATGCTTTTAAAATTAAACATTTAAATGTGGATGCTGTCAATATCTAACAAAAATATGTAGTTTAAAATACTAACACAGAAAACTACTGAGATGTCTTTGTCCGAATTTAGCATATGATTCCCCATGCAGCTATGCATGACGAGGCTTGGCCTTGTTAAGATTTTTCGACGCACTTACAGAATGAAGTACACACCTCGAATAAGTTCTGCAGCACCGGTATTACTGGGTTACCAGGTTGGTCACAACCCAGGGGAAAGGTATTGCATGAATAATGTACACTTCTGTACATGACACCGTGTACATATGTCACTCCGATACCTCTGTATGATGCGCCAAGTGTCCCAGAGAACATCCATAATGAGCAACCAAATTACAGGCAGTGCAAAACTTTCAAAAAATGTACTTTGACAGACTGTGGACGGGAAGGCAATTTGGAACACATGACGCTGACAAATAGTGTATATATTGACGTTACGATAAAGTGCGAAAAGATATAGATGTTAATTTTATGGTAGGTGGCAAATAATTTTTCTTTCGTAAGACGAAATTCTCTGAAGTTTAAGGAAAATAACTCGTGTTGTTTCTGTTTAAAAGGCTGTTCACAATAAAATGAGCGCTTTTGAAAGCCCTGCTTGAGATCTACTTGTGTGTAAATTGTGTATTCTTCCGCCTTATGTAAAATTAACATAGCCATGGGCCTCGACACTTTATTCATGCGTGGTCAAGTGAAACTGCGAAATTATCAGATAAGTAAACATTTTACAAATGTGGTTATTTTTACACTTACGATGCATTCAAAAAACCGAAAGCAAAAGAAATAATTTAAGTTATCATAAATGATTACGCTTTTCGGTTTTTGATTGTCTTGCCGGACGTTTCTTGTCGTGTGCATGTTGGAGCTGTGTGGTTCCGCCCAGTCATCTGCGATCTGATTGGCTAAGAACTGAGATACAGCAAGTGCATGTTGAAACCTCTGAAGGTCATCGCGCTCTTCTTCCCAATGCGGCCTTGCGGGGCTCGAAACTATTAAAGGCCGTTCACAATGAAGTGAGCACTTTTGAAATCAACCTCGGGGAAATGTCACTGCTCCTACCTCCATATATTTCAACGGGCGAACTGAGTGACATGCGCCTAGTAAAGTTGGTAACGATGGAGGGAAAGTAGTTCCATATCTTAACGTCGAATAAAAAGTGTAAGGTAATAATTTGTGATATATTAAATTTTATCTTTCGCTTCCTGATTTTTTGTCCATCAAAGTGTAAAAATGAGGAGATATGTAAAATATTTACTTTTCTAATGACTTCACAGTTTCACTTGGCCGACGCATGAATAAAGTGACGAGGCCCATGGCGATTTTAATGTTACGCAAGGCGCAAGTATACACAACGTGCGTGTAAGTAGATCTTAAGCAGGGCTTTCAAAAGTTCTCATTTTACCACGAACAGCCTGTAGCAGGGAGTCACATTAAGGTTCCCGTCTACCTGGCACGTGAACTGCGTCACAGAGTGTTTGAAAAAACAATTTTACATAAAGAATTTATACACATCCATTTCAATTTTAAAAATGATTACTTCATGGCTGAAATTAATTATTTACTAAAAAATACTTGTAAATTTTAATTATCATTTTTACATACATTGAGAATAACTTTCATGAGTGTTTTGCTAGATATTATTTTGCTAAATATACTTTATGAAGCATTAAAGATAAGAATAATATTAAAATTTTAATTGAAAATTGACTTTTTTAATGGATTAAAAAAACCTTTACATATGAAAATTGTAGTAAAGTACTTTTTATTGTAAAAAAAGTTAAGCGGGTAATTTCGTTTTACATAGTTGTACATGCTGTCTGTAGTGCTGCACGGCTTGACGAATGTCAGAAACAGTTTCTGCTGGTTGAGCGACTGTTTTAGTCATGCTTACTGACGTCCCAGCTGCTTACAGTTTTAAGTCTGGCGGGCTCTAAGCTTTCTTTCTACCATCAATTTAGTTAAAATAGTCTGTGAAGAGCTCTGACTTTCAAGTAGTGCAGTGATGAGGAGGCCTTGACTTGAAACGCCTACTGTGTTATTAATTGAAAGTAGGTTAGACCTGCGTGGGTGGTTCGCTGTAGGGAATAAGAGTTCCAGGCTGTCTTTTCTCACTATCACCACGACAGGGGAAATTTACCGATAACACAACGGAATGCTGCTCAAATTATTTCCCGGCGTGGCATGGACTCTATATTTCTTAACCATATTCACGGGGCTGCGGTTGTGTAATGCGTGTATATTACCGAGGTTGGGTGTACGCCGTGTGCTGCCTACCCCTCGGTCCTTACAAGTGTACAATGTAATGTTCCAGTAGTAATCGTCGATAGGTGGTAGTGTTATAAGTCAGTGTCACGTGTCGGGATGTACGCCGTGCGCTGCCCCTCACGTTAAATAATTTTTGTATGTGTTCATCGACTTTGTCAGTAAAACCAATTCACCAAATGTTCATATCATTTTGTGCCCCTATGTAAGAATTGTGCAGATATTTCATTGAGTATTTTGTTATTGTTTATATTGTGGTTTGAATGTGTACTGTATATAATAGGTTAAGGGTAAACGCCTCTGTATATCGTGCGTGATAAAAATCTATTTTTATAAAAAAAGTGGTTAGACTACTCGACTCACACCTAGGCGAACCGAGTTCGATTCCCGGCGGGGTTCTCGGATTTTCGCATGCGGGAAGCGTGCCGGACGATATCTCTGGACGGCGGGTTTTCTCGGGGATCTCCTGTTTCCCCGTCCTTTCATTCCGGCGCTGCTCCATGCTCACCTCTCTTCGACTTCATGGGCTCTCAAGACCTCGTTAAAAGCCGCCCAAATATCTTCACTCACTCACTCACTAGCCTACTAAACAATATTCGCTTTATCGGCGATGAATCCACAAAAAAGTTGCAGTAATCTGTTAAAAATGAAAGCTATGGTGACTTCAGCGTTGTTCTAACTTCCGAAGTCAATCAAAGTTTCAAAATTATCTTCCTGTTTTGGTGTTATTTGATGTTTTGTCAACATAAAATCTAAAGCAGTTTCATGAACACGCTAAATTAACACCTTTCATGACTCCTTTGTAAGGATTTTAGCTTTGAATTTTGTACCAAAAAATTGAAAATTATTTTTAACGCCAAGGTTAATTAAAGTGTTTATCTAAGTCATGGGAGTGCTATGAGACATTTTAGATAAAATCTGAAACTCTGTTTCGTCTGTATCTAGAGTTTAAATTTTGGCTTTATTTAATATAAACGTTATTGTGAAACCTAAGTGAAAATACAGGCGAATAACATAATAACTAGGAGTAGTTAACTTTAGCGAAAATATTGATAACAAGATACAGTTCAAAGTACTGTGCGGCCGTCCAGTGCATGTAATTGGTTGAAGCATGTTCTGGTCCGTGTTAACTGTTAGCGCACGAATCACGAGGGTAGAGTGTCGGAGTTACGGAATCCTGAGTGGCTCGGTCAGATGCGGAAACGACACCAGCAGCCAATGGAGGTATGGCAACATCCGAGGTGTATACGCATATACAGGCTGTTCACGGTCAAATGAACACTCGTGGAAGCCCTGCTTAATATCTACTTGCATACACGTTGTGTATTTATCCGCCTTATGAAAAATTATCATTGCTATGGGCTTCATCACTTTATTCATGCGTCAGTCAAATGAAACTGTGAAATTATTAAGACTGTAAATACTTTACTAATCTGCTTATTTTTACACTTCGACGCATTAAAACAAAGAAAGTGAAAAAATTAATTTTAAGTTATCACAAATTGTTACCTAACACTTTTTATTCGACGTTAAGATATGGAACTACTTTCCATCCATCGTTACCAACTTTACTGGGCGAATGTCACTCAGTGCGCCCATTAAAATACATGCATGCAGGGGCAGTGAATTTTCTAAGGTTAATTTCTAAAGTTCTTACTTTATCATGAATAGCCTTTAGTGTTGAAGTCTACTGTGTGCTCCGATTTTTTTTTTCGCGAAAAATCAGTTGTAGTAATTACTTTGATAGAAATGTCTTTTTAGTATACCAGTGAGCTCAGAAAGTATTTTAGTATACCAGTGAGCTCAGAAAGTATTTTTAGTATACCAGTGAGCTCAGAAAGTATTTTTAGTATATCAGTGAGCTCAGAAAGTATTTTTAGTATACCAGTGAGCTCAGAAAGTATTTTTAGTATACCAGTGAGCTCAGAAAGTATTTTGTATTGTAGGCAAACTTTTTTTTTTTTTTTTACATTTGCTTAGCAAAAGTTTCAAAAAAAAATTTCCAATTAATATGCGCATCGGTTTTGAACTTTCATCTGTGTATGGTTTGATGCCATATCACAAAAAAATGTAAAATGTGCCAAAACACTATGGTAAATAATTTCATACGGCATAATAGCTTTGAAATAAGTGTCGCCTGTGGATCAAACGGAAAGTGGTTAAGACTTAGTGTGTTGTGTGTTACTGAATCCCTGCTGAAGACTTAGTGTGTTGTGTGTTACTGAAGCCCTGCTGAAGACTTAGTGTGTTGTGTGTTACTGAAGCCCTGCTGAAGACTTAGTGAGTTGTGTGTCACTGAAGCCCTGCTGAAGACTTAGTGTGTTGTGTGTTACTGAAGCCCTGCTGAAGACTTAGTGAGTTGTGTGTTACTGAAGCCCTGCTGAAGACTTAGTGAGTTGTGTGTTACTGAAGCCCTGCTGAAGACTTAGTGTGTTGTGTGTTACTGAAGCCCTGCTGAAGACTTAGTGTGTTGTGTGTTACTGAAGCCCTGCTGAAGACTTAGTGTGTTGTGTGTTACTGAAGCCCTGCTGAAGACTTAGTGTGTTGTGTGTTACTGAAGCCCTGCTGAAGACTTAGTGTGTTGTGTGTTACTGAAGCCCTGCTGAAGACTTAGTGAGTTGTGTGTTACTGAAGCCCTGCTGAAGACTTAGTGTGTTACTGAAGCCCTGCTGAAGACTTAGTGAGTTGTGTGTCACTGAAGCCCTGCTGAAGACTTAGTGTGTTGTGTGTTACTGAAGCCCTGCTGAAGACTTAGTGTGTTGTGTGTTACTGAAGCCCTGCTGAAGACTTAGTGTGTTGTGTGTTACTGAATCCCTGCTGAAGACTTAGTGTGTTGTGTGTTACTGAAGCCCTGCTGAAGACTTAGTGTGTTGTGTGTTACTGAAGCCCTGCTGAAGACTTAGTGAGTTGTGTGTTACTGAAGCCCTGCTGAAGACTTAGTGTGTTGTGTGTTACTGAATCCCTGCTGAAGACTTAGTGTGTTGTGTGTTACTGAAGCCCTGCTGAAGACTTAGTGTGTTGTGTGTTACTGAATCCCTGCTGAAGACTTAGTGTGTTGTGTGTTACTGAAGCCCTGCTGAAGACTTAGTGTGTTGTGTGTTACTGAAGCCCTGCTGAAGACTTAGTGAGTTGTGTGTCACTGAAGCCCTGCTGAAGACTTAGTGAGTTGTGTGTTACTGAAGCCCTGCTGAAGACTTAGTGAGTTGTGTGTTACTGAAGCCCTGCTGAAGACTTAGTGTGTTGTGTGTTACTGAAGCCCTGCTGAAGACTTAGTGTGTTGTGTGTTACTGAAGCCCTGCTGAAGACTTAGTGTGTTGTGTGTTACTGAAGCCCTGCTGAAGACTTAGTGTGTTGTGTGTTACTGAAGCCCTGCTGAAGACTTAGTGTGTTGTGTGTTACTGAAGCCCTGCTGAAGACTTAGTGTGTTGTGTGTTACTGAAGCCCTGCTGAAGACTTAGTGAGTTGTGTGTTACTGAAGCCCTGCTGAAGACTTAGTGAGTTGTGTGTTACTGAAGCCCTGCTGAAGACTTAGTGTGTTGTGTGTTACTGAAGCCCTGCTGAAGACTTAGTGTGTTGTGTGTTACTGAAGCGCTGCTGAAGACTTAGTGTGTTGTGTGTTACTGAAGAAGACTTAGTGTGTTGTGTGTTACTGAAGCCCTGCTGAAGACTTAGTGTGTTGTGTGTTACTGAAGCCCTGCTGAAGACTTAGTGTGTTGTGTGTTACTGAAGAAGACTTAGTGTGTTGTGTGTTACTGAAGCCCTGCTGAAGACTTAGTGTGTTGTGTGTTACTGAAGCCCTGCTGAAGACTTAGTGTGTTGTGTGTTACTGAAGCCCTGCTGAAGTACTACTGTTGCTACGATCTAAATGTCGTTCACGGTATAGTGGGCACTTTTGAAGTCAGCCTGTGAAGAGACCTCGCTTCTCAGACAGTAACTGTAAGTAGGCTGTTCCCGGTAAAGTGAGCACTTCAGTGGTTCTAGTTACTTGTTCCCAATCAGCCACTTTTTATCCTTCCGCCCTCTTTAAAATAAGTATTGCCATGTAAGTAATAATCAAAGTGTGCATGTTGTGCAGGACGCGGAAGTTAACGTCTAGGGCTAAAATAAAAAAATGTATATTGATTATTATTTCACGCGAGAGATCTCGGAAAATGTTGACATTACCGCGGCTACCCTGCACGTGCCATCATGCACTTATGTGGAGTTGTTTGCCCGTGTTCGCGTATCTCAGTAAACAAATGTTCTAGAAATACGAATTCCTGACAGAAAAGGCAAAAACCAATTATATATCACTCTATATTTCTATCACACTAAGTGTATTTCTGAAGAAAAAACTTATTGGAAATTATTAAATATCGCATTTGTAAAGCGTGCCTAGGCAGTTTCTTCAAGCGGCAAGATATAAGTACAAACAAACGGGCGTAGTTTCATCGCGTGTGATAGTGTGGCACTGTTACATATGTAATTTGCACAGTACACGACCACGCCTTGCGCATGCGTGTTAGTGTCGCCCTTATCGCTCCCTCGCCTCTTGGCCTCCCCCTTTAGAGAAAACAATTCCATGACATGACGTTGTGTTGAGAGTGAAATGGTTCTATCAATGGCTTCTTAAGTCCGCGATCTCTTCAGTCTTACACACGCGAGGGCACGAACTAAACATAACGACTGAACTACGAACCTGTGTTTGCATCACAGCATTGATTTTTTCGAATTATGAGAGAATTAGTATAATTTACGTTAATTTTAAACGCAATATTAAAATATAAGTACAAGACCAAATTAATTAAAAAAATAAGACATTTTAGTGTGTCCACATCCGTGGCCACGTTGCAAATGACTGACACTTATGAGCATTACTGTATAGAGAAAGGCATTCGTACCCAGTACAGCACTCTGGAGCCTTCCTTGGGGATTGATTCAGGTGTGGAGTTTTCTACGCCAATTTGACGTGAATGGTTAATGCCATTATCATCGACCACGCAGTATAATGCTGATTGGTCGAAAGAAACTTGCTAAACACAAGAACAGCGCACACAAAAAAAAATAATTACGTAGTTGCAACATTTGAAATCAGAAATTAATTTGTGGTCGAGTGGGTTAAAACCCTTGCGAGACATTGCATACATAGGAAACAACCCAAAGTCGGAACACGTGGGGTGATTTTTCAAAGGTCTTATTCGAGAAGCGCGAAGGTAACACGAGGCATCCACGCAGGTATAGTGGCGTGGGCCGCGTGCGAGGGGGGTGGTGGCGTGGCGGACGTTGCCAAGGGCATGCAGGAGCCACGTGCTGTGACCCCGGGTCAGCCGGCCAATCAGGGGACTTGTGAGGCGCGCTCCCTCCAGCCACTCACTCCTTCCTCAAGTAGGGGAAACGAATATCATCTACCGACGATACGTTCCACACAGTCTTACAACTTCTGCATAAAAAAAAAATTGTTGCCTATTGGACAGAATATTTACTACCCGTGCAGCGCGTAAATATGCAGTAAACGTTCGTGTGGTTTTTCTTTAAAGATATTGTAGAAACACATGCTTGGTTACATAGTATGATTTTTTGGCTATGGTACAGTCGATTTTCTTTTTATGCTCGTTACATCCCGTGTAAGTAGTGATTTCTCGCGGAGAAATTTGAGATCAGGGTAGACTTCAATACTGTAAGCACTAAAGAGCAGCTTGTCTAATGACATTAGTTGCTGTCAGATTGAGGAGGAGTTTTCATATTTGACCGCACGACTCAGAATTCGGCTACATCGGCACGGCTCCTACGTGATTCGTGTGCGACAGTTAACACGTGTCAGAAAGTAATTCAGCCAATCAAGACAGGTAAAATAACCCTACATGGTTTTGAAATATAACTTGTTTTGAAATCTTTTCGCGAAATTTCACTACTCCTACAGCTTGTGCTACATGCATGATCAAGGATATTTGTTTGAAACTGTTTATAAAGTACTTTCTCATCTTTATGATTATGATTCATATTCTCACAAATGCATTTGTTAAGAGAAATAAGTGTGGGTAACGGACGCAGTCTATATATATATATATATATATATATATATATATATATATATATATATATATATATATATATATATATATATATATATGGTGAAGTCGTGTGCTCTCTGGCAACATAACATTTGTAGAGTTACTACATGTTCTAACGTTGGCACTAGACTAGAACTTACTCGGACACACAAACAAATGAATAAGATAAGGTTCTCACGTTATAACGGAGATTTGCAACACTCTCTGTTTGTATGCTTCCTCTCTGACTTGCCGGCTGTTGAAACACAGTACACGCATTTGTACTCTAACCTACAGTCGTTAAATAATACCGTAAATAACTTAGGGGATGAACTTTGTTATTTATTATATAATATACGTTTAAATAATTTCATAAAAAATGTTTCATTATTTCTTGTTAATAGTGCTTTCTCATCCTTTTTTTTTCTCGGTAATTTGGTATAAAATGAAGTTCTCAATCGATTGTAATTATTTATACATAACTCAAGATAATTTATTGAACATAACGCGTGACTGCTTCGTTTACCTTCGAATTCTTTCAACATGGTAAGTAGTTCACGGTGATCAATTATATACCAGCTGTTTGGAAACCCGCCCAACATACTTTGCGAGGAGGAGATTCCTAGGTAGACATACGCAATACATCTTATAGCCTAAGTCAGATCCTAAGGAGTTATGCGCCCTTGAAAATCGAGTACAGAAATGGAATTTTCGCAAAATATCAGAACGGCGTGGAATTAAACCGTGATTCTCTGGAAAATGTTCCGTGTTATCGAGATCTTCATTTTATAAAAAAAAAAAACCTTCATAAAAGTAATAGGGGTGGACACCATCTAATTGCATAAAATTTTTTTACCTTCAAGTTTAACGGCAATTTTGTACTTTGTACCGTCTTAATGACCAGTACGTGCTATTTAACAAAAAAAAAAAAAAAAAAAAAAAAAAAGTCTTGTTGCAAATGCCTAGGACCCGCCGTTTCCTTTCAAAAGGCTCACAAATCGTTCTGCTGTAACGTTACAACGCCTGGCATGTACGCAATACTTCCTTAACTGGAGATAAATCATAATCAACAACAGATATTAGGCCGACTATTACTGAAAGCACTATTGAAACGGGATATATGCCGTGTGCTGGGCTTACACATGTGTAGGACTGCATGCACTGTGGACAGCTTGTCGAGGTTTACGTGGGAGGAAATTACCGGCATTCGTTTGAGGTACGTGCGGCAGCTGCAATGGTCTGAGAGCACGTAGTATGTACCAGCAGGAATACCAATACCGCATAACCCCCCCCCCCCCCCCAAAAAAAAATTCATGATGTCAGTCACAGTTGACACAGTGCACAAGGGAAACAGTTAACCTGACCCTCTTAGTTATCAATGCAGTTGTTTTGTACTTGCTGACTCATTTCAACCTTCATGATATTTAAACGAGATGAGTAGTAGGGGCGGGCCGGTCCTACTTCACTTTAGTCCCATAAGATTAACCTAGGGCCGAAATCTACTCCACAATTCTCTCCTCACTTAGCACCGCAATTGAGGTGCTAATCCTGTCCTGTGATTGGTCCACACCTAGCACAGCAATCAGCACCACATGCTCCAACCCCTCCACCTACATATACCCCCAACCCCTTCTTTTCCATCATCCTTCATAATGAGCTATGTAACAACCCTCTCCTCCCCCTTTCACATACCTACACCCCACACCCATCGCCCTTCTCTCCTCAGATACGGTTAACACCCTCCCCACATGTCCCCATCGAGATAGGCTGCCTTCAGTTCCAAACTTGAAAGATAGGCAGCACTGCTGCAGCCATCGGCCATCATATTAGTGATAGACTTGACCATCAGAAGCACTGATGTATATTGTTGCCGTCATCGGCCTCTAGACAGCACACACGTTCTCGCATTGCCTGCCAGAGAGCAGGCGGGTCGCTGGCACACCAAAACCCAATCTTGGTAATGCTATTAAATATTATTATGACAAGGTCAAACACAACTAAAAACATGTATAAGCATAGTTAATCATAATTTCCGAACCATTAACGTTATGATAATCAAATTCAAAACATAGAAAACATACCCGACATACACCATAATGCTAAGATCATTTAAGCCCTAAGGCCTTTCTGATGTCAAACACACCTAAAGCCCTTTTATAAGTATAGTAAACCAAAATTTTCTCATCTACCAAAGCTACAAACACCAAATTCGTAACATAGGCATCAACCCCAACAACCAAGAAGACTACATGGTCAAACACAACTTAAAACCTTTTGTAAGATTGGTTAAGCATACACTTTTCAAATGCATACTCATCAAAGACATATTTACCTATGTAATATTTATTTTATTTTCGATTTTAAACAGATTTTATTTGTGACTTGACTAGGTGCTAGACTTACTTAATGTAATGCTAGTTTTGGCATATCAACTTAAAAGTCTCAGTCAAAACACCTAATATTATTTTATATCCGAATTTAACAAAAATTGAGCATTGCTTTGTATTCCTGATTATAGTAATTAATGCAATGCTATTTTTGGATTACCAATATCAGTTCCCAAGCGAATCACTAAATAGTTATAAAAAATTCTGGGAAATGTAATCTTAAACATTCACCTACACACAATGTGTATCATATTACCTAATCGGTGTATACTGCTCGACTAATTTATTACATGATCGATGTCAACTGTTGAAGGTCAAGAATGGCGAAGGGGAATGCAGTTATATGATGCATTCGTTTAATTAACATAATAGTGAAAATCCATAACTTAAGACTAAAGCCTTACAGTAAACATATTGTCCATAGGTTATTTTCAGGCAAGAACACTTCATGCTTTCTTACTTTCAGCTCTATGTAGCCTAACGGGAAAAACATGTATAGAATTTCATCATATACCAACACCTACAGACAGAATATCTCTAATTAATGACTCTGATAAACCATTTCATCATGTAATAGCAAAACACACACAGAATAACACAAACTCACACACTCGCGCACACGCACAAAAAACCTCAAATATTCCAATTGGCAAAGTCGCTCCACCCAAAAACTGCTCCTAATGAACCAGATTAACCCAGATAAACTCAAAATTTTCCCAAAAAAATATAGTCGAAAACACACACACACAACTCATTTGCATACATCATACCAGGCGACTGCAAAACCCCATACCATCAAACTTTACAAGCAAAACTAAATACTTAACAATTATATCAACATATCATACAACTCAAATGAAAAATCATACATAACCGACACAATTATATTATGAAACAATTTCAAACTATAAAACCAACAACATAATATCCAGTTTCAAAAACCCTAACATCAAACTTTACAAGCAAAACTGTATACCTGTAAACTATATCATAGTAACTTACAACACAAATGAACAAATCTCCATCATATATCATCAAATAAACATTATTACACATATTTAATCTAAAGTATAATGATATACAAAAAGAATAAAGCCTTACCAAGATTGAATTTTTTTAATTTACTATATAACATCATTTAAAACAAATTAAGAGCCATATAAAGCACTTGTCTCACTCAAATTGTGTTATCCCATACTACATTTAGCAATGAAAACTTGTTTATTTCATAAAAACCCATTAATGAAAGAATTTTGTTAAGATCTGCTCTTTTAACACTTGATTCGATCCTTCTAGCTTACTTAGGTCGTATCTGCATAACAAGTATTTACACAAATAAACCTTTTTTCATGGCACAAGAAGCTTAAA
Source organism: Dryococelus australis (assembly GCA_029891345.1). Taxonomy (NCBI): domain Eukaryota; kingdom Metazoa; phylum Arthropoda; class Insecta; order Phasmatodea; family Phasmatidae; genus Dryococelus; species Dryococelus australis. Next base: position 394,274,098 of record CM056993.1, read on the forward strand.
TGTTGTTTTCAAATGTAATTATATTTATATACTTCGAAAAATGTCTATACAGTTTCAGTCAAAACTTCAACTTAAACACAGGCATGGACAGTTATACTAACACATTATTTGTTTCAATTGTCAATGAGGTAAATGCAAATATATGAATTACTGTGTGCGATATTTGTTTAAACCCACTCATCTTAAACATTAAATATTAAATAATTCTTTAAAACTATCGTTCTTTTTATCTGTCTCAAAACATGCTAATTTAATATAGTGTAATAACACAAATGCTAAGTACTCATTACACAAGAAACATCAATTTTACATAATGCAAGTCGATGCATTACGTAACATACCCTATTATAACCAAAAACATTTTAATATTTTTAATTATTCTAGGAAGACTTTCTGAAATTCTAACTAAGTCTCGAAAATTTCTGAAGAACTCCATGTTTAATTGTTAACATTTTGATAAACTTTAAAAATTATATCGCTCATGATCATACTTGGGATTAATGATTAAAAAAAAAATTAACGATTAAAATTATTAGTTAAAAATTCAGGTAACTTTTTAACTTAATTGTTCCTTTTGATACTCATTAACTTTCATCTTTTAGTCATTAATATATTTGGTTAACAATTAAAATTAACGATAGTTATTGTCTTGATGGCCGATGATTGTTGTTGAAGATAACTACTTGGAAACCTAATATTGCGAAAAATAATTAAAATAGCAAACAGTACTTTTGCATGATAGGTACACCAACCACTACACAAATATCGACACTAGCGCTATCTGTACAAAGTGAGACGAGTGGCACATAACATCTTTGGTGGCACCACTGTCTCGGCCAGCCTTATCGATACTTACAGTCGCAGTCGCACAGTTATATTTTGTTTTGCCTTGCCTTGAACATCGTGCTGGATGTATTGATGTTACAATATTGTAAAAGTTTTATTTTAATGGTATTTTTTAAAAACTTTTATTATGTCATTACAGTGGCCAGGTATTGCATCTTATTTTTAACAAACCGAAAGTGATGGAAGCAGTACCAATTTGACTTTTAAGTGTGTTATGTGTGTGCCAAAATTTTAATATATCAAGGTGTCTGTTAACTCTAAATCCAATTTAAAAGCACACACAAATGTTATTTGTGGAGATATTATAATTGGTGTATTGGATATACATTTTCCGAAAGGCGAGGCAGGATGGCTGATAGAAACTTCGAAATGCAACTGCTTCTGAAATCAACGATTTTTTCAATGAGTACTTTCAGTTTTCATGATTTTGGCCGATGAAAAGAAACCATTTGAATTATGTAATTTTCAGAAACTGAACCAAAATTGCAATTTAAAAAAGATTTTCAAAGTATATAACATATGGTACTTCTTTGTACTACATTTATCAGTGAAAAATTCTTTGACTTTACTTTTATGCTACTTTGCCTTTAACTTTAATCAGTTATTTTTTTCAGAAGTTAACTTTAAACCTTAATCAGTTAATTTTTTCAGGCACTAACTTTAATCAGTTAGTTTTTTGGTTAACTTTCACAAGTATGCTCATGATAAATTAAAATTACATTGGGAGAGTTGAGTACACACATTATCAATCATCGCAAGTAATGTATGTTTATTTGCATAATCAAAATACATATTTAGTGAGAATAATTAGATATAAGTAGTAAATTCATAGCGATTCAAGAACCATACAGGGTAAGTAGATATTTCTTCTAATCGCATATGAAGTAAATTAACCAAAGTATTGGTGTAATTAATATCTAATGCAAGTACAGTTGATTCACGACAACTTCTGCCTTTTCTGAAGCCCTGCTAAATTTCTACTTTTGGTTACTAATTATGTATCCTTCTGCTACACATAAACATAAACACTGCCATGTGACTTCTACTTTTAAAACTGTCAAATGCATTGGTTGCTGTTTACAGCTGGTCAAAGAATTATGTCGTACTGCAGAAACCATTTCCTACGAATGTTCACAATTTAGGTCTATAACAATATTTAGGTCAGCTTTATAACTATTTGTTATACACGATATAGCATGTTACCCATAATACACATTAATATTTTGCCACGGTGGTGTTTGTTACAACTGTGGCGGAAACAACAATAGTATTTAACCTGTTGTTATTAATATGTGTTTGGAATAAGAATTAAAACGAAGGGACGACCAGTCCAGCGAAACTACACAGTAAATTCAAGCACGTAACTTATATAGCTTATTTAATGTACATCGACATATGTAAAAGATAGTGGTGAACATGCAAACACATAGGCTTACCATAACATTTAAATATAAATATAAATAATTGTAAATATAAATAATTGACTTTGTCATAACATCAGTACATGGTTAAAATGTATAAACTTTGCACATGTTTGAAATTCTCACACACATAGCCGTGTAATGATTACAATGCAGATACTGTGCTTGTTTACATGCTATGCAGCGATCACAACACATGTTTATCACAACATTGTAACTTGACTAGAATGTTTCAAAACGAACTTGATGCTTCATTCAGAAATATGCAGTGTCATTAACATATCGCCACACCACTGCCAGTTGTAAAGCTCAATAAAAACTGGGAATAATCGCCCGCCATGTTGGGACAAGCATGAGGCAAGGGGAAAGCTAGTCATATTCTAGATTCTCCTTTCCACACCACATCTGCCAACCTGCTGGATTTGTAAGAGTCGTGCTCTCACATCTAAATAACTTATAATAGGTATTTAAACAATACAGTCTCGTTTCAGTTGTAAATTACAATTTCAAACATCATTATTGTTGCTGTAATTAGTATGATATATACTGAAATTAGAAATAACAAGATTTATACCTTCCTGCTAGACAGGTGGTACGAACTTCCCAAGAGAGAGAAGAGAGAAAGAGAGAGAACAAGTGAGAGAGAGAGCGACACGATCCGCTTTGCCTATTGAACTTTTATTCCAGACAGAAAGAAAATCCACCATGTCACTATAGCGAGCCTACGCACGTTTATTTCCGCTGATATTTTAAACTGCAACAATGAAATGTGTTTCTGTCAGTGCTACCTAATAATACAAATATATCAATTGGCAATGTTTAATTAAAAATTATATACATAAAAACGAGGTTAAAATATATTGTATCTGCGAACTATTTCTTACCGGCCATTGCCAACATGTCGCTGCTCTCACTGTTGTTAATTCATATTAATATGAAATGATTATTACGAGGTATAGAAGATACTAAGCAGATTATTAATCTATTCAAGAACATAGTACTGTAATGTTAATCACAGGGTTATATAATCATGGAATACAATTGATTGAACACAATAGGTTGACATGTTACGCCTAGGGTGATTTTTCAAAGGTTCGATTCCAAAAGGCCAAAGAAAGCATGAGTAGATTATAGTATGGATGTAACGAGATGAAACCAATTATCCATCGACAAACGAAAAACAATAACAATAATAATAATAAAAGAATAAACAAGAAAGGATTTCAACTATAGAACATACTCAGAGCTTCATTGCAAGTCAAACTCACTTTTTAGTACTAGTATTTACATATTGAATAACTTACATGATTATTTTCACTCTAAGAAAACACATTACTATGAACAAAACTAACATCCGTTTAACATATGTTTGATATTATGTATAACTTATATACATCACACCTTGCAACACACTACACGACAAACACCTAAACAATATACCTTTCCATTAACTATTTCATTCTTTATTCAACTCCCATACAGCATTCATCATATCTCTACACCATTCTATCACAGCTCATCAACAAAAAAGAACCACATATACACACCCACACAGGTCTCCAACAGTCAAACATCATCTCTGGTAGGAGAACAATGGTCTCACAGAAATGATGCAAATAAGTGCTTTATCTAGGAAGGTTACACAATCACAAACTGTATAACATGTATATGTAATTAAAGTATACTGTTATAAAAATCTTTTTCAAAAATTCACACCTTTAGAAATGACACATCCAATGCAAACAGCTATGAAATTACACCTCTACATATCAATCTGCATTCCTCAAACCTCAGTCATCAAAAATCATTCCTTAGTTAAAAAATCAATTCCTTATCCCTCAAAATTCGTTCCTTATTCTCCAAAGAACATGTCTAACAAGCTATCGCAATACAACAAAACATACATAGATCTATTCCAACACACAGAATAACACCTACTCACACACAACCACATGATATTCCATTTAGTAAAGAACATTTTCTATAATAATTACTTATGTAAGTCTCATCCCATCTCCTACACAATATTCACTTAAAAATTGAAAATTTTAAGCTCACATTACATTGTAATGGTTTGTTGTACTCAGTTATTTTTCAGACTTATATTTATAACAAATTCTTTCATTTTACATATCCTGTTTGTCAGATTCATTTACATAAACAGAGAGCTCATCATATCATCGATCCACACACGCACATACACACACATACACCAATCTTTAACAATCTTGACATCAATCCTTACCAATGTTTACCAATATTTCAAACAATCTTAAACAATATTTACCAATCCAAGGCTTTATAAGCACTCTCTAACCATAAATATAAGAAAAATGTTTCACCTATTGTCTCCAAAATATTTATACTTATCGATAGATGAATGTTTATATAGACATTCAACTAGCCATACATTTTTTTTATTCTTGTAACTTTTATAAGCATTTGCTCATAGCAACACTTAAAAGTTGGAAGGGTTAAAATGAATAAAATTATTAGTCTTTAATAAACTTTATCTTTATTTCACACAATTATAAAACAATACATACTAATACTTAAATACACTCAATCATATTCTCATTTCAACCAAAATATTTAAGTTGTACTCTAAATTTATAAATTTCCTGCAGTAACCACTCAAGGTTTCCCTACTCACATATACAACATTACAGTTAACACATGTATGGGTATTATAACTAATTGAAAATGGATACTTATTATCTTCATGTTGTATAGCGCTAAACCTAATCGCAAATATCTTGCTGCGATACTTGCATTCGCTTCCCATTTATCAACAAATATTACCTTTACACTTCTTCTTATGTCTATAAAGGATATCACTATGAGTAAACATAGTATCACACTTTTCACAGTGGAACGACTATTGTGCTGAACTGTACAAACCATAACTACATTCATGTCAACGTACATGACATCTTATAGTAAAAGTATTTTCCATAATAACAATATTGTTTCTGTAAACAGTTTACTTTGAGTTAACCCTTTTTATAAGCATAGTTACTCATAATTTCCGGAACATTAATGCTATCGACATCAAATTCATTACATACACATCATAATTAATATCCACTATTGCAGTAAGGTCATTTAAGCCCTAAACCATTTCTGACAAGATCAAATACAACTAAAACCATCTTAAAGCATAGTTACTCATAATTCCCGAAACATTAATGTTGTGGGCATAACATTCATAACACAGACAACATACCTGACATACATCAAGACACTAAGCTTATATAAGCCCTATGACCTTTCTGACAAGGACTGTTTTGAGTTAAGCTCTCTTATAAGCATACTTACTCATAATTTCCGAACCATTAATGTTACGGTCATAAAATTCATAACATAAAAACATACCCGACAAACACAATAATGCTAACCTCATTTAAGCCCTAAAGCCTTTCTGACAAGGTGAAACACACCTTAAGCCCTTTTATAAACTCATAATTTCTGAACCATTGGAGCTATAGGGATCAAATTCATAAAACACACATCAACCCAACAACAAACAAGACTACGTGGTCAAACATGCCTACAGCCCTTTTTATGTATAGTAACTTATATATGCTGTAATTCGGGTATTATGTATATGTTATGAATTTAATGACCATAGCATCAATGGAGCTGAAAATATGTCTATGTTTATAAAAGTGCTTAACTCGAAATTGTCTTTGCAAGGAGGTTTTAGGACTTAAATTATGTATTGAAAGATAAACAATGTGTTGTATTTGATGTTCGGAGTGGTTACATGATTAATTAAAAAATTTAAAAAAATGCATCTATGTTTACTTAAATTCAAGATGGCGATGGTTATAGTTACATTATCATTTTTCTGGCGATATGTTTTTTGCAAGTGACTACTAAATACGAATATTTTGATATGTCACTCTGTTATGTTGTTTCGTAAAAATAAATAAATAAAACTTTGATTGACAACTTCTTTTAAATAAAAAACTACACCTTGATTATTTGGCTAAATCTCCTTTAAAATATGAATTCGTAAACATATTGTTTCATACATTTTATGTTTGACAATTTTTAAAGTTTCATATAAATAAATAATACTTTAATTCTTAACTATTTTTATATAACAACCCTTTAACTATTAGATTGTTCAATCAGGATATATACTACAAATTCGTTTTGACTGTACATGTTTGTAGGCGTGATTCTTATAGCTAAAACATTAAAAAAATTACTGGGAACTAAGTACTTGTGATCAAGATGACAGAGCTGTTGTGTCATGGAGTTGAGGTTTACTGGTTCAAAACCATCCAAAAGTAATTTTTTTTAAATATGTACTAATGCATTACACATCTGATGGAGAAGAATGTCTTAAGCTTCCAGCTGATCTGTGAGTTCATAATAACATGTGAAAGCTATTCATGGTAAAGTGAGCACTTCTGAAAGCCTTCTCATTTGGAATAATAGCAAATAAATACATTTTATTTTTGCCTTAAATGTTAACATCCAAGTGCAGTGGAATATACACACAATGTTTATTACTTAAATTGACCTATTTATTTAAGGAAGGTGGTTAAAGGATAATAAATTACTGACAGCAAAAAGTAACTAGGGCCTCAAAAGTGCTCAGTTTACCGTGAACTGGCTATAATAGCACTAACAAGATTGGGTCTTGGAGTGTGAGCGACTCGCCCGCTCTCTGGCAGGCAATGCGAGAACTTGTGCGCTGCCTAGAGGCCGATGACGGCAACAAGATATATCAGTGCTCCTGGTGGTCATGTCTACAACTAATATGGAGGCCGATGGCTGTAGCAGTACTGCCTATCTTTCAAGTTTGGAACTGAAGACAGCCTATCTCGATAGGAAGGAGTGTATGGGGTAGATGTGGGGAGGGTGTTAACCATATCTGCGGAGAGAAGGGCGATAGGGGGCGAAGGTGTAGGTAGGTGAAGGGATCGGAGCATGCGGTGCTGATTGCGGTGCTACGTGTGGACCAATCACAACACAGGATTAACATCGCAATTGCGGTCATAAGCGAGGAGCAGATTTCTGGAGCAGATTTCAGCCCTAGGTTAATCTTATGGGAATAAAGTGAAGTTAGACCGGCCCGCCCCTACTACTGAGATGGTAGCTACTAACCACGTGAATTCGTATGCCCAATACACGATTGTGTCACATTAGTACACTCCCCACTTAAGTCCACCTAAGATTAGACTGCCCGATATCGGTTGCTTACGACGAGTTTCACCTCCGCATCTTTGTAGTATTGCCTACATGTCAGGCATTGTATCATCAAAGCTGAAAACTTTGTGAGCCTTTTAAAAGGAAACGATGGATCCTAGGCTCGTGCAATAAGGGCAGTTTTTTTAAGCAGGAAAGCAAGGTAATGTTATGAGAGGGGATGTTATAACAGGGTTCCTTTATATATTATATTATTATACGTATATGTATCCATCACGACCGTTTTTGATGAGTTGTTTAGTTAAAAAATTATAAGAAAACATAAAACATTTTGGCAAACTTACGTTAGCAAAAATTCAAGAAAATATTATTAAAAAGTGATACAGAACAGGAGCACTTGCAGGAAACTCAACCACTCCATGACAGTGACGTTCTACTCCCCTTCCTATAATGCCACTCATTTGATCACAAAGGAGTCTTATCAAAATATTTCAATCAGCAGAGTGCAAGTAAATAAAGCAGTTGCAAAATATAGCGAAAAAGTCAACCATCCCTTGATACAGACTGAAGTATCAAGTATTTAACCCCCAAAATATAGCGAAAAAGTCAACCATCCCTTGATGCAGACTGAAGTATCAAGTATTTAACCCCCAAAATTGTGAGAAATGGTCAACAGACAATTTGTTTTATCTCATTTATATATGGGCTTATTATTTCTCTCTTTGTTCATATTTAGAATAGAGATTAAGCACGTACTTTATGCTTAACATTTAATAAATTTATTTATTAGTAAACAACATTGCTTACAAAGCGTGTGTATATTTTGACTCGTATTCTGAAACTACCCCTTTATTTAAATGTTAATCTGACGGCGCGGTCACTGTATAAATTATCAGCAATACACCTCCAGCACACACCAAAGTAAATAATTTAGTGCTATTTGAACTAATCAACCAAAATATGAATAATGGTACGAATTTGTACATATATTTTTCAATATTGTAAATATACTAGCGTAATATGCGTAATGTTAAAGAAATGTACTTCGTTTTTAAAAAGTAGACATTTTTTAAATCTCCCTATATTTTATGAATTTCCTGAAGTGCTGCTAATACTCTGCTGCCAGGCTATCCCTGCGCCTAATGTTCTGCTTCCAGGCTATCCCTGCGCCTGATGTTCTGCTTCCAGGCTATACCTGCGCCTAATGTTCTGCTTCCGGGCTATCCCTGCGCCTGATGTTCTGCTTCCAGGCTATCCCTGCGCCTAATGTTCTGCTGCCAGCTATCCTGCGCCTAATGTTCTGCTTCCAACTACCCTGCGCATAATGTTCTGCTTCCAGGCTATCCCTGCGCCTAATGTTCTGCTTCCAGGCTATACCTGCGCTAATGTTCTGCTTCCGGGCTATCCCTGCGCCTGATGTTCTGCTTCCAGGCTATCCCTGCGCCTAATGTTCTGCTGCCAGGCTATCCCTGCGCCTAATGTTCTGCTTCCAGGACTATCCCTGCACTAATGTTCTGCTTCCAGGCTATCCCTGCGCCTATGTTCTGCTTCCAGGCTATCCTGCGCCATAATGTTCTGCTTCCAGTGCTATCCCTGCGCTTAATGTTCTGCTTCCAGGCTATACCTGCGCATAATGTTCTGCTTCCGGGCTATCCCTGCGCCTAATGTTCTGCTTCCGGCTATCCCTGCGCCTAATGTTCTGCTGCCAGGCTATCCCTGCGCCTAATGTTCTGCTTCCGGGCTATCCCTGCGCCTAATGTTCTGCTTCCCGGCTATCCCTGCGCCTATGTTCTGCTTCCGGGCTATCCCTGCGCCTAATGTTCTGCTTCCGGGCTATCCCTGCGCCTAATGTTCTGCTTCCAGACTATCCCTGCGCATAATGTTCTGCTTCCAGGCTATCCCTGCGCCTAATGTTCTGCTTCCAGGCTATCCCTGCGCCTAATGTTCTGCTTCCAGGCTATCCCTGCGGCTAATGTCCTGCTTCCAGGCTATACCTGCGCCCAATGTTCTGCTTCCGGGCTATCCCTGCGCCTAATGTTCTGCTTCCGGGCTATCCCTGCGCCTAATGTAAACAAAGCTTGACCAAGTCTAGAAAATTACATCAAAGGGACAACGCACCGCATTCGTGCGAACTTTAGAAAATATTTCGTATATGATCTATTACTTACGAGATATTGCCTAGACATCTATTTTCTCTCTGTTTTTATTGTTCACATTAATTATAAATGAAATATTATAAATTAGAGATAAAAATATATGCACAAGTTCAATCCAACCAAAAATAAGATAATTTTATGTTTACACAAGTACAGAAGTTTATGATGCAGTACGTATTTAGAAAATAATCAACCAAGTCACGCGTGGAGTGATATTTCAAAGGCTTCATTCGGAAAGTGTGGAGTAACCGTGAATAGACTATATCTCGTGGTGATAAATATAGCCAAATATTGGGGCCGTTTCTCCAGAGCAACTTCCACCGCGCAGTTGAATACATCTACATTTAGATCGCGGCAGCGAGGTCACTTTCCTTACATATTCCCTCCTGTTTTTCTCCTCCCGAGCGCAGCTAGGCGCAGCGCAGAGTTCGTTCCTCATGCCTTTCTAGTGCCGCCATACGGTTCTACAGAATTCCCACCAAATAATTCTATTGATAGTCTTATAATGTGAGGTAGTAACATGGGCCAGACTACAATGCCATCTCTAGGGAGAAATTGGAGATGAGTGGTGTGGAGAATCACCGAACTTCACCGAACGTCTGCAGGAGGACTGTAAATTCGCTCAGCTACAGTTTCGTAACTGCAGAACATTCTTATTAGTTTATGAATGTTCGCGTTGGGATAACAGCTACGTACTGAAAACTGCAATGTACAACCGAAAACCTTTAAACCGTTACTTTTGGTACAAAGAAATGTTTCTTCACTGTGAACAAAAGCAGCTTAAGTAATGTTTATATCTTTGTTGTAAAGAAAGGTAATATCGCCATAAAACAAAAACGTATGAAGAAAACATTTATTATCAGTAAACTTACGTTTCTGTAACCTTGTCTTTGGATGAAAGCTACATCATCTTGCTGTAAACAATATAGCCTCAAAGAAATGGTCTTCTTTGTCTTACAGAAAACTACGTACGGAATTTTCTTAGGCGTAAGTATAGCACCAATCAAAAATGTATTAGCTGCAACACAAGAAATCATAAATTAATGTGGGAATAAGAGGTTTAAACCGCTTAACTTACACATTAGTTTTTCGTTCCAAGTGTTACAAAGTACGATATTTTTGGTCTGACATATATTCACGAGTTCCTTGTAATAACTTAACGCAAGCAGTGGCCATGTACACGAACGTGCACATGTTGCATGGGAAGGACATATTATGATCAGTGCTGTACGCAGCGAGGATCCAGTACCCAATGCTTCCTGTCGAAGGTTAATGTGGTTTGTGAACGTTACCGTACACACGCCTCGTCGTTTATGAATGGCTGGTGGGCACGCAGGACGCTATTGACCGGCTGAATAAAATAACACTGGGCACAAGTACATTGCACGCCATAATATTGCACGACTGCAACACTTCAGCTCACAAATTAATGTGTGACCGAATGGGTTCTCAACTATAGAACCAATGAAAGCAATTTATATTGGAATATACTAGGGATGATATGTCGAGTGGTTAGAAGCCAAGAACTGAGAAACACGAATAGACATACACTTAGAACACACACTCAAATACACAAAGTTATGAGAGTAATAGCTTTTTAAATTATCAGTACTGAGTAATCACTGGTGAGCTGGTTCAAATAAATATTCGCGAACTTAAACTATAACCGTTACGGGAGATGGTATATTACATTAGTTGGTATGGAGCAAAATGCTGCGTGTATCGTGTGGCCAGTTGCTCGGGCGCTGCAGGGGAAAAAAAGGATCGGTGACGTCATAGTTTCTTTTTACGGTTTTGGTAGGAGGACGAGGTGGTAAACACGATAAAAAATAACTCCTTGACGTATATGTGGATGGTCGATGTGGCCCAAATACAGAATGTGTGCGTGGTCGCTAGTGCGAGTGAGACATACACAGAGAGAGAGAGAGAGAGAGAGAGAGAGAGAGAGAGAGAGAGAGAGAGAGAGAGAGAGACACACACGTACGCATGACGCACATTTCGGACAGGAAGTCTTTGGTGGAACTCCAGAAAAAAAACAGTTGCCGTTAAGAACGTTCTATTTTATACGTGCACCAGAAAACAGATTATACGCGGTTCACGTATAAGTGAGCTCTTTTGAAATCAAAGTTTGAAAAATATCACTGCTCCTACTCGCATATAGTTTTTTTTACGTAAACACTAAGTGGCATCTGCCTAGTAAGTTGGTACCAAGGAGAAAAAAGTAGTTCCATGTCTTAATGTTGAATTAAAAGTGTTAAATCTTTTGTGAATACTGGAGTAATTTATGTCGCTTTCTGCTTTTTTTATGCACATAAGTCTAAGAATTTGAAAACTTGTAAATTGTTTACTTTTCTAATCATTTGATGATTTCACTTGACCGCTGCATGGCGGAAGTGAGCAGGCCATGCCGACACACAGCGCGTGTAGAAGTAGATCCTAGTAGCGATTCCAAAACAGCTCAGTTTACAGCGAACGGCCTGTAAGAGACAGTCTAACCCTCTCCTCAAAGATGAGTTTTTGATTATTTGAGGCATTTGGCACGAAATATTCTCGAAATCAAAGTTAACATAATTTTCGAAATTCACTACACAAACATCTCGTACTTACTTATAGAGTGGGCCAAAGATATGTTTTGAATAAGAATCCATTCCCGATGACTCGCAGTGTTAAAAATGAAACAAAATATATAATCATTTTTTGATCTCCCGCTTTTGTTGGGCGAAAGAGCGTTATGCCGGTTCAAATGGACCAATCAGATTTCAATCTCGTTTTCCACGCGAACTCCGTCGCAGAGTTGAACTAACGTCGGCATTTCTGTTGGACGACATTTCCCTGTTTCCCTGAGGTCCACTGTCTTACACGTTCGATACCAAAAGTTTCGTTGATATTCGACATACATTGATGTCATAGTCTACGATGGTGAAATGTAATATAAAGAAAGGCGTGAATCCTAATGTTAATTTTACTCAACACATGTATCAAGTAAATGAATTTTAACCGACTAAAACATCAGAAGCGTCTAGTTTCTGGTCCAATATTAACTCTGGAAACTCGATATTAATAATAACGAACGTTTCAGCATGGTTATGAACGGAGCTTCCAACCAAACACAAAACACAAAACATCTGCTTATATTGTAGGACAAAATGTATTGCATATTGACGCCGAGCATTAATACTCAAATGTCTGTATGTACAACTGTGACGCCATCAACAAAACAACTAATTAAATTTAAAATATATTTTCAGAAATTTTTATATTTAGTGTTACCGAATACTCTGGATTAATTATAGAATTTTGGGGAACATACTATTTAATGCATGGTTCTCCAGTATGCATAATTAGCGGCGCTAATGAAATAGCATCGTCCTCCTACAGAGTGAGTAATCGTGGTTGCCTCGAGGCATAGAGTAGAGAAGTACACAGAGGCGAAATGGCGTGGCGGTTCTTTGATGTGCGCCCAAGTTTCTGATTGGCTGCCCAAGCTTCTGGAAACGGGCCTTGCATCTGATTGGCCACAGCGTACTTCGAGATATTCCCTACTGTGGCTGGACTGCAAGCTGGCAAGTTAGCAGGCGCAGATTGGCGAACACAGCTCCGACATTTTGCTGGCGTGTGCGGCTTGACTTGGCGGGATAAGCGGCTGTTTCACATCTTTATCCTTAAGTACTGTGTAGAAGATTCCATTTCCCGTACTCCTGGCTCGCGTGCAGCTGCAAATACATTGTGCTTCAAGTGTATGACTCCAGCTAGTGGAACCACTAGTCTTGTTCCGACCATTAATTATATACAGAATGTTGCGCAATTGTATGACAATACTTCGGGGAAACATTCTTCACAATTGGAGGATGAAAAAATGTTATATTAACAAAGGCCTGCAAACGCTTCGTTTCTTTACTACATCCCGTAATACATAACGTGCAGTGTATGGCTCGCGGGCTGGATCACGTTACTGGGGAATGCCGTCGCATCTGTATTTGGCAGCCCAATACCAGCCCTCATTTGAACCCACTAGACTTTAATTTGTGGGGACATTAAAAATCACTTGTGTATGCAACTCCAGTGGATGATGAGGTCAACCTCCGAAAACGGATTGTGGCGGGTTGCGAATCAATTAGGGATCTGCCAGGGATTCATCAACACATCCAGGTAACAGTGGGTTGATGCATGTGTTCCTGCTTATGGAGGGCATTTTGAATATTTCCTTTAGTGCCAACAATTAGCTTTCACACAAGTGTAACTAATTCCTGTTCAGTTCCTACTGTTCTAGGTGTAGTGTCGTAGTGTGAGGTGCCGTGTATCATGCAAACGAACGCTGCGATGGCATTCCACAGTAACATGATCCAGACCGCGGGCCATACACTGCACGTAATGTATTACGGACTGTAGTAAAGAAACAAAGCATTCGTGGATCATGTCCATATAACATTTTTTTCATCCTCCAGAAGTGAGGAATGTTTCCCATAAGTATTTTCATGTGATTGTGCAACAACATGTATATTGCACTTTTCAAAGACATATTTGTATTGAAATAAAGTAATCCCACCTAGAAAAATAACGAATGAATGATTTTTTTTAAATGTCAGCTTACGTTAGGTTAGGTCTTATTGGTTACTTCATAACTTATTTAAAATGATGTACTCCTGGCTTCCGAGCGCGCATCGTACGCCTCAAATATAGTCAATTTACAGTTACTTACAACTTTTCTGTAGCACTGGTAAAGTTATACTTTCAGGATATTCCTCCGCTTCACTCAGACAAAGCTTAACTAAGTCTAAAAATTACACCAGCGGGACATCGCACTGCATTCATCCGCACTCAATTTAATATTATTTTGCACGAGATCTATTTCTTATTTAGCATTACCAACACACCTATTTTCTCCCTGCTTTATTCAAACCTATTTATTATAAATTATATATTATGATTGATGTATAAAATATAAATAAAAGTTCAGTTTAACCAAAAATAAAATATTGTGTTGTTTGGGATATTTTGTGCCTATTAGGTTGCTGGTGGCTGCAACTGTATTGTTCTTGTTTGTTTTTGTTTGGTAAGGTTGGTGGTGGTGTTGTAAAAAGATAGCTAATATGTAATAAAGATCGTGTTTGTGATGATTTTCAATCCGGTGTTTTTCGTGTTATTTTGTGCAATCCATCAAACATTATAAACATGTTTGGTCCTCCGGGTCGGATTGAGATATTAGCAAGTGGACTCGTGTTTTACCGTGAAACTAAATCAAACTGTTGCATAACCGCTCGTTGCACTTGCGTATCAAAGTGAACCGTGACGCAGCAAACTACTGAGCTGCAATTAATTGTGTTTGATTACCTTATAGCTAAAATAGAAGAATCAAACGAGTTGTTGTCAAATGCAGTGGTGCAAGATGCGGAGAAACTTGAAGAGTTCGTGGTGGCTTTTGACGAAGTAGCGGCAAAACAGGACGAGTTATTAGCAAACTGTTTTGCCTTGTGTGCTGTCCCGCCAAAACCTGAATCGAGACCTCTAAACAAGATTAAGGACGCGTTTGTGAACTTTGAAAAGGTTATCCGGCTTTTGCGCGTACAGTATAATAGATACCCGACATAACCTGTCGGGGTCCAGTTATCGGCACGCGTGCAGTGCTGCCACCTCTACCGCTTCCAGTGTTTTAGGGCACCGCACCGAGCGAGCAGCATTCGCCGAGCTGTTCAAATCCATGGTGCATCAAGATATATCGCTTTCTGATGTTCAGAAACTACATTATCTGATTGGATGTCTAAAGGGCGAATACAAGGAAACTGTAAGTGATCTACCAATCACTAATGAGAACTACAGTGTTGTCTGGTCATTGCTGGAGAAGCGGTACAAAAACTTGCGCGTTACTGCTACACTGCATGTTCAAAAATATTGCACTTTTTGAAAGTGTGCACCAATTCTCCAGAATCTTTGTCACGCTTTATTAGTGTAGTGCGTGAAAACTTAAATGATATGCGTGCTGAAAACTTCCCAGTTTCTGAATGGAGTTTTTTTTTGCTCTTGAACGTTCTTCCTGAAAATATAGATTCTTCTCTTCACCAAGGGTTTGAATTATCCGTAGACCAGGACCTGCCAAGTTGTGACCATTTGTTGCCGTTCCTAGAACGATATGCTGTGGCGAATGAGAATGTTCAATTGATGACCAACCTTAATGCCTCAGGCAACATTAGTACATTGGTAAAGAATAAGTTTTCAGCGCCCAGTATGAAGGGCAATTCAAAACAAGGTTATAGTAGAAACACTTTACTTGTTGCAGTAGAAAATGATACAGTATGTCCAGTGTATAAGGAGAAACATCCATTGAGTAAATGTGAGCAGTTCTTGACAAAATCTATTTCAGATAGAGTCAAAATTTGTGAAAGAGCAGTCCATATGTTTCAAGTGTTTAAAACCCAATCACAGTGCAAAAAAATGCATGTCTAAATTCATTTGTAGACAAAGTCAAAAGAGGCACCCCTCGTTGCTCCACTTTTCTCATGGCTCACTGCGTAGTCAGAGTGTAGATACAGAAAATGCAAAACCTGATGGTTCTTCTCATGAGAGTGCTATAACCAAGGTCCAAACATTACATTTGTCTAATGAGACTTAAATGCAAACTACAATTTTGCTCTCGACAGCTCTGGTCCAAGTGAGAGATAGTAGTGGACATTTTCAAACATTAAGAGCCTTACTGGATAGTGTATCACAAGCATTTTTCATAACTGATAGATGTGTCCAGCGGTTAGGCCTACAATGCCACCGTGAACAAGTAGACTTAGCTGGGAGGGTTGGGCAAACTCCTGTGTCAGGGTCAATAGGAGTTATTTACTGTTGTGTTAAACCTATTGACTCTCAGGACATATATCTTGACGTTAGAGCTACAATCTTGAAGGAGATCACTCATCCCATGCCTGCATCAAGGGTTGTTCACAGTACTGTAAGCCATTTGAAGGATTTGAAGCTAGCGGATCCAAGCTTCAATGTTCCTGGGCCTATTGACATCTTGTTGACAGCCGACATAGTGAGTGATGCTATGACTGACAGGAAGATTGTAGGTGAGCCCAATGCTTTTCACACCATGTTTGGCAGGATTGTGAGTGGCAGGGTGACTTGTGAATGAGCTAAGAGTCCGTCTGTGTCATTCTTGATACGAGACAATAGTCTGGATGTACAACTAGAATGATTCTGGGAGGTCGAAGAGGTGCCGACAACAAAGGTGTTAACTGATGAGGAAAAATGTGAAGAGCACTACAGTGAAACACACACACAATACATGGATGGTAGATATGTGTTGCGACTGCTGTTCAAACAAAATCTGCCTGAGTTAGTAGAGTCGCTACAACAGGCACGTTTAAGGTATGAACATCTGGAGAAGAAATTCATTAAGTCACCAGAGCTCGCAACTGCGTACCACCAGTTTCTCAAGGAATATGAAGAACTGGGCCACATGACACATATCTCAGTTTCTCAGCCCTCTGGTGGCAAGCCAAGTAACAATTGTTTGGGTGCATCAGAGATCTCGGAGGTAGCATATGCTACTACTCACCATGCTATAATTAAAGAGGCTAGTACAACCACTAAGATGCGAGTCGTTTTCGATGGCTCATCAACAACTTCAAATAGTGACTCATTAAATGGTATGCTCCACACTGGGCAGAAATTGCAGAAGGACATCTGTGAGATTATCGTGACCTTCCAAGCACTACGTGTTGTCTTTACTGCTGACATCTGCAAGATGTATAGACAAATACAGATACATTCTGATGACTGCAAATATCAGTGTATTCTGTGGCGACCTTCAGCTGAAGAAGATGTGCAGCTATATAGACTCAACACTGTTACATATGGATTGGCATAATCTCATTATCAAGCACTGGGAACATTTAGGCAGTTAGCTACTGATGAAGCTCAGCTCAAAACTTTCCACAGGCAGCTCAGGTACTCTTGCAAGACATGTTTGTTGATGACGTGGTTATGGGGGCTGACTCATTGGAAGAAGTAATCAAATTGAAATCTGAACTTTTGTCACTGCTTCAACGAGGAGGATTTGAGCTTCGTAAGTGGTCCTACAGCAACACCACTCTACTTGAGGATATGCTTACATCATAGCGAGAAGTTTTGAAGAGCCTTGATCAAGAGACCAGTCCGACTATCAAAGTGCTTGGTATACACTGGTGTCCAGAGACTGATGATTTCACATACCACGTCAATGTACCCCAATTGTCAATAACCAAACGAGGGATCTTGTCAACTATTTCCCGCCTTTACTACAAATGTGGGTGGGTAGCCCCAGTTGTTGTGGGGGGATTCTGTTGCAGACACTGTGGATGATGGGGTTAGAGTGGGATCAACCTGTTACTTTAGATATTGCTCAGCAGTGGTTACATTTCAAGAAGACACTGGGTTCTCTGGCCAAGGTGAGAATCCCACGACACATTGAGTGGACTAGTGCCTGCAGTATTGAAATTCATGGGTTCTGAGATGCTTCTGAGAAGACGTATGCTGCTGTGATTTATGCTCGCATTGTCAACAAAATTGGAGTCGTTTCAACTTGCCTGATCACAGCAAAATCAAAGGTTGCGCCACTGAAGACACTATCAATTCCGAGGTTTGAGTTGTCGGGTGCCTTTCTTCTCTCAAGATTGTGGCAATGGGTGAGCAAAATATTCAGCGAAAGGGCTCATCCCTTCAGCGTGTACATGTGGTCAGATTCGTTCACTGTCCTGTCATGGTTCCGGTTATCTCCACACAGGTTTAAGACCTTTGTTGCTAATCGAGTCACTGAAATTCAGCAAATTGTTCCACCTAGGTCATGGCATTATGTCCCGTCAAGCTGTAAACCAGCAGACCTCACATCACGTGGTGTGTTTCCTGATGAGCTGGTGAACATTTCTGCGTGGTTCCATGGACCTGAATGGTTGACGGATTCTGAAGACATGTAGCCGGTGAATAAGTTCAAGATGCCCGATCTGAAGGATATGCCTGAATGTAAACCTCAGAGAGCACAAACTCTAGCAGTCCAAGAAAGTGATGGTACCTTGTTGACATTGTTAGAAGGCTTTTCATCACTCTCAAGACTCAAGAGAGTAACATCATGGATGCTTAGAGTTCGAACGGCATTTATGAAACAACCTCACAGTGAATCAACATGGTTGAATGCTGAAGAATTACATGCAGCATTGATGTTTTGGGTTCAAGTGGTGCAACACGACCTGCTTTCAGAGGACTTAGAGTTGCTCTGTAGTAAAGGGTGCTCCAGATAGCTAAGGAAATTGCATCCTTTCCTTGATCCTCTGGGTGTCATCAGGGTGGGCGGCTGCTTGCAGCACTCAGCATTGCCGGAAGAGAGTAAACACCTAATACTCCTTCCAGGAAAATGTCATCTATCCATGTTAATTGTGAAATATTATCACGAGGAGTACCTCCATGTGGGACTCCAGGCAGTACATTCACTTATCCAGAGGCAATTTTGGATATTGAATGCTCACCAGATCATTCGACATTGTGTGCACCGGTGTGTCAGGTGTTTCAGATTATCAGCGAAAACCTCCACCCATCTTATGGGCGATCTCCCTGCTGTGAAATTCTCACAACTGCGTCCCTTTTTGAAAGTTGGTGTTGATTTTGCAGGGCCATTCGCAACAAAGTGGACAAAGGCACGGAATGCTCCAGTAGACAAATGTTACCTCTGTATTTTTGTGTGCATGTCGACGAAGGCTGTCCATCTAGAAGCTGTATCATAACTGTACCTAAGCATTCTTGGCTGCCCTTAAGCGATTCATGTCGGTGAGGGGAACCCCATCAGACATACTGTCAGACCAAGGCACCAACTTCATTGGGGCAAGTAGACACTTGAAGAAAGTTCATCGAGTACTCTTCACTGAACCCTCATGGCAGAGTTTGCAGAATCACTTACATGAGCTCAATATTGTTTGGCATTTCAACCTGCCAGTTGCATTTCATTCTGGTGGCCTGTGGGAGGCAGCTGTGAAATCGGTCAAACTCCATATGAAGCTGGTCATTGGAAAGAAAATACCTACTTTTGAAGAGATTATGGCCCTTTTAGCTGAAATCTCTGTGGTGCTGAACTCCAGATCTTTGTGTCCTCTGTCATCAGACCCATCAGAATGTGATGTCCTTACTCCAGGACATTTTCTAGTGGGCTCACCCCTCGTCGGACTGCCTGAGCAAGACTTGAGCCATGTTGCAGACAACCGTCTGGGTCGTTGGCAGCTGGTGACCAAGCTGAAGGAAGCATTTGGAAATGTTGGAGATTGGAATATCTCCATACTTTGCATCAGAGAACTAAGTGGAGTGATGCAGTACCCAACTTGAAACCGGTCGCTTTGGTGCTAGTGAAAGATAGTATTCTACCCCCGTTGAGGTGGAAGATGGCCAGAATTGTGAAGCTTCATCCGGGCAAAGACGATGTGGTAAGAGTGGTGACTGTGAGAACTCTGAATGGGGAACTTGTAAGATCAGTTACAAAAATATCTCCTCTACCTACTGACGAGGGCAATTGACTGGTTGGCAATAGTTTATTGTTTTGTTGATTACCCTTTTTGTTGTGTTTGTAACATGGTTCCTTGTCGTAGTTGAGAATTTGTCTTAGTCACATTTACTTTTGCTATTATAAAGTTGTTGTTTCTTGCCTGGTGTCATAGTACGTTAATTATTGTATTGTGGGTCTCAGTTGGAAATTGTACCATTTTTCGGTGGGTAAGCTGTATGTTTGGGATATTTTGTGCCTAGTAAGTTGCTGGTGGCCGCAACTGTATTGTTCTTGTTTGTTTTTTATTTGGTAAGGTTGGTGGTGGTGTTGTAATAAGATGGCTGATATGTAATAAATATCGTGTTTGTGATGATTTTCAATGCGGCTTTTTTTGTGTTATTTTGTGCAATCCATCAAACATTATAAACATGTGTTGTTAACAGAGTTATAAAACGTTCCTGATACGTGACATATTTAGAAAACAAAACAAGTACGTCATACATACGGTGATTTTTTTTTATGTTTGATTCAGAAGGGTGAAGAGGGCGCGAATGGACAATACTATACTAAGTATACACTATATATTAATTCTGCATTATTAACTATGCATTTAGTTTAAAGAATAATCTCATTTTATCCAGTATAAAATCATGGTCTAAGGGAGGTTCTCAAGCCTTCTTAGCGAGTGAGAGGAGAGATTTGGGCGGCTCTTCACAGCGAGGTCTTGAGAGCCGGTGAGGGTGATTGAGGTGAGTATGGGGCAGCGCCGGAATGAAAGGGCTGTGGGAAAAGGGATATCCGCGAAAAAAAACCCGCCGAACAGCGGCATCGTCCGGCACGATTCCCACATGCGAAACTGCGGGAGTGACCTGGCCGGAGATTGAACCCTGTTCGCCTTGGTGGGAGGCGAGCAGGCTAACCGCTCAGCCACCGCAGCTCTGTCATGCTCGCCGGCCGAGCGGGAATGCTGGCATGTGATGTCTGGAGAGTATCGAAGCCGCCAGACAGCCACTCAAGTCGCCTTGGAATGGCGCTGCTGTCTGGCGCCACTCGCTCCGCCAACCCCTCATTACCGATCCCCCCTGCATCCCGCCCCGTTCATCACCACCCCAATCCAGTGACCTTGTACGATTGGTACGACCCCTGGCACTGTCGTGATCACCATCTGAGCCTGGCGCTCGCTTCGCGACAAACACACGCCGTACATAAGACAACATAGTTCAAGCAGAGGTACATCTTGTAGTTTCAGGTTTACTGGGAAACCGGAGGGAATTGCCTCATAGCGCCACTTGAAGAATCACAACTACAGCGCCCTCTCACTACTTGTCTTTCATCCCTACTAATAAAGCACGAGTTCCAACCCCTGTCTCCCGTAGCATATCTCTTTAATGCATGAATAATTGTGAATTCTTTTAAGTGTAGGAAAAAACAAGTTTTTATAATAGAATTCTTCAGGGAGCCAGAATTTTTTTATCCTGGTGTGGGATAATTCGCTTTTCAAGACTTAGATGAAAGACGTTATGATGTTATAGTTTTTGAAGAATATTCGCATGAATTTCATTGTGATAGTTTTATTAAAAGATTATGTGGAGGAATGTCTGTTCATCTCCCTGTTAAAAGTGGACTTGGTAATATGATAACTTGGAAAAAACCAATTTGCTTCATTTCAAACTATCCTCCGCCTGATAGAGATTGGTTTTTAAATAGAGTGACTGGGTTTTTACGTTGTCTTTGACTGTTTTACCCAGTCTCTTCTTAGTTATAGTTTTAACTATAAGTACACTCAGGGAGGTGATCATGGCCCCAATCGCTGGCCATGGCAGCCCAATTCCTCTCTGCTGCGATGCATGTCTCCTTGTATGATTTACTTCCCTTGTAGGCGTAAGGGGTTAACGCTGAGACGCAAGAAGCTTCCCTCCTACCCACCGGGCTTTCTCTAACAGTTATAGGGTAGTTAGAAAAAAAATCGCAGAGGTACACCACTGTTGCAACACTCACAACACATTATGGGCTGTTAACCATAAACTAGGCGCTTTTGAAAGCCCTGCTTAATGTAACAACAATGTATGTTCTCCCACCGCACGTAAAATTAGCATTGCCATGGATCTTGTCACCTAACCCTTTCAGTCACACTGTCCTCTTTATTGAACGTTGCAAATGAAGTGGCTTGAATGGTCTGCACTGTACACAGTAGAACATATTGTCCAATGAGAAAGGTTCCTTACGTTGGGAAACATAATTTGCTGTTGAAACTATACTCTGTATACAACCTTATATACCGCTGCTGCCAGTAACAAAAAGCACGGCCAGATTTTTATTGGTTCCGATGAATAACAAAATGTCATATCGATATAAGTACAGTTCCGAACAAAATTACGTTTGTATAACGCTTGAAATTATAGATTCATCTGTGAATGAAAGGGTTAATTCATGTGTCTGTCAAGTGTAACTGTGGAATTATTAGAAAAGTATATAATATACAAATTGGCTAATTCTAGCACTTTTTATGCATAGAAACATAGAAATCAAAATAAATAGTTTCAGTATTCACAAATGTTAGCCTAACACTTTTAATTCAACATCTGAGTCGTGGAACTACTTTCTGTTGGTCCTTACCAACTTTAGTGGACGCATGCCAGTCAGTGATTTCAAAAGTGCTCACTTTACCGCGAACATCCTCTAGCATTGTTTACACGCGGGGAAGATCATTGGCTACTGGGCCTCGCAGAGTACAGTACCAGCCAAAACTAACGTTACTGTTAGCTACAGTGGGGACACTGGAGCTTAATGGAACAAAAGACAAACGGAGTTAGTACTGTTATCCTTGCTGCCACTTTGAATATTTTTGTCTTGTAACCAACAATTTATTTATTTTTGCTTTTAACGGTTTTGCTAGATTCTCTATGGTTATAGTCTGTTCGCGGTTTCTCCGCACTTTTTAAATCAAACCTTAAAAAAAAAAAAAAAAAACACCCCATGTATGACGTATTCCGTTGTTTCTCAAACATGTCAGATATCAGAAGCGTTTTATGCCTAAGTTTCAGACATGTAACACAGTTTTCGAAAGAGTTTTGGAGGACGGAGTCGAGCTAATGTTCCTGGCAATCCGACATGACGGAAGCAGTAGCGACCTGTGCCCCAGGCCACTTCCGGTCGACCGCAGTGCATACACTGGAGAGTACACTTGGCAAGGGCTCGCCCTTCAGACCCACCGTTTCTCTCGTTACAGTCGCATCAAACATTTCTAACTAAAGGCTGTTCACGATAAAGTGAGCACTTTTGAAATCAACCTCAGAAAAAAAGCCACTGCCCTAGTCTGCATATACTTCAACGGGCACACAGTGTGACATGCGCCCGGTAAAGTTGGTAACGATAGATAGTCCCATATCTTAACGTCGAATAAAAACTGTTAGGTAACTATTTGTGATAATTTTAATTATTTATTTCGCTTTCTGTTTTTTAATGCATCAGCGTGTAAAAATTAGCAGGTTTTAAAAATGTATAATTTTATAATAATTTCACAGTTCCTCTTGACCGACACACGAATAAAGAGATGAGGACCATGGGAATTTTTATTTTTCCAAAAGGCGGAATAATATACAATTCATAGACAAGTAGATCTTAAGCAGGGCTTTCAAGAGCACTAATTTTAACGTGATATAAAGGCGATATTACACGATACCAGATTCCGTAAGATCTTGTGCGAGGTCCACCATAGCGGCCGGTATACGGGCTAGTGTGGCACCCGTCATGGCATTTCCCGCCTAGCGTGGCCAGATTTCGTATCAGGTTTGGTAATTGGACACGTCCTATTTTTCGTGGCAGGTTGTACACCGGCTTTCGTGCCTGACCAATCACGTCGCAGTTTCAGAACGTAGGGCGCTCCCCGTGGCTACTACTTGAAACGAACTGTTGAAGAAACCGAATAGGTCGCCTCCATTTTGATTGTACATCCGTGAGGTTGAAACTCTTTTAAAATATAATTTTATTACAACGACGAATAGTATTGGCTATGACAACTTTTAATTACTGTTTAAAACCGTTCTAGATACTTAAAACATTACCTACTCTATGAAAAAAATAATTCGAGCTATTTAACGTATATACTGTATATAAACTCCAAACATTCTTGTCAACTGGTTGTACAGTGCTAGTCGCGACGGCCGCTACTGCAGCGTCTCTCTTTGGAGCGAGTTCAACACTCCGCCGGACTCAAATAGTTTTATCATTCAATTTTACATTCGGATAATATCCCAGTACGCAAAGAAAACACTATATTTTGCAACCGGTCAGTAATTTTCGTCAAAAATAAAAATAACACACTCGTACTCTAGTGATTTCACGTAATTTTCAAGAAAATTAATGAAACTACACTAGTAAGCAATCAATTTATATAAAAGGCGTAGAGTAATATAGCAATATTAAGATGTGCTAGCTAGTTTTTTTTCCCCTAGTCTTACGCAAGTTACTAACTGGTAGCAGTTCTACGAATGAGGTTCATATTTACTACAAACTACACACTGCGCATCCACCAAGGATGCCAAATGCTAGTACGCGAACTGCTGTCGTGTAATATGAATCTCCCATGGCGGCTCATATAGCGGCTGGTATACCGTCTAGTGCACCAGGCCTTGTAGAAGCTTGTACAAGAACCCAGTACGACTGCAGGTATCGTGTAATATCGGCTTTAGGGACAACTGAAATACCTTTCCTCAGTTTGTTACTGCGAAGTGGTTAGAAAATTATCTCACTTTTACACAACATCAATTTTATTACTTCACACGATAGTCCCACATTTGCTGCCCTGTCCTACTTGATACTCTGTGCATTGCTTGCTCTTATGTTCATTGAGATCGTTAATTCTCGGGTTGGTTCGCTAGAGCGAGGGAGGGGAAGAGATTTTCACGGCTCTTAACAGCGAGGTCTTGAGAACCGATGAGGGTGATTGAGTTATGGAGCAGCTCTGGAACGAGAGGGCGGGGGAGATCCTCGAGAAAATCCGCCCTGCTAAGCGCTCAGACACAGTGGCCCCGGTTTCTTAGAAGGACGTTAAAAATACATAGGAGTTTGAGAAAGTAAGGAGCCGCCAGTCTTCAATGCCTAATTTTTGGACTATTGGAAGTGAACGTCCAACATATGGTATGCAAATCTTGAATTAGATGAACAGTAAGGGAAATACTTAGAAGCAAAGTCACTTAGACAACATTTATCTGAGCGAAGATGGGTTCCCTAGATCCGTTCAGTTCGAGTCACAGGATGAGAAACAACTGTGAATCTATAAGACCGATGACTGAGCTGTATCCTCGCAATTCTCCACTAGAAGCTTATATGGGCAGAAGGAAAACGGAACTGAAAATCCGTAAAGAATTATTTTGGCCGAACATGCTTCGGGATATCATCGAGTACGTCAGGAAGTATCATGGCTGCCAGCGAGCGAAACAACCTTTGAATTCAAATGTGGGGAGGTATTCGGTTGAAACGCCGGTTAGGACAGGCCAGCGGCTGTGTTTGTTAAGTGTTTGGTCCGCGTATACTGTCTGACACCGCCCCAGGCGGACGTGTCTTGGTAATGCCCCTCAGTCGATCCAACACAGGCAACCGGGAAGGAATCTCCTCCCCCCCCCCCCCCCCGCGACAATACGTTATTTAACAATTAAAAAACTATAACACTATTACATATATACCCCTTCACCCACACCACACCTACCAACCTCAGTTCACCGCCAGCCGTCCAACAGTCAACATCGATGCTGCCGCTCTCAGAAAAAAAATTAAAGGACCCTTTTCACACATACCAAATATACAATCACGCCAAAATAAAAAAAAAATATATTATTTTTAATTAATCAAACAATCGAATTTCAATAAATCAATTTCGTCACATTAATGTTATCGGATTAAGATTAGCTTAATCCATTTTGATCGGATTAATTAGATCAATCTATTTGATATCAATTTGATAATCCGATTAATCAAAAGTGAATTTGGACGTTGTTTTGTTGGCGATATAAGTGTGACGTGTTTGCAATTCGTAGCTCAACGCCATACATGCCAGTGTCGCCTCTATATACTTGGCGCTTGGCAGTTAAGCAGTCTTCATCCCTTATGTCCCAACATCGCACTGCACTGAAAACCTACATTAACACTCAACAAGCCCATGAACGCTTTACTATCTCCTCAGTTGGTTATACATTAGAGGTTTAGGACGTGTGCCAATTGGCAGTTTTAGTTTACTTAATGGCCGCTTGACCCAATTTAGTATTGTGGAAATGATGACGTATTTGATAGTTAAGTATTTAGTTTTTAGTATGTACCAAATAACAAGTAACCAATATATCTGTTTGAACCTGACGCTACAAAGAAAAATAAGGAAAGCGCTTCATACTTTGCAAACAAGTACATTTTTTATGAATTAAAACTACTTAATAAATATTTACGTAAGTAAATAACTGTATACGTACATTTAATTCAAACAAAACGCTGTGAAATGTGATATATTTGAATGTAAATGTAACCAACATATACCTTATACATACAATTTTGTATAATTTCATATTTTTGTGTTAATAAACTTGGTGGAATTCACAGTGTGTGTTACGTAGACTGCAGGTACATAACTCGACAAGTAACAGCATCATTGGAGAATGTCAACGTATTTCCAATTGAACTACGCTAAATTACTAATTACGAAATTACCGAAGTGTCAATTGGAACACTGCGTTAGAGGACTGGCTAAACAGTAAAATACGAATTTTGTTCATTATAATCTTAAGATATAAAATGGCCTAACGAATGGCCACGAATAAGAATTTCCATTTTGGCACCCTTCGTAAATGAAGATGAGATGAATGTTAGTATCATCAGTGTAAAATATAAACATATACGTTAACAAGGGTAAGTGGTGGTTTAAATAACGCAAGGAGAGAGGAGAGGGGCATATTTAGGGGCTCTGAGGCCGAGTCTCAATAGGCCCAGAGAGCGCTCTCTCGTTCGCTCGCTCTCGCGACGATGTCATATGATGTGAGATAGAACGCTCTCTGGTCGTCTCAGTTCATCGGAGAGAGCGCGAAAGAGCGCGAAAGAGCGAGAGCACGGAGATAGCACGAAGTTGTATACTCGCTGGCGCTCTCTCGCATTCTCTGGCCACGCGCCATATTTGTTGACATTATTTTCAAGTTTGAATAAGGTTATAATTAGTTTATTTATGGGCCAAAATCACGTTGTATTTTAACTGTAAGTGTATAATTTCAACTGTTTTTAAACAACGAAATAACATAAGTAACACGTATTTATAAAAATACAAGTACATATTTCTGCAACATGACTGTTCTATGTAAAACAAAAATTGTAGTATTTTATATGTTAATGATTATTCTGGTAGTGCTATAATTAATTGTGAATTATTTTGAACACACATAAATTACTTACAATAGCCATGATCGCGATTTCAGCTTAACACGATTTTCCGTCTTTCATCAGCTGTCTCAGTTCTACAGGGCGAGAGGGTGAGAGAGCGCGAAGCAGTGCTCTCGCCAGGTTGTGAGAACGAGCGCTCTCTCGAAAGAGTATTCTATGAGTTGAGACACGATCTGAGAGTGGGTGAATGCGTAAGCCGTTCACGATAATGTGAGCATTTTGAGGACTTTGTTACTTTTTATTTCCAGCCATATTTGATCATTTAGCCACTTTTTAAAATAAATGTTGATATGAAAGTAATGAATACAGCGTGTATATTCCACCGAACTCTGAAGTAAATGTCTAAGGCTAAAATAAAATATATTTAGTGAATATTATTCCAAATGAGAGGGCTTTCAAAAGTGCTCACTTTACCGTGAACAGCTTATACGTATAACCAGTGGAGCTACCACATTTGTAGGGCGTTGATTGGTGGTGGGGCGGGGCGGTGGGGGGATAGAAATACTATGCCTGTATTACGTCCTGTTCCTGCACAGCAGTCGTCATTGGTAGATGTCAGTATACATTTTGTTTACTGTCAGTGGCAATTAAGTTCACCATAGACCAGCTCCTTCGAAGGAGTAATTTTCTTATGAGGGAAAATTGTTTTCCCTTTTCTCAGCAGGAGGAACGATTAGATACTACAATTGTATTTTTGTGGCTGAACAAGATGAGTTATTATCTCGGGTCGTGAAGGGAGTTGAGGAGGGGGTAATATGGCGAGGCAGGGGTGGAGTAAACAAGGACTGGATGGTGAGAAGCGAGCGTGCACTATGTATACACATATGTATACATATGGTAAACCGAGAACTTTAGAAATCCCTGCTTAAGATATGCTTACATGCACACGGCGTAGTTTCCCGTCACATGTAAAGTTAACATTGCCCTGGACGTGGTTCCTTTATCCTCACGTCGATCAAATGAAAGTGTGGAATTATTAGCGAAGCAAATATATGCACATTTTTTACTCTTACACCTACATGCATTTAAAACAATCAGAAATCCGAGTGAATAATTTCATTTCCGTAGCCAACTTTACTGTATGTATGCCCGTCAGTGTGGCTGTTAAAAGGTAGGCAGGTAGGTGCAGTGACATTTTTACAAAGGTTGATTTCCAAAGTGGCGAACGAGCCGTGAGCGACCTATGTATAACACGTAGGCCGTGCTGCGGGCAGTCAAGTCAGTTGGCCGCGGGAGTAGTTGCCAGTAAGACACGTGGCGTGTTGGCAGCCAGCGCCAGCCACAACAGGACTTGTAGCTGGTGTCCAGTTAGTGCCGCTGCTGTAACAAGTGTGTTCTCAATTAGCGACGTCTCTGGGAATTCCCCTTTACCTAAGTCGGCCGGCCTCTCCTCCCCTCTGACACGCTAGCGGAGCATGTTGCCGTGCTGGGCTGGCTGGCTGGCTTGCAATCACGCCGCACTGCATAACAGTATTTCCCGTACTATTTCACAGTTTATTTCTCTCAATTCACACGCCGTCAAGATCCAGTCAATTATGTAACTAACCAGCCTACTTTATCCTACCCTCTTACTTCCACGAATAGTTATGGAGGTACTCGGAGATAAGTACGGCGGCGTCCCCCAAAGTCACTTAATTTTTTTTTTGGGTTCCACAACGTTTTGAGCAAGAGTGGAAAGATTTCGGCTCCTATTAATACCGAGGTCTTCAGAACCGACGAGGGTGAGTCAAATGAGCATGGAGCACCGCCGGGCAGGGGAAACGGGAGAACCCCGAGGAAACCCGCAGACCAGCGCATCGTCCGGGATGATCATCACATGACATGCGAAAATCCGGGAGCAACCCCGCCGGGAATCGAATCCGGTTCGACTAGGTGGGAGGCGAGCAGTCTGACCACTGTACCACCGCGGCCCCCGTGAAGAGTGCGCAGAGCGTCAGAACTTGTATGACCACAATTTACATTACTCCCCCCTCTCCCCGCATAAAAATTGCAAAGTATTCTAAAGTAGTTGCCATATCTAGTGGTCAAATGAAAGGAGATGATAATCAATAACGGGCCATTGTTTCACGGGATTATGAAACCTATGTCCCGCACGTGTTATACAAAATACCAGTTCCGAAAGTACGGTAGTGGAGGGAAAATGTATAACCAGCCATAATATTTTATCTCACTGTGATACACCCGTAACAAATATGTTTCCGAAGTCAATCTCCGTCCCCCCGCCCCTCCCTTCATATGCTGGCGCCTACAAACACACACACACCTCCATTTACTTCCCTGCACAAGCCGTATTCACACTAGTAGAGTAGAGGTGAGCGGCGAAGGATGGTGGATGTATGCACGACAGCACGTATTGCAAAACATACACAGAGCCGTACATCGTATCAACGTGTATTTGTCTAACTTACCTTAAACCGAGGCACGTAATGGGGTCAAATATCGTAGGTAATTAGACGTGTGTGCGGAGCCCTGTACACCTAGGCATGCTGGAACTCCAGTACACATGCTCCGCGGCTTTCCTGGGATCGGGTAAACATGGCCGCGTGTGGAGCTATATTTGCCTCACGCTTACATTTTAACCTGCGATACGAAGGGAGGGGAAACATCGGCGTGGACACAGTAAAGACCTGTCGATAGAAAATAATTACAAGATTTCATGTGATTTATGAAGTGTAAAATATGCTTCTACTAGAACAGAGCGTGTTTGAAACGCTGTAGTGGGTCTCACTTTTAGATGGCGGAGTCTAGCTATTGCTAATCAAACAGTCTCATAGTTATACACGACTTTATAGGCTATTCACGGCAAAGTGAGCACTTTTGAAAGCCCTCTCATTTGAAATAATCGTTTATAAATATGTTTTATTTTAGCGTTAGACGTAAACTTCCGAAAGCCGTGGAACACACACACTGTGCATATTACTAGCATCGCAATATTTATTGAAAAGGGTGGTTAAAGGATAAAAGATGGCTGAAAGAAGAAAGTAGCTAGGGGTTCAAAAGTGTTCACTTTACCGTGAACAGCCTATAGTTATGTATTTTTGTACGCGTGTACTTATTCATGCTATATATGGCGTAAATTCTTGACTGTCGACAATCGGTAGCCATCTGGCAACAGTGTGTGCCATGTGATCTTTACTGCAATCTAAGAGTGAGACGTCCTGTAGAAGGGAAAGATAAGTCTTTACTTGTTTTGGCCACGTTGGCATTATTTGGTTCGAAACCAGGGAGTAAAGGGGAGGTGGTAGAAGTTACAACACTGAACCTCATATTTTGTACCTCAACATTCTGAACTGTGCACATAGACGTGCAGGCTGCCAATGTGATCATTTTAATCAGCCTTGTTAGTCCGCATTTTGCATATTCCAGTTGTATGGCTGTAGGGCGGGATACTTTCGTGAGGACTTGTGTAAGTCAACTGCAAGTGAGGATGACGAAAATGGCCGGGAATAACAATAACGTTCCTTAGTTCAACCGACGAAAAACGAAATATTGTTCAACGACTACGGGAAGGCATATTCCTTGCGTCTGATCGTTTGGAAAGTGCGAGAAGATTCGAGAAGGAAAGCGGCTTCTGGTACAATTCGACGAACGTAATGGAAGCAGGTTTTTCACTGAGAAAATAATTTATGCAAGTGGGAACATTACTGAATATTCATTTCTCAAGATCGGGTTTTTGTACGAGGATATAAGACGAAAAGAACTGAGAAATTTAACAAAATTTAAGCTGTGGCAAGTAATAAATAGAAGAAAATGTTTATACATTTCTTTTTGATATAGAAACTGAGAGAAAACACTTTCGCGGTTGAATACATACTAGCGCTGAAATGCTGAGTGCTTGTGAATGAATACCTTCCTGTTGTTTCTGCATTTGTCAAATAATTATTAACGTTGAAATGTAATACATATTGTTCGTCACAAAGATGAATACTTCCGTAAACAAGTAGGAGGATATTCATATCTCTTAACAGTAGTTATAGTAGCTAATTGCCAGCCAGGTAAAGGTAGCATCATTTATTAACTAGAATTTAGGTTAGTCAACCAATTTCTAACTAAATATTTATACATGAGTCGTAAATATGAAATTAATCGTGGGACCTGGGTCACCATATTAAGAAATACAACTTGTGACACAGGATGATAGTCCCGAACCATTTATTTTTATAATAATTATGTTAGATATAAACCTGGAAACACTCGCCTTGGCTTTCTGCCATGAAATACAGCACATCTTAGAGAAGTATGACCAGCTATTATTTGACGGCCTGTAAAGGCCCCACCGTAATGTGTCCACCTACTTACAGTACTATATATAGATTTTATACATAATTATACGTAATTAAACTATAGTTTGCGTACAAATACGTTCACACCTGCTCAGATTTTTAAAGTTCTTGTTTTATATATAAAATCTAACACTCAAAGGGAAAGCCCGTACACATGTTTCAGGGATAATTGTTTCGGTAAAATTCTAATGTAGAGAAACATGAAAGCTCTAAGGGGGCGTCCTCGACTTCACAGGCGATGAGGTATTTATTTGACCATGAAGCGAAGAAGGGAATGTATGTTTTAGTTTCCAAAACCTTTCTTCTCGAAATAAATACGCACGTGCATATATAAGTTTCTGAAAGAACTGGGGAATCCCACATGGAGAATATTTAATATGTAAATAAACTTACGTTCTGATATACTACGGGCGTTGGAACCTCGGTGGTGCAGTGGTTAGACTACTAGTCTCCCACATAGGAGAACCGGGTTCAATTCCCGGCAGGGTCGCTTCCAGATTTTCGCGTGTGGGAATCGTGCCGGATAATGTCTTTGATCGATGTGTTTCTCGGGGATCTCCCGTTTCCCCCATCCTTTCATTCCGGTCCCGCTCCATACTCACCTCGCTTTAAAAGCCGCTCAAATCTCTTCACTCACTCAAACAGGCGTTGGACAACACGTCAGGTAGCGCCTGCCAAAAGGCAACTACCTACACGCAGTAGCTGAGCAGGTTGCATAAATCTCAGGCAATATCTAATGCCCATCCACTAGGTTACTGTAGACAATTCCTGGCAGCTTCACAATTTTTGAATCAAACCTTTGCAAAATCTCCCGATATATGACGTGATTGATTGTTTACTAAACATGACGTGTATAACAAGCGGTTTATACGTTCGTATCAGTGAAAAATGCCATATTTCCTTCACTGATTGATTCAGTGACATTTCTCCACAGATTCGTCAGTCATTTTACCCACTGTTTTCTCAGTGGTTTATTTTTTGACTGATGGACCAGTGAAACATCTGAGCAACTTGCTCCGTCTATAATTATTTTTAACTGATGTATCAGCGAAACTGCGTGTATAAATGGCTGTCGAACATCTTTTAAAAATGGCCGTTAAACAACGTGTATCAAGTGAAGTAACAACGAATAAATGAATAACGCTAATACAAAACACTTTCGATAAAGTGTTTCGTCTTTCAAAACGCCATTTTACGAAGTAATATGAACACACAGCCTTTCATTCCGTTTTTACGTCTTTCATTTCGTTTCCATGTAATCGTCGCAGCTCTCTGTTTGAAGGTTTTAAGTGCATTTAAATGTGGTGCAGAGAGTGCACTCATATATACTATTCCTTTTAAAAATCCTAACGGTACCACTCTAACTAAAAGTGAAAAATAAGGGCATACAGTTTCAAACTACTTGCACGATTTCGCCGCGTTATTATAACACATATATTTTCCTTTGAAAACTCCATCTTCTCGTGGTAGCTCAGATGACAAGACAACGAACTAAAAGTCGAAAGGTGCTTGAGTTCAATTTCGCTCACCTGCGAAGTTATTTTTACTTTTTTAAATTACTGTAAATTGCCCAATATAAATAGTAAACTATCGCAAATACTTTTATAATTATATGTCTGCATCCTATAAAATCAATTTTTAATTCGCCCCTGCAGTTGGCCGTCACTAATTTAATGAGTGAAATTTTTTCACTGAAACAATCAGTAGTTTCCCACTGATTCGAATTTAGAGTGTACCCGTACCCATAACAATGTTAATTTTACCGTGAACAGCCTGTAGGCAGGAAGGTAGGTAGATACTGGGCTGGTTACTCGTCAACAGCAAGGTCACTAGAGACCGCAGCAAGTTGATGAGAGAAGCAGAGGCGGGCGTGCAGTAAGAACACGTGCCCTGCACCGACCCGGCTGATCTCGGGGATCCACGGCGAAACCGGAATCAGGATGAGACCCGGATTCGAACCCAGATCCTACCAAATGTGAGTCCGAAGTCGAACCACTGCGCCACTTCGCTCGGTACAAAGCCACAGAGTTCTGACACAGAGCAGACGAAGTTCCCAGTGGAACCTGCGCTGGCCACACCAAACCTCCCCTCCAGGTGGCCGATACCTATTAAAAGGTCATACCTAGAGCGCTTCTTTCTATCATTACGCTAACCCCCGCAAAATAGAAGCTGAATCGGCTCTTCTGATCCTCAGGGTCCACCGGGAACTTTGCAATTTTGAAACCGCCATGCTGTCCGAAAGAGAACTACACTAACTACTCACACATTCACTAACTACTTGTGTTCCACACTTGTCCTTCACATTTGAATTTAAGCATGACACAGAGCAGACAAATAGACAGATACGAAATGGCTCAGCGGTTACTTTGACGAGGGCTTACCGATTCTCCAGTCAGCTGCGCGGGTCTCTGGGAACGGGCCTCGCGTCTGATTGGCTACTGCATGCTGCGGAAATCTCACGATGAGCTGGAATATTGGCAGGGTGGTAAGTTACTAGGCGCTGATTGGTGAACAGCGTTCCACGTGCATGGGCGTCTGGTGCTAGCGGGATATGTAGCTACTTCGCCTCTGAATTACTAATTGCACCACCGTGGTTCAAAACTCGATCCGAGATCGGATCTAAGACCGACACAGAAAACTGTGGCACTATTCGAGTTCAGAGCTTGACTGGAGATCGAGATGAACTTCATTTCGAACCGCAGAATTTGGCAGTTCGAAATCTCGATCCGAGATCAGAGAAGAACGCCAGTCTGTTGAATATAGGTTATGTGAATTTAAAAGCACTGTTAAACGTATTTATTAACTAGAAATAAACTTAGTAATATTTAAATCGTTTAAAAATGGATTCAGTTGTTGTTTACTGTTGTAAAATGTAAATTGAGACATTTTACAAAGACTTAAAATCAAATATTTAATTGAATATGTAATAATGTTTGTAAAGAGAGAACGAAATCCATGCTTATCCCTCCGAGCAAACCCAACGTAAAACTGGAAAAGCTATTCGGAAAATCGTAAGCTGTCCTAATTTTCCGCACAAGCTAACCATCGCATCGAATTTTTTGATCACGAAAGAACAGCCGTCACCGACAAATGTAGTTTGAAAATACGCCAACAGATAGCACTACGTTAGATTGTTTTCTTGGGAAATTAAAACAACATTATACGCACTTGAATATTATTCAGTAAAATTGATAGAACAATAATTCACTTAAAGCAGATAAAACATCTCACATCCAGTTCTATATAAGCTATCTTCTTCAATAACTTTGGTATTAAAAATTACGAAAAACGTGGGTGCATAGTTTTCCCAATCAAATAAAACAACTAAAAAGGAAAATTTACAGTGCATCCAATACAGTAAGAAATCATATATGGTCTTCCATTCCTCATCTTTCTGTTTCGAATAAAACGGGCCCGTTTCTTTACATTTAATGACATTCAATATGTTTTCTATCAAGTCAATGATTTCTATTTTCTCCTTTACTGTAGAAATATTTAGTTTCCAACCACTTGCAGCTTCAGCCATACTTTGTCTCCATAGAATTAAATAATTAGCAATTGCGGCGACTTGGTAGAGAATATTAGGTAAACACACAGATTACAATACCAAAACAAGTAGTCAGAACTCCTACAGTGAAAACTACACCTACATTCATGACGTCATATATATTACGAACCAATAGCAAAATTTGTCTCATACTTAATCTCGATCTCTCACTTTGGAACCAAGATCGAGGAATCGGAGCTCCAGAATCGTGCACTTTCGTTGGTGCAACACTTTTACTCTGGAACCAAGATCGAACTGAATCCTGGTTCGGAACTAGGATCATTCGATCTCGGATCGGGGAAGGGGGATAAGAGATCTCTCCAGAGATCTGTTACGCAGATCTCACTGTAAGTAGTCGCGTCTAACTATAAAGTGGAAGTCGATATTTAGTTTTTCATTCGTAAATGTGGTTATTGAAACATGAATGTGGTCGTTGGGAAGTGAAAAAGTCAGCCAAAGTCGCTGTAAGAAGCCAGCCTCAGCCTACGATATTAGTTCTTCTGCAAAGATGTGTTGTAACTACAGCGAACAATTCTGTATCTTTCCTGAACATGTTGCTGTGTAGTCACCGCTTACAATCCCGAGGAAACAGAACTTGCGCGGAGCTTGTCTCTGCTGTTTTACATCGCTTCTGCAACGCTTCCTTAAGCAGGGATCACACGATGCAAGATGTATTTCGCGCAAGATTTCGTACGAGAATGCCAACTAAATTGCATGCGAAACGAGATCACATGCAGCTAAATAAGATGACTACTGTCTCACATCAAAATTAGTTGATAACCTTGGCGGTGAGTACCAAGCAGCCAAGGCATCTAAATACAATATATGAAGTTGCTTACCTCGACAAGGTATTTGTTTCAAAGTTATTCCTCCAATATATAACTGTTATTATTTTATTCTTAAAGTTATTTTCCAACGAAGTTTTATTTCCTTGTGTTCCTCTTCGCACACCTCAGATTATGATTTTCTTTTACTCTATGGTTGATGTTACAACAGGTCACATGACCAGCATACAAGGAACAATAGGATCGCAACTTGCATCGCCTTGCACGAGAAAAATAGGACCTGCTCTATCTCCTCATTTCGTGCAAGATGAGCCTTGCCTAAGAACTTGTGCAAGAAACTCTCGTGCAAGGTCGGCATTTCGCGCAAGATTGGCGCTCATCTTGCATCGTGTGATCCCTGCTTTAAGGTCGGAGTTGACCTTGAGGCGTGCAGTATTGTTTACTGTGGGTTCCCCTCAGGCAGTGCGTGACGTCGCGATAAGTGGCGTATTGTGCGCGACTTGAGCGAGGTTGTAAAAACTCCGGTAATAATGCGAGACCACGACCCTCAGCCATCCGCAAGAGTCTGAGGCCGCGGGCGTGGAGTGTTATTGGGGGGGGGGGGGCACTTAGAGGGACGAAGTAACGT
Organism: Dryococelus australis; assembly: GCA_029891345.1. Taxonomy (NCBI): domain Eukaryota; kingdom Metazoa; phylum Arthropoda; class Insecta; order Phasmatodea; family Phasmatidae; genus Dryococelus; species Dryococelus australis. The sequence continues at coordinate 394,310,832 of CM056993.1, forward strand.
CGTCTTGATGACTCTCCCCGTCCCTCGTCAGTCCGTGGGGCCGCGGTTACCGCAGTGGGTAGAGCGCTCGTCTCCCACCAAGATGAACCGGGGTCGAGTCCTGGCGGGGTCACTCCCCGGATTTCCGCACGTAGGAATCGTGCCGGACGTCGCCGCTGGTCAGCGGATTTTCTCGGGGATCTCCCGTTTCCTTTGAACTTTGCATTCCGGCACCGCTCCATAGTCGCCTCGCTTCACACTCATCGGCTGTCAAGACCTCGTAGTTGAGGGTCCCGCCTGCCTGCATAGTTTTTTCTCCTCTTTTGGGCCGAGAAGAGCGGGAGCTATAAGGGTCACACTGGTACACGTTACAAGAGCGCCATAGCCTCTACGCGCAGAGCTGTGAACGGGCGAGCAGTGTTCTCGTAGTGCTGCGTGTGTGTACCTGTGGGACCTACAGCGGCGAACCTACGCGTGGTAACTTTAAAGTAGGTAATGTTTAATAGTTTCGTAAAAAAAAAGTCAGTATTTCTAACACTCTGCGATGCGCAATTCAAGCTCCAGGCAAACATCTACACTCCAGGGCCGCGGTGGCTGAGCGGTTAGTCCGCTCGCCTCCCGCCAAGGCGAACCGGGTTCAATCCCCGGCCGGGTCACCGGATTTTCGCTTGTGGGAATAGTGCCGGACGATGCGGTTTCTCGGGGGGTTTTCTCGGGGATCTCCCGTTTCCCCCGATCCTTCATACCGGCGCCGCTCCATGTTCACTTCAATCACCCTCATCGGCTCTCAAGACCTCGCTCTTAAGAGCCGCCCAAATCTCTTCACTCACTCATCCAACTCCACTCGCAGTACGCAGTTATACAGCGGGACAGCCTGTTGCACCTACGACCCGCTCAGAAGGTAAATATTGGCACGATTTAACAGGCGTCTGCATGAGCGAACCGGACATTTCAAGCGGAGCAGTTCTTCTCGCCTTTCACATGGACGCACCGCGTCTGGGCCAGCGGGTTCGCCACCCTGGATAGCCCCTGGAAGTCCCATTAGAGGGATGGTTTTGGAGGATGAGGAGAGCTGCCCTCCGTCTTCAACCATGGTAGATGTCGGGCCGAAGAGAGAAGATGGAGTAGGTGACTGAGCTACCCGGGTTTCTTGCGTCCTCGGCCGGAAGCTTAAGGCGACTTCCTACTAAAAATGTAGACAGTGCTGTAAGAGTCTACAGAAATAAGTGCCATTCCCGCACTATAATTGTCTTCCGTGTCTTTTTTTTTAATAATGAAATTGAAAGACGTACCTATGCCTCCATAGCCGAATCTTTATAAAACAAGCAGAAAATGATATCAAAATTAAGCGACAAAAAAGGCAGAAAATCTACAACTTTCGCACAGTTTACAAACTTCATCCTGTACGTTTTTTTTTTTTTTAATGTTTAGGAGACTTACTGAGCATAGATAGAAGCTTGATTAAAAAAAAAAACATTGAATAAAAACATAATGTTATCGCTTAACATTTAAAATGGCGTGAATTTACGCAGAACATTGTTTCTGCTTGCCAGCTCTTCCTAGGAGGGTGGTGAGTGCTGCGCTCTGTGCCCCTCCCCTCCTGCGCTGGGGAGAGAAAGCTGGTGGAGGGGAAAAGAATGCACAGCGGCCTTGCTGAAGAGGGGAGGGGTAGAGGAGTTGTCGAAGGCCAGGAGGGAAACAGATCTTCCAGCAGAAACCTGCAGCGCGCGCGCCATTCCCCATATCTCATGTAGTGTCGGTACACACAGCTAAGTCAGGGAACATACTGGCACGTTTTGGTTTTTCTTGTTGTCCATCAACACAGGATTCTTTTGAATGCAGACAAATATATAGACATATTAAATGTTCAAGCAGGCAGCACTGAAGGCGGGAATATGACAACCATTCGAATGAAGTAGCACAAAGTAAAACTTCGAGCTCGCAATAAAAAGGAGCTCGGTCAGAATTCCGGAATGGTCACCGTGATTCGGGTTTTTCATGTTTCACGATATGACGCCTGGCGAATGCCGGAATGAGTCCCGAATGAAGACAATGGCAAATTTTTTCCTCGTTCCTTTATCTGTTGAATTTAAGATAATTTTCGGAATAACCTCGTTATCGACGGTACGATGAGCTGAAAAATTAATAGCCATTGAAATGTACTGTAAAAGAAAATTCGTATATTTATAATGAAATTCTTTAGAAACGCTGTAACATGTTAAATAATTTGCATTATTTTCAAATAATTGCGCATATTCCTAAATCTGAAAACTCATAAAATAAATATGTTATAAAGTATGAAGACCGATAACAGCTTAAGTTAAAAAATAGTATACATAAAAATTTCCAAAATAACATAAAACTTTTCAAAATAACCTTCTTACAGAAGTCGTGAAAGAATAAACTATGAATAACTTTTGATGCATTAATTTAGCTGAAAATTGGCAATACACTCAGGAACACATTATGAAATAGGCTACAGTGCATTCGCGCTCACATTTTAAATTTTTTAAAATACATTTTGAGTTTTTACCGCGAGTAAGTGAATGTCTGCCATGCAGAAATGCACCGAAATAAGTTTACAAGAGTAGAAAAAATGTTTTCTGTCTCAACATCTTATGAAGAGTTTCGTGACTAAATGTTCATGTGTTTCGGAGCTTATCATTTTATTTTCCAGTTTCTGCAACGTGTAATGAGATATTCACAAAACCAACTCCTTGCCCCCCCCCCCCACTTTAACAAATAGTTAATATTAACGTTAGTATTTGTAGAACAGATTTTTGTCGTTAAATCCTATTAAGGAAAAATAAAAGTATCAAAAATGTTAAAACATCTGTGTATACATATTCTATGGTAACAGTTGAAATGTAACCTTAAGTCTTCACACATACAAAAAAATACATTCTTATTTTATAGCGTGTCTTTTTCCACAATAGGATTGATAACTGATCGCACATTATTACCAACAATTAATCATTACAAATTTGTATGGCTTTATTTGCACGGAATAACTTCGAAGGTACTGCTTAGGAATTTTATAGTATGAAACCATCCGTATTGCAGTCCAAATGCAAAGAAGCCGAGATGATGTGTTCACAACTCATAATCAATATATCGGCAAGATAATGCGCGCATGACAAAAGTAATATCTCATCATTTTCAAGACAGCTCTCTTGGGCTGGAAATCAACACACTGATAAATTTGCCGTTGAAGACATTTTATTCTAAAAGTTTTATTTGGAAACCAGCTATAACTTTGTGCCGTATGAATCCAGTTTTCAGTATGGAATTTCCCAGAAAAAGGAGGCTAGTTAGGTATATCCAACCAATGTTAGAACTGACGACACTGTGATGATGTCAAACTGTATGGGAAGTTGGTTTTTTTTTCACCTCAATAAAAACATTAGTTTACGGTGCAAAGATACATTTTCATGCGGTTACAAAATAGAAAAAAAAAGAAAAAAAAATCGAGTAATTCTCATATTACAAAAATTAAATATTTGTATTATATTTTGCCGTGTTCTTTCCACGGCATTAAAAAATATGGATTACTCTTTGACAAGAAAACTGATTTCTTGATACGGTATTAGAATAAAAAAGAAATTATAGTTTTCGATTAATTTTTGCGTGAATTTTGCTGAGTATTGTTTCCGCGCGCCAGCTCTTTGTATGGCATTACTGTACAGTTGTCACCGTTAGGTCAGGTGAGACAGGGTGGGAGTTTCCCATTAGGTGGGAGAGGGGAAGAGGCTAGACACTGTATTGCGGATAGCTGGAAGATGAAATGCCGAAAGATCTATGCCAGACAGTATCTGAGCTAGTGTTCTCGCCGTATGGGTGATGTGATGTTTTGCGTGTCAATTCAGGTAGCACAATGGACAGGAATTAGAAAAATAATAAGAAGTTATATAGATAGATTGCTTTCGTCTAGGGGCCTTTGATAATGAGAAAACGGTATCATTATAAATTTTATTTATTTGATTTATTATGTGGAATGTGCACAGAATTTTTATTTAATGTCAAAATATTAATAATTCCACATGTAATGATAATGTTTCAAGCATAACAATTAAAAGCCCGGGGGGAAATATATACACTAACCACATGGCGTATTTTATTCAAATTAGATCTCGCCTCAGACGAAACAAATCGTTCATACTGTTTCAGCATTCCAAAACAAAACAAAAATTGGTTTTTCCCTAATTTCAGTTGTACTTTATCAATATCATGTCTATGCACCCAGAAGAAAACTCCTCCTAAATTTCCTAGCGTAGGTCGTGAGTATGTAGGATATAGTCAAATGTTACGTGCTGTGGTGTTAATTACAAATAACTTTAATACATTTACTTTCATATTTCCGGTCTGGAACTTCGGAAGACAAACCAGCAATACCACACAGAGAACTACCAGTGAGCAGGAATTTATAACTCACAAGTATGAACAAGATAATAATGAACTATTAACAACCACAACAGCCATTATGTTAGACGGCAGAAGAATGGTTAGTATTCCATATTTAATTGACATTATCAAACAGATTAGTTGACACGAGCCATTCAACTGCACTTTCAGTGATATGATTATAATCAATGAGCGACGTTCAGGGCGTGAGAAATAAATACCGCACAGTATGTGCACGCTCGTCTGCAACAGATGCGAAGAATACTGTTGCATCTCACAAATGTGCCAAGAACTGGTCTGGGTCATCAGCATCAACGGAGCAAGATGCCATTGTTGAAGGAATGTTGCTGAGCATTGGCATGCATGGCCTAGTTTATCGCCGTTTGATCGCAGACGGCGACAGCAGTGTGGAAAGAAAGCTGGTAGATGCTATGCCCAATGGGATAACAAGACAAGTGGATAACGTAGAGTGCTGAAATGACATTTGTCGGAATTACGTTAGTAAAGTACGAGATTTATGGGGCAACACCAAACTGGGAACCTATTAACTGCGTTCAGCTATTAAAGACCGTGTAATGAGACTAAGAACAGCTGTCATTTCTGCAATTAAATACAGAAAGAAGCAGAGTGAAGACAAATACTACTTGCCGATTGAAGAACTTGAAAAGATATCTCGAGCAGTCCATTCCACGTCCTCGTGACCATTCAAAGTGCTCTGAAACACAGTACTTTGGTGATGGACTCCCAAAACCCGGAGAAGTTAACTTGGTAAATGAAACGGAGAATGGGGATTGCTAAAAGAATTATTGCTTTACGTCCAAAGAGTGGCAAATAACGCCAACAGTCTCGTGTTGGGTGTTGGCAACAACATGGCAGAGAACTACAATTCTTTTGTAGCGAAGTTTGTTGGAGGAAAGCATATCAATTTTCCCATGACTAATCCCTATAAAACCGGGTGCGAAGCGGCCGTGGTGTCTGTCAACTCAGGTGGAGAGTCCACACAAAGACATTTATCGGAAGGCGGAAAAAATGGCAGAAAAACTAAGAAGGCGCAGTTTGATATCCAATGGCAAAAAGAGAGTTGAACACAGGAATAGAGAGAACTTGGATAGTTATTATGGTCCAAATACTTCTCTGAGCACACCAGACATGTCACAATCTACTTATGAAAAAATGCCAAAGAATAATTTTTAGATGTGATGAAACTTGAAAACAGAGAACAGATAGAGAAAAGAAGAAGAGAACAGAACTCTTCACACGAATGGAAAGTAGAACGTAGCAAACGCATAACATCATCGTTCTTTACGCAAATGTTGTACTAGAATTAGGTACCAAGTCTTCAGACTTGGTACCTAATTCTAGTACAAATTGGCGCATCGAAAAAGAGTCAGTTGTGATTGCTTAGTTTGAAAGAGAAAATCCAGGCATAGTAGTTCAAAGAAGTGGTTTAATTGTAGACGAATAATATCCTTTTTTAGGAGCATCGCCAGATAGCCTTATAGGCGATTACCAAATAATAGAAGTAAAGTGCCCATCCTCTGCTATATCTATGCCACCATTAGATACACGTGTAAAGGGTATAATAAAGCACCTATAAATGAAAGATGGAATGTCACAGTTAAAACTAAGTCATAACTACATGTATAAAGTACAGGGAGTCTTCCATATTTCACGGCGGAAGACATGCAATTTCGTCGTATGGACTCCAGAAGGTACGTTATTTCTGAAAATTCAACGAGATAGGGACTTTTGGGAAAATAAAATGGTTACTAAGCTTCTAACTTTCTTCTACGATTCCCTTTTACCAGAGATATGCCTATATGTTAACGTCCATATATGAAATCTGCACAAGAGGCTAAACGTGAGAAGAAGAAACCTGAAACCAGAGCAACTGTTGAAACTACAAACATTATCTGTGAAGAAAGCTGTGTAATGTAACTTACATATTTTATTTAAACAAATAAATAACAACAGTTACATTTTTCTCATACTACAACGGTTGAGAATGTGTTATATTTCATAAATTGTTAGAGTACAGTTTTTTTTTTTTAAATATTGTGCATGGATTACAAAGATACATTGTAACCGATGTTTCATCAAGGTGTCTTTATATCGTCATAAATGTGAACAAATAATGCATTTTAGTCTTCGTAAAGTTTCTATTTATCATACTGTATTTAAGCCTCACTTTTAAAAAAATATTACAGATATATAAAAAACTGTATTATATAAATGTAATAACAGATAAAGAGATAATGTTTGTAAAAAGAGGTGGGTGACAAGCATATCAAAATGGAAATTATGTAGCGTAAATTCGCAGGAAGTGATCACCATCATAAAAAACTAAAACCATTGGTTTTTTGTAACATTATTTTGGTTATTCTGATGGTACAAGAGTGCGACCATGAACTATCTAACATTTGTTACTTTAAGTAACATGTTATAAAGCATGAAAATTAACCTAATATGTATTGTATGGACCTAAATGTTTTTAACATTGTATTACATTTACCTGGCCTTTGGACGTAGAAATAGTAATGGCCAACTATTTTTATCATTGTAATATAATTATGTTGAAATATTTCGTGTTTAATTCTTCGTGGATAGTGCTTATAAAATGTGGCCTAGTTGATAGTTTTCAATCTTCGATAGAAGAGTTTTATACTCTCAAATACGCAACATCCAGTGGTTCAGCTGAATAAGTAAATTTTCATTGCTGGTAATTCTTGCCAACTTCCCTAACTGAAGGCTGATTATATTAGTTGTTTGTACAGTGTTCGTTATGTAGTTTAAACATCAATTAAATATCTAGAAGATAAATATCAATTATTGCTGTTAATTTATTTTCAACTGCTGATGTAACAGTTGCCACGATGCCATAAATAGGAAACCAACTATTCAATCATAACTTAAAATATCTTAAATTATACGTTTTTTGTATAAGAAAGTATTTAATTTTTTTTTACTTTTATTCATAATTGTATACTACCCCCCCCCCTTTTTTTGCGGGAATGTATCATATTGCAATAAAAATTGTGTTACAGGGTAGTGAAATGTGCATTTTTATGCTTTTATGTTTTGTGATGTTTTTAAATTTTTTAAAAATGATTTTATGCATTTCCTTTTCATTGCATTACTTTAAGAGTAGTGTATAGATTAGTTCATGGTTAAATAAGGGACTACTATCACCAAAATAGGTTTCTTATCACCAAATTAAGTAGCAATAACAAGTGTTTGGTATTTTCATCATGATTTTGTAAAATACGAAAATAAATACAAACTATTTATGACAAATTTTAGGCAACATTTAAGAGTAAACCACAATACAGGAAAATTTTGGCTTAGTGTTTCGGCGCATGGGAAATTTGAAGAAATGTGCCTAATATCACCAAATTAGGCAACTTTGAATGTTCGTATGTAGTAGGTGTGTAAAGTACAAAAAAATATTCTAAAAGTGTAAGCATTTCACATAAAATCAAATATCGTGAAGAATCCAACTACCTATAGATATTATTTTTATTCCACTAAATCTCAGATAGCTAAACATTATAAATAATTGAACAGACTACTAGAAACAGTAATAATTCTCATTCCGCTATATTACAAATATATGTCAGTGCAATACAATGGGTAAATTGATCATTTCCCCACATTACCAGTAAGCATTTTGATTAAATTTTAAAATTGTAATTTTTTTTACTTATCCATAGATAACCTTCTAATTTACACAGCTGATTACGGGGGCTTTTTTAAGTAGCCAAGACTTATATAAGTTATTTTTGAAATGTAAGAATTTTCGTAAAATTACCGTTAGTGAAAACTCAGAAGATTCAACAGTTATCCTGGTTGGGTAAGTGCAATATCTTATCGAAATAAATTCGAAAATGTCAGCAATTTTTATTCATAGCACTTTTGAATGTACACGCTTTTTTTTCTGGCAGGCTTATAGAGAGATGACCTAGAAACTAACTAAACCTAACATTACCAATGTTCTAGCCGAGACTCGAACTTACGATCTGTAGTTTTACAGGCAAGAATGCTAAATCCTATGCCACAGACGCCAGCATTTCAGCATTGGAAGGAGGTAGGGGCCCCTTTGATTATTGCAATATATTTTAATGTGTGATGTACAATTAACTTTTGGATAACTAATAATTAGCAATATCCGCTGCGAAGAAAAATCGGTAAGTGCATAAAAATCAAGGAAACCGATGCTTAGTAAGACTAACAAGATGTTTGACATTATTACTGACCACGTAGGCAAACATGGTTTCCGCAAATAATACATGCCTAAAAAAAAAAAAAAAAAAAAAAAAAAAACCAAAGTGTAACAATGCAACTCTTTTTTCTTCGGAATGTTTCTAATTTTCTGACAATCTGTTAGTACCATATTGTCATTTAATTTTCGGATATCGTAATATTTCACACTATAAAAAAATTGTACGGCAGCATTGTCTCCTAGTCTTGAAGAAATGCCATTAATATTTTGAAAAACAATTTGACCTAATAGTGTTGGAGGAATGGTGAAGTTAGGGTTTAAAGTTTTTTACCCTATTTACTTGTTCCTTTCAGGAATTTCTTGTCCTTAAACTACCTCTCTAAGTAAATATTGCCATGTAAGTATGAAACACAGTGAGTGTATTTCACGGCACTCGGAAGTTTACGTCTAAGGCTAACATAAAATATATTTATTTACTATTATTCCAAATAAGATAAGAGGGCTTTCAAAAGTGCTCACTTTACCGTAAATAGCCTATACTAACGGTAAACCGCACCCGCTGGACGCAGCAGGTAGAATGATTCAGCGCGCATCCAAGACTGCGCACTTTCTTTCCTCCCCCCTCAATCATTGAGAACACTTCGTTTCGGCTCCGCCCACCGGACCCAAGGTGGCCACGTGTAGGGATATGGATGGCAGTCCCACCTCAAGGGCGCATGTGCCTCTAACATGCAGGCCCACAAGTCCCGTCATCTCTCTACTTGATTCTTCACTCCCATATTGAGTAACATGGACTCCACATCTGCTATCTCCTTTAGCATTTACACTAGTGCTCCCATGAGTTTACCTCCTTTTCTGTTGGTATGGGTTTTACCATACCTCTTCTTAATATAGCAATAACGTCATACACTTAGGGAGGCAGGCATGGCTCCAAAGTGATGGCTATGACTGCCCATTCCTTCTCGGGCCGCGATTCCCGCCTCCTTTGTATTCAATTCTCTCTCCTTTAGGCGTAAGGGGCTCAGCCCTGAGATGCAATTAGAACCCGGTTCTATCTTCGGACTTACACTTAACACTTAGAATAAAGTAGTTTAGAAAATAAAGGTGCTACGATACCCTTTCCAACACTTGTACTCGTTTGATATTCTTCTAGTTGAGTCACTCGATTACTAGCACGCCCTGCAGGATTGTGAACTGGTAATACACATGTATAAAGAGACACAGCGAATGAATCATGTACCGTACGACCTAATGCACGGGACAAAGTATTCATCATAACATATCATATGCAAACAATTAACCGCGCCTGGGCTGTGTACACACACAGCTGTCGAGTGAAGCCTAGCAATCCGTATTGTTTTAGCAATAATACTAACACAAAGCTAGATATCATATTTCCCACGCGTTAAATATGCAGTCGCTTTTATTGAAAACCATGCTTTGAAATCAAGCTTAAGGGATGATTTTACAACGGAGTTGAAGAATGAGAAATTCTTTTTCGGAGAAATGATTTAAACAAAAGAGACTGGAAATTTAACGTTATACGAAAATCATTGACTATTTCGTACTTCTTTAATTGCTCGATTAAACTGAAATGACCATTGCAGTAAACGAAGTTGTTCCGAGTTGCCTAGTGTCTGCAGGAAACTAGAACGGCCTTTTACAAGTGTGTTCGAGGCATAGGAGTGCCTCGAAGAGATAAGGGCGAACCATGCATACGGGTCAGGCACCCCATCGCTCTTACGCGCAAGATACTTGAATGACCTGCTTTCTTTCCTTCATCAAAACTTGTCCACAAAACTTGGAACGTTGCTCTCTCAGCTGACGTCACTTCATGGCAAGTTTCCAAAGTCCATTTAACCCATTTGCACCATCAAGAAACACACGTTACAAAAAGGTAGGGGTAGGGCCTAGGGCCTAGGGGGAAGTGTTAACAAGTACCTTCGAACTTCAAAGATTTTTGGCGATGTCTGTAAAAGTACTACATTAAAAAATGGTTTTCCATCTTCTTTCGAGGAAAGCGCTTATTTAGTTCCTTGTGGTAGGTCAAGAGCAAAAATTCTTTTTCTGGATTTCGAAAATATTTTCCACTTTTCGTAACATATTATACCTTGATAAATTAACAAATCATTGGGAAACTAACAGGCATAACTTTTTTTTGTTAGCGTAAATATAACCATAAGTTAAAATCTGAATTCTTACGAATTTCAAGATATTAATTTTAACACGTTTCGTGAAGTTACAGGAGCGACGTGATACAATCTCTTTGAAGTTAAAAGGTTGGTTTGCCTGAAATTCGAAATTTAAAATACTAGCAAAGCACATAAAAAAATTCCAAGTAAATTTTTTTTTGCAACATTCGGGTTACATGAAGAGTTTTTTAAAGCTGAATTGTACAGTATCATTTTTTTTTTTTTTCGATTGTGAGATTTGTAGGAAAACATTTATACGTTTAAAACTGATATCCCTCCTTTTGTCCGTTTCTGTAAATAAGTATGAAAAAATATATAACTTATATAATACGTTAAAAACATAGAAAATATTTTTTCGATTTTAGAACGCTATTATCACGGAAATTGCCCTCCTCGTTCATTAAATCGAGCTCTGAGTATGTTCAGTGCGCAATAAAGCTGTATATATATTACATGTATATATGATCATAGTGGATAAATAAAAACTGTTCCCCGTACCAGAATAGCCACCTTAATTTAGTAATTTTTTCAACCACAGCCACATGTTGTTTTCGTTTAGACGCTCATCTGAAAAACACTTTTCTGTTGAAGAACACCTGATTACACTTTGATTATCGATCTTGATCTGGCTGAGATGTTTTTCCTTGTCGTTACGAAACGACAGGTGTCGCCACATACATGCTATGTGCAAGACACATACGGTATGCGGCCTCAACTCGAACATGAAGCTCGTATTTTGTCAGTTCGATACCGCTGATCACAAATATCAACGACGCTGACGTTGAGATCGATAGATTCCTGTCTCAAAATGGCGGCTCATCTCTCTGCTCACCTGACTTTTATGTTGCTTTATTTTCTATCCAATAGTTTTCAGTTCTGCAAAAAAAAAAAAAACTTTTTGTCCGTCTTATATGACAGGATCACCTACCAAGATGAGCCATCAAAATTATGACCTGTTAATACCAGTAATTTATGTGGCTGCCGTAAATGTAGCGGGTTGGTCTTGCCGCTCTCACTCACTCGTACTTCAGCATAGAAGTATGTCGTTTAGCTTAATATGCATCAAGTAAACTTTTCTACAGCATAGAAGTATGTCGTTTAGCTTAATATGCAAGTAAACTTTTCTACAGCATAGAAGGATGTCGTTTAGCTTAATATGCATCAAGTAAACTTTTCTACAACATTAGTTATGGTAATTTGTCGATTATCGTACGAACTTTTCCCAGCATCGGCGTTACAACGTGCGGACGTAAATGTGTGTGTGTGTATATATATAAACACCTTTCTTCCTGATGATTAATTAATGTATTCTATAATTAACTATAACACATCTTTATAGTTATGAATTCTACTAGTGAAGCCGGACAAAACGCTTTACACAGAACTTAAAAATATCGAATAGAAAAAAAACAACTAAAATATAAGTTGACCGGACAGGTAGCTCGCCATCTTCGAACGTCATTTTGAGGCAGAAACCTTTCGATTTCGATGTCGGCATCGTGATATTCGTGGTCCAGCGGTATCTAACTGACAAGGGGCCGCGGTGGTGTAGTGTCTAGTGGTTAGACCACTCGCCTTCCGTATAGGCGGGGTCGCTCCCAGATCTTCGCATGTGGGATTCGTGCCGGACGATGCCGCTGGTCCGCGGTTTTTTTTTTTTTTCGGGAATCTCTCCTCCCCCCCCCCCCCCCCCCCGTCATCATTCCAACGCCATTCTATACTCACCTCGCCTCGCCCGCATGGGCTGTCAAGACCTCGATGTCAAGAGCCGTTCAAATAGCTTCACTCAGTCACATCGAATCGACAAAACATAACAGGTTTAACTTATGTTCTAATGGAGCCCACGTTTTGGAAGCCATGTCTGGCTCGCAGACAAACAGCTTCGGCGGAGTTGCAAGGTTGTCGGCGAGCAGTTATTGATGGCAGTAGCTGCGTAACGTGAGCTGCGTCATGTGTCAGAAGTGTGACGCAAGAACGGAGCTCGGCCACGCTTGTGTTTCCGCCCGTGGCACTAGTGCAGATCTGCTCTCGGATCACTGACGTCAGAGAGGCCTAGCGGAGCTCACCGTGTTCTCAGGTGTCCACTGCGCTTCTTGTAGTGGACTGGAGGAAATCACATGTTACGGTGGCCGGCTGGGTAGGCCGCCCGCCTTAACGGTGTGCACAGCTCCAGGAGAAAACCTTCCAAAGTGTCTCTGCAAGGTCTGCTTACAAATATTATTTAAGAAACTTCACGCGTGTGTATATGTTTTTCAGTTCTTCCAGCTCTCTCTGAAGCATGTTTTGTGATAGTGAAAATTGCTCAACCGGGTGTTTTCACGGTAATTTTTAGGTATATATAGACATTCAATTACAAAATATTAAAAAGGGAATAGGGAAGTGGAACAAACATATATTTTTATTATTACGTCGTAACAATTTGTTATTTAAATATGCTTGTAGCCATATGTTTAAATTCATAAATTACAAATAATTATTTATCTCCATATTTATATAGAAATAATTATGTATAGAATTTTTTAAGATAATTTTATATTTACATATTTATATACCTATACATAATTATATATTAAATAAAATTAAAATAATTTTATATTTGCATAATTATCTATAATATTCTGCGTGTTTTTTTTCAGGCGCGAACGAGTATGAAGGTTTTCTCAGAGAGCTCCCATATTTTTTACAACGCCATTGATCCAAGAGCGTAATAAAGAGGCTTGAAAACCAGCCCGAAATTCACAAAGAAAACTGCAGAAAAATTCAGAAACCTTAAAGAGTGCGAAGTCAGTATTTAGCAGCCAAACAACTGCCATAACAAATAACACATGAATTATTCTGCAAAATGTTTTCTTTAATTGTTTAGAAATATATATTGCCAAAATACATTGAGTAAAAGTTGTATAAAATAGTTCAAGCACTTAATAAATACTCTAGTAACAATTATTTTTCTTTATTTCCTCCATTAAAAGGCTAAAATTACTTGGTTCCAATAATATGAGCATATTTAAAAAATATATATGGCTACACACAAAACATTTATAAAAGCACAAATGATGACGTTTGGACATTTTCTCACACTAAAACCTTGCTTAAAAATTGCTTTTAATTTCATGGCACAACTTTTATTAAATTTTTAATTATTTCTATAGAATCTTGAAAATCTTGTCAATAGACAAAAATAAGTTAGGAATTATTTTCTCACAATCTTTTTCCATTTATACAAATGGAACTAACTGGAATTTTATTCATCCACATGGCTGAACCATACCCAAATGTCATTTTTCATTTCTGGTTAGATAAAATTTCATTTTACATATAATGCCTGCAAGCCAAATTCCGGAAATGTCATCAGTTTTCAATGACAACTGAGCAAAATTAGAGATACAATACCACATGGCTACACTCGCCAAAACATCTAGCCATTTTATAATCTTTCCGAAACAAACATTTTATTTTAATTTTATTTATTTATTTATTTTTTTACGTGATATTCCTCTCGCTATTTTGCTATCAGCTACAAATGCTAAATTATTTTCAGAGTACATTTTTCAAAGTCCCTTTTAGATCGGCAACTAATTTTAAATATTTATTTATGAACATTTATTTGCTGGCTTTAAAGAAATAGACATTTTCTCATTTAGTTCTAGTTCAACAACATGGCGCCTACTGTCTATCTGAACGGACATAAAGTATGCCCTTCTTGACGGACCAGAAGGATCATTATGAATTTTACCAAATATCAAGGCATTATACTTTGCTTTCTGAAGAACCCCCGAGCTGCTATTCATATTGAATGAGCCATCCTCCGAATATTTATAATCACAATTAATAATGGGCCCCTAGAGAGGTATCTGGAATTGACAACCAATAAACGATCAGCGAACAATCCATAACATTCTACAGTATTCAAAAATTCCGTGGAAACAACACTCCCGCCGGAGCTGACGTCATAGTTTATGCGCCACATGTTCCAAATGCCATGCACCAAGTCGCCGCTGCATGCAGCGCTCCTAGCGGCGGAGCAGGAACTTAGCCGGCTGGCATACTCCAGTCGTGAGAGATCTCGTGTCAGTGAAGGGCGAAATGCGGCTTGCTACGACGGCGGCCTACATATCTTGCCGTAGTAAGATACCACCGCAGAACTTCAATGGCTCAAAGGAACGTAAGGTAAGATTTATTGTTCATCACACGTAGTTGTACAAACACCAGTTTGCAATCGCACGTTCAGGTTGTTGGAAATTTTTCACGAGGCGTCGATTGTGTGGCCAGGCGAGAGCCGATGTCGTATCGGGTACGTTGAAAGAGGGGAAAGAAAACTCGAAATTTATGAGACGGGCGTCTTATTTTTACAAATAATTTTTATGGCGGAAGGCCTTTTGTGGGCACAAGCTAGGGTCTTTACCGAAAAAAAAAGAAAGAAAGTAGCCGTGAGCCGAACATCGATTTGGAAGTGCTCTCCCAATACCACGAAGTTCAATTGCGTATACGAGGGCCTGCCTTTAACCTCAATGATGATGGAGAGACCTGCATCATCGCTAACTGGTTGTCACCAGTGACGTTTCTGCGATATAGTTTCACGGATGGTCAGAATGCTTGTCGTCATGAGAGAACGATCTGTCCGAAGAGACGAAGCATTGCAACACTGCTCCCATACAGTTCGTGCAAGGCGATACATCGAAAGAACGTACCGAGATGTACCGGGAGTGAGCAAGTGTTGCCGGCAATATCTCTTGCGTACCGATTCGACAGTTAATGCTAAAGACGGAATGCGTAAATTAGAGTCGGTTTGTGTGGAATGTACACTTGCAAGATTTTCGCGTGAAGTCGACGAACTTCAAAATAAACGGTCGTCGGCTCTAGATACAGATGAGCATACAACTCCTGCTACAAGGAAAAGCAAATTTAATATAGAATACAAAACAGGAGGCGAAGATGACCATGAAGAGAGCATTGATGAAAATGAACATGAAGACAGAGATAATGCTGAAGACCCTGATAGCGATTTGCTCGATGCACTGGGACACTTCTCCAACAAATTAGCTGCAACAAACGATATGAAGAAGGCAGGAGGTACCGAGAATACTGGCTACCTGTTTCCCGAAGACCCGAATGAATTTCTTGATAGACTCAAGATGACACTAGAGGAGAAGCCCTCGGAATCACACACAACAAATTCACAAGGCAGAATGGAACCAAGCTAACTTTTATCAGATTTTGGAACTATTTTCCTTGTATCCTTCCGCAAACAATCTGTACGAAGTTCAAGTCACGCAACGACCAATTGGGAGGTGACCTACCATGGTTCTGCATTGTTCAGTACAAAGTCCAAGCTGTGCATCGTCCAATGGCGAAGTGGATTGGAGCCTGCCGTAGTTCTAGACACTTTTAGTGCAAAGTGTAAATAAATACAGTTTACCCAGGAAGTGATTAAATATACCGAGGGACCTTGATACATACTTCTTAAAGTGAGGTTATTAAATAAAAATTTCCACCTTTCAGCTTTGGAGGGAGGAATACATAATTTTATTTTAAAATAGGGGAATTTATTTTAACTTGCGACCCACATGCACCACACTTAGCACCGCAATCAGTAGTCATATGGATCGTCATGGGTCATTATGGTTCATTATGGGTAATTTATGGGTTGTTATCGACCATTTACGTGTCATTATGGATGATTATGGGTCATTTATGGGTCATTATAGGTCACTTATGAGTCACTATGGATCGTTATGAGTCATTATGGGTAGTTATGAGATATTTATGGGTCATTATGGGTTGTGCTTAGGTTTTTTATGTGTGATTCTGAGTAATTTAGGGGTCAATTTTGTGAGGCGTCTGTCTGACAGTAGTCAGTTGTCTGCTGTAAGTGTGTACATGAGTTCAAGTTGAGCGAAGATAACACGAGGACGAACTATATTTTCACATTAAGAAAAATATGCTCCCGAGCAGGGAGCGATGATAAGTAAGTAGCTAGCGAGTCGGTCAATAGTTTTTTCAACTCGTCTGGTAGGGTCCTTCTCGGTGTAACCATAATGTATATTGTTTACAAAGTAAAGCTATTTTTTTTCCTTGGCAACTTGTTTGTGAGGTTTCCTTTTCCCTTCAATCACTATGATAACCTGTAAATATAACCCAAGTGTCGAACCTGGATCCTCTCGTCAATTTGCCCTAGTGTTTTCTCGAATTGGCTAAACATCAAGGTTTTTTTTCATTTTTTTTTCCAGCGTATTAAAGTTTGTATCATAGAAGACCCAAAAAAATTATAAAACTTGTTATTAAGAAACATACATTCCCAATATGTCTAGTTAGTTATTTAATCAGTCAATTACTCGCGTTCGCTAATTAGTCAGCAGACCACCCCTTCCCCCCCATGACATATCTACTGTCAACTTATTTTTAGTATCATCCACTAGAGTGTATTGGTAAGTTCAGATATTCCAGTACATCAGGTCTCAAGGGGGGGGGGGGGGGGGAGCATTTTTTTAGGAGATAGGGTCTCGCATATGTAATTTTTTTGGGTCTTCAGTCTTAGGTCATGGGTGAAGGGTCTTGGTTCTTAGGTCTTGGGTCTTCGGTCTTAGGCCATGATCTTGAGTCAATGGTCTTGAGTCTTTGGTCTTGTGTTTTGTTTTCAGTCTTGGGTCTTGAGTTTTGGGTCTTGGGACAAGGGTCTTGCATCTTGAGCCAAGGTCTTGAATTTCGTGTCTTGATTCTGGGGTCTTGGGTCTTGGGTTTTGGGTCTTGGGTCAATGGACGTGAGTCAAGGGTCTTGAGTCTTGCATTTGGAGTCTTGGGTCAAGGGTTTCCTGGGACTTTTTTTTGGAAAATTTTGGGATTTTTTTAGAACTTTTGTCTTCTAGGTCACCGGGAGTCAAGGTCAAAGGTCAAGGTCACCCAGATCCAATATGGCGGTTGGGTGACGCCACAACATGGCGGTCGGCCGTCTCCGGCTCTGGACTCCGAGCTCCTTATGAAAAGTCGGCCAAACCTATCTACTTTGAGCGTATCTCAGTCCTTATCCATGAGGGTCTCGTCGGCGTGTTGCTGTTATACTCCAGCAGGAGGTCGAGTACAGACGTTTGCCGAGTGTTCCTCCAAAATGGCGACCGGCAAGCGGCTATGCCGTGGTGTCGATAAAGTTGCTTAGGAAGCGCAGTTAAGAAATGCTGCGCGTGTGTATACCAATTTATGTTCTCCACTCATCTCCAAAGCCAATTTTTGCTTAAACGAATATTATTAATTTTTTCCGTGGTTATTTTTAAGTAAGAACATCCCCGTGTGCAGAATCATTTAAAAGGTACAGACTTAGTGCAGTACACGTCTTCTTCACTATTACGTGATATTAGTATATGGCGACCGCAGGAAGTGTCGTAGAGGCGGGTTAACGACGGGAAGACAGCACGCCAACTCAATGACTTGCGCAAAGAAGCTATGACGAGGCGCGGTGCGCATGCCTGGTTCGCCCTTATGCAAGCGGTGTTCCGGGCAGCGGAACGACGCCACAGGAAAATCACGGCTTCTTCTTGGAAATAGTCCGTCACGGCCAATAGCTCGATAGCCAAGGCAGAGCTGAACCTGTTTCCCTGATCGCAACGCCCACCTACTTGAACTGAACAGCAAGGAAAATACCCACACGTATAGACTGGTTGTTCCCGGTCAAGTGAAACATTTCCCCGTCTTATTGGATTTTTGATTTAACCATATTTTTGCTGAGTTAAAGTTACGATGTAATCTTGTGTCCATATTTACATGGGCTACAGTTCGACGGGAAGATTTTGTAAAGTTTTTAATTCCCTGAAAATTGCGAGTAAATTAGATTTACAAACTCAACAGTTTTGTTATCAATTAATTCCCCGGCCGAGACGAGATACACTTGCAGTCTTCTGCTAGTGTTCCTTGCGACGCCACCCGAGCTGTTAGTATTGTTCTGTTCGCAAGCAAGGTGAGACACTCACTCCATGAGGGATCTGTGTGTGATCGCGACTACACTTATAGGCTATTCACGGTAAATTGAACACTTTCTAAGGCCCTGCTAAATTTTTCCTTTCAACTCATTTATACTTTTCCGTCACTTTTTAAAATGTAAACATTACAATATGGGTAATAAACACAGTATATATTTTCCACCATTCTCAAAAGTTAACGTCTGAGACTGCAATAAAATATATTTATTAGGGTTTAAAGGGTTTTGGGAGGGCCTTTACAAAATATTCAGTTGGCGAGCGAGCCGCTCGGCGCGCGTGTATTTCTACACGACTGCCAAGCGAGTGAAGTGAGTGAAGAGATTTGGACTGCTCTTAACATCGAGGTCTTGAGAGCCGATGAGGGTGAAGATAGGTGGGTATGGAGCAGCGCCGGAATGCAAGAGCGGAGGGAAACCGCCGAGAAAACCCACGGAACAGCAGCATCGTCAAACACAATTTCCACATGCTAGTAACCGGTAGCGACCCCGCAGGGAATGGAAACCCGGTTCGGCCAGGTGTGAGGCGAGTAGTCTAACCACTACACGTATCACGAAGTCACAGTGACGGAATGGAACACCCTGCATATTCTACGACATCGTTTTTCGCCCCGGCGTCCCACTTGTCGCTCTGGTTTTGATGACGTAGGAGGTACTCCGGGCAGAACAAGAAATCCCAGCGTCTGTGTAGGAACTTCCAGCAGTAACGAACTCGAGTTGGAACCATAAACTTAATATGAGGCAGACCGCTCATTCGTCTTCTGCGAGTGTACCCAACATAGACATACCTCATTCCTACACAACTGTCAAAGTCACATGTTCTACAATGATGAACGTGTTTGTTTACATTTTAATTTTTAAATGACAGGCGCTACTATATGAATAAAATACGTTAACCAGTTTAAATTTAATCGAACTACGTTACAAACCTAAAATCGAAACCATGCCGATATCGCTAGACGTGTAGGCAGTGTTGCAGTTCAACGTTGGGACACGGAGATTGGTTGTGTGCAGCCAGCGAGATCTGTCTACCTCGTCTTTAGTTTATAGTTTGAACTGCCCCTCATTGGCCTGTTCCAACGGCGCGGAGATGGCATCTGGGCGAGTAATTACGTCCCCGTGTTTCACACGTGCTAAGCCTCCTGCGAAGTTCGCCCGCGTAAGATAACAACGAGCTTGTAAGTCTGTATCGGTAGACGACCTAGGCCAGCCATGTTCTCTGGTGCGCAACACGGACATGCCGTGTTGATCGGCTGACGAGTCTCTCACTAGTACGCTAAACGCTGTGCGCTGTCATTCTCTCATTCACGTCGTCGGCTTAGAGTGCTAAAGGCTGTCCACGATCAAGTCAGCACTTTTGAAACCAACCTAGCAAGAAGTCTCTGCTTCTAGCTGCGTATATTTTAACGGGCGCACTGAGTGACATTAACCTAGTAAAGTTGGTAACTATGGAGGGAAAATGATTCCATGTCTATACGTCAAGTTAAAAGTGTTAGATAACCATTTGTTTTAACTTAAAACATTTATTTCGCTCTCTGTTTTTATAATGCGTTTAAGTGTAAAAATTAGCAGATTTGTAAAATATTTACTTTTTAAATAATTTCACTGTTTCACTTGACCGACGCATGAATAAAGTGATGAGGCCCATGTCGGTGTTAATTTTACATATGACGGAAGAATACAAAATGTACATAAAAGTAGATCTTAAAGCATTTCCTTTAAAAGAGACCAGTTTACCGTGAATATCCTTTGTCAGTTTGTCATCAGACAAATAGAGTTACAGTGCATTATCGCGATAACGATAATACAGTAGTAATAATGCAGTTTTCATTATACTCGTTCAGTGGCAATGGCGTGAATTAAATTTTGCGTAATGCTTTAGGCACTAAAATATAGGTTCCACTGAAGAAAAAACGTTAAAAGATGTATAAAATCTTAATCTAGTAAATAATCAATTTGAATATAATATTATATAATATAAAAAAAACCATTTTATTAGAATATCAAGGAAAGAATACACACTGACAATAGATACCCCTCAGTGAGATCAGTTGGAATGCAAAGTTTGGATAGCAAAATTCTGTAGCAACCTGTAAAGAAAAAAATGAGGGGCACGAGACCTGCATCGAGATAGAGCAGGCAAACGGGAGTAAACTGACTGATACGATTGGTAGCTTATATCGAAATGAAAGGGAACATACCAAGTTCAAGGATACGCTAGGAATTTATTAAAGCTGAAGCATTACACTGAAGTTGTTTTGATCAACAAGTTATGTAACTGTACAAAATATTTAGGTCTAACGAAATATCTCGATGTCTAAAAATTTACAGAATATTAAATCTAGACCAAAACCTGAATTAATTAGATTTTTAAAATAAATGTTTACATTTAATACGATGTGTTGTTTTATTTAGTAAATAGTTGAATTACAAAATCACTACACACAACTGTAATTGATATTTTGTAATAGCAACTTTGTAATAGCAACATAAAAAAATCCCCGGCTTACTTTTAACCGAATTACATCTTCCTGAAAGCTCACATTAAAATAAATATTTTGGCAAAAAATGATATTTTGTTCACATGTATATAAATTTCATCATCACAGACTTGTAGATGTTATTTTGTGAACTTTATGATAGTTATTTTTACTGATTTTTGGAGTTTATGCCCCTAAATTTTGCAAAACGTTGGCGATTTATTTAAATCGAAAAATATAGACTATATCAAGTATTGCTGTTTACATAGTTGCCAGTTTTCAAACAGCTTGCAAAAAATCTTTCTGATAAAAATGTTATGTTGTTCAAATTATGTTCTTGATTGTGTATTTTAGGAATTCGTGAACTGCGAGACCTTTCTGTAGCCCTTAAATTGTTCAGCGAAAATGCTGTGTGCACAGTGGAACTAAGAAAAAGAGCAAGGAAGGAATTAGTGCTTGCAAGTGAAAAGAACAAATTCTGCTAATAACAGTGCTTCCTCAAAATACTTATACCCCTGCTAAAACATCGTATATAGAAAGTAGACGATCTCAGTCAGTCTGTCTGTCTGTATGTATGTTTGTCCGTCTTTAATACTTCTAAGTCCCTTGAAACTCAACAGAAGTTCTTCAAATTTTCCAGAGCGAATCTTCAGGGTCAGCACATGCCAAGTTCAAATTTCAGTAAGATCAGATTACGCAATCAATAACTTTTTACCCCAAAAACTCATTTTTTAATTACTTTTTACCTAGGAAAAGTTTTGTATTAATGCATAGAGAGTATTGCATTGAGATATGAAGGTAATGGAATATATTTTTGTTTACTTTAAATGTCTAGCTTTCAATATGAGTTATTTAAGTGGGGCCACAGTGGCTCAGTGGATAGAGCGATTCTAAGTGGGACCTTAGTGGCCCAATGGATAGAGCGATTCCAAGTGGAACCGAAGTGTCTCAGTGGAAAGAACTATATCAAGTGGGGACGCAGTGGCTCAGTGGATAGAGATATTTCAAGTGGGGCCTTAGTGGCAAACACACACACACACATATATATATTCTTTATTTGTATAATAATCAAATTTCTTATCATAGTATCTGTTCTAGCCCCGTGACAATACAAATGAATGGTCACGGCCTGGGTCCCTTAGTTGTCTAATAAGCAGTGCTTGCTCGTACGCGAATGTCTCCCGATACAAATGTCCTGGGCATACGAATTTTTAATCTGGAAAATAAAAAAAGTTTACAGCCGCTACTCTTTACTATCGTGCGATGAAATATATTTAAAGAGAAACAAATGATGAAAATATTTAAGAAAAAAGTCATATTTAGGGCTTTATTATGGAGTCTTCTTAGAGGTAACGAGAAAATTACAAAGTCGCAACTGTAGTCTATCCACTGGCTTTTATGGCATGCAATAATATCCTACTATTACAAATCGGATTTGCGATAAATTCAGCTGCCCGAGATTTCATAGCTCACGCAGCCTTGGCAGGTCCTGTCGTATTTGGGGGTCCACATTTCGGTTCCATACTCATTTGAGATAACGACAAAGTTGTAGTCGTTGACAACTAAATCCCTCCGGAATGTCACTTATATGATAGCACTGCTATCTGTAGCCCTGCTTGGCGAATTATCAATACGTCAGCTAAGAGTTGTGAAGAAATATCTTTGTCGCCATTGATAACGCGACAGTCATGGAGTCAGTTGGGTGGCCCTAAATTAATAATCTTCGTGACGACAGATAATAATAGGTGGCGGCGTTGAATCGGGTTGTCGAGTTTGGTTCACAACATACCGAAAAACCTTACACTTAACTTGTTATGAGTCAGCATGTCTAAATATATACTAATAAATAAAATTAAAATGCCTGTCTTATTTCAAAATTGATACCGAAATCTAAGCGTAAATAGCTATTTAAACGATGTTAAAGCACAAATAACTGTTTTTAAATTTTTGTCTCTCTGGATATTTTTCCAGAATAGGCTCCGAAATGGCTGAATCGATTTTGATAAAACTTCCAGAGATCTTGGACTTTATTTGTATTTAAAATCTGCTCTTTACTGAATCTCTATATCTCAAATGGTTATGAAGTAAATACATTTTTTTTATAATTTTGTTTACGTTGCATATATTTTTTTTGTCAAACAATTATTGCCAAAAAGCATTATTCAAACAACAATTATTTATTTTTTAAATAATCATTGATATAATACGCATCATGTGCTACTGGTCACTTGGTCAGATCTACTGCCGCGCTGATTAAATTTGTATTCGCAGCACTATACAATTAGTGTTCAGTCCCGCTTACATTAATTTCAATGCCTGCGCAGTATTGCGGTCATTACTGCCACAGGTTATATATACTACAAGGATTCGCCTTAGCAATACAATACGGTCGTAACTGGGTAGTGTTGTATTTACCTACAGGTACCCCTTGCATATCTGCAAATTCGAAACAATTATGCTGTACGATGCCAATTACTTTGTAAGGACCCTCAAAAGTTAGAAATAACTTTCTCGTTACTCCTTCCCAAGCATGGCTTGTCGGGTTACTTCGTCTGCAAAACCGGATCATTCAGCTGAAACTTCGTTAGCTTGCTAGTTCGGTAGTGATTTTTTCGGCTCTCGGTCGCCAAGAAGAGTCGTTTCCTTACTAAGTCTAGTAGCTCCAATCGGACTTCTTCTGGATCTTTCTCTACAGTACTTTCTTCCATTTCTGGGAGAGCGTTAAGGTCTTTAGTTAGTCCCGTCATCCGTTGAAACACGAACGTTCTCCTTCTGCTTTTGTTTATTTTTCTTTCGATATCCTGGGAAATACCTCTTATTACGTCCCTTATACGAGTAGTTGTTTGTCCTACCTCCAGGATCAAAAATGGCGCGATAGACTGAAGCATTCGTTCCTTACTCTACCAAATAAACTGTGTTTACGTGCGGGTTGCTATTGAATTGATTAGGCGAATTTCGCCTTAGCCCACTTCCAGGATACAGAGGTGCTTTCGGAATTGGGACGGTTCTTTCCGTTTCTCTGGCAGGATTCGCTCTTAGTCGCGCGTTTCAATCGATTTTTAATATCTGCGATCTAAACTCGTTCAAGTTGGTAAATGATCGATCAGCCCACAGATCTCGATATCGCAGAGGCAGTGGTGACACGATTACCTCCGCAAGTTCGTCGTCACACATGGGAGCATCCAAGTGACGAGTTCGCTCGAACATTTCGTCATGGTGCTGTTCGAGTGACATACTTTTCTTAGGATCGAATCTCTCTAAGTGTGGACGAGCTCGAAGATTTCCCTGGATTCGTGTGTTCCAGTATTCGTGTAAGAACGAATGTTCTACTTCTCAACTTCCCGCCAGTTAAACACAATTGGTTTTAGACTTAAGCCCAAATGTAATAATATTTCCGCATCTTTAAGATTAAATAAACGAGCGTAATCCTCCAGTTCATTCAAATATATTACCGGGTTCTCGCTGTTTTTTTTCTTCAGAAAAAGTGGGTAATCCCTCACTCCACTGTTTCGCAGGATGATGCAGTATAGTTGCTGTA
Organism: Dryococelus australis; assembly: GCA_029891345.1. Taxonomy (NCBI): domain Eukaryota; kingdom Metazoa; phylum Arthropoda; class Insecta; order Phasmatodea; family Phasmatidae; genus Dryococelus; species Dryococelus australis. The sequence continues at coordinate 394,335,604 of CM056993.1, forward strand.
AGATTGTCTGGTGATAATGAAACTGCATAGTCTACATGATTACAGGAACTTGGCTCTTGTGTGTCTCTCGACGGAATTTGGTGGACAGATTCTTCCATCGTTCCAGAAGTTGTAACTTCAGTAAGTGTTATTTTTATAACACGTGCGTATAATTCAACAAGTTTACTTTGTAGTTCATTATTACGCAGCGACAAATCCTTCTGCGAGTTAAAACATTCAGTAGCTGTTTTATGAAACTTCGCCTCTATATGACGTTCGAAGTTAATGAGCTGATTATCTACGTCTTTCAGAATATTACTGCTAAAACTAGCCGATGGTGTAGGCGGCGTATTTTCCACCGTGGAAATACGTGTATCTAACGCCGTCATTAGGTTCTCTATGTCCAGACGAGTATGTTCAACCTCACTGACGATATATATCTCTATGGATTGAACCTGAGTCTGAATACCATTAACGTTAGTTTGTATTTCTGTAAGGTTTTCCCTTAAACTTACTAGTTTAGTTTCCACCAGCGATTGCTTTTGTATTAAATTATTCTGAACAGTATCCAGTGTATTCGCTCGGGCTTTTTGATTTTCTTTCAAACCCGCAACCGTAGTTCCTAATGAGTGCAATGACACGGACGGTAGTGATATCTAAGAGTTCGCTCACATTAGCCACACGGTTTTCTACATTTACTACATGTTAAGTCAAACTGCCATATTTGTTTTTCTGCTCTTAGAAACGAGCATCAATTTTAGCACTCAGTTCGGATGTGATTTGTTGACTTTGTGCATCCATTTTTTCACTGAGCATTTGAATCACAGCTATTAGTTCGGAATTTATTCCTAGATTTTCCTGGGACTGATCAGCAGTCTCGCCTACGTTTGCCATGATGTTGTCACTTATCACAGGTCTTACAACTTCTTCGCTGTCGCTGTAAAACTCTCCATCGATACTGTTTGAAGGCCTAGTTACTGGTGTGACCTCTATGGCTAAGGTTGTCGGAATGTGTTTCATGTGTATTTACGGCCCCACTATTCCTTAAATTAATCATAGAGCTTCGTGAAAAATAGCGCTCACCTTCCATTAAGTCTTGTCAAACACAGCAATAAACGAGTTACTTCTCTTTGGAATCACAGTTGGAATAATGACGTCATCAAACAAAGAATCCCTATCACCAATCAATTCCATCTCTATGAAACTTTAACGTGACGTGTAAAAGAACCATATTATCAATTAAATAATCAAATTACAAGCAATCTCGATTTGATCGGGCCCCGCATTTGGGCAGCCAATTCCTCTCTGTAGCGGAGGGTAAGGGGTGTTGAAATAAAACATTATTGTGATGTAAGATGATAATAGTGTGAAAACATAACACAAGGGTGCTTGTACGACTAAATTAAATTAAAGCAGTTTTAATATGTGAAGGGCGCCTTTTCAGATTGATATGTGAAGAATATCATGATCGGTATCGCTTTCAAGCGGAATAAGTAATTATAAGAACTCATGTTACACAACATCTTTAAAAATATCAGTCATTCATATGTATTATTCTGAAGAACTAGTGCATCTTAACTAAGCACTCTACATACAAAAAACACCAGACAATTCAAGTATTCTAACTTTTCTTAATAAGACGAAACAAACTATTTCTGTTGAAAAATTACAGGTTTACATTAAAATAATATTCAGTGATTAAAACGAGCAAAGCGATGATTATAAAACTGCTGCCAGTTATGTAAAATAAATGAAATGAGTTCAGTTTTAATGACTTGAAAACGATTACCATCATCCTCACACGTATTCATCCGTTTGCATGATTGCGCAATCATGTGTAACTGTCACTTTAATAATCTTGCACTGTTTCTTGGAAATTACTAATAAATTTAATGTGTAAGTGTCCGACCAGTCATAGCTGAGTCCTTTCTAGATTCACGATACCTGGTTCATTCTCTCTAGCCTCTGGGTATCTGATTAGCTTGATACTGTACTTTGAAACACATTCTTGGCTTTAAGCTGATACTGCACGCAAAATAGGATATTGCAATCTTACATTAATTTGCGACGACTAGTAGACTAGAAGTTCTAGATACCTTCGAAGCGCAGGGAACCAAAGCAGTTCTGAATAGGATTCAGGCGGACTCCTCAGTCCATCTCGTCGCCATCTAAGTAGAAGCGGTTCTCAGCAGTTGAACGAAACTCCAGGCCGATGAGACATCATCCTTTTAATCAGTTTGTGGCTCTCCTTCTCCGTCGTGGAAACTACCTCGTCCAGTCGTGCAGCCATCATCTCCAGAACGTAATAGCTTTTTACTTCTCCAGCCAAAACGTTCTACTCAAAAATGTTCCAAACCAACTCAAAGACAAAAACTCCATTCGTGAGATCGGCATTTTATATGGTTATAAAATTGTTCTCCATGTCGACACGTAGTGTATGAGAAATCTAATAGGAATTTATCAGCTTGTACGTGCTTTGAAAACAAATCAAACATTTAGTTAAAAACACACGGTAGAGTGTGGATAAACTCTGCAGTTTCACATAAACATCTTACGACGAAGTTCCATTCCTGTCATAGCATTAATAAAATCATGTTTTAAATTGAAAACATACATCGATGGACATTTTAAGGGCACGTTAATTTATGATGAAACAAGTAAGTTAAATGAATAATGAGTGAGATGATAAGTGAGGAACAACTGTAAGGGAACTCCTTACAGTGCATAATATGAAACCAATGATCATTTTCAGATTTAATCCTATTTGAACTATCATATTTATGTCTCGCCTCTTATTAATTTAATTACTTTTCTTGTTATTTTTGTTTACATACGTGTACACTGTGTTATACCTGGTTAAGTTTAACAGAAAGCATTGAAGCCTTAACTTCGCCAATATAATAAAGTCGAAAAAAAAATGAATGGTCGTTGCAAACTCGTGAGCAAGTGTTTTACTAGACAGATGCAGACATTCAGCATGTGTTTTACTAGACAGATGCCAGGACAGCAGATGCAGCATTGTTGTTTTACTACTAGAACAGATTTGACAGAGCACATTCAGCATGTGTTTTACTAGACAGATGCAGACATTCAGCATGTGTTTTACTAGACAGATGCAGACATTCAGCATGTGTTTTACTAGACAGATGCAGACATTCAGCATGTGTTTTACTAGACAGATGCAGACATTCAGCATGTGTTTTACTAGACAGATGCAGACATTCAGCATGTATTGCGCCAGGAAACAACGTATGTATCGGGTGTTTTGGACCACACCGACAATCTCCGCCAGGTTAATCCTCACAAGAATGTAAGACGAAAATGTATACACACTTTCCCGCCGAAGCGATTAATAAGGGAGCTGTGTGCCTCCACAAAATCCTAATTTTAAATGCCTCACTGTGTGACAATGAGGTGCCTACGTGTTCAGAAACACGCCGTTTGTTTTGAGAGTTAAGAGCGGATTTCTCTAACTGTTTACAACAAATTGTATAAATTTTATTTTAAAGTCAATTTAACTAGTATAGTTCAATATCAGGTTTAATTAACACCGTCATATCCGTTAGTAGCAGTAGTAACATTTTAATTCCTACACTTTCAAATATGTGCCCGATAAAATGTTGAATATTTCACGTAGCATAATTCAGAATAATAAATTATAAGGTTTCGATAAATGTTATGTCCAATGTTTAATTAATTTCAAACGTAAAAATTAAGCATGCACCAATATTATTGGAAGCGGTTTGACTGGAAGATCTGAGAGTGTGACAGCGGCTTTACAAACATCTCCGCGCCATGAGTATGTTCCCTGCTAGGTGTGGCGGGGGAAGGCGAGTGTGTGGGATATGTTATCTGCGACGGGAATCACCTTGTAAGTCGATAGATACGACATAAAGAGCATCGATATCACACACGTCCCAGCAGTGTATCCTACATCGGCGCGTATCAGCGGCCGCCAAGAGACGTTCGTCCTTGCGAGCGTTTGGATGCCCGGCTGGGGACTGCCAACACAACAGCGGCACCGTAAGTCAGAAACGACCAACACCTACTAGTTAAGGGGACTATGTACCTAAACTATATCTCTAACTGTGGGGTTTTATTACACGTGATGAAAGTACACAGATCAAACTACCTGCGTATAATCGTACTTTTCTCTTACCGCTTAAAGAAACTTCATAGGCAAGCTTTAAGAATGCGATATTTGGCCACTTTCGCAATTTTTTTTCCATTATACACTTAATATGATAAAAGTAAAAATATAGCGATATAGACAATAGTTTATTTAATCCTTTTTAGCAAAACCTCGGATTTCCAGAACATTTATTTACCGAGACAAACGTTTAGGCGCAAACAACGATTTGACAGAAATCGTTTCAATACATAGGACCCTTAACGTTACAGAGGTTCGTTTTATTTTGGTGGATGAGCGGTTAGCCTGCTCGCCTCACAGCAGTGTAAACCGGGTTCAATCCCCGGCCGGGTCACTCTCGGATTTTTCGTCTGTGGGAGTCGTGCCGGACAATGTCTCTGGTCGGCGTGTTTTCTCGAGGGTGTCCCGTTTTCGACGCCCTTTCATTTCGGCGTTGCTCCATCTTCTCAACCACCCCCATTGGTTCTAAAGATCTCGCTGTTAAGAATCTCTTCACTCCACTTCCAGTCTCAAAACGTTCCGTAGAGTGGCCTCAACTTCCAGTTTCAATTTTGCACGCTTTTACAGGGCGAACACAGGCTCTACCCTAGCCGAGTATAAGAAGGATCTTACTATAGGCTGTTCACGGTAAAGTTGCTTTTTCCTTTCGGCCATTTGGTATCCTTTAATCACCTTTTTAAAATAAATATTGTCATGAAAGTAATAAACACAGTATGTATATTCCATCGCACTCGGAAGTTAACGTCTTAGGCTAAAATAAAATATATTTATTGACTACTATTCCAAATGAGAGGGCTTTCAAAAGTGGTCACTTTACTGTGAATAGTGTATAACCTACTGTGCGTGCGTAATTCTTATGCGGTCCTCATGTTTATTTCGTTCGTTATGAAAGCTTTCTAAAGATTTAATAGCGTAACTTGTATTGAACAAGTAACTAAATCTGTATTTATTAAACGTCATTTATTAGTAAGTGAACTGCTTTAAACCACAATTGGCTCATTATTTCGCCGTGGATGTGGTATGGACGTCGCTACATTTCTACATTTATCTAGGGAGTTCCAGTTTATAGCGATGTTTGGGTACGCTTAGAAACAAGGCAATTAAAATGTTAATCTGAATTTACAAATGATTTCGAAACTTTTCTATTTTTATGCATAACCCAACAGTGCACAGTGTGAAGGTACACCTCACAGTTATTTAAATTAATTTCATCTCATAGTACATAGTTCTATTCTTAAGAAATAATGGCTGTGGTAAATAGGTGAGTTATAAAACAAAGGACGAAATGTGAGTGGAGGAATTGTTTGTTTGTACTGCCAATAGACGTTTAGCTTACTTCCTGTATCTATTCAAAAAGATCGCCGTATGTTTCAGTTTTGGAGTTGTTGATCTGCTGCCCAGGGCAATGGAATTATTAAGTAAAAAAGTTTCGAATCTTATGAAAAATTTAAGTAAGCGTATTTTCCTTGAGTGAATGAAGAAGTCCGACGAATTGAAAAAAATGTCCGACGATGGGACGTTATTAGTTTTGTGGAAAGGCCGCGCCGACGTCCAGAAAATATATCGCAGTTCATTATCAATAAGGATGCTGCAAGATTCATCCGACTATGGCGAGGTAAAAGCCGACTATGGCGAGGTAAAAGCCAACTTGGCGAGTAAAGCACTATGGCGAGGTAAAAGCCGACTATGGCGAGGTAAAAGCCAACTATGGCGAGGTAAAAGCCGACTATGGGAGGTAAAAGCCAACTATGGCGAGGTAAAAGCCAACTATGGCGAGGTAAAAGCGACTATGGCGAGGTAAAAGCCAACTATGGCGAGGTAAAAGCCAACTATGGCGAGGTAAAAGCCGACTATGGCGAGGTAAAAGCCAACTATGGCGAGGTAAAAGCCAACTATGGCGAGGTAAAAGCCAACTATGGCGAGGTAAAAGCCGACTATGGCGAGGTAAAAGCCAACTATGGCGAGGTAAAATGCCGACTATGGCGAGGTAAAAGCCGACTGTGGCGAGGTAAAAGCCGACTATGGCGAGGTAAAAGCCAACTATGGCGAGGTAAAAGCCAACTATGGCGAGGTAAAAGCCAACTTATTCACTACGTTCGGCGACGTGTACTGATTAATACTTTCGTAATGGATGGCTAATTTAAACTGATCTGTCTGTAAAGGAACTTGATAGGGAGTATTATTCATATTGTACAAGTTAAGTTCAAATAACTCTCTATGAAGAATTGTGTCTGAGAGGTTGCCAAAATGAATACTAAATAATCTTCCAACTGAGCTACGTCTTAACAATCAACTAAAATCTTCAAGACTGTAAAGAAGTAATGCGATTACAAAAATTAGCATTTACCACAAACTTTCTACCATGTGTTTGGCATCCTATATGCCAGGTCTAGATGTGCTTTATCTGGAGTAACTAATAATAAAATCAAGTTCTTTATTACACTTCTAAATAAATAAAATGCTCTATCGAAACTTCCAAGTGTGAGGCGACTGGGAAAGACCAAAGCGACCTCACTCGTAGCTAGGGTTTTTTACAATCACAATAAATCTATTTTCCTTTCCCCCTACACCTGTGGCTAGGAATTTCCTTTCCCCCTACACCTGTGGCTAGGAATTTCCTTTCCCCCTACACCTGTGGCTAGGAATTTCCTTTCCCCCTACACCTGTGGCTAGGAATTTCATTTCATTTAAGAAAAGTTATGTGCCAAAATTTTCTGTACATTTTAATTTCTACCAACAGTTTTTTCTTGTCACAAAAATGCAGTACATTATAATAATGTCACTATTATTTTGTCCAGCTGAACGGCAGTATCGCCAACATTATCAAAGAAGTAACTGGCATCGAGCGCAACTTGCCCCCCCCCCCAACCCCCCACGTAAAAGAACAACTGGACAGTTCCTTCAAATTTGAGGACGCCGAGAATTTTGCAGACATAGCGCGCCTCCACACAAGGGTCCGCAGCTCGCGGAAATTCACGAACTGCAAACCGCCGTCCAGGAAATGCAAAGGCGAAACTCGCCACTGATCGCACAGGGGCAGCTCCCAGGCGAATTTCGTGGCGATGGCCCACAGCAGGAAAATAGGGCTCCACAGAAGTTCGCCACCGTTTTCCAACCAATCTCAACACACACGACGTGAGCATTTAGAACGAGCAGGCAGACTAATTTCTACAATTATTTCCACAAGTTTTGTAACAATCACGTTGCATGCAATGTTAAACGCGAGACGCATTAAAAAAGAACCCGAGCTCATTCTGAGGCTGACTAGGCAACGCTATACTAGAGCTAGGTGTGCTACAGCTTAGCACATTGCACAAACCCTATAAAATTACTAACTAAACTCTAACATATTACACAATGCTAAAATAGAATAAGTATTATACAAAACATATTAAAAATGGCTGGCCGGCCTAACCGTATATAACATAGTAACCACTCATAAGCGAGCGCCCAATTCAAAATTATCAACCACTTCATACCTTTATTAAGTGACAACTCACTCACTCATCACACTATTTCCTCCTAAATACAGATTAGCATTCTAAAAAGCCACCACGATATTTTTTTGATTATATATTTTAATGTGTTTGAAGATTTATTTCAAATTAATTTGTCTAATGAAGTGGAAGTGCTGCTGAATTGTTTCTGAAATTGTTATGTTTGTTCCAATGGTAATTGTCTTCTTGTCTTGTCATATCTACATTTATTTTGCATTTTTGTCAGTTTAAAAATACGACGTTTAATTAATTTAAAAATAAATGCTTTTACTTGTGTTCCAGTAGTTAGACGATTTTGTGAGTTGATAACAGAGAGAGATCTTTCGTCTGCTTCCAGAAGTGTGTCAGACATCCTTAATCCTATTTAATTAAACTCATACTAGGGCCATTCAAGTAAATATTACTCCTGTACTCTGAGACTTCCACCTATTTCTAGTTATATGTTTTTTTTTTTTGTATTGTGAGCTGTGTGGTCCGGTGTGCAGCGAGGGTGGGACACTGGAATGAGTTCAAGTGTATGCCGGGCTATAAGAGTAAACATAACTACTTCGAAACCCCTACCTTACCTATATACAAGTCTGCATCTGGATAGTGCAGTCTCTCTCAGACTGGCTATCCCAAACTGGCGGCCTAGAAAACAGGTTTTCTATTGTATATGTTGATGATGCACACACTTTCACTCGGCACAGTCACTCACAGCAGTAAACATTTTTGTGCGTTTTTCAACAATTGTATGGAAACTAATGATATCAAATTGTCTTGTGCAACTACAAGTAAAATATTTTATCTTCGCAATACGGTGTTTTTTAAACGCCAAAATAATTCATGGTTGTCTATGTAAACAGTACACAGTACATAGTACACAGTACAAATTACACAGTACACAATACACAGTACATAGTACACATTACACAATACACAGTACATAGTACACATTACACTGTACATAATACACAGCACACAGTACTTGCTTGTTAAAATTAAACTTAATTTTTATACATGCCACAGAGACGTGCTGTGAAAATTTGCTCTAATATACTTGTACCGTTACAGAAATTATTCTAGCATCTACTTCCCAACTCATGATTGTTTGTAGAAGTTAAAGTACAGTGTGTTGAAACAGACTCCTGTTTTGCATGTAGCACATTTGTCAGTTTACTCGTAGTTTATTCTATATATAAGACGTATGACGTAATTGGAATTACAAACGTGTTACGCCTCTCCGCAAGTGGGTATAAAATGTGTTTCATGACTAAATATGAACACTATTGCAGCAAAATAGCTTATTCCCTGATGCCTTCCTCAAATTTATTTCGGGTAATACATGAAATGTGATGCAGTCGTATTAAGCGAGTATTTCAAATGTAACCATTTATTCTGTGTTCCAAGAAAGCGTTATTCCACAGTCGTAGGTTATGTAAGTAGTTATTTTTAAATGTAGCAGTGGTTTTTGAAATCGTGTTCTTGTAATTTCAACAGAAAAATACTTGTGCATGTTACGTAAGCATCACAAATGACAGCTAACAGTAAAGTTCATTTGTCATTGTTCTCTGAAGTGAGGCTAGAAAACGACTATAGCAGTTGTTGATTAGATTACAGCGACTAACTATTACGCAGAAATTTTAATGATGACACAAGTACATACTGCCCAGTCTCGGATAAGTTAAATTTAATAATGAAAACTTTAATAATAATAATTAAAAGACAAAATTATCTTCAATTACGTTGCATTTATCGAAATAGGTTCTGATTGGCACACGTGGTGGAGCCTCTCTAATTTTAAGAAACGAGTATATGCTGTGGTGTATAATAAAGTGGATGCGTGGAAATTCTTCAAGTTTAATAATTTTATACAAAGAATAACGCAAATTATTCTAAACCAGGTAGTAAGTATTGCTCTTAATATCTCAGATGACAGTAATAATGCTAATGTTTTTGTTCACGGTGTAATGTAACAAATAATAAATAGTGCATGTCTCGTGCGAGTTTCTTGTCCGGCTAACACTGCAGACGTTTGAATCTAAATAAGGCACCGCATATATGCGACCACCGATAAGAACTTATCAAACCTCTAATTCTGCTATACAACCTGGCAGAACCTTACGAAAAAGTTCAACTGCCTATAAGTCAATATACTAAATACAATAACTAGATACTAAATTACTACTGTCAGCTCTGAATGCCTCAAAGATTTGATCAAATGGATGAAGCAATTTTTGAGACTAGAAGGATGAGCGGACAGATTATATATTCAAATAGAACCATGCATTAAAAAAAATACTTTCAATTAATAACATACTTGGATAGGTTTAATTTACCAATCAACAACTCATATACAGATTGATAGTGACACTTGCTAGCCAATATTTACGTCTGAATATGGTAAAAATGTCAATGAGAGTTTCATTATCATACTGAGTATTCATGGTGAAGTTTTTGCAAACTGAAGAAAGGATAATTTAAAAGTGGTGGATAATAACACTTCTGAGTAAAGGGAGCTGCACGCTGTTGAGATTGTTCATACTTACCTGTAAATGAAAATGCTGATCGTCGTAGGCATAGCATCTAGCCGAACCAGCACACGTAGAATCAAAATCTTAGACGTCTCTGCTACCGTAGTTGTTCCTATTCTATGTATAAACTTCTTCCTTGAATAAAAAGCTCACGGGCTTATATGTGCGTACTACAGTCTTAGCACACTCACTTGATACGAACGCGGAAGGCGGATCATACCTAGAATTTAAAACACGACTGTCACCCAAACACAGGCCTCTTCTTGACTTGAAAACCTTACCACGTCTCCGTGACAACGTACATGCCTGGTTTTGTTGCAATTCGGACTCGTTTAGCAATAAATTACTTCAAAATACTAGCTGTGTGGTGATCACCCAGATAACAATAGCCCTAGCGAAAAATACAATATGGCTTTGTCTTCTTTAGACAATCTAAAACATTCGCCGAGAAACTAAACGCTTTCAACAATCTCGTTTTAAATAAACAATTTCTCTCATAGGCTAGCTAGTATCGCCTCACATAGTTAGAAAATACAATTTTGCACATAGCAAATTGTTGACAGTTTTCTCTGTGAAGTAAAACTTAATTTCTTTGCCAGTTCTTATTCTGGGAAAAAGAAGAAAAAAAACCTTCTCATTACGTGTAAACAAATGGAACTGGCAGTTCTGATGGCTGATAAACTTCTAACCTACATGAAATACCCACTGTCAAAATAAATAAACAATTCTTACTGCATCGACATATGATTTTTAGGTTAAGTAAACAAATGTACAACCTCAAATTACATACGACTGGTATCTTTGATCCAGACCATCAAATGATGAAAATAATATTAAAATAAGTATAAGTTTTTTCATGTGTTACAACGGCTGGGGGAAAAAAGGAGCTCGATATTGCTAAAAAAATTATAAGATTTTTTTTCAAGATAAATGGTCGTTACAAAGTTGCAAACAGTAAAAAAAATATCTTACTACGTTCTATTTTGGGATAAGGTCCGTGTTTTTTAAGTTAAACTAATAATTACTTTAGATTTTAAAAAGAGTATACCAGAACAGACGATGTAATGCAAATGTATAAATTCGTTATGATAAGTAAATAAACGAGGTTTTATCAATTAAATTTTCTGCGATCTAATAACTTGGCCAGCTTTGCTTGTGATACAGATATTAGTGGCAGAAATTGTTTGGACATAAGTTAGATTTGAAACTATGGTGACTATTACTTACAGTGCTGTTACGACCACACAGGAAGTGAAAATTTGTTTTATAATCAGTATTTGCTGCACGTTTTAAACTTAAATAGTTATTGTTATTTTTAGTTTGAAGCCAATTTTATTCGGCTGTTTAGTAGGCGTGTGTATTTAGTCATTTACTGGCACTAAATACACTAACATGAGTGGAAAATGCAACACTAAGAAGGAAACATGCAAATGAAACAAAACTCACAGGAAATGGCAAGCGTATGATGGCATTATGTAAATTATTATAATTCATGAATGGCTGCGCATGTACCATACGTAGGGCTACCTGTTTTATTATAATTCAAGAATGGCTGCGCATGTACTATACGTAGGGCTACCTGTTTTATTATAATTCAATAATGACTGCGCATGTACTATACGTAGGGCTACCTGTTTTATTATAATTCAAGAATGACTGCGCATGTACTATACGTAGGGCTACATGTTTTATTTTTTTGCGAAAAGATTTGCGCTCTGGCTAGACTTCGTTATCCTACGTCTATACTTGCATCTTCCGTCTAGCTGTTGGTCGCCTGTCTTCATGAGAAGACAATCTTTTACATTATCGAGACAATCAGAATTAAGGTTCTTCGATTCTGACCGTTCGTGATCAGCGAGTAGAAAGATAAGATACGTAACATTTCAAATGATCCAATCACGAAAGTGGTTCTGAGCTAAAGTGCTGTGTAACACAGCTTGTCCTGAAATATTTTTTTCCGAGAAACAGGTGGCCCTGATTTATACGCGTAGGCAGCAGCGGCTGTGAACTGACGTGTATAAGTGGATAGACTAAATATCGTTCAGGATCAACGCAAGTACAGATGTTCATCGTCAGTTAGTTGTAAATGTTTGTTACAGAGTCAGTGTGCCCCCCCCCCCCCTCGTTGACGTTGGAAGGCGACTTTAAAGTGGTCTCACTAGTAAAATAATTTAAACGCTTCAAAACCACATGCTTGACGTTTTTTTGACTTGAATAAGTCTTTAAATTTGCAACCATAGTGTGAGACAATCTAGAAAATCCGATGATAAAATCGGGGGATAAAGTTTGGAATTGCAGCTCCGAATATATCGTCTACATTCAAAACTCAGTTATACCACTCAATTGCCAAAGGATCAAATAATTTGTTACGTTGAGTGAGGACTGCGAAGCATCACGCCTGGCCGGAAAAGGGGGGGGGGGGGGGTACGCAATTTTGAGTTCGTTTCGTTGCGTCTCATAACTTCTGTGTAGTATAACTTTTGACTAGGAGAAGCTACGACGCTCGTTTATGTTTCAATCGACAGCTCTCATCGAGATCAAGTGATTGCGTGTACAAAAAAAAGAGCGTGTGGAGTGGTTATGGTGAAACTATATGAGTTTAATGTAAAAAAATTAAGAAAACTTAACACAATTTCGGCCTATACTCGTCAAAAAGCCAAGTCGAAATATAGAAATCGTATACGGTTGGAAAGAGCATCTCAAAAGCAATCCAGTGATACCCATCAAGCACCATATGAGTGAAGCGGTGCCGGGAACGTAAAAAAACCATCAAGGCATCCGAGCACGTCAACGTAGACGTATTCGCGCAAAACAAACGGCCGTGTCTCCAACACAGCCAAACCCAATTATTTTTGTTGTAATTGTAAGCCATAACTACAGGTTTCAATACATCAATGCAAATTCTTTGGCACCGATGCTGGCTGCATAGGTCTTGTAGCAGTTTTTCTTTAGCTGCACCTTCTATGTTAACAGAGATAATTGTAAACTGTGGCCCTGAAAAGGGCTCAGATATTGATGTTTCTGTGTGAAAGGATCAGCCGCCAGGTTATTTCGAATCATTCCATGACGTTGTCCAGGGTATGCCCGATTGCCAAACTTCGCAATCTTCGGGGAGGCTCCTTTCTTGTACCACTGAGACTTTACCACCTGGCCATGACAAGGGATGGTTGACATGGAAGTCTCTGAATAGCTTGAGATCAGGAGTGAGCAGGTCCGAGGTTAATATGGCAAGATGGGTCTACGCTAAGGACGACATCAAGTGTGACTGTGGAGAAGACCAGACACATGCTCCAGTGTCGACTGTGTCCAGTCTTCTGCATGGAACATGACCTATATCAGGCCTCGGAAAATGCATTGCAAGTGGCCAAGTTTTGGTCCAACAGTATTAGATTTTTATTACTGTGTAAATATGTATGTTTCTGACACGAGAATAGTAATAATACAGCAATCTGTTCATAAATGATACACCACTGTCCTAATAGTTTAAAACACTGTTTTACACAAGAAAAAGTATCGAAAAGAGAGTGTTTTTCGCTCATGTTGACAGTTTCCAGCGACCACACTCATGTTTCAATAACCAAATTTCCGACTGACCAACAACATATTGACTTAAATTTCTGTTTTGAAATAAAAAATTACGTTGAAATATTCCATAGGTTTTGAAATATTACAATGGGCACGACTGCTTACGACGAATTGTTTTAATATCACTTCATTTGTCAGGGCCTGCGATATTTGAAAGACTACTGTCAAATCTGGTGGAAAATGACTTCTCCTGGGACATTTTGAAAAATGTATAGTATGTGATCCTACTGAGCAAGTTTTTCAGTTCCTTGCCAAAGTTTCTTGCATAGAAGAAAGCAGTGTAGACGTCGTATCATCAGTTACTTGTTAGCTTTCCGCGTTATCTGTTAATGTGTTAATGCGTTAATGTGTGATTAGTTCAGCAAGTTGAGCTAGGGATACAATTGATTAATTGCATCAAAATAGTGTTTTCATATTTGTGTTGGTGATTGCTCGTACAATGATTACATATTAGCCAAACACTATGCACCGAGCCAGATTCCCAACGTCAGCAGGGTATTAAATACCCAAAACAATGATTCAAGGTGCGCATGCAATTTATTTTTGGAGGTAACGCGAAGCGTAACACATCAGCGAAACTGGGAGTTTCCCCATAAATGATTGTCATGTATAGCCTATTTATACTGAAAAATAATGTATTTGTGTTTTGCAGTTTAACATATTTCTGTACTATTGTCTCATAAAAACATGTTTAATTGTAAAACAATTGAACTTAACATTAGCTTTGCTGCGTTTGTTTCAAAACTTATTTTATTTCTTTTGAAATGACATGGTCTTTTCCATTAAAAGCAGAGGCATTAGAATGTCTACATTCCTGCCACAAAATTCTCCATCACAGGGGATAAAAACACGGGTAAGGTATTGGCATATTTATTACATATTTTGGTTCTGTTCTGATTTTAATGCCATTTAAAAAACTATAACTTTTATATTTCCAAAGACTGAGTGTCATGTGCGCGCGTGTGTGTGTAACGAACTTTCCCTGCCTTACTTACGTAACATATTACATAATCAGTAGATGACAATGCCAGTGAAAATATTTCCTTTGTGATTACATAATCGTATCGTACAGGCAAAATGTGACACATTTTCGTAGTTGCAAGTTGCAGCTGATGAAAGCTGCTATCGGGCTAGTATTAAAACTCCCCCCCCCCTTCCCCTACACACAAGAGGTGATAGACTGACGTCGATAACTACAAAAGAAGATTAATTTTATCACTGACGATGTAGTATGTGTGGCGATGGGTCCCGCAACACGTTAAGCTGGTGTTAAATTATAGGTGAGACAGACTTACGTCTCCTACATTGACTCCCGAATTCCTAACAGAAGTCTGAGGCGTATGATTCATGCAAGTTTCACGTTTGTAGGCAAGTAACCACACACACTTTCAATTTTCGTAACGGTTATTCTTAAAGAATGTACGTTTGAGGGCGTTTCCCCAAGGTAACATTTTCTGCCATTAAAACGACGTATTTCAAACGCATCCTTAAAATTTTTATCTCAGCCCAAGATTTCGAGGTTTTGTATGATGTTAACATCCCCATCTACCCGACCCCCAAATTCCTTAATGAAAAGGCGTTTCGCTTAGGAATAGGTTTTATTGAAAAAAAAATCAAAGTTTGTTTGGGGCAACCAAATTAATTGTTTGTCCAGGAGGAATCAAACATTTTCTTGTTGAAACCAAATTGTTTTGTTATTCTTGTTTGATAGCCATATACGTAAATCTTTGATTGGTGCAACTAAATATTTGTGTGACTATGTAGTTTACGGTTTCTGTAATAGAAAAAAGCGAGACAGCACTGAGATTCGGACCGATAACATTGGGACATTAGGAGAGCTGACCAGCGAAATATTCATTATTTATATTTTTTACGAATTGTATATATATATATATGCCATAATCTCAATTACAATTTTCTTAATGTACTGATAAATGAAACAATAATACTTACAGAAAATTAAACAAGAATTACGGAAATGTCATAGCTTTATTAATTTTGAGGTACGCTTATTAAAACTTATTTTTTACAAATAATTATAAACTGTTACAAATATATAAAAAAACTCTCTATTTTGAGCAATTTTTAAAAATTACAAAACTATTTCATACCATCATTTGAAATACTTAATTCCTAAAGTAACACATACTACCCTGTCTCATTTACCCTGAATTATCTCATTTACGCGAGTGAGTTGATTTTTATGATTTGTACACCGAACGAACACTACAGATGTGATTTTGAAATGCCACTATGCAAAAACCAAGAGATCAAAATAAAATTTTAAGCGAGGAAATAGTACTTACAATCAGTGGCGTGTGGCGAACTGTTGCAATGTAAGCGTTGGCGTTAGCTATGTGCTGTACCCTGTTGCTTGATAGTTTACGCTTCCGCCACTGGAACGCAGTTCGGCAGGAGAGGCCACAGGACGTGTCTATTGGGCCTCTAGTGAGTTCTCGTAGGCTCCACGGTGGTCAGTGGTCCCTGCTGCGGGCACCGATAATGTACAGCAGCGATCAAGCACCAGCTTACCTTGCAACACTTCACCACACGCCCTTAGCGACCTAAACTGAAATAATTACTAGCGAAATGTAAATCTTTTAAGTGCATTGAATTTCTTACACATGTCACGTACATGGACAACTATTTCAATTTTTACAACTTTTTTTTTGTTTCTTGTTGAACTTGTTTTATTGGAATTGTTTACATCATTACTGAGCATCAACACATGTACTTAACAAACACTTCTATCTTCCTTATTGTCACTCAAATTGTAAACATTATCTTGAGCTACAAATTTCGACGAAGGCAATCTAATAACTCGAACATTCAAACAAATAAATGCCACTACCGGACTAAGTTGAGTTTGTTGCTGTCACAAATTCTGTAATATCACATAGTTGCAGACAAAGAAATGCTTATTAGTTCCAAACTAAATAATAGTTTGATTCTACCTCAGTATCTACAATGTCTACGGCAATCAAACCGACTAGTTGAACGTACTTGCGAAATGGCTGTTTGTACTAAATACATTTAAGTCATGTTGGGAGAATCAAATAAGTGTTCGTCTTAGACAGATTATTTCTAAACACTTTATGTGTTTCACGAGAACGGATCCGTGTTAGTTCCGTGAACACAATATTGTTTAGTGTTAGCAAATACATCTCTAGTAAGTTGATTTACTATCTGAAACCAAATATTTCTTTCAGTGTGCGGTACATATCAAACTGTCATATGTAACAAATCTCCATCCATTCAAAAACCCTTATTAAGTAACTTATTATTTCACCCTATCTGTAGTTCACCTCTGTATTTGCTATGGGTATGTTAACAGGATATTTATTTATTTCATTTATTATTTGTTTGTGGCAGATATAAGTATTTTATTTACCCCAGTTATAATTAATTTTACTAATTGCAAGTTGTTTTAACATCAGAAAACATATTTTCATGTAACTATGTTTGCAAGTCATACTGTTTTCATTCACAAAAATATTTTTACGTGGGCCGCTTTGCATAGAGGAATTTTTTAATTGGTTGCTATGGTAACACAAGATGTATGTGTAAGATATGACGTAGCCGTCTCGTGATTGGCACGACCGAGTGGGTCGTTGGCCTGCGAGGAAGTTTATTTTGATGGTTAATTGTCCGAGTCCCGTACAGAAGTGCAGACTGCCGGGAGGGCGAAGACGGGTAGTATCTGAAGAGGCATAATTAAGTCTGCACGCGGCTACCTACGCCGATTATATTTAAAGCCAAGTTGGAGCTCCCTACCGCAATTGCGCCTGGTACGGTAAAGACAATTAGCCTCGATAGCCTGGCAAGGGGAGATCAAGTCCCACGACCAGCGGCTCCAGCTACAGAAGATATCGAGAGATGCGCCATCGGTCATGATTTGTTTTGAGCTAAGTATACTCAGTTTTCAACACATAATGAATGGTTTTTGAGGAATTAATCTGGCTTACGTTACGCCATCTTGGATCGTCATTTTTGTCAAAGTTGCTGTATCCTACATGCTTACAAGGCCCTGAACTGAGGTCTCATGTTATCCCAACTGAGTTGTGAGAAAATTATTTATAAATTTAATTTACACGTTTTGAAAAAAATAAATAACCTGATACTTAAAAAAAATTTTGAATTGCAAATAAAACATAGTTATTACCACGCAAAGCATAGTAAATTTCGAAGCCAATAAAGAGCTGCTACATATTGCTTAGTATTTGCACAAATGTCACTTTAATTCATGATGTTTCAGCCGAAATATTTTTTCAATTAAATCAAATTTACTTCCACTTAAATTTCTGTGAGTTATCATTCGGTTAGTTGCTAGTAGAAGTTTTTGGTTTATTTTCTTCCTACTGTCTCTTGTGAGTTGTATGTATCCTAAGGAGATCTGGCTGTGGCAATTGTTCCTGAACTACAAACATCTTTGGTAAGTTACATATGTGGTAAGATTCAATATGGTGTTTCCTAATGTGTGTTACGCCACGTTCTGTCTACTACACAATTTACACTTCTAGTAATTAAGTGAACCGAAAATAGTGGATTCAGTGTCTTAGTGATCTCTGCATCAGCAAGGTATATTAAAATAACTACTTAATAACAAAATGGTATGCTTTCATTAAACTTTTCAGGTGACATTATGTCACGAATAAAAAGTATACCGAGGTCAGAAATAGAATTTCAATACGTCTCAACTGATTTATTGATAGCACATTAACAACGATCAGAAGACAAGAGCAAGAACTGAAAAACGCCGTTACATGTAAAAATATTATACAAGTTTATATTATTTGGAATAATTTTTTTCTTCGTTTTAAGAAGCTGTCCCTTTAATAAATAGAACAAAATCATAGATGCTTCGAATAGTGAAAATCATTTTACTAACGCAGTAAAAAAATTTTTTAGAGGATTTTTTATTTTTTTTTCCCCGGAAGCAGCATCCTACCGGACCCAATTTTTTTAAATGTGTTATCTTATCTCAAACACAGTTGACAAGCACATATCTTCCTGAAACTACTTCAGTATGCTGATAAGGAGTGGATGTCAAAGTTACACAAAGTTTATATAGAATGTTCACGGTAAAGTGAGCAGTTTTGAAATCAACCTTTGAAAAAAAAATGTCACGCTTACACATTGGCATACAAGCTCCAAGTTACGTTGGCAGCGAATTAAGGGAAAATAGTTCCAAGTCTTAACATTTTATTGAAAGTGTAATGTTAAAAATTATGGCATTTCATAATGGCGTTTATGTGCTCTGTACACACTTGAGAGAACAAATTGGCCTATTAGGTACACATTTAAGCTCCGAACAATTTCAAATTTGCTCTTGACTGGCGCATGAATAACGTAATTAGGTCAGTGACCATGTACATACATGTTACTTGTAGCGGAAAGATACAGAACGAGAAAAAAAGTAGATCTTAAGGGGCCTCCCTAGTCGCCATATCTGTTTCATTCTAAGCAGTAGTGTCTAATTTAAAAATAAAACCTATGGAATATTTCAATCTAAATCTTTATCACAGGCTGGACATGAAAGTCACTATTTTGTCGCTGATTCGTAAGTTTGGAACGCGAATGTGATTGTTGGACAGTTCCAAAGTCAGCGAAAATGTCTGTAAGCTGTCCGCTGTTTGTGACACGCATATGAGAGCGGAGTAGAGCGAGGTGAGAGTGGAGCAGCGCCGTAATGCAAGGGCGTGGGAGACCTCCGAGAAAACCCACCGACCAGCGGCATCGTCCGGCGCGATTCACACGTGCGAAGGAAATCCTCACCGATAAACGTACCACATAAAAATATGCATGCTTCTGTAATACGATGTTTTAAACTACACTGTAAAAATTGTTCTGGTAAACTCCTTAAACTGCAATGGAAGTTATTAACCTATACACTGTATGGTAATAATACCACACATCAAGCTGCAGATGTAGGAATGTTTACCGTCGCTACTAGACAAAGTTGGGAACTTCCCTATGCATTTGACTGTTTCCTGAGCAAATGTAGGAACGCTACAATCAATGCACAGGGGAAAACATTACCATCCCTGCTTCCTCACTAAACGTATACACTGGTATGGTAAATATCCGAGTGTATAGCGACAATGCTGTGCCTTTTATGAACAGATTTCTGTATTACAACCCTATAGTCACCGCTTAGAATTCCGAGGAAACAGAAGGCGTGCGAAGCTTGTTGATGATATTTGATATCATCGTCTTTATGCTTTCTTACAGCCGGGCGTGAGACCTCGGGGAGTTAAGGTACTCCTGGTATAGGCTGTTCAAGATAAAGTGAGCACTTTATGCTTTCTTACAGCCGGGCGTGAGACCTCGGGGAGTTAAGGTACGCCTGGTATAGGCTGTTCAAGATAAAGTGAGCACTTTAGAAATGAACCATAGAAAAAAGTCACTGCCCCTGCATGCATATATGTTAATGAGAACACTGAGTGACATTCGCCCAGTAAAGTTGGTAACGATGGATGGAAAGTAGTTCCATATCTTAACGTCGAATAAAACGAGTTAGGTAACCATTTATGATAACTTAAAATTATTTCTTTCGCTTCCTTTTTTTTAATGAATCGAAGTGTAAAAATTATCACATTTGTAAAATATTTACTTATTAATAATTTTATAATTTCATTTAATCGACGCATTAATAAAGTGATGAGGCCTATGGCAATGTTAATTTTACATAAGGCGGAAGAATACTCAACGTGTATACAAGTTGATACCAAGCAGTGCTTTCAAATGTGCTCATTTTACCGTGAACAGCCTATATGCAAACATTATTTGTTTTCTTGTCATAATTTCAGTTTCAGAAGTACTATTGGAAATGTTTATAGAAAATGTAGAATCTTCTAAGGGCTGTTCGCGGTAAACTTAGCCCTTTTGAAAATCCTGCTTAAGATGTACTTGTATGCACGTTGTATACTCTTCCTCCGTATGTAAAATTAACACTGACATGGACCTCATCACTTAATTCGTGCGTCAGTCAAGTGGAACTGTGAAATTATTACAAAAGTAAATATTTTACAAATCTGCTCTTTTTTACGCTTCGCTACATAAATAAAACAGAAATCGAAAGGAATGATTTAAGTTATCACAAATGGTTACGTAACACTTTTAATTCGACGTTAAAATATGGAGCTATTTTCCATCCATCGTTACCAACTTTACTGGGGGTATGTCTCTCAGTGCGCCCGTTAAAATATTTCCAGGTCGATTTCAAAAGTGCCCGCTTTATAGTGAACAACCATTATTTGTTTAATAACTTTGTAGCTAATTTCCCTCTGTCTGTTAAGGCATAAACTTATTGACAAAATATAAATTAAATATGTTCTCGACTCTATACGACCAGTAGATAACTGACTATGAAAATTAAGCACAACAAATGTTTAACAACTCGTAAACTGAAGTTTTTTTTTATAATCGTACATTGCCAGTAAGTACTCTGAATCTGAAATTATTGTGACAGGTGAAGCAGAGCATTAAATTTTTTTTATCTCAGAGCCTTCTTAAGAGCCCGTGTCACCCGCCATATTGGATTTCTAATTTATTTCATCCTAATTCAATTTTAGGAGGATTTATTGGAAAATATTAAAATAGAAGCTTAGATAATTACTTCACCTCTCATTGCTGACGTAGTGTATTAACTACTAACGTATATTTATTCAACAATTAATTTAATCCTTTAAGGACTGCAGAAATTTACTGGCAATGAGGACAAGATATAAGTGAGCTGCCTATATTTTACACTTCAGCAATATCAATTGTGTTGGTGAGTGTATTTTCACATACCATCGCCCTATTGGTCCTGGCTATACCGGACATACTTGCTGTGCCCTGCAACTTTTATTATTGGCTGGCCGTCGACCAATGAAGTCGCGCGTATACTGTGCGCCGATTAATGTGTCGCGACGGAGTTAACATACTTTACAAACCATCGCGTTCCTTTGAGAAATTGTTAACAGTGTTATTCTCACCAAATGAAATGTTGACTAATCGTATTTTTTTTTTTTTTTTTAAATTTCGTTCCGATATTGTCTAGTGAATTGGTAAAACAATAAAAGTGTGAGATTTGTCTCCAAGAGAAAAGCGATTTCCACATAAACATAGCCCTGTATATATACGTGCATACTCCTCAAAGGGATAATTTGCACGAAACTATGAAATGTAATGCTTATATAATGAAACATTTTCAGTAATGACCCTGCCTCTTCTCTTGTCACTCTAAAAGGAATCATCTCTATATAAGGAAGGCGTGGCGCTGTACAAAGTGCTCAGTGTACTGTGAATAGCCTGTAGATACGCCAGCGGGTCACACAAACAAGGACAATCATTGTTTATATAGCACGGATAAGAAAATAGCTTTCTTATCTTCAGATAATCGCCGGGAATCTTTCCTACACTTTGTGCGCCAATGAACTCACAAAAAAGCTTTCAATTCAGGAGTGTTTATTTTTCTTTTTATTTCTACATGTTCTGAGCCATATATCATGATGTCAGTGTTATTAATATTTCTGATGACAAAGGAATTTCAAAGTGGTTAAATATCTAATCAGTCTTGTTTCATTTTATTATTTTTTTTCTGACATAGATATGTGATACACAATAATGAATTTTTTGCTTCTTCTGAAGAAATACAGAGTAGAAATTTGTATAGCCTACTAGAACGATTCAATAAAGATATTTTTCCCTATGAAGCGTGGGAATCGCCTGGCGGATAACCCTTGAAGGATTGCACAAATGTTCTGGTACTGAGAACAAGATATAAGTGTCCTCTCTATATTTGTCCCTCACTTCAGCAATATCAGTTGTGTTGGTCAGTGTATGTTCACATAACGTCGTCCTATTGGTCCAGGCTACACCGGACATACTTACTGCCCCTGCAACTTATATTATTGGCTGGCCGTCGACCAATGAAGTCGCACGGTGACTGTGTGCCAATTAATGTGTCGCGACGGAGTTAACATGTTTTAAAATCCATCATGTTCATTTGAGAAATTATTAAAAATAACTAGAGCTAGTGATTTTTCGCGGAGAAATTTGAGAACAGGGTGGATTTCAATACCAAGAGCAGTTTGTGTAATATCATTGGTTGCTGTCAGCTTGAGAAGGCGTTTTCATATCTGACCGGGCCACTCAGAATTCGGCTACATCGGCACGGCTCCTACGTGATTCGTGTGCAGACAGTTAACACGTGTCAAAAAGTAATTCAGCCAATCAAGACAGGTAAATGACCGTACAGTGTTTTGAAATATATATAACTTATCCTGGAATCTTTTCGCGAAATTTCACTACCTCTAAAAATAACACTTTTATTCTTAAGAAATGAAATTTTGACTAATTGTAATTTTTAAAAAAATTGATTCCGATATAGTCCAGTGAATTGGTAAAACAAGAAAAGTGCGAGAAACGTGTCTCCAAGAGCTAAGAAATCTCCACATAAACATAGTCCCGTGTGTGTGTGTGTATATATATATATATATATATATATATATATAATATATTATAATATTTAAATACACACACACACACACACACACACACACAATGTCGGCATATAATCATCAAACACCAAGTCGAAGTACAGAAGTTGCATACGGTTTGAAAGTGCATCTCAAAAGCAATCCAGTGATTCCCATAAAACCCCATATGATCGAGTGATCGAGTGAAGCGGTGTCGGGAACGTAAAATAAACACGAAGGCGTCCAAGCGCGTCAACGTGGAACCTAAACATTACCAACGCATCTGATTTCGCTATATTCTATTCTTATAAGTTATAAATATAAGCGAAAGTTCCATTTAACCAAAAACAAGATACTTTTACGTTAACAGCGTTATAATACGCTTGTGATACATGACGTATTTAGGATGCTGCCACACTCGTCATACAAGGGGTGATTTTTCAAAAAAAGCGTGGAGGCACTGCGAAGGGACTATCTACATGAGCACATTTAACGACACGTGAACTGTACACGAGCCTAGCCTTGTACGTCGGCGCGGCGCCCAGTACAGGACCACCCAGATGTGGCTGTCGG
The DNA here is from genome assembly GCA_029891345.1 of Dryococelus australis. Lineage (NCBI taxonomy): Eukaryota > Metazoa > Arthropoda > Insecta > Phasmatodea > Phasmatidae > Dryococelus > Dryococelus australis. Next base: position 394,359,365 of record CM056993.1, read on the forward strand.
GAGGGGGAGAGTCCTAGCAGCTGGGATCCCCGCAGGAATACCAAGCGAGCAGGCCCGGGGCTCCGCCCCTGTCGTTTGACAGCAGGCAGTGTTCACGTTGTGCGTCATCAGGAGCAGCAGTGGGTAGAGAGCCCCGGTCATGACAGTACTTACTTCTGCGCGCTCACCTAGGACCGCACAGCGCCATTTTCCTGCCACGTTCGTTGTCAACTTGCCACCAACCAGCCACCCACAGGTAGATCACCTTCGTATTCTACTTTAAGGGGGCCGCCTACCTGACGCGACATGGCACAGCAGAGAGCGAACGCTAAGGGCGACACTGGCGCGCGCATCAAGTGCCGCATCGACACTATGCGCAAAGCACTGAACTAGCGCGCAAGCTTTTCGTCGATTTTCTATGGGACTTTAAGCGGCGACCATATTACTTTACTGATGGAAAGTCTGTTGCAAAGTTCAATGCAGGAGTGTATCTTAGTCTCACGTAGATCCAGTCTGCACATTTTGACATACGGGCAGTCTGAAAAGGCTGTTTTGTTTCTAGCTGTGTTGAAGGGTTTGGATATTGTGGTTCTAACATGCGCAGTGCAATGAAAGCGACATTCCGTCATCGTCTGAAGCTTATTTTCTTTTCGGAAATTAGCACATTTAGTGCACGTGGAATAGTTTCGTCAGAAAAACGGATCTCCCAACACACTATAACACATTTCAAGGCGCTAGTAGGCAGCCACCTTAAGGCCACGATCCTTCATTTTCACAGCTTTTGCGAGAGTAAATTTTTTGTTCCCAAACGGGAGCCGATATTGGAAAATCCTCTTACAATGTTGTTACAAATTGTTTTTATTAGGTAGTCTAATTTTCCCATTACAAAAAAGTGTATACTTTCATCCCATCAATAATTAAATGTTTATTTAATAATTAGTTAAAACTATGCAGTTTTGTGTTGAAGATTTGACTACATAATAAAAACAATTTGTACCAAAATCGTAATAGGATTTTACAATACTGGCTACCGTTTGGATACAAAAAATGAATTCTCGCAAAAGCTGTAGAAATGAAGGATCGTGGCCAAACCTTCCCCGGCCATACTGGATTGTTGGTTATATAATTCCGAAAGTACCTGTATACGAAACCAACTATTAACGTCACATCCCAGCAGGCCTGCAGACAAGACATGGGGACTACCAACTCATTATTACGTCACAATATTAATGCTACGAAGTTTGGCAAAATAAATACGGCGACATAAATACGAGTTCGCAGCAATGCTTAAGATCTACTTTCTGCCTTGTTTGTATACATTCGCCGCCAGTGAAATTCCATATCGCCGTGGGTCCTCACTTTATTAATGCGGTAGTCAAGCGAAAACGAGAGTTTGTTAGGAACCTAACTAAACATGCCACAGTAGTATATTCGCAGTTTCTTCGCACTTTCCGAATCGAACCTTTGAAAAGTCACTGCCCTGTGTATTACGTACTAAATACATAACGCATCACAATAGATTTATATTTATGTTAATATGAAAGTAGCTTATTTTTGGTTACACTGAAATGTTACATATGTTTTATTTTTTTAATGAGTATACTTCATTTATAATTAATATGAATAAAAGGAGTGCGAAAAGGGACCGCGGTGGCCTGGCGGTCAGACTGCTCGCCTCCCACCAACGAGAACCAGGTTCAACCCCCGGCCGGGTGACTCCCGGATTTTCGCAAGTGGCAACATTGCCGGACGATTGGACAGGTTCGCCGGATTTTCGTCGGCCGATCTCCCGTTTCTCCAACTCTTACATTCCTACGCTGCTCCATTCTCACCTAATTTAACCCTCATCGGCTCTCAAGATCTCGGTTTTAAGAGCTGCCTAAAACTCTCACCTCAACTCATCTCAACAGGGTAAAAATAGGTATGTTGGCAATGCTTACGAAGAAATAGTTCTTATGCATAATATTATTGAGCTGAGTGCGGACGAATGCGGTTCGCTGGCCGTCCGGTGGAGTTTTCTAGACTTGTTTAAGTTTTATTTGTATGTAGCGGAGTAAAATTGTGAAAGTAGAACTTTATAGCAGGACTTCATAGAATATGGAAGTAACTATGTATGGACTATACGTAATATGCCGATTTGTACTCTTGCGTATGTATACACAGGAAGATGCCAACAACTTGATTTGCCATAAATTGTAATATTACTCTCGCAACAGAAGGCCAAGACACAGAATACACAAGTAAACAGAGACGAAATGGCGCTGTAGTTCCTTTAGATGTGGGCAGTACCACGCTGCGCGAGCCCCTGGTAAAGGCTGTTCACGGTAAAATGAGCACTTTCAAAAGCCCTGCTTAAGAGCTACTTGTATGCACGTTTTGTATTTTTCCGCCTTATGTACAATTAACATTGCTATGGGCCTCATCACTTTATTCATGCGCCGGTCAATTAAAGCTTGAAATTATTAGGAAAGTAAATATAAAAATCTGCTCATTTTTACACTTCGATGCATTAAATAAACAGAAAGTGAAAGAAATAATTTAAGTTATGGTCACATAACACTTTTTTTATTTGACGTTAAGATGCGGAACAATTTTCCATCCATCGTTACCAACTTTACTGGGCAAATGTCACTCACTGCGCCCATTAAAATACATGCATTCATGGGCAGTGACTTTTTCCTAAGTTTCATTTCAAAAGTGCTAATTTTATCGTGAACGGGCTTCGAGTCCGATTGGCCGCTGCATGCTGCGAAAGACCTTGTATTGGCTGGACTGCGGATTGGCGAGTAGTCGCTGAAGTATGGACAGCGTCCCGAAGTTTTACTCGCGCGTGCCGCTGGAGTTCGCACTGTCGTTACACTTCTGTATACGAGCGTTCCTTGGCATCAACGCTCGGAGCTACATTACTTTATTCGCTGGAAAATGAACTGGCTAGGCCTACAAGTTCGTGTGTACTGTAGCATGTATACTCCATTCGCGGTTACTTCCAGCTTTTCTGAAGCCCTGCTATAAAGTTATATTTCCTGGATATTCCTCCTCCTCGTGAAAACAAAACACAGGAAATTACAGAAGAGGGCCAACGCAACACATTCCTGCTCATTCTGTGTAATGATATTTTTCAAAGAACTATTTATTACTAGGCATTACCAACACACATATTCTCTCTTTTTCCATATTACTTACAAATTAAAAATGGTAAGTTATATGTAATATTAAAGTTTAAGTTTAATTTAACAAAAAAAAGTACTCTTTTGTTAATTGAATTGTGATATGTGAAATATTTAAGAATAAACCAAACATGTTATACAGGATGTGTTTTTTCAAAAGTGTGATTCAAACAGTGTGCGAAACAGAGGATAAACTATATAAAGTCAACGGCAAGTGTTTTGTTAAAATATATATATATATATAGGCTGTTCACTTTGCCATGAACAGGCTGTATTAAAGGGTGTGAGTGCAAAAGGGGGGGGGGGGTATAGAAATGTCACACTTACAGTAACAGATGAAGCAAGATGCACAAGCGACGTCTAGCGGACGGGCCGATAACTACAACAGGTTTCGATTTGTTATCTAGAGCTTCGTGAAATCGATTATAGGCCCTATGGTATGAATACGACATTCTCAATTATCTCTTAAATTTATGGACCATTGTGTCGGCAAGGAAATTTTCAGACGATGGGAATCTGCATTCGTACACTGTTCGAAGAAATGAGAATAGCAAAACGCTCTCTGTTGCATATTGAGATGTTTTTATACTCCCTCTAATCAATTTGAAATGGTTTTTTGATTACATTCAAACGGGTAAAAGTTTTTTATTAATGTAACAGTGATTGTCACTTAAAAATTATGGTATAAACAAATATGTTGCTGTGATCGTCACAGCCGAGGGTTGCCAGGCCGAGCTCGGACGCCTGGAGGAAGCCAGCCTCGACAACTAGAGCGTTGAGTTATGAAAACAGCTGTCGGAAGGGGGGTGGGGGAATGCTTATCCAACCAAGGCCGGGCACCAGCGTATATAATGGGCGAGCGGTGTTAGCTCGCGGTTATCTTTGTTCCCGACTACGCCGGAGGCCCTACCCTAGACGCTGCTGACGAGAGGACCGTCATCCTTGCGGTCCAAGATCGACGCCTGGAGGACGCAGCCGTCGACGATTTAGAGGGTAAATATAAATCCCGTCTGGGTGTTCTTTGTTGCGTGAAACGCGGGATAGTGAAGGCTGACTCTGAGAGCTCCTTAAGAGCTAGAATAAACTCTAATTGACTTGTACCCTAAACTTGGAACTTAGAGATAACAGTGTCAGTAATTCTAATATTGCAGTAATTGAGACGCCCTTAGTGCTTCATTGATTTTATTAGGTTCTGGAAAGAATAAATGTAGTGTTTCGCATAAAGTGCCTTACCATTTTTGACTACGCATTACCCCTTAGTGGATGCGTGACCATATGGTGAAAACGGGGTCTCAGCAATGCTCATTACTGTTGACCATGTGGCTTTGACAGTTGTGTTCCTTTGGGGTATGTCAATGTTGGGTACATCCGCAGAAGACGAATAAGCGGTCTACCTCATATTTAGTCTATGGATGTTACCACGAAAAAAATAAAAAGGGTACAATCCTACCAAAAGTTAAAGACCATCATATCTTTTCACACAATGAGTCTTGGCCTTAAAGTTTTGATGCAAATAACATGGGCTATTTTTTATTATTTAACATATAAAATGACACATTTTAATTCAAAAAACTTCAAAATATTCCAATTCTTCATTAAGTTACGGTTTTGTAAAGAAAAGTAACCAAGGAAAAAAACAGTACATTTTCATATAATATAATACAACACATTAAATTCTACTTGCGGTATATTATTAATAAGTTTACACAACATGTATTACACTACAAGGAAATTATGGCTGGAATTGTAGCAATGAGCTAACCGCGAAAGCCGATTTACATGTGTATATTATCGTAGATAAAATAAATACATTCCCACCAAAAATTTAAGACCAACCAGTCAGAAACATGAACATTTATTCCTGTATTTGGAGTAAGTAGTTTTTTAAAACAACCGAGGCAGCCAGGTCGCTCCTGAAGTACGACACAGTACACAATTTTCTCACTAGGTAGCACTGCTGTACCATTTCCTGGCGGCTTTGTTGTTACAGACGTCAGTGCAGTGGAACATTTTATGCTCGTGTTTTCAGTTTGTCTCAACACTTCTTAGTGAAATGGGCAAATCAAGTGTCTCAAGTAAAATAAAGTGGCAAGTAATTGGCATGTATAATGTGACAAGAGTCAAAGAGAAATAGCTATTGTGTTGAATGCCAGTAAAACGTGTGTAGCACAAACAATAGCCAAATAGCGGGAGAGAGGTGAGGTGCACGATCGACGTCATAGTGGTCGCCCGAAGGCAACGTCACCTAGGGACGACCGTGTCCTTGCAAGACTCGCCAAACAGAATCGGCATGTCTCTGTTCCAGTACTGACAACACGATTACAAGAGATATGTCTCTGTTCCAGTACTGACAACACGATTACAAGAGATATGTCTCTGTTCCAGTACTGACAACACGATTACAAGAGACATGTCTCTGTTCCAGTACTGACAACACGATTACAAGAGATATGTCTCTGTTCCAGTACTGACAACACGATTACAAGAGATATGTCTCTGTTCCAGTACTGACAACACGATTACAAGAGATATGTCTGTGTTCCAGTACTGACAACACGATTACAAGAGATATGTCTCTGTTCCAGTACTGACAACACGATTACAAGAGATATGTCTCTGTTCCAGTACTGACAACACGATTACAAGAGATATGTCTGTGTTCCAGTACTGACAACACGATTACAAGAGATATGCTGTAAGGAGGTGTCAGCAATGACGGTATCTCATCGATTGCGAACGCAGGGACTGCATTCATACATGGCAGTAAGGAAACAGCTGCTCCCAGGAAAAAACAGACGGATCTGGTGCCACCAGAAGAGAAATTGGGGCATGGAGACGAGTGCCGCTTCGAACTCTATTCACGCCTCCGTATTCGTGTTCGCCGTACACCCACCGAGAAGTTTCTTCCTGAGCGCCTCTCTTCTGCTGCGCAACAAGGAGGAGGTGGATGGCGTGGGAATGCATATCCATGCAAGGGACAGGCTTCAATCGGTTTACTCAAGGTTCTATGGATTCTAAAGAATACATTGAAACGACGAAAGACACCTTGCTTCCCTCTGCACACAAACGTCATGGGGGATATTATATGTTTCAGCAAGACAATACTCCTTGTCAACGGTCCAGCCTAACAATGCAGTGGTTCGAGGATAGTGATATCCCAATATTGCAATGGCCAGCACGAAGCCCGGATTAAAACCCCATTGAGAATGTATGAAATTATATTGGAACCAAATTTCCAGCGTCACGACCAAAAACATACACGAACTCAGATCCAGGACCGCAACAATTTGGTCAGACATTTCCATTGAATATTGCCATAATCTCACCTCCAGCATGCCTACAAGAACAACTATGTGCCTTAACACTGCAGGATGTGTCATAGATTACTGAAATTCTATACAGAACTTATGCAACAAAACGTTACACAGTGTAATTACAGTAGTGTGTACGTAGAAAATCTTCGTAATACAAAGTTCATAAATCTGACTGGGTGGTCTTAAACTTTTGGTAGGAATGTATTTATTTTTCTATGATAATATACTATTGTAAATCTGCCAAAAATAATTATCTTTCGTAGTTAGCTCACTGCTACAACTTAAGTCATAATTTCCTTGTATTGTAATACACGTTGTGTGAAATCATATACAATAAGAAGAATTTGTTGTAAAGTATTATATTAATTGATAATTGTATTGTTTTTTCTTATTTTCTTTTCTTTACAAAATCATAACTTAATGAAGTGTTGGAATATTTGAGTGTTTTTTGAATTAAAAAATGTCATTTTATACGTTAAACAATAAAAAAAAAAAAAAAAAAAATACCGCATGTTAGTTCCGTCAAAACTTTAAGGTCAAAGACTCAGTGTGTGAAAAGAGATGTTGGTCTTAAACTTTTGGTAGAAACTGTAGTGCTGCGATCTGATGGACGGGCGTCGAACTACTTGGGGAGGAAAGTAATAGACGTCGCTATATCGGTGGCCTCCTCATGTGCTAATCCGAGGCGGCTGGCCGGTGAGTGACAGGAGGTAGGGAAGAGGACGGGGAGGGGCAGTTAGGGCGTGAGCATTTTGGCGATGAGCGGCAATGACGCAAGTAGCGGAGCTCTACCAGCCAGCATCTTCGCCTCCAGTCACGTGCGTGCCTGCACACGCACTCGCTGCGTGTAGCCATGCGTCTTCAGTCGTGCGCCGGAGCTCTGCTGCCCTCTCACATCCTGCCCTGCGAGAGATCTGCCATGCCACCTTAAGATACCGTCATCTCGTATATAGGTCGTGTCCGAAATGACAAAGTCATTATTTTGTTATTTTATAAGTTTCGTTTCGGTTGTTGTCGACAGTCACTTGTTTAGCACTCGTGACAACGTATTTTTGCATTTAACAGCGAAAATAGATTTTTAAAGGCTGTTCACAGTAAAAAGAGCACTTTTGAAAGCCCTGTTTGGGATATACTTGTATGCACGTTGTGTGTTCTTCCGTCTTATGTAAAACTAACATTGTCGTGGGCCTCATCACTTTATTCATACGTCGGTCAAATGAAACTGTGAAATTATTAGAAAAGTAACAATTTTGCATGTATGCTCATTTTTACACTTTGACGCCTAAAAAACAGACAGAAAAAGAAATAATTTAAGTTATTACAAATTGTTACTTAACACTTTTTATTCTACGTTAAGATATGGAACTACTTTCCCTACCATCGCTACCAACTTTATAGGGTGCAAGTCACTCAGTGAGCCCGTTAAAATATGTGTCAGGCAGGAGCAATTACATTTTTCAAAGGTTGATTTCAAAAGTGCTCACTTTATCGTTAACAGCCTTTAATCTAAATTTAATCCTTAAAATTGACGAAATAATCAACGCGGGCCCAATCGTTGCCTTCCACTGTAACAGCAGACAACCAATGCGCAGTTAACATCGGCATTTAACCCGCAGGTCATTAAACTCGCGAATTTTTCAGGTCTCTACTATAAAGAGTTTGCTGGAAAAATATACAATTTAGAGGGGCTAGATGTAATTACTGTGTTTAGAGGGTCAGGTGTAGCTAACACTTGGTTACTAAAGCCTCTGTAAAGAATTGGGAAAAACCCAGCTGTTCTTAAATATGGCATGCAAATATTTGTTGTTTGACGTGAGAGAGAGAGAGAGAGAGAGAGACAGAGACAGACACTGGGACTGTGTGTGTGCGTGTGTGTGTATTCAGGAGATTTAAAGGGTGTGTATAGGATTTACCAATGAACTTACACTCCAATCCGGCTTATGTAATTTCAGGAACTATAGACATATACATGTAAGGCACTAGCAATCAAAATACACAAACTCTGTGACTTGAGTTAAATTAGCAAATCATAAAATTAAACTCTTTTAATTGTGAAAAGATCTGAATAACTGAACATAGAAAGAAAAGAAATAACTGCTGTTAAAATTTAAAAATAAAAAAATAAATAAAATGAAACTGTTTAAGAAGGAAAAATAAATAAGTAATTAAAACTCAAGTCTGCAAGTAGGTAATAAAATTAAAATATTACCACCATTCGAACTAAAGAATTAACTAAAAAATAATTAATAAAAAAAAATAATTGAAAAATAAAATTATTCTGAAAAGCTGCTTGTTCGAAATCAGATTAGATTAGAGCCTAAATGAACTGAATTACTGTGAAGTATGTATTGAAAGTGTGTCGTTTAGTTAACCTTACATATGCTTAGCTCCATTTATAAAAGTTGTATGTCAAATCCAAATGCTTTCCCACATTAACTTGAAATATTATAATAACTTCTCAAAAAGGTAAATGTTCTCGGGGAAATCGAATTTAAAGTCCTCTTTAAATATTCTCAAGTCAAGTTTATAGTTTCCTCCGACACTAGCTTGGTCGTTAAACCTCGGGCCACTGGGCTAATGTGACAGTCCAAATATTAAATTAAACAGCAACCTTTTCTCCATCAAAATTGTATCATCTTAAAGCTCCAAATGTGGATTATCAAAATTCAGTAGATAGATGAGACTGGTCCACAGTGTATGACCTTGAAACAGGGTAGCGTCACCTTAAGTAGCATGCTGTCGCACTTGCTGCCATCATGGCGCCTCTGTCTCTTGCTGCTCATCATCGTCGTCAACTATCACTAACAAATCTAACTCCAATGCTTAACTCAAGCCCTCTTCTCAAATTGACTTGGTTCGCTAATTATTAAACTCACTTCGGGCACCAAAATAAACTTTCTAATTTAGGTTGATGCCGGGGATTTTACCTTATAAAAATCCCGTCGAAAAAAGTGTCCCGGACCAATAGGTCCGTACCCAGAAGTCCCTTAACTTCCGGTTACTTCCTAGCGTCCTTACTAACATGAGATCTGCTGTAGTCGAACACACAAATACAATTAAGGCTAACGCATAAAAATCAATTAAACTTTCAAACAAAAGAAAATAAATTGCGTTAAAAATAAAAATAATCAAGTTCTGAAACATAACAATTCACAAGTGACAAATAATTAACATAACATAGTTAAGTAACTGTTACTCAGAATAAGATACTTTCTTAACCTAGAGTAGCAAATAACTGCAAAAAAACTTTTACAACCAAACTTTTATTTATAAATGCATTAAAAAGAGAAGAATAATTATAGTAGTTACACAATTTGTAGTACTAGTAAGATGTGGTTGAACAGCAGTAATAAACATTGCTACAAATTAATATGTTTGTATCAATTTATATTTAGTATATAACAACTTGGCGCTATATAGAGCAGATACCTCATTTGCGTAAGCGTAGTAAGCATATATATTGTGTAAGGCTTAGCCGTTCTACGAATGGGGTTCATATTAACTACAAACCACACACTGCGCATCTACCGAGGCGAGGGTGTCAAATGCTAGTACACAAACTGCTGTCGTGTAATATGAATCTCCCATGGCGGCTCATATAGCGGCTGGTATACCAGGCCTTGTAGAAGCTTGTACAAGTAGCAAGTACTGCTGCAGGCATCGTGTAATACCGGATTTACGCTCGTTGTAGGTATTTGAAATGTAATTATGCAAACACATTCTTGCTTCAGAACTACTGTTACTGTAGTTAGGTTGCAGCTTCGAATCTCAGTTCAGGCTTTCAACTTTTTATATAAACAGAAACTGTTTAATATGCGCTGTGCCAATCAAATATTAGTTGCATCAATCAAGTCTCACAGTTTGGCACAAGAAGAACAAAATAATTTGGTGTCAACAACTAAATATTCCATTGCTCCATGTAGGAACATTAATTTGGTTGCGGCACTTTTCACTGCTGGGAAGTCTGCAGCAAACTTCTATACATAGTTCCGCCCATGTCCGGGTAGTATGTTTCAACACAGAGCAAGGCGTTTTTAAACTGTTGCTCTCGTGTAGTCGAATTCTGACACTGCAGTCTTGTCTCACAGCCAAAAAAAATGGAAAATCGTAACTTATTTGTACTGTTGATATTAATATGACGAATGTGCGATAAGACTAAGATAATTACATTCTAAATATCAATCCATTTTTTTTAAGTTTGATGTAATCATTTACTCTCCAAACCTAGACCTTTATAGGCGTATATAGAAAAAAAAAAAGCCACATTGGATGGATGACGATTTGGTGAGTTGAACTAACACAGTCTGGCAAACCTACGTTCAGTGCTCTTAGTGCTGTTGTGACTCCAGCAGTACGATGTGTTCACAATCAGTAAACATGGACGCAGAGCATAGGAAATAACAGTAGAACATTGTGTACGACCAGACACATTGTGCGAAACTTACTCACAGTCGAATACTTGCGCATTGTTTGTAACCTGTCTGTGAAATTGTTACGACTTGTCTGACGTATTGAAGTCACTGAATGAGAAACGATTTACGAAAGGCGACCTTTCAGAAGTTGTGCGTTTTCTAGTTCAGTGAGTCTCCAATAGATTGCTCTTCGCAATTTTCGGTCCACTTTCGATTTGCACTTTGTCTTGTTTACACTTCAGTTCACATTTGAAACTCTACCTTAAGGTCCAAATGTCATATTGGATTCTTTACTGTTCTTGATTATTAATGTGTTTAAAGAAAACAATTCTGAAAGTACGTGTATAGCGAATTAGCTGTTGATTTGAAACTACAGTACAAATATAAAAACTGAACATCGTGCTCATAATTATGTCACAATATCGATCATGCCAAATTGACATTGTGATGTTATTAAAGGTTCTTAGTTTAGTTGTAATGCCTGTACTGCACTGCAAAGTCAGTAGTTCGCTATAAACACTAACGTAGATAGGGAAAGAAAATCAGGAATCCAATATGACGGGCGAAGCTTGCCCTAAATGTTTAGTTTTGATAAGAGTTCACTCCATGATCGTTCGGTCCAGCCCGAAATTCTGCTCTAAAAGCGGCGGGTAGTCGCACACACGACCCATGCGGTCGCTGAGTTGTGAACGCAGCTTGACTCGCGTGTCGCAGGCACAAGAGAGCCATGTTGGCCGTGCTGTTCACGCTGCTGGGCGGGCTGGCTGCCGTATTCTTGTTGCTGTACCGCTTCTTCACCGCCACCTTCAACTACTTCGAGAGCCGCGGCATAGCCTACCTGCAGCCCACGCCCTTCTTCGGCAACATCAAGGACTTCCTGCTCATGAGGATCTCAGGCGCCGAGATAACCCTCCAGTTCTACACACAGCTCAAGAGGCACAGGTGAGGAAACAATCACGCTACCTCCTTCCTCCATAGTAGGAGCACACATGACTTGACATCTCGGGGTCATTGAGTGGCAGAATCACGACCAGGGAAGGAATCACGCACAGTCTGTACCAAAGAACGATCTGTTCATTCACCTGCAGTGGTTTCGGTGGGGGAAGGGAAGGAGGAACAAAATCAGGTTGACTGAACCAGAAATAAAATCCAGATCCCTCCGAATGCAAGTCCAATGTGTTATCGCTGTGCCACCTAACATAAGCACATGTATGAAAAGTCAAATGTCATTCGTAATGTTTCATCGTCTTGTGGTACATTTGTAAGAAATGTCCGTGCATGTTTACAAGGTCAGTCGAACACATCCAGATGCATATACACTTTCCTTTAATTTCTCGCACAAGTATACTCCAGTCCAGTCTAGTAGAAGTGACCTGAGATGGGTGGATAGTGTATTTTTATTTCTGTTTAGGAGGCCCATATTTACCCACTTTGAAGCTGTAATGCAGAATCACGTAGACTTTGTTTAGACTAAAATTACATTTTTATTGTTTTTTTTTCAGTGTCGGTCGACACTAGGTCATGAGAAAAAGGGAACTTGACATGAGGTATCAGTAACAGTAATTAGAAAGGGAATTCCACATGGGCTGTCAGGAGCAGGGTTATTAGAATTTGAACTTGAAATGGGTAACCAGGAGAATGATAATTAGAAATGGAACTTGACACAGGCAATCAGGAGTGGGTCGTTTGAAATGTAAATTGGCACAGGAAACTACGAACGATGTTATCAGAAAGGAAATTCGGCCTATGCAGTTTGGAGCAGCGTTATTGGAAACACGGGCAGTAAGGAGCGGGGAAGTAATCGGCCGTGTTTATAGCAGGAGCCCATCCTAATATGCATCTGGAGTGTTTCGTACTACAAGGTATATTTAACTTGACATGTAATATAAGTATAAGTCGCTGCTTGTCTATGGCAAGGGGGGATTGGATTGCAAGTGGCGGACGACAAAGATGATGATGTGGAACGCAGGGTTGGCGGCGTGTTCCACTCGAGGAGACCCGGCCTGGTGGTGTGCGACCCAGACCTCGTGCGATTGTTCGTGGCTAAGGACTTCCAGCACTTCCATGACCGCGGCATGGTGCCTGTAGACCTGAAGGCGAACCCGCTGAGCGGCCACCTATTCAACCTGGAGGGGCAACAGTGGCGTGTCTTGAGGAAGAAGTTGACCCCGGCCTTCACTCCAGGCCGCATGAAGGGCATGATGCAGTTGCTGCTCGAGTGCTCTCGCCTGCTGGACGAGACTTTGGACGGCGCTGTCGAGTCTGGAAAATGCCTGGAAGTGAAGGAGGTGAGCGACACCGGGGACTTGACGTGAAAGCTCACGAGGAACATCAGGGCTATGAAATGTTTTGTTAGCTAACGATTCTGTACATATTTAAACCATACATTTTTCAGTAACTGCAACTAATAAAAATGCCAGACTTAGCCAAATACAAAAAAAAGTATTCACGCATTCGAGCGCTGTGTGTTTATTAGTGAATCAGAGAGTTTAGAGACCTGATGTTAATGGCAGGTAAGAAACATCAATAAAAATTGCATACTACTAAAATTTATCCTATCAACATTTCTCTACGTGGAGAATTTACGCTCACCAGGCCTACATAAAAGTTCATAGTTAAGCACTTTTAAAATAAATTGTCAGTTAATTTTATTTTAGTACATTATGCACTTTTCAGATGTTGCCATTTGACTTTTAACCCAATTTTTACCTAATACTACGAAGAAAATTGAATTTTAACAATTCGAAACTTAGGAGGTAACAATGTATTTTGTCAAGATTTCATTCAGAATTTGTTTTGATTCGGGATTTGGACACTTTTTTGTACTGCCTAGGTTATTGAAGTCTAGCAAAATTAGTTTCTCGCATACACTCGTATAATACAAAAAGCTAAGAATTTCCTCAAACTATGATAACAGTAAATGAATGTTTCACGTGAAGTCTAGAAAGTGTTGTTTTGTTATCTTATTTAACAGGTTTCAAGTGGGTTGTGACTCATGGGAGAAAGTAATCCACACTTTATAAATTAAATTAACACTTTCATCGAAACGCACATGATTTAAACACAGTTTATTAAAGTTCCTTTCGGACTTACATTAATATCGTTAACTTAGTTTGTATTTAGGTTCTCCTGCAGGTTAGTCAATAGGCAACTAGGGTTTGTATCTGTAAAAAATGTAAACGCTATTCAAAATATGCAACTCTTCACTAATAACTGGCAGAGAAAGGGCTTATTCGTCGTGTTATTTAGTATATGACTTTTTAAATGTCGAGCAGATGCTAGAATACATTTTACAATCAATAATTTAAGACACTGAACTACCTTAGCTAATTCCTATCTAACTCGAAATACTTCATTCAGTACTTACGTTAAAACGGATGGAATCGCGAATACATATGTCATAACTTAGTTAAAAAATTACTCAATTTAATATGAAATGGCTATAGTTCCATATCTTGTGTATAATGCAACTGTAATTAGAAGGGTCTACATAGAATCACTGCTTTATAAAATTACTAAGGATTATGGTCCATGTGCATAGTGAATTTGTATCAGTATCGAAATATGCCTATTATTTACAATATTAACTTTTTTGACAGTGTCGTATGAACAGCCGAAAACATATTAAATGCATTTAGTATTTAAGTTTGAGTGAAGAGGGTTCGCGGCTCATAACAACGAAGTCTTGAGAGCCAATGAGAATGAACTGAGGCATACGAGGAGCAGCGCCGAAGTGCAAGTGTGTGGGGGTGGGGGGAGGGCAGGAGATCGCCGAGAAAACCTGCCTACCAGCGGCATCGTCCGGCGTGACTCCCACATGCGAAAATGTAGAAGCGACCTTATCGGGAGTCGAGCTGAGGGAAGAAGTGAGTGTTCTAGCTGCTTCGCCAACCATGGACCCTTTTACGTTTGAGATCACTTAGACTTGATTCTTGAAGTTATTAATATGGCCGTAGAGTGATCTTTCATAGACGCAGTTCTACATGTTCTACTCGGGCACAGGTGTTCGCCAAGTTCACAACTGACGTGATAGGCACGTGCGCCTTCGGCCTGCAGTTCAACTCGCTCAAGGAGAAGGATGCAGAGTTCCCGAAGATGGGCCGCAAGGTGTTCCAGGCGTCGGCGAAAGCCGTGGTGGTCGTGTGGTGATGGCCAGCTTACCTCGTCTCGCTCGGCTGCTCAACCTCAAGTTTGCTGCTGACGACGTCTCCCAGTTCTTCCTCAAGGTAGGAGCAACAGTCCTCCATATTACTCTGAGCATGCACTCCATCTTTCGCTCAGATATTCCGCCTTAAATCTCCGGCGGGTGACATCTCGCAATTCTTCCTCACGGTGCATGAGCAAATAGTTCTCGTTTCATGGAAGACTATAGTTGGAAGCCTATGTGTTATAATTTATGCTAGTCTACTCAGTGTCAAGATCGCTGCAGTCGACATCTTCCAGTTATCCTTCAAGGTGTGTGCAACAATTCTCTACTGTGCATCTATACCTCTCCAGTTGTTGCTTTAAAGCTCAACCTTAAGTTTTCGGCAGATGGCATTTCCTAACTCTCTCTCTCTCTCTCTCTCTCTCTCTCTCTCTCAATGTGTGTGAACTAGTAATATGCTTTGTGAGGCAGACCGTCCTTCTAGACTCAATTATTCTGCTCACTCTCAAGTTTGCTGCAGACAATACCTACCAGTTTTTTTTTCAAGATGCTTACCATAACTGGTTCGTTATGTGCAGCTGTACAGGCACTGCCGAATCGCCAACTAAATGTGGGAAACTCTCAGAAGTTCTCCATGCCTAGTTTTCCGAAATAGGTATCTACCTCCCAGGCTGTGGTTAAATGATGGGCAGTCTTTATTGTATTGGAATTTTTGTGGGGTGGTTTATTCTTTAACAGTCAAACAATTGGGGTCTAGAGAAGAATTTCATTGTGAAGTAATTCGCACTGTATGGCAAAGGAAAAAGCACCTACAGGGGCAGGTGTTGGCTTGGTTGTCCAGAACATTAGGAACTGGGTCCAGTGAGCTTCGGCTCTCTGCTAGGTGCCAGGAAATCCCACAAGTAACATGAAAAATAAGCAGGAGCATGGGATATGGCCTCACTGAAGTTCCTTCTCAAATGACGGGCGTGGTCGGGAAATGAGGAATGGACATTCCTCCTTGCTGGCTAGCAATCTAGCCGGTCTACCCAGGTCAGATGGAATTAACTCGTGCGGGTATTGGTTGACTATTCTATAGTTGAGCAGATTCTTTCCATCATATATATACCTATGGAAATAAAGTGATGTAAGCAAAACATATCTTGATTATACAGTATCATTCACGCATTAGACCGAAGTTGTGTACTCGAACAGGTAGGGGTTTATGACGCCATAGCATAGATATTAAACAGCATGTATAAAAAAAAATCCATCCAATTTCAGAAGGCTATAACTTCTACATGCATGCTCATATATCCTTTGAGTAAATTGTAAAATATGTATAAGAATACAAATTTTAAATTCACATTTTCCCAAATGTTCAATGTGCCTTCCACCAGAAACACGGAATACTTGTAAACTGTAGTCAAACTCGTCCCATACTCGTGCGAGCATGTCAGATGTTACTGCAGCCACTGCTGTTGCTATGTGGGGTCGCAGTTCGCCCACAGTTGTTGGAAGGGAAGGCACGTAGACGGAGTCTTTCACAAACCCCTACAATAAAACCATACATACACTGAGATCAGGCGACTTTGGAGACCAGTGGTGCAATGCTTGATCCATAAGCGCCATACGGCCCATCCATCATTCAGGATGCTCATTGTCCAGATATGACATTCCCGTAATAGGTTTTTGTGCAACAAATAATGGACTATACATCTGCTCTTGGGAAACACGTATAGCTTTGGAGAGTCTCTCTCTCATGTTAGACTGTGGTGTATGGCCACTGTGTTCCCCATATTCGTACATGTTGGTGGTGCACTTTACCACTTAAATGGAACGTGACCTCATCGCTGAACATCAAATGTGAACAAAGTTTTCATTATGGTTTGATTATGGTATGGTTTTCAAAAACTATCTTCGCCGCAAAACATGCCAGACAGTCATATGGGAGACGGCCAGCTCTCGGCTGCCACGACGAGTGGGCTTATGTGGTCTCTTAAGTCTTGTTCAGGCACAAGGGGGTGATCTGCGGATTTCCCCTACACAAACAACCGGTCTCTTGAAACTGCTTGTGCCACCGTTGAATGCTCTGCACAGTAGGACGTGCAGTGCCATACTGTCGACGAAACTCATGCTGCACAGTTACAACTGACTCACACTTGTTGAGACGGAGAATGCAAAATTAATTTTGTTGCCGTTTTTTGCTATCCTGATGCATACTGAATGAGCGTGCTAACAGCACCAGCTGTAGCGCCACCAGGGCGACACATACAGGCAACCAGATTAAGGAAGGGAAGTTTTATGTTTTAATGTGCATTTTACATTTTGCCGCGAGGCCATATCTTCATTCATGTAAAAGTTAATGCCTTGATGAATCGGATGATTCTTTTAGTTATACAGTGTATTGAACAGCTAATAATAAGCAAAGGACTTGCGTATCATTGAATTACCTTAAAAAATCCATGAATTTGATTTTTTAAAATTTTTATCACTTAGTAAATATGACATGTGGTGATTTAGCAGTCCAGTTAATTATGATAAAATTGCACTCATCTTTATAATACTGGGGGGGGGGGACCTTATACCAATGACATTAAAATTACATTATTATGTTTACAATTAGTAAACTTTCAATTTGTATAAAAGTTGTTAATTTTCTTTACGAATATCGGTTCAACAATTATCTATAATAGTAATATATTATTCAATGATGCATTGCTACAGTAAATTACCCACAGAAGAACAGTTTTGCAGATTTGTTTTTGTTATCATGTTAGTCTAGGCTCTCCCCGGAGCTACGCAGATGCGATAAATGTTGAAACTTGTTGGGTAGTTATAAATGACAAAGTGAACCAGTTATTTCAGAAATTCTCTGATATATGTACATACTCTTTAAAATTCTCATAGTACTGCACTCTTTATACACAGCAGGGAGCATAACACTAGCTGACAGTTAATGGCCCTGTTAACATTTAATTTAAACGTTTTCACCTAGCATCGGTTCTGTAAATTTGCAAGAGCGTGAAGTCATTGTTGAGAATGTGTTATCTCTTGTGTGCAGGTAGTACAGGATACAATAGCACACAGAGAGAAGCACGGAATTGTTAGGAAGGACTTCTTGCAGCTGCTGATAGAATTGAAGAACAAAGGTCGGCTGGAGCCAGAAGAAGAGGACATTCCTAATGGCAAGAATGGCAAGATTGTGAATGTCGATGATCTAATAGGTACTTCTACTTATATCTGGTTGCTCTATGTAGTATCACTCTCTGACTTATTTTATAAACCTCAGACTGGCTGAAGCAAATTACATCACTGTACTTGTCATTTAAAAACAAATCTATTTGCATTTGTTTCTGTAGTAAAATACCTTGATAATGAGCAATAACAGTTACCCGAACTATTCTACAAGTCGTGGCCAAACACAGTGATTGGCCAAGAGAGCTCTCCCAACTTCACTGATAACTGAGATGTTCATAGTGTACGTGATTAATATTATGTCTGAGGTTGGAAATGGCATACACAACACCACAATACTAAGAATTAACACACTCCCAGTGTAAGAGAGAGAGTCAGTGACATTGTGCTGGCGGTGCTACAGAGCTGAGTGACGCAGCGCTGGCAGCCCAGGCCTTCGTCTTCTTCCTGGCCGGCTTCGAGACATCTTCAGCCACCATGAGCTTCTGTGTGTATGAGCTGGCGCTCAACCCGCACATCCAGAGGAGGCTGCAGGAGGAGGTGGACTCCATGGTGCAGCGCCATGGTGGGGAGATGACCTACGAGGCCGTCCAGGACATGGAGTACCTCGACAGGGTCATCCAAGGTATGGAGGCCCGAACACAGGTCAGGTTGTCTGGTACAGCTGTGTTAGATAAGAGATAAATTCTTTACTGGTACTGGTAGCTAGATACTTGCAATGTCATAAGTCAAGTGATTAGGAGTCCACAATGCTCAGCAGTGAGTGAGTGAAGAAATTTCGGTGGCTCTTAACAGCGAGTAATTGAGAGCCGATGAGAGTGATTGATATTGATCAGCGCCAGAATGAAAGGTGGGGGAAATGGGAGATGCCGAACAGCGGCATCGCCCAGAACGATTCCTGCATGCGAAAAGTCGAAAGTGATCCGGCCGGGAATTGAACCCGGTTACACATTAGTGGGAAGCAAGCAGGCTAAGTGCTCAGTCACTGCGACCCTCTATGTGCATGAAAGTACATACTTTCAGTCTTGTTATTCATCACTATTGGAAGTCGAACCCAGAATAATATTGTTGTGTAAAGTGGGCTAGGCGTGCTTGTTATATAATAATTTCCTATTTGTTACTGGAGATGTTAACTGGTCTTTAAGTTGATCGTAGGTTGTTCCTTTATACTCTCAAAATTGTAGGGAACAACATTTGCACCAATAAATATAGATTAGAAAACTTTCCTAAAATAACTAGTACAGTGCCATATACTTTTCAAGTGTCACCTCTGAGGAGCCAAACATATGTTCTAACACGACTACTTGTGTATCCATAGAGACACTGAGGAAGTACCCACCATCACCCAACCTCCACCGCAAGTGCACACAACCTTACACCATCCCAGGCACCGACATCCATCTGGACAAGGGACTGAAGGTGCTCATCCCCGTGTATGGTCTTCATCACGACCCAGAGTACTATCCAGAGCCTGATAAGTTCGAGCCAG
Source organism: Dryococelus australis (assembly GCA_029891345.1). Lineage (NCBI taxonomy): Eukaryota > Metazoa > Arthropoda > Insecta > Phasmatodea > Phasmatidae > Dryococelus > Dryococelus australis. The sequence continues at coordinate 394,379,050 of CM056993.1, forward strand.
ATCGCTTCACAGAGGAGAACAAGGCCAAGAGGCCTGGCTACACCTACCTTCCCTATGGAGAGGGTCCTAGAGTCTGTATAGGTAAGTTTCAACACTTCCTTCATCATGGGTAGGGTACTAGAGTGTGTAAAAGTGTCATGAACTGTCTTCATCATGGAGAGATCCCTAGAGTGTACACAGGGGAGTGTCTGAAACTGTCTTCATCATGGGGAGATCCCTAGAGTGTGCACAGGAGAGGGTCTTAAACTGTCTTCATCATGGGAAATACCCTGGAGTGTGCATAGGCGAGTGTCAGAAACTGTCTTGCCTATTATCTGCTGCTTAATTATTTACAAGAACTTGCTGTCCTCAGCTTTGCAAATGCTGACACAGTCACTTTGCTCTCTATTAGAGGTTTTTTAAAGCCCTTTTTAAATGTGAATTCTATTGGACTATGAAATTCCATCAGAAATCATTGATACTGGATAGGTGAGCTGTGCTGCTTAAAGATGTGTACTTCGAGTTACGTGATAATTAATATAAATAACTGTATACTCCTCTTATTACAGATTTTATGACCAAAAGTATCATGTTTACAATCATATAAGGGACGAAAGTCATACACTTAAACTGTTCTGAAACAGTATATATTGTAGTATGAGACGATTGGTGCATAATTAATGTATGTGACCCAACTTGAACGCAACTCCTACATAAAAATAGCAGATCTTTGACAGGGTTAGGGAGGGGGGGGGGGGTCTAGCAAAGATCAACACAGGGAGCTGGTGGACATTGTGGGGAATAATGGCCTTCCATACCGAGCTGTCACGAGGTAGTAGAATTCCAGCAAGTGCGTGAAACAACCAGGCACCGGCAATAGTCTGGACAACTTGAGAGTGTACAGACTGATCATTCATAGTCAGTAATTGAGCGCCTCAATGAAACTGAGAGAATATGGATACTGTTTAAGTTACAGGAAGAAAGCAGCATCGAGTAAAGAACCATTCATAAGAATTTATTAGACGACCATCACTTGCAAAAAGTTACATCGAAATGGATGACTCATGCTCTCATCAAAGTTAAAAAGTGGGCACAGTATGCAACATGCTGTAGTCACCTGGCACGCTTTCAGCAGGAAACAGACTATTTTCTATTGAAAATATGCGCCATTGAGTAGCGGCGTACATGATCGCCACGAATGCAGAAGTTTGGTCAAAATCATTTCCCTGTGAAGTTGAAACTCTTTGTCGCATATTACGTGAGATGAATGCTTGCGAATCATTTTCTTCCACATGGCACAACAGTGACAGTATCCTACTACAGTTACTTTTTGCAGAGACAGGTACATCATGACATTAGTGAGAAAAGTCCTGCTTTTTGGAATGATGTAATCATTCTCCACCACGATGCAAAACCGCATGCTGTTGAGAGATTTTGGTCTGCGCTTAATGGTAAGGTCTTGAGCACATTCTGCAGTGTGTTCACAGTGGCTACTAGAGTGTTGGGGTCAGGAAGTACTGAAGCACTCGCCATGTTGTACTGGCATTTCTCCATGTGATTTAAACCTCATACCCGAAGTAAAGGAATTATTTTGTAGTAGATGAGTTGGGACACGACCGAACATTAAGAAATGTCATTTGACAACAGATGCCGACCTCCTGGGGCGTGGTCGGTTGGTGCGCCACCAATCTGGGGTGCGAGAGGCTCTGGGTTCGAATCCCGGGTAAGGCATGGGCGTTAATTTAAGTTAGGTTATAAGTTAGTCTGTAAGCTGTTCCCTGCTAAGCTTTCAAGCATAAAACGGGGGGGGGGGGGGACGTTAAAAAGCCCTTTACAATACAAAAGACAACAGATGACCCTGATTAAGATACAGTAACACATTGTCGGCAATATGTTGTGTATACTGTTGGCCACTACTTTGAGGATATTTAGGGTTGAAATATATGTGTGTGTGTGTGTGCGTGTGTGGGTAAGTATATTGTAATGCTACCATCATCATAATAAAATTGAGTAACACAATGTAGTTAATGGATGTTTATATATGCGACATACCCATCTCATACACTATATTGCTCATGAATTTCATAACCTTTCATTTGTATATTTCAAAGTTTTGAGACATGCCCACAGTTTCAATAGTAATAGTTTCCACGACTTATGCTCAAACTCTCGTATTTAAGTTATTAATGTTGCAAATCTAGTGAATGTTGAAAAAGTACATGTCAATTTCACAACTGCTTATACTTCTCAAATATTCGGTGGATAACACACTATTATAACACTAGTGCGAATACTTCGGAGAAACAATCCTCAAGTCTACAGAGAAAAAAAATTTCACATGAACACAGGCCCAGAAAGGCTTCGTTTCTTTACTACAGTTCCTATTGCATAACGTATATTCTATGGCCTGTGAGCTGGATGAAGTTTGTGTGAAATTCCATCACAACTGTAGTGTGATGGTAGTCCCATACAAGACGTGTCAAACTGACTGTTGAGTTGGACGCAGCACACTGTTCGATGTAACAACGCGCTGGAAGGTGTTGCGTGTCCTTTTACACTTGTGCAATTGCTTTTTGTGCAGTTCCTAATGTTCTTAAGGGTGGTGTCGTGCTACGCAGTGTCGTGTACCATGCACACAATTGCGATCGTATTCCACACAAGCATAATCCAGATCACAGGCTATACAGGATACATTATGGAATGGGAGCTGTAGTAAAGGAACTAAGCGTTTACGGAATGTGTTCATATAACGTTATTTATTACTTTGGGCGTGAGGACGATTTCCCCGAAGCATTGGCATGTATTTTTGCAACATTCTGTTTACGAGCTTTCTCGCTAAGTAAATTTGTTGTTCTTATACAAGAAACCCAGTCATCTTTAGTAGTTTTCTTATGACGTATTTTTGCAATGTTCATTGTCGATGCTTCTATTCATTCTGTGTGGTTTAATACATGAGCATGAACTCGAGCTGGCTGATGTGTGCAGGAATGAAGTTCGGGAGCCTGCAGATGAAGGTCGGACTGGCGACTATCCTGAGAAACCACACCTTCACCACCTGTCAGAGGACTCCCATTCCTCTGGTGCTGGAGCCGAGGTCCTTCGTGACTGCGGCCAAGGGAGGGATATGGCTCAAGGTCACTCCCAGGACTCTCTGATGGACTACACACCTTGATCCTCAGCCTGGAGCTGATTGTCCAGTGTGTGGGCGCTCCCAGAGTTCTGCGCCGGCCAGCTGGAGTGACGTTGTGAGACAGTTCTAGTGCTTCGTATGGATGCTGAGTGGGCAATGTAATTTTATTGCCCTAGAATGACGAATTGATGGTATCTAAAAGTTCATTTCGTGGTTCATTTGTTACACAGACAAAATTATATTACAGAGTTTTGTACTCTGATATCATTAAGTACCATTTGGATGGTAACACATGTGTTAAGGTGTTTAGAAATTGCTAGGGGTTTATCTATCCAAATAGGGGCAGTTGTAGGAGTGACTGAAAACTATTTAGTTTGATCTGTCTAATACATACCTAAACTATAACAAAATATATAATGGTAAATACAAATGTTCCCAGAGGGCAGGTGTAAAACGCAACTGACAATATGGATGGTATGTATGGAAATGCAGATTTTTGCATGTAACAAAACTCTAGTAACTCCACTGGCAATTGTTTGGAAACTATCTCATTCGTCAGGTCCCGCACGACTAACAACTGACGATAAAAAGGCTGCAGGCGAAAATCGGACATGCGATTCGAATTCGAGTAATACATTTTTGTTAGGTAAAGAATGGACGTTTAGAAATGCAAGCCTCAAGACCCATCTAGCTAAGTATTTCGAAAAAGAAGTATTTTGCTTAGAAAGATACGTGTGCGACATGGTGGGATAGTACCTGACATCCAGCTCCTCCCCGGCAACGACCATCACACAGCTATATTAACAAGTACAGAAAGTGTGTTTATCCTACCCCAGTGAGACATCCAACATTAGCACGACAGACTGACTACATTGCCAGAAGTGCTGTATGCGTGATGGTTGCACTCCTTATTAAGGCGGCGCCTGCTCTATGTGTTGCATTTAATGTTGTGGTTGTCACATGTCCTTGGTGTTTCGATCAATCCCACACACTACCTCCTTCTCCTTGTGTAGCACCTTTGGAGCAGATACCTGTAGGCCTTTACCTGCGGCGAGTTCTTAAATGTATTTCCACTACTTTATTTCACAGGCCGTTATAAACGCATGCCATGTAAATGAGCGTTTGAGAGTAGTCATGGAAAATCTCTTCACTATTTCCGTGTATCATTCCAAGTAATTGCCACTGTTGTGACGTCACAGAATTAGACATAGATGTGCATCAGACAATCCGCAAAGAAGCACTAGTGCACTTAAGTCCTGCAAGTTTCTAAAAGTCCGAAATTTGTTGAGGTTTCCATGTTATTTTCAATAAAAACTCGAGATCAACAACACACTTTTCATGCTGCAAAGAGAAAATCGGTAATACGTGCTTAAAACACTCATTGCGGAATATTTTCGTGGACTAGACGAAACGGACATAAACTGTGCACCATATGTATATGTTATGAGTTTTTAATCTCTAAATAGGACCAACTTACTTAATGCTTAAAACTTATTTATACTAATATTGACAAAAAAGAGAGAGGATTGCAGAAAATGGCAACATAGTTGCCACACCTAACTTAACTACAGTCGGAGGCTGCGGCGGTGTAGTGGTTAGAGTACTCACCTCCCACCTCGGCGAACTGGGCTCGATTCCTGGCACGTGAGAATCGTGCCCGACAATGCCGCTGGTCGGCGGGTTTTCTCGGGGATCTTACGTTTCCCCCTCCCGTTCATTCCGGCGCTGCTTCATACTCACCTCGATTCACCCTCATCGGCTCTCAAGATGTCGATATTAAGAGCCGTCCAAATATCCCCACTCCACTCTCCATTCAACTACAGTCCCGTCGAGTGAACCACAGTGGAAAATAGCTGTACGTCATTAATCACATCCATTTTATGCCTGTCAATTGTAACAGAATCTGAATTTCTTTGCTTCCAACGCAACTAAATTGAGATACAGCAGATGTTTATGGTGGAACGTTTATCTGTAGTGTCCTAACATCCAGCTGTACCGTAAGGTATTCGGAACGTTTACAGTGCATTTAATATTATGTTATTACTTTCGTGTATTTTGGAAATTATATGGCACAATATAAGTGCAGTTGTTATGAAGTTAGTTAGGCCTATTGTTTGAAAATAAGTTTACGAACGGCAATAGATAAATAATTGTTAATTCCTTGCTAGAAGTTATCTTAGCTATAACGGACTTTACACCAAGTTTTTCAAAAGTTCTATCACCTGGAGTAGTGAGACGTTTGCAGAACTCTCAAGTGTGGAATGAAGGCAGACATTCTAGCTATCGTTTTATTAAGTAAAACGAATTGTGAAGAATCGTACGAAGCATTATGTGGAATTTGTAAATACATATTAAATATTATCTGAATATTATAATTTGTCGCTGTTAATTACAGCAAGAATGCATAAATTACTACTTCTGTAAATTTTCAGTGTAAAAAAAAAAAAAAAGAAAAAAACTATATGTTTGTTTTTTATTTTCCTTAGACACAAAAATTCAAATTTGTGGTGCTGTTAATGATATTGTAACCAAGCTATCCAGAGCTATTTTCGAACTCACTGCCACTTACCCTTGTTCACTTTCCCTTGATAACTTTACTACTTAAAATTCCCCACATTCCCTTGAACCCATCGAGACGAAAAGTTGGTATAATTTAAAACGCCCATCTTAGTTTCGCTACCTATAATACACATGCGAAAAAAAAAAATCAACTTATCAAGCAGATTTTTCTTTTAACAAGACGGGACCCATTCCCCCAAATGGGAAAGTTTTCAAGAAGTTGTCATGAAACTTTAAATTCTACCTTAAAGCAAGCAAATACTTTCTCTCCGTCGTTACCAACTTCTGGCGGAACTTTTGATGTTGGAAGTAAAGTTGCACTTGAACGTGGCAGTGGAACTGAGTTCCTGTCAGAGCTGAGAAGTCACTTATGTGAATTCACAGAGCAAAATTTTCATTGCAGAACTCGCAATGGGCCGAAGCAGCCTGCGTACTTTGTCGACTACATGTTGCGAGATGGTCAGGGAGTTTGTCGGAGCGGGCGAACGTCATCCCACACATATCGCACATGTGCTGTGCCTCTAGGAATCGATTAAGGGCACAGGTGCGTTCATGTCACAGCCCAGTTCTGTGGACCTGGAACACCTTATCGCAGAAACCGCACTACAATGCAGGTGGCCGCATAGTAGGTGCGTTAGGCAATGAGGATGAAAACGATGATGATGATGATGACTGCGAATATGACGACGATGCGAAAGAAGTGAAAGATGGCAAGGAGGAACTACCAGAATCCATCTTGACTTGGAAGAGACGGAGAAAACCCGACGGCGACGAAGGATGTCTTGACTGGCTGGACTGTCAGAACGTGTGAAATGCTGCTCGATACCAGACGATCAGGAGGGAACCTACGAGAAAGTGTATAACCGTAAGATAGCCTGAAAACACGACGTTTTCGTGCCTAACAACCACCCTAGTGCACCCACGAGACTATCGATCGAGTACCCACATAATATACGGAATGTACACTTAAAATAAGGGTTCACTCGGAGTGCGCACACTCTCTCTCCCGCAGACCATTGCATTCCATCACAGCACCACCCCTACCTATCGTCGCAGAGAGCCACCAGGCACACACACAGCAGTTCCAGCTGCAAACGCTCATGGGTCGGCACATAAGAGCGGGCCGTAACGATCGAATATCCTCCCACGCACAAGGGGCGTAAATAAAAAAACCTAATGCACATGACCTGTAGCATGCTATGTGAAGGGTAGGCTGTATGTGAGAAACTTCATCAGGTTTCACTCGGGGTGCTCCCACTCACACCACGCCATTGTATTCTGTCACAGCTCCATCCCTACCTCGTACAGCAGAGTATCGTGCCTATCCACCCCGTCGCTTGGCCTGCACGTTCACCCGACTTGACTCCGCTTGACTACTTCCTGTGGGGCCACATGAAGGACTTGATTTACGAGACCCCTGTGGAATCAGAGGAAGACCCGTTGACGCAGATTATGGCTGCGGCGGATCTTGGACGTCTAGATATTGGTGATTGTGTGTACCAGAACATGGTGCGTAGGTACCGTATTTGTATAGACGTTGCTGGTCGTCACATCGAGCCCTTCTTGTAAGAGGACTCAGAAGGAAAACAGCGTACAGTATGTTGCAGACGTGGGAGATATCAACATGGAGATCAACATGTGATGTGGTGGTGTTTTGTTTGTCGCGGGGAAACGGTACGTTTCCTCACCTAAGTTCCTATGCAGAATGTTACCGTCTTGGTCTCCACTACAAGCCCTTACAGTGTGTAATGGGAATTTAGACACACTCTGTATTGTATGCTCGCTCGGGATGAAGGGAGGGGGAGCTCCACCCCCTACACTTGTGTAGGGAGGCAATGGTAGCACGCACTGGAATAATGCTTGAGGAGCCTGCATGACACTCGCTCTTTCTACAGACCCAGTGGTTACCACCATAGTTCATAAAGATATATATACACAGCATATTGTTAAGTGCCGCTGGTCCACACCGATGATGTTGGCCCGCCCCGTGCGAGCAAATGAAGAGGAGGACAGAGAATCGTTATATGATAGTGGCAGCAACACATCAGAGTAATTTTTTGAATGGCAGGAGACCGATTGGCCAGTGGCCGCTTATCAGTTACAAAAAACGAGCCGATACGATAATTCTTTTTCCGGCATATGCTGCTGACCCTCGTTATATTGATTTCTGCATTTATCTGAAGAATGTTCTGGATTACTGACTTTGTTCTCTCAGTGTGACTCGGGGTGCGTTGAACCTTCCAAATGGCCAGGGCGAACGGTATAAATATTGCAACAGGCCTCCAGTCTACGAGTTGGGTTGGAGTTGATGAGTGAATTAGTAACTGAGTTTCGAGAGATAGAAGAACGAGCCGCTAGATAAGTGACCAGCAGAAGGGAAGTATACGACTGCGAGTATCAAGTAATGAAGCATGTGGCTGGCAGGCTGGACTTGTGGACTAGATGCGTGAGTGAAATACATTAAAAATGGTATATATATATATATATATATATATATATATATATATATATATAACACACACACACACACACACACATATATATATATATATATATATATATATATATATATATATATATATATATATATATATATATATATATATATATATATATATATATATAGTATGTGTTATATATATATATATATATATATATATATATATATATATGTGTGTTTTGGTGTGTGTGTGTGTGTGTGTGTGTGTTACGGACATATTTCTCACTACATATACTGAAATGGTAACCTACACTTTATAATTATTTTCAAACCTAATGGTGTGTGTGTGTGATTACACACATATTTGAAATTTAAAAAAATTTAATTCACTTATGATTGTTAAAAACATTTATCTACATCTCTCACTGCATATCTACTTATACTGCAATGAAAACATACATTTTATATTTATTTTCAAACCTAATGGGGCATGTGCTTGATTACACATATACTTGAAATAAAAAAAAAAACATTGCATTCGCTTATGATTTTTACAAATGTCTCTCGCTCTCTCCCTCACTACATATCTAATTATACTGAAATTACAACCTACACTTTAATAAATTTACTTTAAAACCTAACGGAGCGTGTGTGTGATTACACATATACATGAAATAGAATAAAACATCACATAGCATAGTCCACATATTTAGTGAATGTCGATGATTCTGTTTGTTAATCGACCCAGGTAATCTTTAACTGTAGCGAGGCTTGGAATAGCCACTGCTGTTGCTTCTGGCAGGTGTGGCTGTGCAGGCGGCTGCAGCCTGCACGTAGGACAAATGGCCCGCACGTCGTCGTTGCTGTCACCATGGGGCACCGCTATGGCAGCAGCAGCGGTGCTGATCGCTTCTGGCAGGTGTGGCTGTGCAGGCGGCAGCAGCCTGCACGTAGGACAAATGGCCCGCACGTCGTCGTTGGCACCGCTATGGCAGCAGCAGCGGTGCTGATCGCTTCTGGCAGGTGTGGCTGTGCAGGCGGCAGCAGCCTGCACGTAGGACAAATGGCCCGAACGTCGTCGTTGCTGTCACCGTGGGCGCCGCTATGGCAGCAGCAGCGGTGCTGATCGCTTCTGGCAGGTGTGGCTGTGCAGGCGGCAGCAGCCTGCACGTAGGACAAATGGCCCGAACGTCGTCGTTGGCACCGCTATGGCAGCAGCAGCGGTGCTGATCGCTTCTGGCAGGTGTGGCTGTGCAGGCGGCAGCAGCCTGCACGTAGGACAAATGGCCCGAACGTCGTCGTTGGCACCGCTATGGCAGCAGCAGCGGTGCTGATCGCTTCTGGCAGGTGTGGCTGTGCAGGCGGCAGCAGCCTGCACGTAGGACAAATGGCCCTCACGTCGTCGTTGCTGTCACCGTGGGGCACCGCTATGGCAGCAGCAGCGATGCTGATCGCCTCGACGTCTGCAGGCGACTCGGGGACATCTCTGCTGCACCTGCAGCGACACGGCTGACACGTGCCGACATCCGGGACTGTCCTCTTATGCCTTAGTGTTGATGATGATGATGATGTCATGAGCATAGAGATGTTGGTCGGCAGCTGGGTAGACCAAGCAATGATGGATTAATAAGAATTAGTGTACATAGCGGAATAAGTTCACGGGATGCAGAATTTAGGATGTCACAATACTTATACAAATGTTTATATATCTTTATATCTAAAAAGTGAGACACTTAACAAAAACTCTTCGATTACAGAATTGTTTTCTGAAACTAATTAATTTTTGGTATATAGAGGAAAAATTATGGCAACAGCAAATATTTACTTTTAACATAGAAAACTTATTAGCAATTGGTTTACGTAATTCAAGGATATAAGGAAACCATGCTTTGTTACTAATTTGAATAAAGTGAATATTTCATTTGAATGAATATAAGAGGTTTTAATTATTTATTTTTAATATTAATTAGCAAAAATTAGAAGAAAAAAATTTGAAAAAGATTTTTTAATGCTTTTATTGACATACTCCAATGAAATATGTGCAAGGAAATTTTATTTGTAACATTGTATTAACATTTACGAAACTATGCACACAGACAGGTGTTGGAGGTTGGTGTACCCTCTGTAAACATGCTGTAAATGCTATCCAGAAAAAAAAAATGTAAATAAGCTATTTTATTAAACAGTGAACACAACAAGTTTATTAACTACTTCAATTAAGCGTACTTATAACAAAATAATCATTCAAAACTATTATTTTTAAATACTAAGTAATTATTTTACGTGTCGCGTATCTGCTGTTAGTATTAATCCAGGCACCTGCAACCCACCCACCACCCCTGGGAATGACTTTAAAATATGAAGATCGTTACAACATGTAAGTGTCGACTCTTGTTGCCTTACTTATGCCCTGTTGCACCATTATGGTCCGAAACTCGATCCGAGATCGGATCTAAGATCGACACAGAAAACTGTTGCGCCATTCAAGTTCAGAGCTGGACTGGAGATCGAGATGAAGTTCATTTCGAACCACCGAAATTAGCAGTTCGAGATCTCGATCCGAGATCAGCAGCCATGGTCGACAAATGTAATTTGAAAATACGCCAGCAGATAGAACTACGTTCGATTGTTATCTTGGGAAATTAAAACAACATTATACGCACTTGAATACTATTCAGTAAAATTCATACAAAAATAATTCACTTAAAACAGGCAAAACATCGCACATCTAGTTCTATCTATAGTGAAAAATACGTCTACTTCCATGACGTCATTTATAACGAACCAATAGCAAAATTTGTCTCGAACTTAATCTCGATCTCTCACTTTGCCACCAAGATTGACGAATCGCAGATCCAAGCCAAAACCATAAAATTTCGTTGGTGCAACACTTTTACAATGGAACCAAGATTAAAAACACTCTGTGGTGTGTCTGGCCGCGTGGGCGCGCGCACACCTGGCAGCGGAGCTGGTGCTGCGAACACCGGCGAAATACGCGCGTCACGCTGGGATGGATCGTGGAGGGGAAGGCGGAGGGGGGGGGAGGAGGGGGTAGCTGGCGCGGGAGACCGCCAATCAGGAGGAGGGACACGAGGAAACAATGTGCGTTATCGCCGAGAAGAGAACAGCCGTGATCTGGCTGCGGCGAGGGACTTCGTGGTAAGCTATACCCCCCAGGCTAGCAAGTAGCAACTTTGCAAGGCGCCAGTCAGTCTCAGACTGCGAGCTCGCGCAGGAACTACGACATCTACAACATCCTCATTCAAGACGCGTGAGTGCGAACACATCTATAGGCTGTTCACGGTAAAGTGAGCACTTTTGAGGCCCTGGTTACTTTTTTCTTTCAGGCATTTCTCATCCTTTAACCACCTTTTGAAATAAACATTGCCATGTAACTAATGAACACAATGTATACATTGCACAGCACTCAGAAGTTTACGTCTAAGCCTAGAATAAAATATATTTATTGGCCATTACTCGAAAATAGAGGGCATTCAAAAGTGCACACTTTACCGTGAACAGCCTATACAGGACTTCTAGCATATCTATTGAGGGCAAACTTCCATCCCCATGCTAGGGACCGCGGTTTGATTTCCGGTGGTGTCTGCTCCCGGATTTTCGTATGTGGGAGTCGTGCCGGATAATACCGCTACTAGGCGGGTTTCCTCGGGGATCGCCCGTTTTCCTCCTCCCTTGCATTCCGGATCTGCTCCATGCTCACCTCGCTTCAACCTCATCGGCTCTCAAGACATCGATGTTACGAGCCGCCCAAATATCTTCACCCCCTTCCCCCACCGTATTCCTCTCGGTTAACACTCGTTTCTACAATCAGCGGAGTCGACAGACATTGGAAAATCGTCGATACTAGTCGATCGATACTATTCACTCATATACTCCTTCCAGATTAAAATTCGCCAATAAGAATATCTAATAAGTGTTATTATATATTAAAATAATGCCTTATGTTAAAGTATGAAGTACTAATCCGTTAGATACAATTACATTATGATATATCCTATATTTCATAATGAAAATGTAAAACATGTCATACCTGTAGTTCATCGAGCTGCCGTCCCCAGTTTCTTGGCGCCATAGTCGGTCACCTAGTTGGCCTGTGTATAGTTGCGCCAGCCTTGGGACGTGGGAATTAAGGCATTGAAAGCCCAAGGGGGCGAGGTAGGGTGAGATGGAGCAGCGCTGGAATGCAAGGGTGAGCGGAAATGGAAGATCCACGAGAAAACCCGCTGACCAGCGGCATCGTCTAGCACGATTCCCACGCAAGAAAAAACGAACGTGAGCGAGAATTAAAGAGTCCGTGGGACATAACTTACCACTATAAACTGAAGTTGTATTTTGCGAGTTTATGGAAGCCAGTAGAGGGAAACCAAGATAGGGCAAACACTGCACTTATTTTTTCTAACTATGTGAGCAAATATTATGCCAGAGAAATTTGAGCTCGGATATTTGTGACGCTGTCAGTATTGATATGCCGTTGCAGCTCAATATAAGTATTATGGCAAATAAATGCACGAGTATAGAAGAACAGTTGCTTACAAAGTTGGAAGATAGGTATTACGGTAAATAAATGTACGAGTATAGAAGAACAGTTGCTATTGCACAAATGGAGGCCGTGTTTTCAAACGTAAGTGTCAATCTTCTGGAAAGAAATTACCGCTACGTAAACGAACATATGAAAACAAAAGATAGCCAAAACCAAAACACTGCACACAGGACAAAGCCTTGTAAATAACTCGGGATAAACGAGTAACGAAACGTGCAAGTTTAGAAGGCTGCAATTTCATCCGTTCGACTATTGAATGTTAAAGTTTGCCAAAGTTTTGACGGACGGACGGAGAGAATTAAGGAGAATTGAGTACGAAAACTGTATTTGCGTAATTTTTGTCACACCTTGTTTCACAGAGGATTTTCGAAATTTTCTGCTCGACAAGATGTAAATAACAGTTTTGATCACCTTCTCGCATTGTTACGAATTCACTGCGTTCGTATTCGCCGGAGCACTGATTGACTGTCCCACGGGACCTCTTTTAAAGGACTCACCTGTAGATGGAGCCAGTCGCTCTGTGGAGCAGTAAACTCAGTACTTTTGAAAATCCTGCTTAAGATTTTCGTATTATATTGTTTATTCTCTCACTGTACCTAACACAAACATCACAACGGGCCCTGATCTCTTTATCTGAACGTCCGGCAAGAGAAACTGTGAAATTATCACCCATTCTTTTATATAAAGCCCCGAAATATTTTCGTACTCGCACACTAACATTAAAAAAACTAGGGGTTAGCCCATGACCGTGCTTTCAGCATGATCACGTGCCAAGAATATTTACAATGTTAAAAAATTTGGTTACCATACAAAGACTGGAAAGAAAAACATTTTACATTGATATATGTAGGTAATAAATAATATAATGTTCTGAAATTAACTCAACGTTGAAGCGACTGCTGCCCCACTTGGAATCGCTCTATCCACTGGGTCACTAAGGCACCACTTGATATAGTTCAACAAAATGATGTCAAATGAACTCAACATTGAAGCGAGATATTCCATCACCTTCATATCTCTATGCAATAATCTCTATGCATTAATACAAAACTTTCATAGGAAAAAGTAATAAATAATGAGTTTTTAGTGTCAAAGGTCATGATTGCGTAATCTGATCTTGCTGAAATTTGAACTTAACCTGTATTAGACCCCGAGGATTCGTTCTGCAAAATTTGAAGAAATTTTGTTGAGTTTCAAAGAAGTTAGAAGTATTAGAGAGGGACAGACATAAGTCGTCCTATTATATAATTGGATATTATAACCAGTGTTTGGCATTTTGACCCAGTGGGAATTAAATCCACTGCTGCTTTAAGGTTAATTTATATTTAAATATCCTGCTGTAAGTAAAACAAAACTATAAAATCACGCTTCTTAAACTAGGTAAATTTATTGGAAGTAGTTCTATATCATAACGTCAAATTGTGATAAACAAGTGGCGAGTCCGTACAGCATTACCAACTTTATTGGGCGCATATCACTCAGTGTGCCCAATAAAATATATGCAGGTAGAAGCGGTGACTTTTTCTGAGGTTGATTAGAAAAGTGCTCATTTTATCGTGATCAGCCTTTACAAACTATGGCGATGCTCATGAATGCAAGTGACTAAGAGTGAGCCGTATTCCTCGCTCGGACCTATTCATCTTGTCGAGGTAGCTATAGCGATTCCCTAAGGAAGGTTACTTAAAAATACACATTATTTTTAGGGGTGTGTGGGTGGTTGTTAGGAGCTGCTGAACTATTCATCGTGTCTTCAATGTTCGTTCGGTCCCCCGAAAATCTTCCGACATCTACCAGACTTATAGGATGGTCAAGCATGAATAACTAAAATGGAAGCCCAGGACCGGATTTAAGTAAGAGTAAAAAAGGCGTACCTACATTCGCAATAAGTTTTAATGCCCTAATAATTATTATTGTCACGCAGTTGTATATGCGCAGTGCTGTAAGAGGACCTATCTAATGACCTGGAGTCATTACGAATTGTCATATTTTGACAAATTATTTCTCAAAAAAATGTCAAATTAAAATATATGGTAAAATTTTTGAGTTTAATAATGAATTAATGGTTTTCAATAATAGATAATTTAATTATTGCACGAGAATCATGCACTTAAAGTTATATATATATATGTGTGTATTATTTTAATTTAAAACAAAAGCTCGAGTATATTTTGCAGTTTGCACCACTTGAGTTAAAAGACAACGTCAGTCGAAATATAATCGCGGGTTACCAACGCTTCGATGCTGCAGGGTCTGTGAACATTTTAATACCGCTGCTTTCCATGTTACATAGCTTACAGAGCAATATTGTACACGAGCATAGCCAGCAGCTTTGAGAAATACTAGGCTGTTGGAATATCCCCGTGCATAAGGCTATTTTGAATACTTAGGTTTATACACCTTCATATATATAATTAACCTTCTCCAGGATGCTGCGCTGGTGTAAAATGGCAGCTGACGGTGTTGAAGGAGAATAAGTCAATTATATTCTTTTCGCGAAAAAAATTTGGCATGTGTATTTCGTTGAAGAAATGTAGGCCGCAGGTGCTGGACCGATCTCTCGCGTTCCCCCGGAGGTAGCGCTGTCGCAAGACCAGTATCAGAAGTTCCTACAACTCCTATTCAGAGCTGTGTCTATCAAACTTGCAGTCACGAAGATCAGTTTGGGGAAGCAATGTTAACGAAATTACTTCTCATTGCAATCAAGTACATAGATAACTGCTCCAAAATCATCAACGTGGCTTTCTCAGGGAATACTGCTACGTTCACAAATTTTCGAAAACATAATACTCAATAAATTTTTTTTTTTTTTTGTAAAATGTCAGATTTTAATGTCGAAATTTGGAAAAATATAGGGTCTATTAACCATGAAGATTTAATTATTTAAAACGTCAGTTTTCCTAAATAAATGTTGCTTAGAATACTTCTTGTCTAAAGTGGTTATCTTTAAAACTGATGCGATGAGAATGCATTTCTGTAATATTGGCTACCCTGATAAACTCTGTGGTTGCAAGCCTGGTCGGCAGACTCCTTAACATATGTTGCTAATTCGATGTATATACGTGTATGTTTATCGGCGAGGGAGTGAAGTTACCTACCAGCCTCCCTGCTGAAGTGCAGTAGAACATGCTCTAGTGTATAAACAATAGATTGTATAGAAGTGCCTTGTCCAACAAAAGGCAGAGAAGCAGTATCCTGGTTGGTCGCGCAGAATAGGCTTGTTTCTTATTGTGATGGCTGTTCTTTTTCTGTTATAGAAATGAAAGTCAAAGTTTGTATGTTTGTTCGTCATACATTTCTACACCGTCCGGCGGATCTCGACCAAATTTGGAAGCGATGCTTTTCAGTTCCCAACTTAAAATTCCATGTACGCAAAAAAATGGGTTTTAGCCACCTATTGGGTCCGAAACCTCTAAAATGGGGTCTTGCATCTCTTATTGTCCTATTATACCCGGGCAACACCGGGTATATGCGCAAATTTCTTATAAGTACAGTCCAGAGTATTTCGCGGATTGAGTTGGCAGCAAGTTAGGCTGGACAGCCCTCTATACACTGGATATATTATCGTCTGCTTATTAGTTGCAGTGATCAAGTGAGGCCTCTGTACAGGACTGTTAAACATCCATTCACACTTTTACTCCCTGCTTATTACTGGCTCACTGTTACACGGGGCGTGTCTAAACAACTGTCGTCCAATCACAACAGTAGGAGAAAAGAACAAGTGTTTGGAGTCTACCTCGCGTCCGAATGAATTCGCGAAATAATCGTGGGTTTACTTAAAATATTTATTTTATATTCGAAGCAGTTTCTGTTTATTTATTGCATGCGAATGTATCCGTCTGCCGAACATGACATAAAAGGACTTACAAGTAATTTATCCATCGTTAGTGGGATCACTTTTTCTGTCCACAGTTGCAACCCTAAGAAAATTTCTATTGAGATAGCGAAGAGTGTACTTGATACAGAACACTCGACACAGTATCACAAGAACACTCATCTGCTAAGATGTCTGTATTTGGTATGAAACATGTATAGTACTTGAACTATTTTAGATGTTATATTTTGACTACGAGCGGCCACTTGATTCACGTGTCAAGATCTAAGCCGACGAGGAAACCCCTCACGGCTTCAGGCGGGAACTCCGTTGTGTCATTACAAAGATAAGACGACTTCAAAACACCGACGCTCCGGTATATATATATATATATTTTTTTTTTTTTTACTGGGGAAACCCTGCACGCGTTATCCTTGCGCTGCGCATGTTTGTAGATGATGTTTGTCCGAGTGATTAACAAGCGCGGGCGTAGAGGACATATAGGTGCGTGGTGTTGGTGTCTGAGGTCTGGCGGAGTTCTCTACCGGGAATAGGCGACAAGTACTTAGTCCAGAGAAGTAAACAGTTCCGTCAAGAGACACGTGAGTACTGAACGGGAAAGATGCAAGGCAGCTCACACCACGGCTGCAGCATCTAGACATCAGGTAACGATACTCTTGGCGAAGGAGTCCGATAGTCAGTCAGAAAAGCAAAACATCATAGGCACTAAACGTTTAAAGAAACCAACTGCTCTATTCAACTGTGCACCAGGAATTGGTGGGAAAAAAACAGTTATGTGTAAAGTAAACTGGGTTTTAGTCTACTAGCGGTGTATAAAAAATTGTATCGATGATAACTATTAACTCGAGTGCAAATTAATTTTTCTATAGAAATTAAATAATGTGAAACACATACCTTACTGAAATATCGATTAATATAATACGGTGTCATGAAAAATCCTATTAACGATACTTAAATTTTATGCCGTATTTCAATTTTAATACAATAAAACTTTACGAAATGAAATATAAGTGTCACTGTGACTTAAATAAATATAATTGTTGTATGAGCGTAGTGTAATAACTTGATGCAAAGCGATGCATGATGTAATTTATTTAAAAAAAAATGCAGTGTATAATAAAAATAACGATTTGGATAATAATGCAAAAGTTGACTGTTACAAATAATAAAGACATGTTTTACAAATGAAGCATGCATAGAAGAAAATTCCATAGGTACGAAGCTAAGTTATAACATATATTTTGGGTTGAGGCAAGTTACCTGAAGAATGTGTTATTTGCTTAGAATTTAAGTATGTGAACGGCAGCAAGAATGGCAGACATGTGGTGTCGGTTGCAAACGTAGGTAGAGAGATGCACGAGGCCGTAGTCTTCACTCTGGCAGCAGCACTCACAGCCTTCCTGTTGCTGTACCGCTTCTTCACAGCCACCTTCAACTACTTCGAGAGCCGCGGCATAGCCTACCTGCAGCCCACGCCCTTCTTCGGCAACATCAAGGACTTCCTGCTCATGAGGATCTCAGGCGCCGAGATAACCCTCCAGTTCTACACACAGCTCAAGAGGCACAGGTCGGTATTAAGTGGCTGTGAAGTGTGATCATGTCAACTAATTATAGTTCTACATCTCGTCACTGCACGCATTACATCACACAAATATTCTATAAATACCAGCCTAAGTGTTTCTTTCTGCGCAATTTTTATTCTTCCATAGCAACATCTAAAATTTATTATCATATTGCATTTGATATTTAGGAATGAATGCATTGATGAAGACATGTATTACTCTTAAAAATTTGGAAATGTTGCATTTTTACATTAATTCCAGCCCAATCATGCAGGCACATACACTTGCACGCACCAATACTAACACACATATTTCAGTATTGAAAAGAACTGGTGTTCTTTAATGTATGGGAAGAAAAATTGACAGATGTTTATATGTATAATTACATGTAGGCAGGGTTTTGCAAACAAACAATTGAATATGTAGATGATAGAACATACACTGCAAAATACTAAAAATCACCACAAAAACATAAACAGACTTACATCATACCAGCATGTTTCCTTGTATCCAGTCTTATCTCCGCCTCCACACAGCTATACATATGCCACACTTTAAATATTTTCTGGGAAAAATAAGGAAACTAACCACCAGCATATCCATCAAAGAAGTCCAAAGGTGAAGTGGAGTTTAATGCAAACAAAAACTTTTCTAAATTTAAATAATGTTTCCAATTTTATATTGTAACCACAGAATATTTACAAATACCACGCAGCAGCTGGACTATAATATTAAAAATAAAACTCTGTATGCCTGTCAAAAATAGCAACTATGTGTGTGTGCTTGGCAACCATAATTGAAGTCTTTGCAGTTTTTAAAAGTTCGTACCAAATTAAAAATGCTTTAGCGCACAGAAAGTTTGATTAATTGTCGAATAGTAATCACACTCACACGTTACATTTTTACAAGAAATCTGCCCATGCGTCTACACTGAATAAAATGTTGCTGGCTAGCAATGTCAATATTCGGTAGAGTAAATCTTATTTTCAGGCACTGTGTGATCAGCAAGAAAGTATTGTAATAAATGTGCAGTTAACAGGAAACGTCTTTAGCACTCCACCGCTGGACCAATGGTCACTTATTATGGCAGTGAAAAGATACCTTATAATTCTGCGTTATACTTAAAGTTTCAAAGCTCCTAAGCTCTCTTCAGACACTTTTAAACACTCTGTCGTCTATTTACGTAACACGGAGCATATTTGTCGGGTCAAACTCCCCTTAAATTATAATTTTTCACTGTTCAGACGGAGCTCAGGTATACCCGACCTGTTACGTTAGTGATCCATTTCAAACAAGATGGAGACCAGAACATTCTTTCAATATCTCAATTTGGCGTCGATTACCTGATTTGAATTTACCTGTGTAACATAGGACTTTATCGAGGTGCATTCCTTATTATTGCAATCAATACGTTGTTATCAACCATTACCAACTTACACAAATTAACATGTAACTCAAAACTTAATAATATGAAAATTAATACGTAATATTGAATATATGAATAATAACCTCTCAACTGCTGTGTGTACGATAGTAAATATGTAAAATAAAAATAAAATAACTGAATAATAAACTTATGTGTATAACACGTCACAATAGCATTTCTATAAAATAAACATGTGTGTACTCGTATGCTAGATTTACACACCACTATAGGGCTTAACAATACTAATTAGGTGTTCTACATAATGAGACATTACAGTATCATCATTAAAATAAAATATTTCAACATTCAAACCATATTCCAAATTTGATTCCAACATATATAGCCAGTGTAAATATAAGTGCTCAAGCATCTGTCCAGTTGGCTATGCAGTTTGAGAAAATCTCTTAATGAGTTCTTCCGACTTAAAGGAAGAAAAGACTTACCTTTGTATTTTTATACTTAAACAGACATGTAGGTATATAATTACATTCTATGGATTATTTTTAGTGGATAATGTAGTTACACCACTATATTAGTGGTGTTAGTATTCATTTCTCTGACTCATACTACTTTAACATATTTAATGGCCAATGATCAGCATACGTCCCTATAAGTAAAGGGGAATCATAAATGCAAACGAGATGATATAAAAAAGTTAATACTTAAAATATAGTCGTCTACACACTGTCGGCATCAAACTAGTTCCCTTCCACAGCAATAAAGTTATCTCAGCCTTCCTTCCCCTTCTCCCTTCTTTCTGGAAGCATGTCAAGCACCCTCTGCGGTTAGTCCTGGATCTCTGCAATTGTGTTGAGAAGGCTACCTTTGAGCTCGGTGTTCACCTTGAGGAAGAATGCTACGCCCACTGTGACCAAATATAACGAGAAGGATGTATGTGGAAGCAAGACAAAGTTGTTTCCTGCGAGAAACTCACGTGATAGGAGAGCACTGCGGTCGTGGAGCAGCCAGGTTCGTCGCGTGCCACAAATCCGGAAGCTTCTGCCGAATGTCCTCCCCCAGACGGCTCTAAACTTGGCAGCAGACCGAGAAAGGCGAGGCAGGTCCGCAGCTCGACCAAGTACATGCTCAGAGACTTTTTCCGATATTCGCGGAATTGTGCATGGGGAATTTGTCCCCAGGTGTCAGACCTTCAATAGTGTATTCAACTGCCAGTTTTTAGCGTCTGAAGGAGGACGTTTGGCGAAAGCATCCTGATTTGTGGCACGAGAGGAACTGGATGGCTCACACGATGATAGTAATTTCGTGCAACCTATAATTGGTTCCTACAGGTATAGTTGTTGTATCTATTAGATTTCAAGCAAATTCCAGATACCTCACACAGTGCTTGGTGGTGAGGTGGTGGAATGGAAAAGTGAGGGATTTGTAGCATGCTAATTTAGACCTGCTTAACAGAAATCATTGACACATTCAGCCCATCGGAATCTCTGCCTTCTGGTTGATTCAAACCTTAAGGATTAGTTAGTGTGCGTTGTCTTTCGATAAGTATCACTAAGTATTGAATTTACCTTACTATCCATCGAGTGGAAAGTGCATTTGGATGGCATAAAAGAGTGAAGGATTACAACAGCAGGGCCACTGCATGCAATGCCATCAGTCATCACATTGCTGTAAATACATATCATTTGGTACTAATATGTAGAAAAAAGAATTCTATGCAGCGGTGAATTTCTCTTCGTGGTATTGCTTTCTGTGGTTCGCTGAGTTTTGTACCTGGATCCACGATCGCTCAATGAAGCAGTTTTAGATTATTAAGCACTACTTAAATTGGGGAAACAATACGTTGTCAACCTATCTCATTTCCAACATGAAAATATGCCCATTCGTAAAGCAAAGTTCTGGGAGAGCATGTTATATCTGGCTCAAACTTTCTGATATCTCCACTGAACATATTTGAAATGAGTTGGATTTATGTGGTGTAGGGCTTAACATTTCATCGCCAGCGAGGTTGTTAGATACGGGGCAAGTTTTTAGAGAAGCAGGATTGAGAATACAGAAATCAGCCATGGCCTGAAGTAAGCAACCAACCTAGCATTCTCATGGAGTAATTCCTGGAAAACATGGAAAACCAAAATCTGGAAGGATGGACCATGGTTCGAACCCATGTCCTCTGGAATGCGAGTCCAAAGTTCAACCTTTGTACCACCTCGTTCGGTCGTTTGTGGAAATATTTCATTTTTCCGCTCTAATGTTTATAGCACGTGGTTCTTTAACTGGGCATCAACTTACTCATACATTAAATTGTTTGCATTTCCAATATTGAGGAACTGTAGTGGCAGTGGCGCAGTGGCTAGAGCGCATGCCTTCCACCAACGTGAAGTAGGTTCGATTCTTGGTGGGGTCACTCCCAGATTTTCGCGTGTGGAAATCGATACCGCTGGTCGGAGGGTTTACTTGGGGATCTCCAATTTCCCCCGCCCTTTCAATCCCGCACTTATCCATACTCACCTCGCTTCACCCTCATCGGCTCTCGAGACCTCGATGTTTAGAACCACCCAAATGTCATCATTTTCTCTCGTCCCTTGTGACGGCACGGCTAACTAACACCAGTATATGAAGGATTTTGACAATAGTTTACCTTCTGTAGTATTCAATATGTTTAATGGGCCGTGCCACTGCACATTGCATGTTCTAGATGGGAGATATGAGTTCAGAGTTGAGGTATTCTTCAACCATAATCTAAGGAGAAAGACTACACAGGAACAAATGGAAGGCCTAGGCAATGGCTGACACGAAGTAGAAAAAAAGCATGATATAATAAACATGTAAACTCGCAGTAAGTTTGCCGTTTGACTAGAATACGCATTGTAGAGCGAGCTTAAGCCATATGTCTCACGACTCGCACATATTTGCTGATGTTACACTTCCAGATAGCTTACCAGTCAAACTTACCATAAGCTTGACCAGTGGAGACTCTTTAGTTTGATTCAATTTGATTAAAAACCTATTTTGCTTGCACAGAAAGCTTGATGCAAGCTTACAGGCTTGTCATGACAATCTTGATTCGCGTTTGACTCAAGCTGATTATGGTGTATGGGGGTTATTGATGTCAGTACTTATTACGTTGACGTCGTGAGTCGTGTGAGGGTTTTCAACTGCGAGGTTGTGTGCAGGGTTGGCGGCGTGTTCCACTCGAGGAGGCCCAGCCTGCTGGTGTGCGACCCACAGCTGGTGCGGCACGTCCTCGCCAAGGACTTTGTACACTTCCACGACCGCGGCATGGCGGCCGTCAACATGAAGGCGAACCCACTAAGCGGCCACCTCTTCAACCTGGAAGGGTGGAAGTGGCGCGCCATGCGGAGGAAGCTGGCACCCGCCTTCACACCCCCGCCGCATGAAGGATATGGTCCGGCTGATGGCGGAGTGCAGCCAAGAGCTGCACGTCCTGTTGCTGGCAGCCTCTGCCACCGGACAACTCCTCGACATGAAAGAGGTTGGTGTGCTAGACCTCACTGATGCCGATCAGTGAACTCACCTCTGGTAGGGCCCGGGTTTGGTCCGGTCAACCTGACCTCAGTTCTCCATGGTTACCCGAGATCACTCCATGCGAATACGGTGATGCTACCTTCTCACAGACGACCAAGGCCGATTCCTTCCCATACTCCTGCTTCTCTGAACAACTTGCTCCGTCTCTCATGACCTCGCTGTCGACGAGTCGTTAAGCCCTTCTTACTTATGTACTTACCTTCATTGATGTGGGCCAGGACACATGTCACATAACAGATAAACACAACCAACTGTTTCATGAAATTACGACAGTACCAATCGTGGCCATTAGCCATTGACCCTACTTGTAAAATTCAGTTTATATCTTGACATGGAATATCCTCCAGTGAGTATCAAATGAACTTGTTTACTTGTGAAATTCTGTTTATGTTTTGACATGTATTGTTTTTAATTGCTCCTGTAATCTCCAGTGAGTATCAAATTAACTATTGCCATTGTCTATAGATAAAGTCTTGCATGTCAAAAATTTAGTACATGAATTTTATTGGTATCTAGCACACAACTATATAATTTTTTTTAGGTTACATTCAACTTGAATTAATTATACATTTTTGTTATTTTACGTAATATTAATTCTCTTTGACGAATTGTTTAATGTTTCAGTTGTTTTTCTCCACAAAATAATAGAACCTAATATGAATGAACATAACTTATTTGAACAGTAAAATAAGCTTGGAGTAAGACTAAATTGCAACATAATAACAATTTATTTACATTTTGCTACAAAAAAGTATAGATGAAGAAACTTTTAAATCAAGTATCTTTAGCAGTTTCTGGATAATAGTTAACCAAATTTCTTGCTTATTGTGTGTTTAGCAGTCCGTAGGAGCACATGTGTGTTGCGTGTGTTTGAAAGTGTTTCGCTCAAGTCTAACAAAGATTCACCCAGAAGTGTTGCATTGAGTTCAAATTTGTTAAAAATAAGATTAGCACCTCTGAAACTATTAATATCTTGGTCTCCAAGAAAGTGCATCAGAAAATTTCCCAACCAAACTTTGGATGCAAAACATATGTGAAACTGACATAAGTGACGTCTAACCATATACTTAAGCTATGTCACAATTATTTTAAGTGGATTTCTCTCAACAAATTGATACAAAAATTGATATTTGAGTATTCTATGATGTCTGATTACTAGGAATTAACTTCAGTCAATAGTGCCTTACAAAATCTACCACTGACATGCCTAGAATAGAGTAGGAACACCTATGCCCTGCCGAAGTGAAGCATGTCAGTGGTTTCACTATTGGGCGGAAGATATCTTGGGGATGTTAACCCATGTGTTTCTGTATGAACCGACCACTCCAGTACGTTCCATAAATTATCTTTTGAGTGCATATCAAGCGGACGTGGTGGCCACACCAATAAGTCGTAACTTTCCTGAATGAGCCTATGACACATGCTTAACAACTTTGTTTGACGACAAAGTACATTGCCCTCCTGAAATATCCCATATTTGTGGGAGTGTATTAAGCACATCAAGGTCTGCAAATAATCTTAAGGCAATGCGATGCAGAGGTGATATATTCATGCAGATCAGCAGACCCAACTGACCAGCGGATCCTGCAATTATGTCCCTTTTGAACAGTCATTCATACTACTCTGCCGCATATTTCTTGCACCACGTTCATTCCCTCCCAAATTGTAGAACCACAACTGATGTAGACCAGGTAATTTCCAATATTTGCAAGAAGGCACTAACTGACATTACGTATACATAGTCCTCTTTCATGTCTTCTGACATTATAAAATTCAGCCTACAACAACTTGAATTTAAACATTATTAAAAAAATTACATAGACCACAATGTAAAATCTAAGCTAAACTTGAACAATCAAAAATTTCGTATCTAATATTTTTGGATTGTTAGAATAATTTATCCAGTTTTAAACAAATTTTCTACCGCCTTTAGGTATTACAAAATTTGAAACAATTGAAAAACATTTTTTACTAAAATTGGTTAGCATATACTTAATCCCTAAATAGTGTTTCTCAGTATACTGCGAAAGTTTTAACACCAAAATAAATTTTTCTCACACCTCATTCGATTGTTTATATTTTAAAACGAATTCTTGAGTTGCCTTCCATTGGGTAAACGAAAATATCGATTTTCTACAATTATAATTTTTACAGTATTATTTTACCCGAGTGTTTATAAATATAATGATTACGCATGTGTATTATTTTATTGTGAAGTGCTGGGTTTGTACAAACTTGGTTAACAAAACTCGCCAATGCGCTTTATCATTCGGCTTATAAAAACTAATTTAATCGGTAGAGATTCAACTCATATTAATTGATACCGCAGTACAAGACCCTGATACATGAGCAGCTCAACATCGCAATTCTACTCGTAAAGGGAAAGTAGGTTAATTAGTGTTCATATAACACTTTGTTTTGTTTAACATATGTGGCTTTTGTTCTCTCTGTATGCAGGGAAATCAGGAAATTTTTGACGAGAATTTCCATGTGTTATCCATTTCAGATATGCTGTTATTAACAGAAGAGTTAATACAAATATGCTGCTAATGAGGAAGGTGCAGGTTTCCACTATGTTAGAATAGTAGAAGTGCCAGTGTTCTGGTATAGAGCAAACTGAATATTACATCAGGGCCTAGCTGTGAAGAAATGTCGCATGTTCTACTCGAGCACAGGTGTTCGCCAAGTTCACAACTGACGTGATAGGCACGTGCGCCTTCGGCCTGCAATTCTACTCGCTCAAGGAGAAGGATGCAGAGTTCCCGAAGATGGGCCGCAAGGTGTTCCAAGTGTCCGCCAAGACTACTGCGCGGCGTCTTGTCATGATCAGCCTACCCCGCCTCGCCCGGCTGCTCAACCTCAAGTTCGCTGCAGACGACGTCTCCCAGTTCTTCCTCAAGGTGCGTAATACATATGCACGTCATTGGGAATCTCCAGCCATCGCTCTGATGTTCAATTTGAAGCCCGCGGTATACGACATCTCCCAGTTCTTCGTCAAAGCTCTTGAGCAATTAGACCTCTCGTTGTGCTGCAGCCCATGTTTTCTCGTTAATGTAGCCTCCTCAGTCTCAACTTCCTCTGCAGACGACTCCTAGTTATACCTCAAGGTGTGTGCAACAGTCTTGTGACTGCATATACCTTTATGTACCTATGTCTTCAGTTTGTGGCAGGTGGCATCTCCCAAGTCTCCCTCAAGATGCGCGAGCAAGTAGTTATCTCCATGTGCAAACCACGTGTTCTAGCTATTAGTCTGCTTGTTCTAAAATTAATTGCAGACAGTATCTCGCGGGTCTTCCGCAAGGTGTATGCTACACATGGTTATTACTGAGCAGATATATTTCTTATTGTTTGCATCAGCTATCCCGCAGACTGCTCATCTTTAAGTTCGCTACGGACGGCGTCACCCTATTCTTTCTCAAGGTGCATACCATATCAAGCTCTTCTTACTTTGCTATATCTCTACGCATATGCTTCAGCTTCGAAAGGCTGTTCAACTTCGTTTTCTGCCACATGCCTGATCTGGTCGTAGCCATGCAACTGTACCTATGTAAGTGTCCACCTACCGTTCAGTTAGACTTATACATCACACAACATTAGAGTTCATCGTGATGCATCCATGCCGGGGAAAATTTTGGCAGAGGATTTAGAATACATATTGGCAAAATCTTGTAATCACTTTACACAAAAAGTAGGACACGTCACTCAAAAGTAATATTTCAACGTGATTTAAAAATAGTACCAAAGTTTTAATAAAATCCCAAAATGTGTTAATTATTTTTAAATATAGAAACGTTATTCCAAAACATCCTCATTCCACCCGGTTGCAAATATTCGTTTAAGTTTTTAATAAAATTAATAAATATTTTGTATAAGTATATGTTTCATTAGAGTTTTCTAAAAGTATTATAAAATATATTTTTGTACAAAGAGACTTACATGCAGGAGGTTCTGGTTCAGAACTTCACCCCACTGCCTCACAAAAATGTTTAAGTTCATCATCTCAGTTGCACTGCCACCAATAAATCGTCGTCCTTCCATGAACACTCTCTTATACCTTTTGCTGAACCACTATGTCCGACTCCCAGTATGTTCGTCTGGCACGACTCGTACGTTCAACAATCCGGGAGTGACCCTGTCGGAAAATGTACCCTGTTCGTCTTGGTGGGAGGCGAGCACTCTACCCACTGCGCCGCCGCGGCTCCACTGCCATGCTGAGTATTGTGGCTACGATGTTAGATAGTTGTAATATCGTGAAATTACTTGTAAATCTCGTTCGACACGTTGAATGTTACAACATAATGTTTTATTTCTTAAATACGTAGTTACAATCGGGAGAAATTGAATGTATTGTGAAATGGATTCAATTTAACTACATTTTTAAGTTGTTTCCACAGTAAATGGTAAAAAGTAATTCCACACTGTTCAACAAATGCTGCACGAAATTCACAGATAAAAAAAAAAATAATAAAAAAAAAATAAAAATAAAAAAAATTCAAGAGTTTTTTTTTAAACTAAAGAAGAAATTATTATCATCACTCTATAATATTCCCATTGCAATTGTAATCTTTAAATTATAAAAAATTATCAATTTTTATTATTAATTAGGTTTTTTTTTTTGCTAATGTGTGCGCTCTTAAGTGTGTGGTAAATACATGTGTAAGAATTTTGGCCATTTTTCAACCACATAATACTTCTATGCAATGTGACAAATGGCAGAACCTTTCAAAGGGTAGTTATGATGGTATACCATATAGTGGAATTGGTGTGAGCTAAATGGTGTAAGCTAAATGGTGTGAGCTAATTGGTGTGAGCTAATTGGTGTGAGCTAAATGGTGTGAGCTAATTGGTGTGAGCTAAATGGTGTAGCAGGTGATCTGAGTAAGTGGGTGATATACGCTTTCAACAGAAACAAATGAGAAATTATCCAGTTCGACACCCTTGTCGTATGAGGTAGTCACCTATTCATTACTTTTGTTACCACAACACTTATATCCTGGAATACTACCAGAGTTCCGGAACATCACTGCAGGAGGATAAAAGCCAGTGATCTCTCTCTATCTCTCTCTCTATCTCTCCCTCTCTATCACACTTACCATGAGAGACACAGGCTGGTAGTCTGATGACAATTAGAAGAGATAATACGAGACAAAATTCTCTGTTCCGATAACTAAAATGACAGAACTTCACTACAAGAAAGAATTCTCTCAGTGTAAATTTCAAGCACTAGAAATATATTCCAAATAAAATTAACTGTTCTGGAATAGTGACTCTAATATATTACAGGATACACTCATCCTTAGATTTAACATTATTTGCAACAACAAAATATGTATGAAGATAGTAAAATTACGTATGAATGTGACCGTAACTGAAGTAGCGTAGCCCTGTGATTGGCGATTTTTAAAATTATATATTCCTTTAAAACTAATATTTCATCATCTTGTTCACTAAGGTTCACGCTAATTCTGATTGGGAGCAAGAACTCAAAATCAATCGATTAACTGTTAACTGACGTGAAAAATAAATCGTTGGCCATCTTAATAAAATCTTTCCTCGTTGAAACTGAAATAGTTTAGATTCATTTTCCAGTCTAAGATACAGCAGGACATCGTATTTCTGCAGTGCTGAACCCACGAGACATCTTCTTCAAACCTTCCCTAATTTAGGCTCATGGGCCTTGGTACACGAATATACAGTCCTTGTAGTACGACACGCTATATACGCGGGAGGCGAGCTATACTTAACTGTATCTCGGGTGTGTAGACCGAGAAGACACTCTTCTGATATTCTAAAATCCCCGGGTTCTCTCCTTGTTGGTCTGCTATAATATAAACGGCACTCCCGTCACTTTCCTTATTCTGCAGTTAAATAATCCTACCAGGCCCGCGACACTCTTCACGGCCCGCCTAGCGATATGACCTCTCAACGCTTAGCTATAGCTTAAGAAGACACTTAAGTCTCGACCAATCACTGGGCGGCTACTTTGATAAATAGTCAACAAACTCTGTTGCCCGAGGCAACCGGCCTATAGCTTCCAATATCTCGGCCATGTAAATGAACGACATATGTTACACATTAGATACAGTGATAATCATAGAAATACAAACTAATTATATCTGACACATTAACTGTTAAATAAATATTCTGAATATATGCAAATCAAGAAATTATGTCAAACATAAATTACCATTTAAGCTTGTATCAGGATTTGCATATCAAAATAGTACGTCTTGGTGCGCATAAATTAATTGGGAAAAACCAGCCTTTACAGTGACATATATTTTCTGTATCAATGTATTTCTTTCTAACTATGATGTATCGTATTGTTTGCTGCTGTGTTTGTGTTATAATTAATGCTATTCATCTATACGCTATCTATTTGTAACTTTTTTACGTCATCAAGTGATTAAAAATTTAATATGCCCTTAACGTTGCCGGAGATGCACTTGTCATTTTAAAGAAGGGAAGTCTGTTTCGTTACCCTGGTTAAAAACACCCCCGTACAGATTTAACATAAACAAAAGAGTGTAAACAAAGTATATTAGAGATGCAAGAAGTTTTGTCCCAAACAAATTATTAAATTGTCCCAGAAAAAAACATGTCCATAGGCTTATTATTGAAGATGGACATCATAGCTGACAGCTTCAGGTATTTAAAAAAATTACTGGTTAGTTTTACTTTTTAGCAAAGTATTTCACGCTTACCAAAGTTGTTGCTAGCTGGTTAGACAAGTCAAAATACTTTGATATATGGATTTCTTAACTCGGGTGGCTCTGCCGAGAAGAACGTTGGTTTAAACGAGGAATAATATATATAAAATGTGTTGTCTGAAACCAGGTAAATCTTCAAGATAAAAATACGATAAATTTTAACTAGTTCAATAAGTTATAATCTTGAAAAATTTCCAATGTTATTTTCGTAATACATAACTGTTTGCTGTGCTCTATTGCACTTATTGTATAAGAAATTTGGCGGGAATTCGCCGAAGTATTCCTAAAGAACAGTCGTGTCGATATTGCATATTAGAATGGCATAATGGAGAACTATATATTCTATGGGTTTTATATATTTATGTTAACATTCGGGATCATTTCGTTTCGATGTAGCCATTAATGTAATTGAAAAAAATAAACATTCTGTAAAACCACCATTAAAATATTAGTTTCCAATATTATAAAATCTTATGAGTATATGTACACCATGACCCAGTAGGATGTAACGAATTAGAATTGCGCGCCATTTGAAAATCCGCGAGAAGTAACGGGGAACAAGTGCATCATGGGAAGTAGCCATCTTTACAGTTGATTATTTCAGTGTGCCGTAGTGAACATGGCGAACTGGTCGATTGAGCAAAGCACCATCTAGCATTACGGTAACAGTTTGGGGTGGGGTGTCAGTTTCCGGTAACACCGTGACAGTAACAGCGTCCCGACACCAACATAAGTTTACATTACTGAAGTTTCCTAGTTCCTGATGAAGATGCGAATAACACACGTCTGCAGTCGATGACAATAGTGCGCGAAATTCTTCCAGGGCGCGTAATTTCACGGCCTGTTTGAATACATCAATTGGCCAGTGAGGTCCACGGGCCTAACAGCACTCGGCTTCTTTCCGTTGCGGATATTTGAAGTCAAAAGTCAACGCTACCAAACTCTGTATAACAAGCTCTGTAATATCCGACAGCTAAGGGAACTGTTAGTGACGTGAAGGAAATGAATGGTAATTTACTAGAGCGTGTCGTTGGTGATTTTGTGTGCATAAAACGCGAGTGTGTTTGACAACGGGATGGTCACTTAAATGATGTAATTTCTATAAAGTGACACACACATACACACACATATATATACACACACATTCATACATATATATATAATTTTAATTAACTTCTTCTATGCACTAGATGTACACAGCTCAGGAGAGAATTGCGTCGACAGTTATTGAAATAAAATCTATTAAGTAATATTTTGTTACCACTTCCACTGAAGTGCTGGCTGGAAAGGATACTGAATAGAATAGCTACTGCAAAATTAGTTAAATTTTCTCATTTCAGATTGTCAGCAAAAATAAGTTTGATGTTAATCTAGTGAGGTTCCTGAGATACACGTATTGTTTATTAGAAGTATAAAAATTAGGCGTGATTTGTTATAAGATTCCAAAATTTGTTACGGAGATGGTTGTGAGATAAAAAAAAAAATCATACATGCAGATAGCAGCACGATCGACCGGTGGATGAAAAAGTGGATAAAATCTACAACATATAATTGATATTCAATAGATCTTAAGGCGTGGAGAGTAGATTGTCTTGTATGCCACAGCTTGTACAAAAGGGTGAAGCTAATAATAGGACCCGTAGACGTTGCTGGGGTAAGAAAAAGTTTGTTTTCGTAAGTTCAGAATAAGAGAGAAGGAAAGGCACTGAGTGGTGTGTGTAGTTAAGTGAGACTGGTCTATCGTGCACGTGGGTTTTCCCGTAGTTTATTTTGAAATAGTCTCTTACTGGCTGAGTGGTTAGATCCCAGTGCTCGTATTTTCTGTCCTCGTCGAGTACACAGCAGGTATTTGTTCATCAAAAATTCCTTCCTCCGGGCAAACATTTTGCTAAGGCACACTTGAAATGCAAATATTGAACGTGCTGAATGGCCTTGGCGTCTTCCGTAGGGACTGAGTTTTGTGTTTGTAGGTGCAGTCGCGTGATTTTGCCGTGGTCACGTACATCCGGGCATACACGACTCCACGTGGGTTCTAGGTTCGCTCGGTTTACGTCAGAGGAATGAGTAAAACTTCATTGCCATAACAATGTGAAGCATGAAGAGTTAGAATTCCGGACATACTTTCAGTACATCCGTTGTTTGCGCGTTTGCACATATCTTAGCAAATAAATGTCCTGGGAATACGACATTTTCGCCAGACAAGTTAAAAAACAATTTCTGTCTGTTTACGGTAAAATGAGAACTTTTGAAAGCCCTGCTTATTGTATCCACGTTGTGTATTCTTCTGGCTTATGTAAAATTAACATTGCCATATGCCTCATCGCTTTATTTGTGCGCCAGTCAAGTGAAACTGCGAATTTTTTCGGAAAGTGAATATTTTACATATCTGCTCATTTCTAAACTTTGGTGCATTAAGAAAAACAGAAAGCGAAAGAAATAATTCGAATTATCGCAAATGGTTATTTTACACTTTTTATTCGACGTGAAGATATGGAACTACTTTCCATGAGTATCACTGGATTGCTCTTGAGATGCTCTTTCCAACCATATACGATTTCTGTATTTCGACTTGGATTTTTGACGAGTATAGGCCGACATTGTGTTGAGTTTTCTTAATTTTTTACATTAAACTCATACAATTTCACCATAACCACGCCACATAAATGTTTTTATACGTGCAATTGATTGTTCTTGACGAGAGCTGTCGATTGAAACCTAAACGAGCGTTGTAGCTTCTTCTAGTCGAAAATTATACTACGCGAAGTTATGAGACGCGGCGAAACGAACTCAAATTTGCGGCTCCACCCCCCCCCCCCCCCCCCCACCCCACCCGGACGACCACGCCCCCGCTGCACGGCGTCACCGCGGCACAGACTCCCCGCTCACGGGAATTCTTCCGGCCAGACGTGATGCTTCGCAGTCCTCACTCAACGTAACATATTCTTTGTTCCTTTGGCAATCGAGTGGTGCAATTGAATTTTGAATGCAGACGATATATTCGGAGCTGCAATGCCAAACTGTATCCCCCGATTTTGTTATCATCGGATTTTCTAGATTGCCTCCCACTATGGTCGGAAATTTGAAGACTTATTCACATAAAAAATCTCGGGACCTTGTACCACAACAAAGCATCGAGATTGTAGTGACTTTTCGTATTCGTGCTCATTAAATAGATCTTGTAAATTTATTCTGATATTTTTTTAGATTTATGTTTACCTTGTTAAAATTGTCACTTGAGTTTGCATTGATCTGCAGTAATACTCAAACAAATCTAATTGTTTTGATAATGAATGTTTACACAAGTGAGTTTTCCGACCCCGAACACCGTCAGCTGTTATTGAAGTTAAAGGAAGTGTTTCTGTATCCAAAACCTATACATTACTAGTTCGTGTTTTGATTACGAAACAAAACATATATTTGAATAGTACCGGTCGAATGGAATCAGGCAGGTACTTATAGTCTATGCAGCGGCTCAAATTACAGTACAGAGTATTAAAAATGTACAAATAATTTCTGTACTTACAGGAGTTTACAATTTCTTTACAAAAATTCTAGTAGATAAAAATTATAATATTTTATTTACGTGGCAAATCGTGGTGTGTGTAGTAGTGAATGACTTTTTTGTTTTACGATTCCCTTGGAATCTGCAAAACAACTAAAATGTTTGGATCTAAGTGATGCTAATTTAATACCGCAATATTTGCTGATGCAGTGAATTACCTTGTTTGTGAATGCCCTATAGGAAAATCATGCCAAGCGTGTGTCTGGTTGAGGCACATCTCCGTACTACCACATCAACACAATGAGAAAGATAAGTTTCATGTTAGTATCAGCTCAAATCGTTAGCAAAATAAAGGAAAAAAAATTCAGAAGTTTATTCAATTTGTAATTAACAACACTTACATCCAAAATCATCGTAATTACAGAATGCATACAAAATATATATGCATATATAAAAAAAATTTGTTATTTTATTTAACAATTTAAGTGAAAAGTCAAAATTAATTCATGTTTTATACGTTATTAAAAATAATGGTACATGAATAAAATGTATTACATTATCAATGCATGTATTCCTTTATTTCCTTGAAAGTTATTCATTTCATAGAGAGGAACAATATACACTATCTACCAAAAAGTAATTGGGCACCTGTTCACAATGTTTGCTCGGTGGTTCTCACTCCGTTAGAATCTCTTAGGGCCACCTCTTGTGGCTATAACAGCAGCCACCCTGTCGGGCATGCTCTCTACGAGTGTTGGCAGGACATCCACGGGGATTCGTCGCCATTCCTCTTGCAAACATTCCATGAGTTGAGCAATGGATTTTGGCCGCGCCTGACGAGCGATCCGATTCGCCCCAAAGATGTTCTGTAGGGTTGAGGTCGGGGCTCTGGGCGGGCCAGTCCAATCGGCGAACATTGTTGTCGGCGTACCACTGCATAGTAGCCCTTGAAACATGGCACCTGGCATTGTCATCCTGGAAGTAAGACGGGTCCATTCCGTAAAAACGCCACAATGTTGATAGCATTTCATATCCAGAATGTTACAATAGGCCTCTGTGTTCATGCAGCCAAGGACAAACACCAGCGGCCCTACGCCGAAGGCCGTGAATCACAAGTCAACTGACGTACTGAATTACATATCTTCACGGGTGCCCAATTACTTTTTGGTAGATAGTGTTCATGAGAGGACGTAGCTGTGTACTCCTTCACAAAAGTGGAACGGTTCTGTTGGGGCTTTTATGAGTATTTCATTGTCTGCTGGTTGGTTGAGTTCATTGACTAAAGTTGAGGTAGGCCGCTTATTCGTCTTCTGCGCATGTACCCATCACTGAATTTCCCCAAAAATACACAACTGTCAAAGTCACATAGTCAACAGTGATGATAGTGTTTGTTTATATCTTCATTTTTTTTTATCACAAGCACTATTATATGAATAAAATACTTTTATCAATTTGGATTTAATCAAACTGCATTACAAATTGGTTACAGGAAATATAAAAACATCTCAAAACGTTTGTTTACAAATCAATTTTCTAACCTAACATCCAAACCATGCCGTTTTCGCAAGACGTGTAGGCAGTGTTGCAGTTCTATGTTGGGACACGGAGATCGGTTGTGCGCAGCCAGCGAGATCTGTCTACCTCGTCTTCAGTCTGTGGTTGAGTGGGTACGCCATACCATCTACGAAACCACAGATACCCTAAAAAAATATGTGCGATATCGCTCTTCAGAGTTTGCAGTTAGTCTCCAGATCAACAACACTAATATATCCGAACAAGTAACATGTGTGTGTGTCCAGGACAGTTTGATTTTACCTTCATCGGGATAATAAAAGCGGTTGCGAAATGTGTTTCTTAAATGCAGGAGGGTTCGTGCTCCCACGAACTGAAAAGAGGATACCGTCAGTTCGCAGGATGACAGACTCACGCTGCTAACATTCCAGCTGACCACTGTCACCTATAGTCCATTCACGGTTACTTCCAACTTTTCTGAAGCCTTGCTGAAGTTCTGCATTCAGGCTGTTCCTCTGACTCATGCAAGCGAAGCTTATCTAAATCAGGAAAATTATACCGAAGGGATGGCGCGCCGCATTTGTGCGCACTCAGATTAACAATAATTTGCAAGAGAACTATTTCTTACTAGGCAATATAGCTATTTCTTACTAGGTAATATAACTATTTCTCACTAGGCAATATTGCTATTCCTTACTAGGCAATAGCAACACACCTATTGTCTCTCTGTTTCATTTATATTAATTTTTGATGAAATATTATAATTTACAGATATGAATGA
Organism: Dryococelus australis; assembly: GCA_029891345.1. Taxonomy (NCBI): domain Eukaryota; kingdom Metazoa; phylum Arthropoda; class Insecta; order Phasmatodea; family Phasmatidae; genus Dryococelus; species Dryococelus australis. The sequence goes on from CM056993.1 coordinate 394,414,548, forward strand.
ATGTTCAGATTGACAAAATAACACACATTTATTCTAAGATAAGTATAAAATGCTTATACATGGCATATATAGGAAATATGCAAACACGTTACGTATTGGGGTGATTTTTTAAAGGTTTGATTTATAAAAGTTTAAAGGTGCTGCGAACAGGTAGTACATCCACAATACTGTCATCTGGTGAACTGACGAGAATTCACGATGTCGCCGTGCGATTCTCTTGTGTGCAGGTGGTGCAGGATACAATAGCTCACAGAGAAAAGTATGGACTCGTCAGGAAGGACTTCCTGCAACATCTGATAGAGTTGAAGAACAAAGGTCGGCTGGAGCCTGAAGAAGGTGACATTCCTAATGGCAAGAACGGCAAGATCGTGGATGTCGACGATCTAATAGGTACGATATTACTGCATGCACTTTCATTCCAGTCTCATTTAAACGTCAGAATGGCTGAAATAATTTGTATCAGTGTACATTCTTTGCTTGAAAACAAATCCGTTTGTATTAGTTTCTGTAGTAAAAGACGTTGATAATGAACCACAGCCGTTACACGTGCCTTACTAGCCATGGCCAATCACTGCGGTTAGCTAAGAGAGCTCGTTAAACATTCAACACCTTATTGAGTCACGCACTTTGAGGGGGAAGAATGTAGAACAGAGATAGAGCACTCGGATACAAGAAACACTACTTCTATTCAATCACATTTACCGTTACAATTATTACATAGATCGCCCGAGGGTTACTCCGAGGAACAGAGATTAACGATATCAGACTCAAATATGACAAGAATTATCTTAAGACTTACTCAGGTGCTCTTGACTCGGACGGAGTCAAATTTAAGCCAATGTCTATATCTACGTCTCCGCGGCCTATTGCGCCCTACTAGAGTTATATTTACCCTGATTGGTCACGTCGTCGGCTACGGGAAGACCCCCTCGACGGTGGCTGCAGATGGGCGTTGATCCGGGACCACTGGCCTGGTGGTCCTCTCTCAGGTGTCGCTCGGGCTGCTGGATGAAAGATGGCAGCAAGCCGCCATTACACTAGTCTTATATAGTAGAGACTCCAGTCTCATTAGCCTTCCCCCGGGAGTATATTTTCATAATAGCTGGGTTGGCTCGTCGAGGTCGCACCATCCTGCGCTCTAGCATGTCACTTGCCAGCCCCAGCTGCTGGTTACAACACCAAATTTGAATAAAGAAGATATTACTGAGGGTTGTTGCATGTTGGGAAAGAGTCAGCCAGAGTAACGAACATCAACACACTTCCAGTGTGTGTGTGTGTGTGTGTGTAAGAGAGAGAGAGAGAGAGAGAGAGAGAGTGAGTGAGTCAGTGCCACTTTGCGGGTCGAGTTACAGAGCTGAGTGACGCAGCGCTGGCAGCCCAGGCCTTCGTCTTCTTCCTGGCCGGCTTCGAGACATCTTCAGCCACCATGAGCTTCTGTGTGTATGAGCTGGCACTCAACCCGCACATCCAGAGGAGGCTGCAGGAGGAGGTGGACTCCATGGTGCAGCGCCATGGTGGGGAGATGACCTACGAGGCCGTTCAGGACATGGAGTACCTCGACATGGTCATAAAAGGTAGGGAGCCCCGAACACAGGTCAGGTCGGCTGGTGTAGCTGTGTTACACAACAGGTCAGGTCGGCTGGTGTATCTGTGTTACACAACAGGTCAGGTCGGCTGGTGTAGCTGTGTTACACAACAGGTCAGGTCGGCTGGTGTAGCTATGATACACAACAGGTCAGGTCGGCTGGTGTATCTGTGTTACACAACAAGTCAGGTCGGCTGGTGTAGCTGTGTTACACAACAGGTCAGGTCGGCTGGTGTATCTGTGTTACACAACAGGTCAGGTCGGCTGGTGTATCTGTGTTACACAACAGGTCAGGTCGGCTGGTGTAGCTGTGTTACACAACAGGTCAGGTCGGCTGGTGTAGCTGTGTTACACAACAGGTCAGGTCGGCTGGTGTATCTGTGTTACACAACAGGTCAGGTCGGCTGGTGTATCTGTGTTACACAACAGGTCAGGTCGGCTGGTGTAGCTGTGTTACACAACAGGTCAGGTCGGCTGGTGTAGCTGTGTTACACAACAGCTGTGTTACACAACAGGCGACCGAACTTGTGTTCGTTCAGTACTTTAGTTAAGAGTGTAATGTTACGCACGCGCCAGACGTGGCATTTGTCGAAACATCAGCTCATCGTAACCCAATTGGTTTTGAACAATGAGACCTCAAATTTATTATAAACATGCTAAAATAAAATAGTTAAATGAGACAGAATTATAGCTCAACTCTGGGTTTTATTGTACTATGTAGTTAACGTACAGCAGCAGCACAAAAACACTTCACAACAAACAAGTATGGCGAGAAAAGAATCGCAGTATCGATTTTTCTTCGGTCGAAAACACTTTTTCCCGGCACCCTGAAGACCCCTCACCTCGGCGGAATTAATTAAGCAGTTTGTAGGGTTAATACAGAATACAATGAAAAATAGAAAAATGTCATGGCGCTGCCCGCGTGAGTTAAAATCGTGACTCGCGCGTTCTGTATCCTGTTATGATTCAGTAAGGGCAAACTAGCCTAGCGAACATCAGCAACGCGTCGAGATCCAGGCCAGGCGAATAATCCAGAACACATTACAACAATAATAGTTTATAAAACATATCAGCGAAGCGCTAGCGGAGCTCCCCTCCCAGGGGCACGATATTTGTGACAATTACGCCACCAGAAACTATATAATACTTAGCAACACAATGTACGGGGCCTGTCTGTCTGTCTGTCTGTATGAGGAACCACGCCGAGATGAAGCTATCAAGAAGCAGAGTGGCGTGCCGCTCGTAGCCTTCCGACTAAACATACAGCCTACGGCGACTGTACCATTCAGGTTAATTATATCTTGTAATTGATTAGGACCTCCCTCGCAAATAGCTTACATTTGCTGTTACTCCTAGAAAGTGTATTAAATATCTGTCCTGTCTTCATAATTAACTTCACTTCTTCCCTCATTATAGTGTAAATCCTCCCTGGTCCCTGGTACAAAATATAAAAAATATGAAAACTGGTAGAGGCGCAGTCAAATTCTGTTCTGGTGCCCGATGAAGGCCGTGCCTACCATACGTATCTTCTGAAAGCTTTATTGCAACACTCAGAACTGCCCAATCAGGGTTTCGCGTGATGCCGTCATATCTGAAAAAGGCACAAACTTACTCGCAACACAAGCTTGTGTTTCATCACGGCACTACAGCGCGACACTTGTCATCCTGCCTATATTGCACCATATTACAACAGCCAACTACGTGTCCTTAGCTTATTGGTAAAACAAAAATGTGGTTCATCACGTTTCGGACGTTGCTGCTGTCACGACTTTAAATGAAATTATAAATTTTGAATAACAATAATATATTTAAAAAAATGACTACTACCTCAAAGTACCAAATACCGATTAATTTTTCTTAATCCCCCGAAAGTACAGAAAAATAAGTATTTCCCAAACATATCAATCACTGTTATCTGCATCATTACAAGGTTTCCAATCCTGCATACATGTACGAACTCAAGTGTTGCAATTTTTTAATTTTATGAACAAACTGTAATGCTTAGTGTTACACTAGTAGGAATAACGCAAGGAAGCTGTAATGATTTGTTGTGTAGAGTGGGCTAGGCGTTCTTGTTATATATGAATTTCCTATTTGTTACTGGAGATGTTAACTGGTCTTTAAGTTGATCGTAGGTTGTTCCTTTATACTCTCAAAATTGTAGGGAACAACATTTGCACCAATAAATATAGATTAGAAAACTTTCCTAAAATAACTAGTACAGTGCTATATACTTTTCAAGTGTTACCTCTGAGGAGCCAAACATATGTTCTAACACGACTACTTGTGTATCCATAGAGACACTGAGGAAGTACCCACCATCACCCAACCTCCACCGCAAGTGCACACAACCTTACACCATCCCAGGCACCGACATCCATCTGGACAAGGGACTGAAGGTGCTCATCCCCGTGTATGGTCTTCATCACGACCCGGAGTACTATCCAGAGCCTGATAAGTTCGAGCCAGATCGCTTCACAGAGGAGAACAAGGCCAAGAGGCCTGGCTACACCTACCTTCCCTATGGAGAGGGTCCTAGAGTCTGCATAGGTAAGTTTCAACACTTCCTTCATCATGGGTAGGGTACTAGAGTGCGCATAGGTGAGTGCCTGAAACTGTCTTTCATAGTTGCTGGTACTTAGTTATTTATAAGACCTCTCTTGCCTGAGCTTTGCAAATGCTGATACAGTGATATCACACGAAATACCATAAACTAGCACTCTTTACGAGTGCATAGAACACTTCAACATTACAACGCTAATTAACATTATAATTAATACTTCAAGGGGACCATACATTGTTCATCATGGTCTCGGTCCAGCATCGTTTTGTGTCTGGGAAGAAGTATTGGGAGTGTTATAAATATGTTTCTGACAACCGCAGCAGCTCAGGAACAAAAATATAGTTTCATAAGGGAAACGCTTTTCATATATAAAATTAATATTTTATTCGCAACTATATTTTATTGAGTATCAACCAACTGCGAGTCAAATGATAGTAAATGTAATGAACTGAACATTTATTTTTTAACAGATTTTGTCACCAAAATTAACAAGATTATCATCACATAAGGAATTAAAGTTAAAAATTATCATAGCAAATTTTATTTATATAATAGCAAACTTGCAGGTTTGTAAAGGTAACTACAAGATAACTTCGTGGTTCTTATACAAGAAACCCAGTGTGCTTTTGTAGTTTTCTTATGACGTTTTTCTGCAGTGTTCATTGTCGATGCTTCTGTTCATCCTGGCTGATGTGTGCAGGAATGAAGTTCGGGAACCTGCAGATGAAGGTCGGACTGGCGACTATCCTGAGGAAACACACCTTCACCACCTGCCAGAGGACTCCCATTCCTCTGGTGCTGGAGCCGAGGTCCTTCGTGACTGCGGCCAAGGGAGGGATATGGCTCAAGGTCACTCCTAGGACTCTCTGAAGGACTGCACTCCTTGATCCTCAGCCTGGCGCTGATTATCCAGTGTGTGGACGCTGCCAGAGTTCTGCGCCGGCCAGCTGGAGTGACGTGAAACAGTTTTAGTCCTTCGTATGGATGCTGAGTGTCGCCTTAGAACAAAGGAATGAATACTCTGTGGGTATTCAGGGGCGCACCTGCCTGCTACTTGAACTGCATTGCAAGGTTTTTGGAAATATACGTTGTACCGCGAAGCTATTAAATGTGCGTCCAATGCGATCATCTACGAAAATTACGAAAATAACACACACTTCAGGCGAACCTTGTTTAAGTGCTTTCAATACTTCACTCAGATTATAAACACTATCTCAATACGTCAAATTATAAACACTATTTCAATACGTCACACCATAAACACAATTTCAATACATCACATTATAAACTCTACTTCGATACGTCACATTATAAACTCTACTTCGATACGTCACATTATAAACTCTACTTCGATACATCACATTATAAACACTATTTTGGGGCACTCTGAAATAGCTAAAAACGATGTTTGAAAGCCGCTATTTCAAAATATTCGCGTCAGACATAAATAGTTAGTGTCTTGTATTGAACATTGTGACAGACTTGCCACCAATAAAACTATAGGATGACCGCTGAAGTGGCACAGGTACACGCAGCACGATTGCAGGTAGGCGGGTCCCTTAAACCAAGAGTAAGTGATTTATGGATGACGAATACCAATGCAGCGAAGCTACAGCTAGAATCACAGCACATGTTTGTATACAATGAAAGGAGTTTGGATCGAAAGCAATTCTTCCTGAATGCGGATAGTCGACTCTACCGCACGGCTAACTGCCTTGTGTCGTCACTGCCTCATGTTGCGTCGATATTGTGTCGCCCGTACTATCTACACTTATTAGTCTGATGTATTTCATGTTCATAATCTCGTCACTAACGGAAATTTCTATTCAACATGATCAAGATTCAAACACGGTAAGATACTCGGGTTGTGTGCTCAGTTGAGTCGTGTCACTCTTATTTTACGAACAATTTACCATAAGTAATTATTAGTAAATAATATTAGATAAATTTGATAAAGAATGTTTTCATCCATGAATTGACAAGCTCTTACTAGTGACATTATTACTCAATATGTAATAATGCAGCATTAAACTGCCGTGATTGTGTAAGCGAGGTTGGGATTACATGAGGGTTCATGTTTTATTTCGCAAACATGGCCTTTATCGTTTTATAAAGCTAAGTGATCTGAAAAAGAGACATGCATCAATATATTAAAATAAAATTTTGCTAACTCATATTGCAGTCGATGTACGCTCGTCGATTGTTTTGGTAGGGTCTATAGCCAACTACATGAATATACAATTCATAATTTTGGAATTTCTTATATAAAACAAAATATGAAACTAAACAAAAAATGTTTGTTTTACATGTACTTACTAAAAAAAATTCCCTAAAATAAAAGAATAACTACACATATCTTGTTTAGGTACTTGAGTAGTACTTCATAGATGCAAATACTTGTAATTATACAACAAGAACCACATACAGGTGAGCATGGAAGGAGACCCTAATAAAAGAATAACTACACATATCTTGTTTAGGTACTTGAGTAGTACTTCATAGCTGCAAATACTTGTAATTATACAACAAGAAACCACATACAGGTGAGCATGGAAGGAGACCCTAATAAAAGAATAACTACACATATCTTGTTTAGGTACTTGAGTAGTACTTCATAGGTGCAAATACTTGTAATTATACAACAAGAACCACATACAGGTGAGCATGGAAGGAGACCCTAATAAAAGAATAACTACACATATCTTGTTTAGGTACTTGAGTAGTACTTCATAGGTGCAAATACTTGTAATTATACAACAATAACCACATACAGGTGAGCATGGAATGGGACCCTAATAAAAGAATAACTACACATATCTTGTTTAGGTACTTGAGTAGTACTTCATATATGCAAATACTTGTAATTATACAAAAAGAACCACATACCGGTGAGCATGGAAGGAGACCCTAATAAAAGAATAACTACACATATCTTGTTTAGGTACTTGAGTAGTACTTCATAGGTGCAAATACTTGTAATTATACAACAAGAACCACATACAGGTGAGCATGGAAGGAGACCCTAATAAAAGAATAACTACACATATCTTGTTTAAGTACTTGAGTAGTACTTCATAGGTGCAAATACTTGTAATTATACAACAAGAATCACATACAGGTGAGCATGGAAGGAGACACTAATAAAAGAATAACTACACATATCTTGTTTAGGTACTTGAGTAGTACTTCATAGATGCAAATACTTGTAATTATACAACAAGAACCACATACAGGTAAGCATGGAAGGAGACCCTAATAAAAGAATAACTACACATATCTTGTTTAGGTACTTGAGTAGTACTTCATAGGTGCAAATACTTGTAATTATACAACAAGAACCACATACAGGTGAGCATGGAAGGAGACCCTAATAAAAGAATAACTACACATATCTTGTTTAGGTACTTGAGTAGTACTTCATAGGTGCAAATACTTGTAATTATACAACAAGAACCACATACAGGTGAGCATGGAAGGAGATCCTAATAAAAGAATAACTACACATATCTTGTTTAGGTACTTGAGTAGTACTTCATAGATGCAAATACTTGTAATTATACAACAAGAACCATATACAGGTGAGCATGGAAGGAGACCCTAATAAAAGAATAACTACACATATCTTGTTTAGGTACTTGAGTAGTACTTCATAGATGCAAATACTTGTAATTATACAACAAGAACCACATACAGGTGAGCATGGAAGGAGACCCTAATAAAAGAATAACTACACATATCTTGTTTAGGTACTTGAGTAGTACTTCATAGATGCAAATACTTGTAATTAGACAACATGAACCACATACAGGTGAGCATGGAAGGAGACACTAATAAAAGAATAACTACACATATCTTGTTTAGGTACTTGAGTAGTACTTCATAGATGCAAATACTTGTAATTATACAAAAAGAACCACATACCGGTGAGCATGGAAGGAGACCCTAATAAAAGAATAACTACACATATCTTGTTTAGGTACTTGAGTAGTACTTCATAGATGCAAATACTTGTAATTATACAACAAGAACCACATACAGGTGAGCATGGAAGGAGACCCTAATAAAAGAATAACTACACATATCTTGTTTAGGTACTTGAGTAGTACTTCATAGATGCAAATACTTGTAATTATACAACAAGAACCATATACAGGTGAGCATGGAAGGAGACCCTAATAAAAGAATAACTACACATATCTTGTTTAGGTACTTGAGTAGTACTTCATAGGTGCAAATACTTGTAATTATACAACAAGAACCACATACAGGTGAGCATGGAAGGAGACCCTAATAAATTAATAAGTGAAGAATAGCAAACACCTTAATTGAAAGTAGAAAACTCTCTCTCTCTCTCTCTCTCTCTCTCTCTCTCTCTCTCTCTCTCTCTCTCTCTCTCAATGTTTGAATTACATGAGCCCAATAAAGTAAAGTTTTAATGCTGAAATATTTTTGAGATTACTGAACCATATTCGGTCTTTTCTGCAATAACGTTCTTATGGAATATACACACATGTGTATGTGTATGGGTTATAACTGCATAACACCAAAATACTGAAGCTGCAAGATGCCAAACAAGGTGAGCGTTGAGGATACACATAGACTAATGGTTTAAAGAGTTTCCCAAGTTCCTAATAGAGGTATAAGCCTTTGAAAGTAAAAATGGAACGCCATTTTTCGGTAAATAAATAGGACGCGATTTAAATAATATTGAACACAGAACTTTTGACTGCTGTCTATCCGAAAGAGACTGGAAACACTGATAAACTTTCTGTCTTAAAATCTATTTCACGGGCAGAACTCTGCTTGTTAAAATGACGCTGCATAAAATCTCGTGCTGAAGAATTTAATTGCTTTTCGGTAACAGAGAAGTAACCAGCATGTTAAACTTAATGTAGAGGTTAGTGTATGGTTATTGCTATATACAAAGGCATTTTAATACGTGAACAAATATGAGAAAAAAGTAGTGCAGTGACTGACACGCGGATAACACTCATGATATCTGCCGCCCGAGAAGATATACAATACACACACGTGGTAACTGTTTATGGACCTCGACCAGCAAACATGAATGTCGACTGCAAAATGAAGTACGAATGAGATATAATAGCACGTCAGTGAAGGTTTCATTGATAATGGTTTTGTAATTCGTTGGAGTCGAGAGATTTGGGCTGCTCTTAATATTGAGGTCTTCAGAGCCGATGAGGGTGATTGAGGTGTGTACGGAGCAGCGGCAGAATGAAGGGGCTGGGAAAACGGGAAATCCCCGAGAAAACCCACCGACCAACGGCATCGTCCGGCACGATTCCCACATGAGGAAATCCGGAGTGACCCGGACGGAATCCAATCATGCGACGCAAAGCGAAGCCGCTCCTTTGAAACTGAAGCCCGTGAGAAACCCCATCATTGTGATTGGACGGCGCACGCAACGTTGATGGTTCTCTTTTTCGAAGTTGCAGAAAAATAACTTATCAGGCAACAGCGCCTGCAGGAACAAGGACAGCGTTAACGATAGAAATCGTGCATTGGAAAGAGAGAGTGAATGTCCATTACACCGCACACTGCAATCTAAGAGTGAGACACTCTATAGAAAAACAACAAAAACATGCAGTATTAAACACGTAATAATAACACTGCAATATAGTAAAATGCAAAATTTTAATAATAATTCTATTAAATGGAGTTTGTTCTTTCAGCAGTGGAAAGCTTATTCCTTGACAAATAAAACAGTAATGGAAAACTGCCAGAGCCCTTAATCTCGAGAGGCATGGAAGCTTTTCTAACCTTGTGTTAATGGATTAGGAGAACATGACAATGAATGATGAGTTAAGCACATCCAATAAATATAACCATTTCGTTTCGCACAATATTATAAATATTTCATCCCTTATAAATACTCACATCTGGACAGATACTGGAAACAGTAAAATTTACTAAACAAACTAAATGTGAAACAAAACGAACACTCGAATGTATCAACTCTACATGAATAAAATTAATGCGGCTTGGCTTTACCCTGGACTTATTCACTGAAGAAATTAATTCATGGAACATTATTTTGGGCTAAATCAAGATGAAAATAAAATAATAGAATATTAACTTAAATATTATAACTGAAAATTTATTTCAGAAAATTCCTCATTATTGGATATATGTCACCTGGATGCTAGTCATCTGTTTTGAAATGCAGTCAGCAAGTATGAATACTTTACTGATGTGAAACAACAAAAGCCCATCAATGTTAATTTTCTAAAGGTTGTTATATATTATTATTTTTTATTCTATTTTGAATATATGCAGTCGTACATGTAAAATATTAAATATATAAAATTATTCAATACCAGTCACAAAGTCACACCTAACTGTATTTACATCATTTCTCCATATATATTTCCATCACTATATATTTACAAATAATCTACTCATTGTATGTAATCTATAATTATATTAGACACACATATATACGTGTGTGTATATATATATATACATATATATGCGTGTGTGTAGTTTGAAGAAGAAAAGAGTGGAAGCCATAAAAATGCCCATAATAAGCCAAATTACACCAGCAATGGCCCATCGATTTACCACTTCACAGCCATTCAATGACCTACAGATGGCTACCCATAATTTCATCAGCAATAAGTATAAGTTATGGGCAGCCATTGCTGGAATACAGTTGGTAAGCTATTTACGGGTCATTAGTAGCTCACCTACTCCCAACCACCAGTTTCGTTTCCATCAACATTCTATCAGAGTGCTATAAATGGCATGCCAAACGTCCTGGTGCCAGCAGTTAACCATAGCATGGCAAGCTGTTTAGACCTTGAAGTCTTCTGGTCCAGCAGTAATCCAACAATGCCATCAGAGTGCTATAAATGGCATGCCAAACGTCCTGGTGCCAGCAGTTAACCATAGCATGGCAAGCTGTTTAGACCTTGAAGTCTTCTGGTCCAGCAGTAATCCAACAATGCCATCAGTAAACCACAGTCAGTCGACTGTCTCTTGCTACGTAGGCTATAACCGTTTAGGCAAATATATTTAACTTTATTGAGTTTCTCAGTGTTAGATACAAATGACTCAATATAAAATCTCAGGTTCTACGCAGGTATAATGTCTAGGCTGGTAAACAAAATAAAACATTACTCCTGACTGTTCAAATTCTGTCAGTGAAAAGCTGCAAGATGGTGCAAAGAAAATGAGACTTATGTGTCGAGTAGTGTAGTTCTGTCTGAGTCCCTGTTCCACAGAATTATGTGTCGAGTAGCGTAGTTCTGTTCCACGCAATTCCGTTAAATTTGTGGCAATTCAACTGGAAACTGTTGGTGTCATCTTTAACCTAAAGCAAATTAAATATGTTTTCAAGATAATATCCGAAGCAGCTTGCTAATGTCGTGTTTTTTTTTTTTTTTTTTTTCCCCTCATAGTTACCACCCGAAATTCTGCCAACCTTCCCTTACCCTAACAAACTTCTTAATGTAAACATTGCAAAATTTCTTTCCTACTGCATTTATAGACAAACGAAACAAATATGATTTAGCCTTTCAACTAAAAATTGGAATATGATAAAAAACGTCTTTAGCAAACGTAATAATATTAATACTCACATTTCTTGCTATACAGTTAAAATTAAACAGTCACAAATAAAACATTAAGTGACCTGAACTGAACTTCATAGAGAAAGTATTAAAATAAATATACCTCTTCTTTAAAACGTTACAATATACACAAAAGTAGGGAAAAATTTCACCAAAATACATGGAAAATTAATATGCACAAAAAATGCAATATTTGTGTCAAAATAGGTGAAAAAATTAAATGAATTAAAAGCTGATAAAACATTAAATTAATATTAATAGTTAATCTGCCAGTTTATCAAATAAAACATACAAGAACCAAGATTTTTAAAAAGGAGCCCGAAAGAATGGCACCACATATAACACAAATAAGCAGCGAGATGTTTCACTGACAATAGAATTTGAACTATTTTTCTATTTATTTCTAAAATTATTTTTAAACATGATATTTTTATATTTATGCTGCATTTGCAAATATCAATGGGCAATCAGGCAAATCCTCTAAAGAAAATGCTGAGAGAAAAATAAATTATCGACATAAAAATTAACTACTAAAGTCCAACTTCTGCATTTTGTAGTATTTGCGATAAGCAACACTACTTACTTACAGCAGTTTATGCAGCATGCTCACCGTCAAAGCAAGAATTAGCTCCAGGAGACAACTTGGGAAGTCAAATACAAAGCCAGTGATCTCGTGCTACCAGATGTTAGACACATGTTTCAGTAACTGCTACAAACAGTGATTTGTTGACAGGCTATCCTGTTAACAGAATTTGGAATGCTTGGCCAGGAATGAAACAAAGGCACTATTACTTCAGCACAGGTTTAGAACGTGTATAAGTGAAAAAGTAACTATTTCCCACAATAACAGTTTATTATCAACAGCATTCACGTTTATACACATCAGCGTCACAAATACACCAAGTTTACAATCATTAAGGCATCATTTCGTTACAAATTCTTATAAATTAATTTATAGCTTATTTTAATATTAACCTTCCACTAACAGTTTGATAGATAACAGTATAAAATCTAATATCGTTTAGGCATTAGCTTCTATAGAGTAAAGTTAAGGCATAACACGTGCCAATACAAACAATATTTGTGTAGTTACTCAGGTATATTAATGCACCAGTTAGCTTTACTGACATAAATTAATGCAGAAGGCATTTGGTACATAAAACACAAAACATTTTCAAACATCGGACTATAAGATCAACACTTAATAGGCACATGAAAAAAATTAATATGTTATGGTTCGTTAAAGCCAGATAATCACAGAGATAAGCCTTCGATTTTTTTAATACTTGAATACCACAACATTTTAGTTACTGAACTTTTATTAAATAACTGTCTAACTATACCCTGAAAAGGATCGATAGTATAATTCTCAACTTAACTTGGTCACTATAGTAAACTCTAACGTGGTTCTATTTATGCGTTATTTAATATACGTTAACAGTGTATTTTGATGCGTAATTATGTAAAAAGCTTAAAACTTAATATTTTTATTTTGGGAATGACGTCACATATAACGCCAACTTGTACGAGTGTGATAATTTGTTTCAGTTTTTCTATTCCCCCTCCTCGTAGCTGTCTAAATAAATACGGGTGGTACAGGGGCTCGAAATAAGTCAATTTATTCTCACATTCCATGTCAATGTTGCGGGCATTCACAACGAAGTGCATATAAAACGCCTAGCAACATGCAACTACTGCCACGAGGTAGCTAAGTTTGTTGCATACAACCTAGGCGTTCGCATTTGCCATTCTATGGTGTTCGTGGCAATGGGAGCACTTTTGAAAGCCCTTCTTAACATATACTTGTATGTATATTGTGTATTATTTCACTTTGTGTAAAACTGATAATTTTTTTGGCTCATCACTTTACTCATGCGTCGGCCGAGTAAAACTGTGAAATTATCAGAAAAATGAAAATTCACGAATTTGCTAATTACTACATACGTGTGCATAAAAAAAGGCATCAACAGAAAACATTCTCAATTTAATATTGAAACACGGAACTCCTTTCCCTCCAAAGTTATCAATGTCCCTGATCGGCCGGCAGTCGGTATACCCTTTGAAATACACGCAGGTAGGGGCAGTGACAATTATCAACCGCTGATTTCAACATTACAACTACCATCCATTGGGCGTACATATCGACTGATGGTAACACGTTTGCTGGGACACAGACGCTGTGAAACTCTCAGACTTCCTTCGCTCGCGGCGTACAATTATTTCACATGTGCTCTGTCGACGTGCGGAGCTAGCTACATAGAAACAGGCCAGACGTTGACATGGCACTGCTGAATCAATAATCGATACCAGTCGCGTCGGAAGCGTTAAAAAATATTGTTCAACTCGTGGAACTTAGTACAACTTTTTTTCACACGAATAAAATAATTGAAATCGGATATAGTTTACATAATGGCATGTTAAAGTTACAACATTGGGTTTTTGAGACGTACAACTGAAAAACTAATTCACTTTTCGAAATAAGCTAATATACCGTGAGCTATTTCAAGAAATATTTAGAATCGTGCTATGAAATTATTCCGCAAGTTTTTAAAACTGTCGACAACAAGGAAATTTTTGAAGTTTTATTTTGGAGGTCTATTTTTTTTTTTTGTTACATAGATTTTACTGGATATGCCTCGAAAAGAATCAAGACATATTCATTCAGTCACCTTTGTTCGATTTTTTTTATATGTTCTCGTTAATTTTATTTGTGCTTCCCAAAACAGTAAAATGGTGATTTCACATACCATAATGTAAAAGCTATGCTGTCTTATATTCATTTTATGCTTACGAGTAATGCATACAGATTGAAAATCAGTTTTATATATATATATATATATATATATATATATATATATATATATATATATATATATTTGTGTGTGTGTGTGTGTGTGTGTGTGTGTGTGTGTGTGTGTGTGTGTGTGTGTGTGTGTGTGTGTGTGTGTGTGTGTGTGTGTGTGTATGGAAGGGGCACTCCCTCCTGGGGAAGCGAGAGAGAATTTCAGGGAAGGCGTGATAAACTACGTGAAATAAATTTAAAACATTTAAAACAAAAGTATCACAAAACAACTTTGAATTACAGTGCCAATCCAGCACTTAACCCCATCGTAGATGCGTGCACATATACGATAGTATCTGTGTGTATATAAATAAATATAGTATAATGAAACATTCTCTTACAAAGCATAGGTTGGTGAAGGGTTGGGGGTGTGGATTTCATACAATATATAATGTGAGCCTGAGCCTCAAATGATTAATAATCGGTATTCTATGTTTAATTTAGAAAAAAAAATATTGGCTCATACGTAATGCGGGTTACGTATGCATAATATATTAATAATTACTATTAATATTATAAGTTGCACGAGTGTAAGTGTGCGCAGATAGCGAGGAGAAACGTTGTATGTAAGTACGTACGTGATCATTCCATTGTCTTGAGCAAAGAGGAAATGAGAAAATCGACATGCGGTTTTTATAACGCAATGATGGAGAAACATTATATATATATAATTTATCATATCGCAAGGGAGATATTTTTTAATTTCTTAAGAGTAGAAATGAAAAATGCCAACTTCAGAATATCTCCGTAAAAGACAACAGATAAACAATCGTATTTTTACATGTCGCTGGTCTGCGTCGTTGACGTTGGCCACCCCACGCGAGTGAGCAAGAGAGGAGGACAGAGAGTTGTTATATGATAGCGGCGGCAGCGCGAGCAACACTGGCCACATACCAGTTACAACAACCTATCCGACACGATTATCTCTGCGACACAACGCTGCTGACCCTGGTTGTATCGATTTATGCGTTTATCTGAAGAATAACCTGGATAACTGACCTCGTTCTCTCAGCGCAACTCGGGGTGCGCTGAACCTTCCAGATGGTCATGCCCATCACTATAAATATTGCTGCAGGCCTCAGGGCCGGGAGTTGAGTGGAGTTAGAGTTGATGAGCGAGTGAGTGGCTGAGTTCCGAGCGATAGGGGAATGAGCGGCGAGAGAAGTGACCAGCAGAAGGGAAGTCGGCGACTGCGATTATTAAGCAGTGAAGAGTGCGGCTGGCAGGCTGGACTATTGTACTAGATGCGTGAGTAAAATACATTATAAATGATGGCAACAGATAGACTGATAATGTGTTAATAATGAGTATGAGTTAATTGACTGTAACCAAACATAATCAATTAAGAAGGACATCGATTAGAGTTAAAATATACATCAAATATTGCGCTCACTGTTGAATAAAACGTGTTAAAGTGGAGACAGGTAGTTTAATGCTGTAAATAATAGTGGAGTGAATAAATAATAAATAACTGAGATAATTTTTTTTTATTAGGACCTCCATCCCTCACAAACTCGGAAACGCTCCACAGACACCCTCCCATGTAACAGTATGTTTGTTTTTGAGTATATTTTCTTGTTTATGGAGTTTGCCGAAAGATGTCACTACACAAATTTCAGTCCGTTTCCATAATCTTAATCTTTTCTCTTGTCCACATGTCGTTCCGGATTGAAAACTTTACTAAACGTGTTTTTCTCTCCATGTTTACCTCGTGTTCGCTACGTTCAAACTCCAGTCCGAGCTCATTCCAGTCCGAAGTTTTACTCTAAACGTAGTAATTGCGCATTCACTGTAGTCCATTCACGGTCTCTTCAGCCTTTTTGAATCAAACCTTTGAAAAATCTCCCTATGTATGACGTGTTTAGTTATTTCCTAAATACGCCCTGTATCGCAAGCGTTTTATACATGTGTTCATAAAAGTTACTTTTTTTTTCTTTTAAATTGAAATGTTATTCATATTTTATTTATCAATTATAATTCTCCATTTATAAATAATCTGAATAAAAATCGGAGAGAAAATAGGTATGCTGGTAGCGCCTAGTGAGAAATAGTCCTTATACAAAATACTTCTACGCTCAGTGCACACGAATGTGGTGCGTTGTCCTTCTGGTGTAATTCTCCAGGCTTAGTTGAGCTTAGTTTGCACGAGGCGAAGGAATATCCTGGAAGTAGAACTTTAGCAGGGCTTCAGAAAAGGTTGAAGCCACTGTGAATGGACTATTGCGATATTTTCTCCGTACATATCAAACCTTTTGGGCATTTTAAAATAGATGAAAAGTAGAATAGGTAGCTTCCATACCAGTTTCAAAGAAATTGCCAATCGAATCTGGTAGCACATTTCAGCGCTGCTCCATATTCACCTCACTTCACACTCATCGGCTATCAAGACGTCGATGTTATGAGCCCCCCAAATCTCACCACTCATTCACTCTAGTCTCCAGTTTCACGTATTCGATAACGTATCTCTCGTATTTCAAAAATGTTTTATTTACTCATTCACTACATTAGATGACTTAATTTTCACTAAACTGTCGCTCCCGAGTCACAATCGATATTTATAGTAGATTTATTTTCTATTCTTCCTATGATTTTTATCCTGGCGTTGGCAAGCTTCAAGCTCCTGTAAAAAAAGTTATTAATTACAGCGAAACACTGCTGAAAGTTTTTAAGGCATGAAAAATGCTTTGCAAATTTTATAAACTTGTAGAAATTAATGACAAATATAAGTAGTGCATTATAAATTACTCCGAATAGATATATTTCAGTTGAATTACCAATCTTGAATTCTCATTGATTTCAAGATATTTTGAAAAGGGTGTATTTAATAAATGTAGATTTCTGAATGAATATGAAGCAAGTGATCTTTATTTATAAAACTAATATTTATTGAAATTACATTCCTATAAAAGTGATGGTGTGATTTATTTGGTCGGCTGTAGGTTAATCAGGTCATTTGATTTCTTTCACCCAAATTCATAGCTCAAGGTATGTTTATAATTTTCGTAACTGATAGAATAGTGTTTTATTAGTACATTTATTGCCCATGTATACATTTAATTTAGTTGCGCCAAAACAACTTTGTTTTTTTTTTTCCCCACAAAAAAAAAGTTTTTTTTTTTTTTAATTGAGTGATGTAAGGAGTGGCAGACTCACCTGACGGAGACAGCCACATGTCCTGCGCACCTGCCTGTTGCTCATGTTGAGCACGTCTGCGCTGATGTACATGTCCTCGCCTGGTACATAACCACGTCTCTTGATACTCGCAGACACCATCACTGTGCCCTTGCGACAGCAGAACAGACACGAGTTGGTGCTTCGCTGCTCGCTAGCGCCGCTCTGCGGACAAACAACACAACTAATTCGCACACATTTACTACTGGTTAGGTTCATTGGCTAGGCATAGCGAACATTCCCGCCACAAGTTGCGCTGCTGTTTCAAAGAGAACGCTCTTAAGCTGGTGGAAAATATAAATTCTATTAATTTTTACGTAAGAAATTAGTGTTCAGCTCAAATTGTGACATTATCCCCCTAGCCAAATTTAAAAGCATTAACGTTATTCCGTGAATATTGTTTACACCATCCAATAGTGTTCGAAACCCGGTATAGGCTGCAAACTGAGACGCCTTCCATCACATTCCCCACCCCCCGGAGGGTAAAAAAATGTGCCTCACTCAGAAAAAAAACAATCTTCAACTCCCGTCCCTGCTGGATGTAGTTAGACGTACTCGATGTTAACACACATCCGATCCATGCCCCGTCATGATCTTATAAATAAATTACTGGTAAAATATACCCAACAGCAGTAGAGGTTCATTGCAGTGGCTCACGAAAGAATGTTTTTCCAAGTAAGAACATTTTAGAGGCAACCAATTTATTTAGAAAGTACAGTCCAAGATCCATGTTGCATTGCAAAAATCTGAGACCCTCATATTTAAAATACTGCATAAAAAACATTACTCTTACACAAGTTCCGAAAGTTCATTTCTCACTCAACGTAATATTGAGTACCCATGCCTTTTAACGCAAGTTCGCCCGCTGGCAAGTTTACACCACATCGTGACGTGATGCACTCTGACGCAAGGAAAATACTCACAGTGCCTTGCAGCAGCCCTACCATGGGCCAGTTGATGTGGTGGGAACAGCCCGACAATTCGGGCCACGACGCGATGCAGTGGCCGGCCCGCCTCCACCATCGACGACGCCGTGAAGTACCCGGTGCCTCCACCATTTTCTGTGGCCTGTCCTGATTTTGAACCAGGTCACGCATGAAAGCGGTATAGTCGTAACTAGATGAATAGAGCCCTCAATATATAGAACACTACTTTTATTATACTCACAGAATCTATACAATGGTACACATAATTCGCACTCTAAGTAACAATACAATCAGCAATTAGATATCTCCGTAGTGACCAAATACAGTTAACAAGACACTAATGCGCGATCCCAACTACTATTAATTTAGTGCTCGTGAAACTGAAGGATACCGAAGGCGTACACAAATATCGTAACGCTTCATGACCAGGGGCGCCCTACTGGGATTATAATTACTCCGGTTATGTCTCATCATGAGCCTACGTGTAGACCTCCTCGACGGAGGCAACAGCTGGACTCGAAGCAAGACACCGCCGGATCGAACGTCAAATACTGTAACTAATTTTTTACGAACGTATTTTGAGGAGCAGATTGAATTTAAAAAATAAATTAAACTGCTGTTTTTGTAGTATAATTGTAATTTCAGTAAATTAAAAATACATGTTTTTATAATAACTGACTCGGCTGAGTATTTTATTTATTTTTAAAGCTTTTTTACTACTTTCAATTAAAAGTATTTTTGCTTAACAAATAAAGTGAGGCGAAAAAATATTTTATCTAAAGGATGGGAGAGCAGGAACAGAAGCCCCTCTCGTGCCACCAGGCACTGGACGGCCAGCAGGAACAGGAGCCCCTCTCGTGCCACCAGGCACTGGATGGCCAGCAGGAACAGAAGCAACTCTCGTGCCACCAGGCACTGGAAGGCCAGCAGGAACAGGAGCCCCTCTCGTGCCACCATGCACCGGACAGCCAGCAGGAACAGGAGCCCCTCTCGTGCCATCAGGCAATGGACCACCAGCAGGAACAGGAGCCCTTCTCGTGCCACCAGGCACTGGAGGGCCAGCAGGAACAGGAGCCCCTCTCGTGTCATCAGGCACTGAACCGCCTGCAGGTAAAGGAGTCCCTCTCGTGCCAACAGGCACTGGACGGCCAGCAGGAAAAGGAGCCCCTCTCGTGCCACCAGGCACTGGAGGGCCAGCAGGAACAGGAGCCCCTCTCGTGCCATCAGGCACTGGACGGCCAGCAGGAACAGGAGCCCTTCTCGTGCCATCAGGCACTGTATGGCCAGCAGGAACAGGAGCCCCTCTCGTGCCACCAAGCACTGGACGGCCAGCAGGAACAGGAGCCCCTCTCGTGCCATCAGGTACTGGATTGCCAGCAGGAACAGGAGCCCCTCTCGTGCCACCAGGCAATGGACCACCAGCAGGAACAGGAGCCCTTCTCGTGCCACCAGGCACTGGAGGGCCAGCAGGAACAGGAGCCCCCATCGTGCCACCAGGTACTAGAGGGGCAGCAGGAACAGGAGCCCCTCTCGTGCCATCAGGCACTGGATGGCCAGCAGGAACAGGAGCCCCTCTCAGGCCACCAGGAACTGGAAGGCCAGCAGGAAAAGGAGACACTCTTGTACCATCAGGCACTGGACGGCCAGCAGGAACAGGAGAACCTCTCGTGCCACCAGGCACTGGATGTCCAGCAGGATCAGGAGACCCTCTCGTGACACCAGGCACTGGATGTCAAGCAGGAATCGGAGCCCCTCTCGTGCCACCGGCACTAGACGGCCAGCAGGAACAGGAGCCCCTCTCGTGCCGCCATCCACTGGATGTCCAGCAGGAACAGGAGCCCCTCTCGTGCCAACAGGCTCTGGACGGCCAGCAGGAATAGGAGCCCCTCTCGTGCCACCAGGCACTGGACGGCCAGCAGGAACAGGAGCCCCTCTCGTGCCACCAGGCACTGGATGGCCAGCAGGAACAGAAGCAACTCTCGTGCCAACAGGCTCAGGACGGCCAGCAGGAATAGGAGCTCCTCTCGTGCCACCAGGCACTGGAGGGCCAGCAGGAACAGGAGGTCCTCTCGTGCCATCAGGCTCTGGAGGGCCAGCCGGAACAGGAGCCCTTCTCGTGCCACCAGGCACTGGATGTCCAGCAGGAACAGGAACCCATCTTGTGCCACCAGGCACTGGATGTCCAACAGGAACAGGTGCACCTCTTGTGCCACCAGGCACTGGATGTCCAGCAGAACAGGAGCCCCTCTTGTGCCATCAGGCACTGGATGGCCAGCAGGAACAAGAGCCCTTCACATGCCACCAGGCACCGGAGGGCCAGCAGGAAAAGGAGCCACTCCCGTGCCACAGGCAGTTGATGGCAAGCAGAAACAGGAGCCACTCTAAAGCCATCAGACACTGGACGGCCAGCAGGAACAGGAGCCCCTCTCGTGCCATCAGCACTGAATGTCCAGCAGGAACAGGAGACCCATCTCGTGCCACCAGGCACTGGAGGGCCAGCAGGAACAGGATCCCCTCCTCCATCCACATGGATGCCAGCAAGAACAAGAGCCCCTTCACTGCACCAGGCACGGAGGCCAGCAGGAAACAGGACCCTTCTCCGTGCCATCAGGCACTGGATGCCCAGCAGAACAGGAGCCACTCTAGCCATCAGCACTGGACGGCCA
This sequence comes from Dryococelus australis, assembly GCA_029891345.1. Taxonomy (NCBI): domain Eukaryota; kingdom Metazoa; phylum Arthropoda; class Insecta; order Phasmatodea; family Phasmatidae; genus Dryococelus; species Dryococelus australis. Next base: position 394,435,893 of record CM056993.1, read on the forward strand.
GCAGGAACAGGAGCCCTCTTCGTGCCATCAGGCACTGGATGCCAGCAGGAACAGGAGACCATTCTCGTGCCACCAGGCACTGGAGGCCAGCAAGAACAGGAACCACTCTCACAGCATCATGAAATGGATGCCAGCAGAACAGGAGCCCCTCTCGTGCCACCGGCAACTGGACGGCCAGCAGGACAGGAGCCCTCTCGTGGCATCAGGCACTGGAGCCCAGCAGTAAAGGAGCCTCTCGTGCCACGGGCACTGGACGCCAGCAGGAACAGGAGCCCATCTCGTGCCACCAGGCACTGGAGGGCCAGCAGGAAAAGGAGTCCCCTCGTGCCATCAGGCACTGAACAGACAGCAGGAACATGAGCCCCTCTCGTGCCATCAGGCACTGGACGGCCAGCAGGTACAGGAGCCCATCTCCTACCATCAGGCACTGGATGGCCAGCAGGAACAGGAGCCCCTCTCATGCCACCAGGCACTGGACCGCCAGCAGGAACAGGAGCCCTTCTCGTGCCACAAGGCACTGGCTGGCCAGCAGGTACAGCGGCCCCCATCGTGCCACCAGGCGCTTGAGGGGTAGCAGGAACAGGAGCCCCTCTCGTGCCACCAGGCACTGGATAGCCAGCAGGAAAAGAGCCCCTCTTGGGCCACCAGGAACTGGAAGGCCAGCAGGAACAGGAGCCACTCTCGTGGCATCAGGAACTGGAAGGCCAGCAGGAACAGGAGCCTCTCTTTTGCCACCATGCAATGGATGGCCAACAGGAACAGGAGCCTCTCTCGGCCACCAGCACTGGAAGGCCAGCAGGAACGGGAAACCTTCTCGTGCCAAAAGGCATTGGAGGGCCAGCAGGAACAGGAGCCCCCATCGTGCCACCAGGCACTGGAGGCCAGCAGACACAGGATCCCTTCTGTTGACACCAGACACTGGATGTCCAGAATGAACAGGAGCCCCTCTCGTGCCACCGGGCATTGGATGTCCAGCAGGAACAGGAGCCCCTCTCGTGCCACCTGGCACGGATGTACAGCAGGAACAGGAACCCCTCTCGTGCCACCGGGCAAAGGAGGGCCAGCAGGAAACGGAACCCATCTCGTGCCATCTGGCACTGGATGTCCAGAAGAAGGATCCTCTGTGCACAGCAGGATTCCAGAACAGTCCCTCTTGTGCCATCAGGCACAGGATGTCCAGCAGGAACAGGAGCCCTTCTCGTGCCACCAGGCACTGGATGTCCAGCAGAAACAGGAGCCACTCTCGTGCCCCCAGGCACTGGATGGCCATCAGGAACAGGAGACATTCTCGTGCCACCAGGCACTGGATGACCAGCAGGAACAGAATTCCCTCTTGTGCCAGCAGGCACTGGACGGCCAGCAGGAACAGGAGCCCCACTAGTGCCACCAGGCCCTGGATGCCTAGCAGGAACAGGAGGCCCTCTCGTGCCTCCAGGAACTGGATGTTCAGCAGGAACAGGAGCCCTTCTCGTGCCACCAGATATGGAGGGCCAGCAGGGGCAGGATACCCTCTAGTTCCATCAGGCACTGGACCGCCAACAGGAACAAAAGCCCCTCTCGTGCCACCAGGCACTGGATGTCTAGCAGGAACAGGAGCCCCTCTCGTACCACCAGGCACTAGATGTCAAGCAGGAACAGGAGCCCTTCTAGTGCCACTAGGCACTAGATCGCCAGTAGGAACAGGAGCCCCTCTCGTGCCACCAGGCACTGGATGTCCAGCAGGAACATGAGCCACTCTCATGCCACCAGGCACTGGACGGCCAGCAGAAACTGCAGCCCCTCTCATGCCACCAGGCACTGGAGGGTCAGCAGAAACAGGAGCCCCTCTCGTGCCATCAGGCACTGGAGGGCCAGCAGGAACAGGAACCCCCTCTCGTTCCATCAGGCCCTGGATGTCCAGCAGGAACAGGAGCCCTTCTCGTGCCACCAGGCACTGGAGGACCAGCATCAACAGAAGCCCCTCTCGTGCCATCAGTCATTGGATGGCCAGCAGGAACAGGAGCCATTCTCGTTCCACCAGGCACTGGACGGCCAGAAGGTAAAGGATACTCTCTCCTGCCACGAGGCACAGAATGTTCAGCAGGAACAGGATCCCCTCTCGTGCCACCAGGCATTCGAGGGCCAGCAGCAACAGGAGCCCCCATGGTGCCACCATTCACTGGATGGCCAGCAGGAATAGGAGCCCCTCTCGTGACACAAGGCACTGGATGGCCAGCAGGAAAAGGAGCCCTTCACATGCCACCAGGCACTGGAGGGCCAGCAGGAAAAGGAGCCACTACCGTGCATTAGGCACTGGATGGCCAGCGGGAACAGGAGCCCCTCTCGTAACACCAGGCACTGAATGGTCAGCTGTAATAAGAGCCCTTCTCGTTCCCCAGGCTCTGATGCCCAGCAGGTTCAGGGGCCTATCTCGTTCCTCCAGGCATGGACCGCCAGCAGAAACAGGAGCCCTTCTCGTGAAACCAGGCCCTGGAGGGCCAGCAGGAACAGGAGACTTTCTCGTGCCACCAGGCACTGGATGACCAGCAGGAACAGGAGCACCTCTCGTTTCATCAGGCATTGGAGGGCCAGCAGGAACAGGAGCCCCTCTCGTGCCATCAGGCACTGGATGTCCAGCAGGAACTGGAGCCCTTCTCGTGCAACCAGGCACTGGAGGGCCAGCATCAACAGGAGCCTCTCTAGAGCCATCAGGAAATGGATGGCCAGCAGGAACATGAGCCACTCTCGTGCCACCAGGCACTGGACGGCCAGAAGGTAGAGGATACTCTCTCCTGCCACAAGGTAAAGGATGTCCAGCAGGAACAGAATCCCCTCTCGTGCCACCAGGGACATCAGGAATAGGAGTCCCCATCGTGCCACCAGGCACTTAATGGCCAGCACGAAAAGGAGCCCCTCTCGTGCCATCAGGCACTGGATGGCCAGCAGGAACAGCAGCCCTCCTCGTTCCACCAGGAACTGGATGTCCAGCAGAAACAGGAGCCCCTCTCATGCCACCAGGCACTGGACGGCCAGCAGGAACAGGAGCCCCCCTCGTTTAAACCGGGCACTGGAAGGCCAGCAGGAACAGGACCCCCTCTTGTGCCACCATGCAATGGATGGCCAGCAGTAACATTAGCCTCTCTCGGGCCACCAGGCACTTAATGTACAGCAGGAACAGGAACCCCTCTCGTGCCAACAGGCACCGGATGTCCAGCAGAACCAGGAGACCCTCTCGCGCCCCCAGGCACTGGATGGCCATCAGGAACAGGAGACTTTCTCGTGCCACCAGGCACTGGATGACCAGCAGGAACAGAAATCTCTCTTGTGCCAGCAGGTACTGAGCGGCCAGCAGGAACAGGAGCCCCACTAGTGCCACCCGGCACTGGATGCCCAGCAGGAACAGGAGGCACCCTCGTGCTACCAGGCACTGGTTGTTCAGAAGGAACAGGAGCCCTTCTCGTACCACCAGATATGGAGGGCCAGCAGGGGCAGGAGCCCCCATCGTGCCACAAGGCACTGGAGGGTCAGCAGGAACAGGAGCCCCTCTCGTGCCATCAGGCTCTGGAGGGCCAGCAGGAAAAGGAACCCCTATCGTGCCATCAGGCACTCTATCTCCTGCAGGAACAGGAGCCCTTCTCGCGCCACCAGGCACTGGAGGGCCAGCATCAACAGGAGCCCCTCTCGTGCCATCAGGCATAGAATGGCCAGCAGGAACAGGAGCCACTCTCGTGCCACCAGGCACTGGACGGCCAGAAGGTAAAGGATACTCTCTCCTGCCACGAGGAACAGCATGTCCAGCAGGAACAGGAGCCCCCAAAAGTGCCACCATCACTGGATAGCCAGCAGGAACAGGAGCCCCTCTCGCGACACCAGGCACTGGAAGGCCAGCAGGACCAAGAGCCCTTCTCGTGCCACTAGGCACTGGATGCCCAGCAGGAACAGGAGTCACACTCGTGCCATTAGGCACAGGATGGCCAGCAGGAAAAAGAGCCCTTCACATGCCACTAGGCACTGGGTGGCCAGCAGGAAAAGGAGCCTCTTTCGTCCACCAGGCATGGACCACCAGCAGGAACAGGAGCCCTTCACGTACCACCAGGCACTGGACGGCCAGCAGGAACAGGAGGCCACCTCGTTTAAACCAGGCACTGGAAGGCCAGCATGAACAGGAGCCACTCTTGTGCCACCATGCAATGGATGGCCAGCAGTAAAAGGAGCCTCTCTCGGCCACCAGGCACTTGATGTACAGCACGAACAGGAACCCCTCACGTGCCAACAGGCACCGGATGTCCAGCAGAATTAGGAGACCCTCTCGTGCCCCCAGGAACTGGATGGCCATCAGGAACAGGAGACTTTCTCGTGCCACCAGGCTCTGGAGGGCCAGCAGGAACAGGAGCCCCTATCGTGCCATCAGGCACTGGATTGCCAGCAGTAACAAGAGCCCTTCACATGCCACCAGGCACTGGAGGGCCAGCAGGAAAAGTAGCCATTCCGTGCCATCAGGTACTGGATGGCCATAGGGACAGGAGCCACTCTAATGCAATCAGGCACTGGACGGGCAGCAGGAACAAGAGCCCCTCTCGTGCCATCAGGCACTGGACGGCCAGCAGGAACAGGAGCCTTTCTCGTGCCATCAGGCACTTAATGGGCAGTAGGTACACGAGCCCATCTTGCCACCAAGCACTGGATGGCCAGCAGGAACAGGAGTGACTCTCATGCCATCAGGCACTGGATGGCCAGCATGAACAGGAACCTCTCTCGTTACACCAGGCACTGGACCGCCAGCTGGAACAGGAGCTCTTCTCGTGCCACCAGGCACTGGAGGGCCAGCAGGAACAGGAGCCCCCATCGTGCCAACAGGCACTGGATGGCCAGCAGAAACAGGAGCTTCTATCATGCCACCAGTCATTGGATGGCCAGCTGGAACAGGAGCCTCTTCGGGTCACCAGGCACTGGTTGTTCAGCAGGAACAGGAGCCCTTCTCGTGCCACCAGGCTCTGGAGGACCAGCAATGGCAGGTGCCCCTCTCGTTTCATCAGGCAATGGATGCCCAGCAGGAACAGGAGCCCCTCTCGTGCAATCAGGCACTGGATGGCTAGCAGGAACCGAAGCCACTCTAGGGCCACCAGGAACTTCACAGCCAGCAGGAACAGGAGCCACTCTCGTGCCACGAGGCACTGGACGACAAGCAGGAACAAGAGCCCTTCTCATGCCACCAGGCACTGGATGCCCAGCAGGAACAGGAGCCACACTCGTGCCATCAGGCACTGGATGGCCAGTTAAAACAGGAGTTCTTCTCGTGCCACCAGGCACTGGAGGCCCAGCAGTAACAGGAGCCCCCATCGTGCCACCAGGCACTGGATGGCCAACAGGAACATGAGCTTCTCTCATGCCACCTGGCACTGGATGGCCAGCAGGTACATGAGCCCCTCTCGTGCCACCAGGCACTAGATGTCAAACAGGTACAGGAGCCCTTCTAGTGCAACCACGCACCAGATCGCCAGCAGGAACAGGAGCCCCTTCCGTGCCTCCAGGCACTGGATGTCCAGCAGGAACATGATCCCCTTCTCGTGCTACAAGGTACTGGAAGGCCAGCAGTAACAGGAGCCCCTCTCATGCCACCAGGCACTGGAGTGCCAGCAGGAACAAGAGCCCACATCGTGCCACCAGGAACTGGATGGCCAGCAGGAACAATAACTTCTTTCATGCTACCTGGCACTGAATGGCCAACAGGAACAGGAGCCCCTCTCGGGTACCAGACACTGGATGGCCAGCAGGAACAGGAACCCCTCTCGTACCACCAGGCACTGGATGAGCAGCAGGAACCGGGCCCCTCTCGTGCCACAAGACACTGGATGTTCAGCAGGAACAGGAGCGCCTCTCGTGTCGTCAGGAACTGGCGGGCCAGCAGGAACATGACCCTCTCTCGTGCCATCATGCACTGGACGACCAGTAGGAACACGAGAAACTATCGTGCCATCAGGCACTGGATGGCCATCAGGAACAGGAGCTTCTCTTGTGTCATCAGGCACTGGATGGCCAGCAGGAACAAGAGCAATTAACATGCCACCAGGCACTTTAGGTCCAGCAGGAAAAGGAGCAACACCCGTGCCATCAGGCACTGGGTGGCCAGCAGGAACAGGAGCCACACTTATGCCATCAAGCACAAGAGAGCCAGTAGGAACAGGAGCCCCTCTTGTGCCATCAGGCACTGGACGGCCCGCAGGAACAGTAGCCCCTCTCGTGCCACAAGACACTGGATGTTCAGCAGGAAATGGAGCCCTTCTTGTGCCACCAGGCACTGGAGGGCCAGCAGGGGCAGGAACCCCTCTCGTGCCATCAGTCACTGGATCGCCAGTAGGAACAAGAGCCATTCACATGCCACCAGGCACTGGAGGGCCAGCAAGAACAGAAGCCCATCTCGTGCCATCAGGCACTGGATGGCCAGTGGGAACAGGAGCCCCTACCGTAACACCAGGAACTGGATGGCCAAATGGAACAAGAGCCCTTCTCGTTCCCCCAGGCTCTAGATGCCCAGCAGGAACAGGAGCCTCTCTTGTTCCACCAGGCATGGACCGCCAGCAGGAACAGGAGCCCTTCTCGTGCCACCAGGCACTGGAGGGCCAGACGGAACAGGCGCCCACATCGTGTCACCAGGCACTGGTGGGCCAGCAGGAACAGCAGCCCCTCTCGTGCCACCAGGCACTTAAGGGCCAGCACGAAATGAGCCCCTCTCGTGCCATAAGGCACTGGATGTATAGCAGGAACAGGAGCCCTTCTCGTGCCAACAGGCACTAGATGTCCAGGAGAAACAGGAAGCCCTCTTGTGCGACCAGGCACAGGATGGCCAGCAGGAACAGGAGAACTTCTCGTGCCACCAGGCACTGGATGGCCAGCAGGAACAGGAGCCATTCTCGTACCATCAGGCACTGGATGGCTAGCAGGAACAGTAGCCCTTCTCATGCCTTCAGGCACTGGGGGGCCAGAAGGAACAGGAGCTCCTCTCGTGCCATCAGGCACTGTATGTCAGCAGGAAAAAGAGCCCTTCTTGTGCCACCAGTCACTGAATGTCCAGCAGAAACAGAAGCCCCTCTTGTGCCACCTGGCAATGGATGTCCAGCAGGAAGATGAGCCCCTCTCAGGCCACCAGGCACCTGATGTCCCCTGGAACATGAGCCCCTCTTGTGCCACCAGACACTGGACGGCCAGCATGAACAGGAGCCCCTCTCATGCCACCAGGCACTGGACGGCTAGCAGGAACAGGTGCCCCTCTTGTGCCACCAGGCACTGGATTTCCAGCAGGAACAGGAGCCCGTCTAGTGCCATCAGGCACTGGATGGCCAGCAGGAACAAGAGCCCATAACAAGCCACCAGGCACTGGAGAGCCAGCAGGAAAATGAGACACTCCTGGGCCACCAGGCACTGGATGGCCAGCCGTTTCAGGAGCCCCTCTAATGCCATGAGGCACTGGAAGGCCATCAGGAACAGGAGACTTTCTCGTGCCACGAGGCACTGGAGGGCCAGCAGGAACAGGAGCCCCCATCGTGTATCAAGGCACTGGAAGGCCAGCAGGAACAGGAGCCCCTCTCATGCCACCAGGCACTGGATGTTCAGCAGGAAGAGGAGCCCTTGTCGTGCCACCAGGTGTGGAGGGCCAGCAGGGGCATGAACACCTCTTGTGCTATCAGGTACTGGTTGGCCAGCAGGATCCGGAACCACTCTGGGGCCACTAGACACTGGTGATCCAGCAGGAACAGGAGCCCCTCTTGTGCCACCTGGCACTGGATGACCAGCAGGAACAGATATCCCTCTAGTGCCATCAGGCACTGGACGGCCAACAGGAACAGAAGCCCCTCTCGTGCCACCTGGCAATGGATGTCCAGCAGGAACATGAGCCCTTCTCGTGCCACTAGGCACTGGATGTCAAACAGATCCAGGAGCCCCTCTCGTGCCATCAGGCATTGGTTGTCCAGCAGCAACAGGAGCCACTCTCGTGCCACCAGGCACTGGACGGCCAGAAGTTACAGGATACTCTTCCCTGCCACGAGGCACCGGATGTCCAGCAGGAACATGATCCCCTCTCGTGCCACCAGGCACTGGAGAGCCAGCAGGAACAAGAGCTCCCATCGTGTCACCAGGCATTTGTTGGCCACAGTAACAGGAGACCCTCTCGTGCCACCAGGCACTGGATACCCAGCAGGAACAGGAGCCCCTCTCGTGCCACCAGCTACTGGATGTCAATCAGGAACAGGAGCCCCTCTCGTGCCACCAGGCACTGGAGGGTCAGCAGCAACAGGAGCCCCTCTCGTGCCATCAGGCACTGGAGGGCCAGCAGGAACAGGAACCCCTCTCGTGCCATCAGGCATGGACCGCCAGCAGGAACAGGAGCCCTTCTCGTGCTACCACGCAATGGAGGGCCAGCAGGAACAGGAGCCCCCATCGTGCCACCAGGCACTGGAGGGCCAGCAGGAACAGGAGCCGCTCTCATGCCACCAGGCACTGGACAGCCAGCAAGAACAGGAGCCCCTCTCGAGCTATCTGGTATTGGTTGGCCAGCAGGAACCGGCGCCACTCTGGGGCCACCAGACACTGAATATCCATTAGGAACAGGAGCCCCTCTCGTGCCACCTGGCACAGGATGACCAACAGGAACAGGAGCCCCTCTCGTAACACCTGGCAGTGGATGGCCAGCTGGAAAAAGTGCCCTTCTCGTGCCCCCAGGCACTGGATGCCCAGCAGGACAAAGAGCCATTCACATCCCACCAGGCACTGGAAGGCCAGCAGGAAAAGGAGCCACACCCGTGCCATCAGACACTGGATAGCCGGCAGGAACATGAGCCACTGTCGTGCCACCAAGCACTGGATGTCCAGGAGAAACCGGAGCCCCTCTTGTGCGACCAGGCACTGGTTGGCCAGCAGGAACAGGAGACCTTCTCGTGCCACCAGGCACTGGATGGCCAGCAGGTACAGGAGCCCCTCTCGTACCATCAGGCACTGGATGGCTAGCAGGAACAGAAGCCCTTCTCATGCCTTCAGGCACTGGAGGGCCAGAAGGAATAGGAGCCCCTCTCGTGCCATCAGGCACTGTATGTCCAGCAGGAACAGGAGCCCTTCTTGTGCCACCAGTCATTGAATGTCCAGCAGAAACAGGAGCCCCTCTCGTGCCACCAGGAGCTGGACGGCCAGCAGGATCAGAAGCCCCTCACGTGCCACCAGGCCATGGATGTTCAGCAGGAACATGAGCCCCTCTCGTGCCACCAGGCACTGGATGTCAAGCAGGTACAGGAGCCCCTCTAGTGCAACCACGCACTAGACCGCCAGCAGGAACAGGAGCCCCTTTCATGCCCCCAGGCACTGGATGTCCAGCAGGAACATAATCCCCTTCTCGTGCCACCAGGCACTGGACGGCCAGCAGTAACAGGAGCCCCTCTCATGCCACCAGGCACTGGAGGGTCAGGAGGAACAGGAGCCCTTCTCGTGCCATCAGGCTCTGGAGGGCCAGCAGGAACAGGAGCCCCTCTCTTGCCATCAGGCACTGGAGGGCCAGCAGGAACAGGAGCCCCTCTCGTGCCATCATCACTGGACGACCAGTAGGAACACGAGAAACTCACATGCCATAAGGCACTGGATGCCCAGAAGGAACAGGAGCCCCTCTCGTGCAATCAGGCACTGGATGACCAGCAGGAACCGGAGCCACTCTGGGGCCATCAGGAACTTGACGGCCAGCAGGAACAGGAACCACTCTCGTGCCACCAGGCACTGGTTGGCCAGCAGGAACAGGATCCCCTCTCGTGACACGAGGCACTGGGTGACAAGCAGGAAAAAGAGCCCTACTCATGCCACCAGGCACTGGATGCCCAGCTGGAACAGGAGCCACACTCTTGCCATCAGGCACTGGATGGCCAGTGAAAACAGGAGTTCTTCTCGTGCCACCAGGCACTGGAGGCCCAGCAGGAACAGGAGCCCCCATCGTGCCACCAGGCACTGGATGGCCAACACGAACATGAGCTTCTCTCATGCCACCTGGCACTGGATGGCCAGCAGGAACAGAAGCCCCTCTCGGGTCACCAAGCATTGGATGGCCAGCAGGGACAGGAGCCCCTCTCGTGCCACCAGGCACTGGATGTTCATCAGGAGCAGGAGTCTTTCTTGTGTCACCAGGCACTGCAGGGCCAGCCGGAACAGGAGCCCCTCTCGTGCCATCAGGCACTGGACGGCCAGCAGGTACAGGAGCCCCTCTGTTGACACTAGACACTAGATGTCTAGCAGGATCAATAGCCCCTTTCGTGCCACCTGGCACTGGATGTCCAGCAGGATCAGGAACCCCTCTTGTGCCAAAAGGCATTGGACGTGTAGCAGGAACAGGAGTCCCTCTTGTGCCATCAGGCACTGGATGTCCAGCAGGAACAGGAGTCCTTCTCGTGCCACCAGGCACTGGAGGGCCAGCAGCAACAGGAGACCCTCTCGTGCCATTAGGCATTGGATGTCCAGCAGCAACAGGAGCCACTCTCGTGCCACCATTCATTGGACGGCCAGAAGGTACAGGATACCCTTACCTGCCACGAGGCACAGGGTGTCCAGCAGGAACATGATCCCCTCTCGTGCAACCAGGCACTGGAGGGCCAGCAGGAACAGGAGCTCCCATCGTGTCACCCGGAACTTGTTGGCCACAGGAACAGGAGACCCTCTCGTGCCACCAGGCACTGGATACCCAGCAGGAACAGGAGCCACTCTCGTGCCACCAGCTACTGGATGTCAATCAGGAACAGGAGCCCCTCTCGTGCCACCACTCACTGGAGGGCCAGCAGCAAAAGGAGCCCCTCTCGTGCCATCAGGCATGGACCGCCAGCAGGAACAGGAGCCCTTCTCGTGCCACCAGGCACTGGAGGGCCAGGAGGAAAAGGAGCCCATCTCGTGCCACCAGCTACTGGATGTCAATCAGGAACAGGAGCCCCTCTCGTGCCACCAGGCACTGGAGGGTCAGCAGCAACAGGAGCCCCTCTCGTGCCATCAGGCATGGACCGCCAGCAGGAACAGGAGAACTTCTCGTGCCAACAGGCACTGGATGTCCAGCTGGAACATGAGCCCCTCTTGTTCCACCAGGCATTGGACGGCCAGCAGAATCAGGAGCCCTTCTCGTGCCATAAGCCACTGGATGGCCACAAAAAACAGGTGCCCGTCTCGTGCCACCAGGCATTGGCTGTCCAGCAGGAACAGGAGCCCTTCTCGTGGCACCTGGCACAGGATGAACCAGCAGGAACAGGAGTCCCTCTCGTAACACCTGGCAGTGGATGGCTAGCTGGAATAAGTGCCCTTCTCGTGGCCCCCAGGCACTTAATGCCGAGCAGGAAAAGGTGCCACACCCGTGCCATCAGACACTTGATGGCCGGCAGGAACAGGAGCCACTCTCGTGCCATCAGGCTCTGGATGTCAAGCAGGAACAGGGGCCCCTCTCGTGCCACCAGGCAATAGACGGCCAGTAGGAACAGGACCCCTCTCGTGCCATCAGTCTCTGGACGGCCAGCAGGAACAGGAGCCCCTCTCTTGCCCCAAGACACTGGATGTCTAGCAGGATCAATGGCCCCTCTCGTGCCACCTGGCACTGGATATCCAGCAGGAACAGGAACCCCTCTTGTGCCAAAAGGCATTGGACGTGTAGCAGGAAAAGGAGCCCTTCTCATGCCATCAGGCAGTGGAGAGCCAGCAGGAAAAGAAGCCACTCTCGTGCCATCTGGCATTGGATGGACTGCAGGAACAGGAACCACTCTCATGTCATCAGACACTGGACCGTCAGCAGGAACCGGAGCCCTTCTCGTGCCACCGGGCACGGGTCTGCCAGCAGGAACAGATTCCACCCTCTCGTGCCAACAGGCACTTGACCGCCAGCAGGAACAGGAGCCCTTCTCGTGCCACCAGGTACTGGTCGGCCAGCAGGAACAGGAGCCCCTCTCGTGCCATCAGAACTGGTTGACCAGCAGGAACTGGAGCCACTCTGGGGCCACCAGGAACCGGACGGCCAAAAGAAACAGGAGCCACTCTTGTGCCACCAGGCATGGATGGCCAGCAGGAACAGAAGCCCCTCTCGTGACACAGGCACTGGATGACCAGCAGGAACAAGAGCCCTTCTCGTGCCACCAAGCACTGAATGCCCAGCAGGAACACGAGCCACACTCGTGCCATCAGGCACTGGATTGCCAGCAGGAACAAGAGCCCTTCACATGCCACCAGGCACTGGAGTGCCAGCAGGATAAGAAGCCATCCCGTACCATTAGGCACTGGATGGCCAGCAGGAACAGGAACCTCTCTCGTTACACCAGGCAATGGACCGCCAGCAGGAACAGGATCTCTTCTCGTGCCACCAGGCACTGGAGGGCCAGCAGGAAGAGGAGCCCCCATCGTGCCACCAGGCACTGGATGGCCGGCAGTCACAGGAGCTTCTCTAATGCCACTAGTCATTGGATGGCCAGCTGGAACAGGAGCCTCTCTCGGGTCACCAGGCAGTGGATGGCCAGCAGGAAAGGAGCCCATCTCGTTCCACCATGCACTGGACGTTCAGCTGGAACAGGAGCCCCTCTCGTGCCACCAGGCTCTGGAGGACCAGCAGGGGCAGGAGCCCCTCTCGTGCCATCATCACTGGACGACCAGTAGGAACACGAGAAACTCTCATGCCATCAGGCACTGGATGCAAAGAAGGAACAGGAGCCCCTCTCGTGCAATCAGGCACTGGATGGCCAGCTGGAACCGGAGACCACTCTGGGGCCATCAGGAACTTGACGGCCAACAGGAACAGGAGCCACTCTCGTGCCACCAGGCACTGGTTGGCCAGCAGGAACAGGAGCCCCTCTCGTGACACGAGGCACTGGATGACAAGCAGCAACAAGAGCCCTTCTCATGCCACCAGGCACTTGATGAACAGCAGGAACAGGAGCCACACTCGTGCCATCAGGCACTGGATGGCCAGTGAAAACAGGAGTTCTTCTCGTGAAACAAGGCACTGAAGGCCCAGCAGGAACAAAAGCCCCCATCGTGCCACCAGGCACCGGATGGCCAACATTAACATGAGCTTCTCTCATGCCACCTGGCACTGGATGGGCAGCAGGGACAGGAGCCCCTTTCGTGCCATCAGGCATTGGAAGGCCAGCAGGGGCAGGAACCCTCTAGCGCCATAAGGCTTTGGATGGCCAGCAGGAACGAGAGCCCCTTCAAATGCCACCAGGCACTGGAGGGCTAACAGGAACAGGAGCCCCTCTCGTGCCACCAAGCACTGGACGGCCAGCAGGAACAGGAGTCCTTCTCGTGACACGAGGCACTGGAAGGCCAGCAGGAACAGGAGCCAATGTCATGCCATCAGCACTGGATGGCCTGCAGGAACAAGAGACATTCTCGTGCGACTATGCATTGGAGTGGCGGTAGGAAGAGGAGACTCTAGATGTCCAGCAGCATTAGGAGCCCCTCTCGTGCCACCAGGCACTGGAGGGCCATCCGGAACAGGAGCCCCTCTCGTGCCATCAGGCATTGGATGTCCAGCAGCAACAGGAGCCACTCTTGTGCCACCAGTCACTGGACGGCCAAAAGGTACAGGATACCCTTCCCTGCCATGAGGCACCGGATGTCCAGCAGGAACGTGATCCCCTCTCGTGCAACGAGGCACTGGAGGGCCAGCAGGAACAGGAGCTCCCATCGTGTCACCAGCACTTGTTGGCCACAGGAACAGGAGACCCTCTCGTGCCACCAGGCACTGGATACCCAGCAGGAACAGGAGCCACCCTCGTGCCACCAGCTACTGGATGTCAATCAGGAACAGGAGCCCCTCTCGTGCCACCAGGCACTGGAGGGCCAGCAGCAACAGTAGCCACTCTTGTGCCATCAGGCATATACCGCCAGCAGGAACAGGAGCCCTTCTCGTGCCACCAGGCACTGGAGGGCCAGCAGGAACAGGAGCCCCCATCGTGCCACCAGGCACTGGAGGGCCAGCAGGAACATGAGCCCCTCTCATGCCACCAGGCACTGGACGGCCAGCAAGAACATGAGCCCCTCTCGTGCTATCAGGTATTGGTTGGCCAGCAGGAACCAGCGCCACTCTGGAGCCACCATACACTGAATATCCAGCAGGAACAGGAGCCCCTCTCGTGCAACCTGGCACAGGATGAACCAGCAGGAACAGGAGCCCCTCTCGTAACACCTGGCAGTGGATGGCTAGTTGGAATAAGTGCCCTTCTCGTGGCCCCCAGGCACTGGATGACCAGCAGGAAAAAGAGCCATTCACATCCCACCAGGCACTGGAAGGTCAGAAGGAAAAGGAGCCACACCCGTGCCATCAGACACTGGATGGCCGGCAGGAACAGGAGCCACTCTCGTGCCACCAGGCACTGGACGTCCAGCAGGAACTGGAGCCTTTCTCGTGACACGAGGCACTGGAAGGCCAGCAGGAACAGGAGAAAATGTCATGCCATCAGCACTGGATGGCCTGCAGGAACAAGAGCCATTCTCGTGCCGCCATGCATTCGAGTGGCGGTAGGAAGCGGAGACACTGGATATCCAGCAGCATTAGGAGCCCCTCTCGTGCCACCAGGCGCTGGAGGGCCAGCCGGAACCGGACCCCTCTCCTGCCATCAGGCACTGGACGGCCAGCAGGAACAGGAGCCCCTCTCTTGCCACCAGACACTGGATGTCTAGCGGGATCAATTGCCCCTCTCGTGCCACCTGGCACTGGATATCCAGCAGGAACAGGAACCCCTCTTGTGCCAAAAGGCATTGGACGTGTAGCAGGAACAGGAGCCCCTCTCGTGCCATCAGGCACTGGATGACCAGCAGGAACAAGAGCCCTTCTCGTGTCACCAAGCACTGAATGCCCAGCAGCAACAGGAGCCACACTCGTGCCATCAGGCACTGGATTGCCAGCAGGAACAAGAGCCCTTCACATGACACCAGGCACTGGTTGGCCAGCAGGATAAGGAGCCATCCCGTACCATCAGGCACTGGACTGCCAGCAGGAACAGGAGCCTTTCTCGTGCCATCAGGCACTGGATGGGCAGTAGGAACAGGAGCCCCTCACGTGCCACCAAGCACTGGACGGCCAGCAGGAACAGGAGCGACTCTCATGCCATCAGGCACTGGATGGCCAGCAGGAACAGGAACCTCTCTCGTTACACCAGGCAATGGACCGCCATCAGGAACAGGAGCTCATCTCGTGCCACCAGGCACTGGAGGGCCAGCAGGGACAGGAGCCCCTCTCGTGCCACCAGGCAATGGATGTTCATCAGGAACAGGAGTCTTTCTCGTGCCACCAAGCACTTGAGGGCCAGCAGGGGCAGGAGCCCCTTTCGTGCCATCAGGCATTGGACGGCCAGCAGGGGCAGGAACCCTCTCGCGCCATAAGGCACTGGATGGCCAGCAGGAACGAGAGCCCCTTCACATGCCACCAGGCACTGAAGGGCCAACAGGGACAGGAGCCACTCTCTTGCCACCAGGCATTGGACGGCCAGAAGGTAAAGAAGCCTCTCTCCTGCCACCAGGCACATGATGGCCAGCAGGAACATAAGCCCCTCTCGTGCCACCAGGCAATGGACGGCCAGAAGGAACTGATGTCCCTCTCGTGCCAACAGGCACTGGACTGCCAGCAGGAACAGGAGCCCTTCTCGTGCCACCAGGCACTGGAAGGCCAGCAGGAACAGGAGCCCCTCTTGTGCCATCAGCCACTGGATGGCCAGCAGGAACAGGAGCCCTTCTCGTGCCATCAGGCGGTGGACGGCCAGCAGGAACAGGAACCCTTCTCGTGCCATCAGGCACAGGATGGCCAGCAGGAACAGGACTCTCTCTCTGGCCATCAGGCACTGGATGGCTAGCAGGAAGAGGAGCCCCACTCATGCCCCCAGGCATTGGGCAGCCAGAAATAACAGGAGCCACATCTTGCCCCATCACGCACTGGATGGCCAGCAGGAACAGGAGCCCCTCTCGTGCCACCAGGCACTGGATCCCCAGCAGGAACTGGAGCCCTTCTCTTGCCACCAGGCACTGGATGCTCAGCAGGAACAGGAGCCACACTCGTGCCATCAGGCACTGGATGGCCAGCATAAACAAGAGCCTTTCACATGCCACCAGGCACTGGAGGGCCATCAGGAAAAGGAGCCATTCCCGTGCCATTAGGCATTGGACGGCCAGCAGTAACAGGAGCCACTCTAATGCCATCAGGCACTGGACGGCCAGCAGGAAATGGAGAACTCTCGTGCTATAGGGTATTGGTTGGCCAGCTGGAACCGGCGCCACTCTTGAGCCACCAGGAACTGAATATCCAGCAGGAACAGGAGTCCCTCTCGTGCCACCTGGCACAAGATGACCAGCAGGAACAGGAGCCCTTCTTGTGTCACCAAGCACTGGATGCCCAGCAGGATCAGGAGCCACACTCATGCCATCAGGCACTGGATTGCCAGCAGGAACAAGAGCCCTTCACATGCCACCAGGCACTGGAGGGCCAGCAGGAACAGGTGTCACTGTAATGCAATCAGGCACTGGATGGGCAGTAGGAACAGGAGCCCCTCTCGTGCCACCAAGCACTGGACGGCCAGCAGGAACAGGAGCGACTCTCATGCCATCAGGCACTGGATGGCCAGAAGGAACAGGAACCTCTCTCGTTACACCAGGCACTGGACCGCCAGCAGGAACAGGAGCTCTTCTCGTGCCACCAGGAACTTGACGGCCAGCAGGAACATTAGCCACTCTCGTGCCACCAGGCACTGGTTGGCCAGCAGGAACAGTTGCCCCTCTCATGCCACCAGGCACTGGAAGTTCAGAAAGAACAGGAGCCCTTCTCGTGCCACCAGGCTCTGGAGGACCAGCAGGGGCAGGAGCCCCTCTCGTGCAATCAGGCGCTGGACGGCCAGCAGGAACAGGAGCCCTTCTCATGCCATCAGGCACGGGATGGCCAGCAGGAACAGGAGCCTCTCTCGTGCCATCAGGCACTGGATGGCTAGCAGGAAGAGGAGCCCCTCTCATGCCCCAGGCATTAGGCAGCCAGAAATGACAGGAGCCCCTCTTGCTCCATCACGCACTGGATAGCCAGCAGGAACAGGAGCCCCTCTCGTGCCACCAGGCACTGGATCGGCAGCAGGAACTGGAGCCCTTATCTTGCCACCAGGCACTGGACGGCCAGCAGGAACAGGATCCCTTCTCGTGACACGAGGCACTGGATGGCCAGCAGGAACAAGAGCCCTTCCCGTGCCACCAGGCACTGGATGCTCAGCAGGAACAGGAGCCACACTCGTGTCATCAGGCACTGGATGGCCAGCAGGAACAAGAGCCCTTCACATGCCACCAGGCACTGGAGGGCCATCAGGAAAAGGAGCCATTCCCGTGCCATTAGGCATTGGACGGCCAGAAGTAACAGGAGCCAATCTAATGCCATCAGGCACTGGACGGCCAGCAGGTACAGGAACCCTTCTCGTGCCACCAGGCACGGGAGGGCCAGCAGGAACAGGAGCCCTTCTCGTGCCGTTAGGTGCTGGACGGCCACCAATAACAGGAGCCCTTCTCGTGACATCAGGGTCTGGACAGCCAGCAGGTACAGGAACCATTCTCGTGCCATCAGGCACTGGAAGGGCAGCAGGAACAGGAGACCCTCTCGTGCAACCAAGCCATTGACGTCTAGCAGGAACAGGAGCCTTTCTCATGCCATCAGGCACTGGATGGCCAGCAGGAACATGAACCTCTCTCGTTCCACCAGGCACTGGACCGCCTGCAGGAACAGGAGCCCTTCTCGTGCCACCAGGCACTGGAGGGCCAGCAGGAACAGGAGCCCATCTCGTGCCACCAGTCACTGGATGGCCAGCAGAAACATGAGCCCCTCTCGGGCCACCAGTCACTGGATGGCCAACTGGAACAGGAGCACTTCTCGTGCCACCAGGCACTACAGGGCCAGCAGGAACAGGAGACCCCATCGTGCCACCAGGCACTGGATGGCCAGCAGGAACAGGATCTTCTCTCATGCCACCTGGCACTGGAGGGCCAGCAGTAACAGGAGCACCTCTCGTGCCATCAGGCAGTGGACGGCCAGCAGGAAAACGAGCCCCTCTCGTGCCACATGGCACTGGAGGGCCAGCAGTAACAGGAACACCTCTCGTGCCATCAGGCAGTGGACGGCCGCAGGAAACGAGCCCTCTCTGCCTCCAGGCACTGGAGGGCAAGCAGCAACATGATTTCCTCTCGTGCCTCAGGCACTAGAAGGCCAGCAGGAACATGAAGCCCACTCTCATGACATCAGGCACTGGGCAGGCAGCAGGATCAGGAGACCCTCTTGTGAAATCAGCCACAGGATGGCCAAAAGGAACAGGAGCCACTCTAGTGCCACGAGGCACTGGACGGCCAGAAGGTAAAGAGACTCTCTCCTGCCACCAGACACACGATGTCCAGCAGGAAGAGGAGCCACTCTCACAGTGGCCAGCGGCAGGAGCCACTGGACAGGCCAGAGGTAACAGGCATGATGCCACTGAAACAGAACCTCTGTGCCACCAGGCACGACTCAGCAGGAAAGGAGCCACCTCGTGCCACAGGCACTGGAAGCCAGCAGGAACAGGAGCCCCTTTGTGCCATCAGCACTGGATGGCCAGCATGAACAGGAGCCCTTCTCGTGCCGTTAGGCGCTGGACGGCCACCAATAACAGGAGCCCTTCTCGCGCCATCAGGCACTGGATGGCCAGAAAGGTACAGGAGCCCCTCTTGTGCCATCAGGCGCTGGATGGTTAGCAGGAGCAAGAGCCCCTCTTGCCACCAGGCACTGGGCGGCCAGAAATAACAGGAGCCCCTCTTGTGCCATCACGCACTTGATGGCCAGTAGGAACAGGAACCCCTCTCGTTCAACCAGGCACTGGACCGCCAGCAGGAACAGGAGCACTTCGCTAGCCACCAGGCACTGGACGGCCAGCAGGAACAGGAGCCCATCTCGTGACACCAGGTACAGGAGGGCCAGCAGGAACAGGAGCCCCTCTCGAGCCATCAGGCACTGGACGGCCTGCAGGAACATGAGTACCTCTCATGCCATCAGGCACTGGACGGCCAGCAGGAACAGGAGCCCTTATAGTGCCATCAGGCACTGGATGGCCAGCAGAAACAGGAGCCCCACTGGTGTCACCAAGCACTGGACGGCCAGCAGGAACAGGAGCCCTTCTCGTGCCACGAGGCACTGGAGGGCCAGAAGTAACAGGAGCCCCAATCGTGTGACCAGGCACTGGAAGGCCAGAAGGAACAGGAGCCCCTCTCTTGCCACCAGGCACTGGATGGCAAGCAGGAACAGGAGCCCCTCTTGGGCCACCAGGCACTCGATGGCCAGCAGGAACAGGAGTCACTTTCTTACCATCAGGCACTGGACCGCCAGCAGGAACAGGAACCTCTCGTGCCACCAATCACTGGATGTCCAGCAGGAACTGGAGACCCTCTCGTGCCACCAATGCACTGGATGTCAAACAGGAACAGGAACCCCTCTCGTGCCACCGGGCACTAGACAGCCAGCATGAACAGCAGCCCCTCTCGTGCCACCAGGCACTAGAGGGCCAGCAGGAACTGGACCCCTCTCGTGCCATCAGGCTTTGGAGGGGCAACAGGAACAGGAGCCCCTCTCGTGCATCAGGCACTGGATATCCAGCAGGAACAGCAGCCCTTCTAATTCCACCAGGCACTGGTTGTCAAGCAGAAAACGGGACCCCTCTCGTGCCACCAGGCACTGGACGGCCAGCAGGAACAGGAGACTTTCTCGTGCCACTAGGCACTGGAGGGCCAGCAGGAACAGAAGCCACTCTCGTGCCATCGGGCAATGGATGCCCAGCTGGAACAGGAACCACTCTCATGCCATCCGACACTGGACGGTCAGAAGGTAAAGGAGCCTCTCTCCTGCCACCAGGCACAGGATGTCCAGCAGAATTAGAAGCCACTCTCGTGCCATCGGGCACTGGAGGGCCAGCAGTATAAGGAGCCCATTCTCGTGCCTCCAGGTACTGGATGGCCAGCAGGAACTGGAGCCACTCTCGTGCCATCAGGCATTGTACGGCCAGAAGGAAAACGAGCCCCTCTCGTGCCACCAGGCACTGGAGGGCAAGCAGCAACAGGATCCCCTCTCGTGCCTTCAGGCCGTGGATGGCCAGCAGGAACAGGAGCCCTTCTCATGCCATCAGGCACTGGACGGACAGCAGGAACAGGAGCTCCTCTCGTGCCACCAGGCACTGGAGGGCCAGCAGGAACAGGAGCCCTTCTCGTGACACCAGGTACAGGAGGGCCAGCAGGAACAGGAGCCCCTCTCATGCCATCAGGCACTGGGCGGCCATCAGGTTCAGGAGCCCCTCTTGTGAAATCAGCCACAGGATGGCCAAAAAGGAACAGGAGCCACTCTAGTGCCACCAGGCACTGGACGGCCAGAAGGTAAAGGAGCCTCTCTCCTGCCTCCAGGCACAGGATGTCCAGAAGGAACAGATGCCCCTCTCGTGCCACCAAGCACTGGACGGCCAGCAGGAACATTAGAACCTCTCGTATCACCAGGCACTGGATGTCCAGCAGGAACCGGAGCAATTCTCGTGCCAACAGGCACTGGACGGCCAGCAGGAACAGGAGCCCTTCTCGTGCCATCAGGCGCTGGACGGCCAGCAGGAACAGGAGCCCTTCTCGTGCCATCAGACACTGGATGGCCAGCAGGTACAGGAGCCCCTCTCGTGCCATCAGGCACTGGATGGCTAGCAGGAACAAGAGCCCCTCTTGCCACCAGGCACTGGGCGGCAAGAAAGAACAGGAGCCCCTCTTGTGCAATCATGCACTGGATGGCCAGCAGGAACAGGAGCCCCTCTCGTGCCTCCAGGATCTGGACCACCAGCAGGAACAGGAAGCCCATCTCGTGCCACCAGGCACTGGACGGAAAGTAGCAACAGGAGCCCCTCTCTTACCATCAGGCACTGGACCGCCAGTAGGGACAGGAACCTCTCGTGCCACCAGGCACTGGATGTCCAGCAGGAACAGGTGACGCTCTCGTGCCACCAGGCACTGGATGTCAAACAGGAACAGAAGCCCCTCTCGTGTCACCAGGCACTTGACAGCCAGCCATGAACAGGAGCCCCTCTCGTGCCACCAGGCACTGGAGGGTTAGCAGGAACTGGAGCCCCTCTCGTGCCATTAGGCTTTGGAGGGGCAACAGGAACAGGAGCCCCTCTCGTGCCATCAGGCACTGGATATCCAGCAGGAACAGCAGCCCTTCTCGTTCCACCAGGCACTGGATGTCCAGCAGAAACAGGAGCCCTCTCGTGCCACAGGCACTGGACGGCCAGCAGGAACAGGAGACTTTCTCGTGCCACTAGGCACTGGAGGGCCAGCAGGAACAGAAGCCACTCTCTTGCCATCGGCGGCAATGGAGCAAGCGAACAGGACCCTCTCTGCCATCAGCACTGGAGGTCAGCAGGAAAGGAGCCTTCTCTGCCACCAGGCACGGAGCCAGCAGGAACAGGAGCTCCTCTCGTGCCACCAGGCACTGGAGGCCAGCAGGAACAGAGCCCTTCCGTGCCACCAGGCACTGGAGGCCAGCAGGAACAGGAGCCCTCTCTGCCACAGGCATGGCGGCCAAGGAAGGACCCCTCTTGTGATCAGCACGGATGGCCAAAGGAACAGAGCCCTTCATGCCACAGCACTGGAGGCCAGCAGGATCAGGAGCCCTCTCGTGCCTCGGCACGGATGTCCAGAAAACAGGACCCACTCTCTGCCACAGACACTGGACGGCAGCAGGAACTGAGCCTCTTGTCATCAGGCACTGGATGCCGCAGGAACAGAGCCTTCTCGTGCCAACAGGCACTGGAGGCCAGAGGAACAGGAGCCCTTCTCGTGCCACAGGCACTGGAGGCCAGCAGGAACAGGAGCCCTCTCGTGCATCAGAACTGGATGGCCAGCAGGAACAGAGCCTCTCGTGCCATCAGGCACTGGATGGCCAGCAGGAACAGGACCACTCTCTGCCACAGACACTGGACGGCCAGAAGTAAAGGAGCCTCTCTCCTGCCACCAGGGACAGGATGGTCCAGCAGGAACAGGAGCCCCTCTCGTGCCACCAGGCACTGGACGCCAGCAGGAACAGATGCCCTCTCGTGCCACCAGGCACTGGACCGACCAGCAGGAACAGGAGCCCTCTCGTGCCACAGGCATTGGACGCCATAGGAAAAGGAACCTCTCGTGACACCAGGCACTGGATGGCCAGCAGGAACAGAGCCCTTCACATGCCACCAGGCACTGGAGGGCCAGCAGGAACAGAAGCCACTCTCGTGCCATCGGGCACTGGATGCGCAGCAGAACAGGAGCCACTCTCATGCCATCAGACACTGGACGGCTAGCAGGAACTGGAGCCCCTCTCGTGCCATCAGGCACTGAGTGGCCTGCAGGAACAGAGCCCTTCTCGTGCCACCAGGCACTGGAGTGCCAGCAGGAACAGGAGCCCATTCTCGTGCCACCATGGCACTGGATGGCCAGCAGGAACAGGAGCCACTCTCGTGCCATCAGGACTGGAGGCCAGCAGGAACAGAAGCCACTCTCGTTGCCATCGGGCACTGGATGCCAGCAGGATCAGGAACCACTCTCATGCCATCAGACACTGGACGGCCAGAACGTAAAGGAGCCTCTCTCCTGCCACCAGGCACAGGATGTGTAGCAGGAACAGGAGCCCCTCTCGTGCCACCAGGCACTGGACGGCCAGCAGGAACAGATGCCCCTCTCTTGCCACCAGGCACTGGACCGCCAGCAGGAACAGGAGCCCTTCTCGTGCCACCAGGCATTGGACGGCCATCAGGAAAAGGAGCCCTACTCGTGACACCAGGCACTTGATGGCCAGCAGGAACAGGAGCCCTTTACATGCCACCAGGCACTGGAGGGCCAGCAGTAACCGAAGCCACTCTCGTGCCATCGGGCACTGGATGCCCAGCAGGAACAGGAGCCACTCTCACGCCATCAGACACTGGACGGCCTGCAGGAACAGGAGCCCCTCTCGTGACTTCAGGCACTGAGTGGCCTGCAGGAACAAGAGCCCTTCTCGTGCCACCAGGCACTGGAGTGCCAGCAGGAACAGGAGCCCATTCTCGTGCCACCAATCACTTAATGGCCAGCAGAAACAGGAGCCACTCTGGTGCCATCAGGCACTGGACGGCCAGCAGGAACATTAGCCCCTCTCGTATCACCAGGCACTAGATGTCCAGCAGGAACCGGAGCAATTCTCGTGCCAACAGGCACTGGACGGCCAGCAGGAACAGGAGCCCCTCTCGTGCCACCAGGCACTGGAAGGCAAGCACAGAACAGGACCGCCTCTCGTGCCATCAGGCACTGGAGGGCCAGCAGGAACAGGAGCCCCTCTCGTGCCACCAGGCACTGGACGGCCAGCAGGTACAGGAGCCCCTCTCGTGCCATCAGGCACTGGATGGCCACCAGGAACAAGAGCCCTTCTCGTGCCACCAGACACTGGACGGCCAGCAGGAACTTGGAACCCTTTTCGTGCCATCAGGCACTGGAGGGCCAGCAGGAACAGGAGCCCCCATCGTGCCACCAGGCACTGGATTGCCATCAGGAACAGGAGCCAGTCTCATGCCATCAGGCACTGGACGGCCAGCAGGAACAGGAGCCCCTCTCGTGCCATCAGGAACATGATGGCCAGCAGGAACAAGAGCCCATCTCGTGTCACCAGGCATTGGAGGGCCTGCAGGAACAGTAGCCTCTCTTTTTCCACCAGGCACTGGACTGCCAACAGGAACAGGATCCTCTCTCGTGCCATCAGGCACTGGATGGCCAGTAGGAACAGGAGCCCCTCTTGTTCCATCAGGCACTGGAGGGCCAGCAGGAACAGGAGCCCCTCTCGTGCCATCAGTCACTGGAAGGTCAGCAGGAACACTTGTTTTAGTTAGTTTTTTTTTTATCGTATTACGACAAATAGTAATTTAAAGCAGCAGCATTCACTTTAAAAAAGTTGCAGACTGCACGACAGAACTGATCTATATTAACTAGAACACAGAGGTGTGCCTGTGTGAAGACGGAAGAGAACAAGAATACTGACGGAGAGAAGGAGCGCTTGCATGGCGGCCTTGATTCTGCCACATGACGCAAGGACGGTACTCGACTCTCTTTTTGAATCGTCTGCATGGAGCAGCAGCAGATAACTTTCCTTTTTATTTTTATGATTTTTATTATGACTAAAACTATTACACACATATTTGTAATAAAAAATATTATTATATATTTTACATTGTATATATAGATACATCATAATTGCCAAAAATTATAAAAGAAAATAATATAAATACATACATACATCGTACTTGAAAATTTTTTTTTAAGAAAATTATGTATACATACATTGTAATTACACACAAACGTGTTAAAAAGATAATTAATTTTACACGATAAACATATTTACTGATATTTCGGCAAACACGAATATTACAAAATGTTATATATTTATCAAAAAACATCTTTACACAACATGTGATAGAAAATATTTTAACCCGATAGCCTTATTTATTGATAAACCTGGTATAGGCTGTTCACGGTAAAGTGAGAACTTTTTAAGGCCCTTTCAACATGCTTTAACAACTAATAAATATATATTATTGCAACATCAGGCTTTATATTTTGAGGATGGTGAAATGTATACACTGTTTTGCCCATCACAAAGCAATGTTTATATTAAAAAGCAGCAAGATGATGGCAATACAGTAAAAGGAAAAATTTTGAAGATCCTTAAAAAGTGCTCACTTTACCACGAACAGCCTATAAGCAGGAATATCACAAGATAGATAGATATATTTATTTAATGAACATTTTACTGGAAAAAAAAATAATTTATAGCCGCCCCCCCCCTTCCCCGTTCTGTCATGTAGTTCTATTAATCACGTACAGCATTATGTTGTTTACATAGTATGTTTCAACTTAACACAAAAATTATGGGGGGGAATGGTAGATTTTCATCACGAGGGTTTTTCCATAGATAGAGCAAAACTCGTATGTGTAAGCGCACACGATAACCTCTGGCTATGGGGTTCGAAAGTGTTGTAACCTTCTAACAGTGCCTAGAACCATCACACCATTACGAATAAACGTTAAAGAGTTTGTCTTTTTTTTTTTAATTTAGTAAATAACTTTAAATTGTAAAAGGGAATAATTGCGAAATTTATTGAATCAGCTTGGATTCGGCTTGAAAAAAATGTTGGTCAAAACGAATAATTCTCTTTGAAAAGCCTGACATAAATGGTCCAAGGGTTTGGGGGGGGGGGGGGTACCTAGAGGATATATGCGAATATATCTTCTAGAGACTGTGTGCCTTGAGTTAATGGGATTGTACCATAGGTCAGCTAACGGGAAACAATTTGTATTGGTAGTCATTGACAATTTTTCAAAGTGGGTTTGGGCGTATGCCGTCAGTAGTGCCTGTGCTAATAATATCGCAAGAGTGCTCAGTGATGACGATTTCCCATGTTGGGATTTTACTAAAAACCTATTGACTGATAATGGGACCCAGTTTACTGGGAAGCAGTGGCGCGAATTATGCACGAAGTGGGGAGTGAGGCACATGACAACATCAATTTACCACCCCAGGGCCAACCCAATGGAAAGGTGGAACCAAGAGTTAAAAGTTCAACTTCGCTTCCGTGTGGGCGACCAGTACACAAAATGGCCGGAACATCTAGCAGCCGCATTGTGCACACTCAGACGACGAGCCAATGCAGCCACCGGCAAAACACCTGCCGAAGTATTGCTGGGAAGAACGCTACGCCTACCAGGCGAGGGAAAATGCGGGTGACCACACAGCTGTGACGCACCAAGCAGTACTACCAACCGGCAAGCACGTAGGGAACAAGAGCAGCATGTGCGATATTCAGCAAGATGGGTGCAGACAACAACAAAACTGCCACCAGTGCCGCAAGCAGGGCAAGAAGTATACGTGAAGACGAACCCACAGTCCACCCCACGCAAGGATTTTTGTGCAGACTTCGCGGCTAAATGGAGCGGGCCACACTGAGTGTTGCGGCAGTTGGGACCTACTACCTACTTGGTTCGCATCGCCAGGAGACGGGGGAGGATGCATTAGGACGACATTCGGCTCACCCCGGCTGTCGTCCACGATGAGGTTGGTCACGGTGCTCCTCAGACCCAAGATGGCGACAGCGCTGCTGAGCTCGCCAAAGCAGGGAGAGAAGAGGGAGGTGTAATGGCACCTCTGGACGAAGGAGTAGCTCCGGCTTCACAAGAAACCAACCACCTAGTGAGCCCCATGACGGCCTCGTGAGAAATGAGCTCCCAGAGCAAGCAGGAAGTGAAGAAGAGGAGATGCAGACCCGCTGTTGTCCGATATCACCACACCTGACAGGGAGCAATGACCCAGGTCTCTTCGATGGTGACGCACCTACAAGCGCTATCGTTGAGGATACGGGACCCATTCCAGTGGCAGTACTTCGGGACGGGGCACCCGCAGCAGATGCACCAGCAAGTTTGGAGGATGCGGCAAGATAAGAGGAAGGGGCAAACGAAAACACCGCAAGTGAACAGGAGGAAGACCGTCCGAGCTGCGCACGAGAATGGCAGCATGATGCAAGGAATGATAGGAACAGAAGAGGGGATACAAGCAGTAGCGATGGCGGGAATGAAAGCAGCGGGTCCATTGCCTCATTCAGCCTCTGCAGGACATCATGGCAGGTTCACTCGCCCCAGCAGTGCCGCCAGTGTGGGTGCACTTCAGCCACCCGCAGCACAGTTCACCGCAGACCCGCAAGAGCACTGGGAGGTACGGCTCAGCAAGGAAGGGCCTACAACCTATGCCCTCGGAGGACCCCCTAGTGCTGCAGGTAGCAGCATGGGCCCGCAAACGGCCTCTGAAAGGGGGGAGCATTTGACGTGCGTCGCTCCTCACCCTAGGTCGTTTGTCACACCAGCCGCTCCCAAGCGCAGCACACATGCACTCTCGACAATTGATCACTGCCAAGTAGTCAGTGTCGTGTGAGTGCAGGAGTGGGCAAGATCAGGCCAGTGCAGAAGAGTGTAGCACTACATGCGCCTACCAGCCTGGGAGAGCGGACTGAGTAATACACGAACACATGTATTACATTCAAAAGGGTTATAACATTTTTGCAAGCACATTTGTCGACACATGATGAGAACACGTGACCCACAAATAAAGTGTAATATGTCTAGAAACCCTTATGCCCCACTGTTATTGTTTTGTTCACAAATGTTTATTTTCACTGCCACCAGTGTTATGTCCACCCCATTTTATTCATCACAAGGTGCCTCAGAGATGATAATTTTTTTGTCTTTTCCCAGTGTTTAACATTGTTATAGCATATAACTGTAAATTTATTCATCCGGTGTGCAAGTAGATCCATCCGCAGTGCATGGACCTGCCACTGCTAGCCCTCGCACCCCGGCAGGAAGGCAGTCAACAAGCCGCACCCAGAGGGGAAGGACCATGTGGAATTGCAATCGCGCATTACCCGCCCAGACGGTATCAATCTTCATTACTGGTAATTTTCAGCAATGGTTTAATTATA
Source organism: Dryococelus australis (assembly GCA_029891345.1). Taxonomy (NCBI): domain Eukaryota; kingdom Metazoa; phylum Arthropoda; class Insecta; order Phasmatodea; family Phasmatidae; genus Dryococelus; species Dryococelus australis. The sequence goes on from CM056993.1 coordinate 394,463,402, forward strand.
TCAAGAACCTTTTTTGTTTTCGCCGTCTGGGATACTCCCCATCGCCACCCAAGGAATTGCATCGCTTGGGGAATTTATAAGTTTTATCAGCACACTTAACTTCATGCAAGCCTAGTGCTTTCCTTACCACAGGTTTAAAGTGTGCAACTGTGTAAGCTGTTCTTCTGGAGGGAACATTAGATTCTCCACTAAATAGCATGAACTGACAAGTGCTTTTATTCGGTTGCTGAAAGGCGTTTCAGGGCACGGGCCCCTTAAAACTCGCCATTTTCTTATGCAAGTGTTTATGTGAATTCGAGGGTAAATATTAAATTGTACGTGTGCTGCAACACAATCAAAGTACCGCGAATAGCATTTATGGGTGTGTGGTTTGGCCCTAACAATCCATGCATAGGGAGTTTGATTACACCGATGTTGTATGTAATGTGCAACATCAAACGGTAATTGGGCCATCCGAAGAGCCCCTCGTTCAGAAAACGAGGCCTCCACATCAGGTGAATAGCTGCAAGATCTACACAGAAAGGTCATCTGGGTGATCGGCCCGCAGCACCCCGAGGTTTGGAGGACTCCACTCTACCGCAACAACATCCGTGACGTAGCCACGGCGACGTCTGGCGCCTACCGGGTATATAATTCCAAACACCTTTTTCCAAAATCTGTTCACCGCCTTTATAAATCCCAAGTAGCCCCTTTCCAAGCCACGGTAGACATAAAAAAATTAGTTAAAAATACCAACACACAATATGCACTTATTTATTTGGGGGAATAATCTATACAAATACATAATTTGATGAATATCAGTTTAAAATGAATTAAGTTAGCAGAAAAAATTGTTCACACAATAAAAAATTATTTACAAAAACTTTATTTTCTATTTAAGAATGATATTCCTGCTTCTCCACCCGCTATGTCTACAAATAAATGCAACAATTAGTTTTCCCTCCGACACTGTTCATTATAAGTTTTATAACAAAATCTCCATCTTTGTGGGGGTCATGGCGTTACTGCTTGTACTTTTGGGAGACTTCAACTCATTGCATCAAAAAAATAAATTTAAAAACTCCATTAACTCACCACACACTGGTGAAAATTTTACCTGATCATGTGAAACAGGTGGTTGGCGATGGCTCGTGGCAGTATCAGGTACTGGTGCTATCGTTGACAGCGGTGTATTAGCGACAGCGAGCTCACATAGCTGGAGGAGTGGGGTTAGGTCACCACATGGCCATTACGCTACGTCAGCTTTCGTAAAGCATTTGGTGATTTTGCAACTTCAAATAACTAAAGCAAATGTAGTAAATAGGTCACAATTTCACACATGAAAAACATCTATCCCTACACACAATGTTGAACAAAAACAGGACCGTGTGAAGGTATTGCACAGGATTAGTCCAACATCCACATTTCCACTTATTTACTTAACTGAAAGTGGCAGAAGAACATTGCTACAGTGCCAACCTTCAAAATAAATACGAGAAAATTGTTTAGAAGGAGTGATTTGGTAATGGAATGCTGTATTAGAATACTATCATGAAGCTTCTTATAGAACAAAATTTAATTCCTTGTTTGTTGTATTTAATAATAATGACTGCATTTTCAACATTCAGATTTTTTTGTATTAAGCATAATTGGGAATATTCAATAACATGCACAGTTGCACACTAAACATTAACATAAGCTCGCGTCCTTTGCCTCAGACCGTTTGCATGGCCATGCACCAGTTCAGCATGTGTTGTGAGAGTGCACCATCTTGTGTAGGATAGTGCACCCCAGGGTAAGAGAATGCAACAGTGACTTAAAAGGGCTATATATATATATATACAGCAATTGCTGTTTGAACTTCATACAGAGGATATTAAAAGATGTCCCAGGAAAAAGTCTTTTATTCAGTGTGTTTATATTATAAACGGTACTGTTTTCACATTACATGTTTCACCACCATTTCATTCACGCAAGAGTTATTTTTATTATTTTATTATGGATTACAAAGTGCTAGTGTTACCTGTTATAAGTTGTACGACAAATAGGTCAGTAAACAGTCCCACGTGACGTGCTTGCCTGTGCATGCCGGCCAGTACACAGCGTGGGAGTTAGTCACTGTTCTACTTCTTGAGGGGTCGGTAATGTGTGTCACAGCATACTGTGTTGTGCGTACCCAGGTGGCCAGCAAACTTTTGCAACATCATTTAGTCTACAATAGTTGATTTTTCTGGAATCGTTTTTGTTTTAGCCATGCGGGGACCCCGCCCCTCACCTTTCCCAGTGCTTGCATTGCCTGGGCAAGTGTAATTCACCTGTAATAAATGTTTACCGCCTTCGCACCATTTTTGCAGTTTCACCTCGGTCGGCAGGGTTAAGCCCGACAAACACTGTAAGTTGTCCCCTAGTGGAACATGAAGTTTTAAGACAAATAAAACTACGTCGAATGAATTTTGCGTGTTTAATTTTGTCTCACCTTCGGATGCTAAAGGGTGCGGGACCTCACCATTCCCGCAAAAACCTCAAGCCTTTTACCTAAGTGTTTCATGTGCTTATTTCAGTGTTATCCATATGTTACATCATTCTAAATAACCCAGGGACATGTGGTCAGCCCAGGTAGGTCACCGTGAAGTATGCACGTAAATTTACAAATTGCTATAGAGGAGTACTAGTTTTCCCACGAAGAGGATTATCGCCTTGGTTGTCGGCCGAACGACCTTGGGATCACTGAGTCAGCACTACCACAACTTTACGGCATAGCAGTTACGACGCATGGCGCCTACCGGGTAAAACCAAAGTTTTCCAAAAAGATCGTAAACCTCAAATTTTACCGCTCCTAAAATCTCCTCTCAACCCACTATCACCACGACGGACGCCGTCAACATCTATATGTTATTGATATAACTAAAACAACTTTTCACAACTATCACAAATACAAATCACTCTTAAGCAGTACAAATTTATTTTCTGATTAAGTTAACTTCTAAAAATTTATTACATTACATCATATGGACATTTCAGGAAAACAATATATCTCACATTAATTACATTATACAAAGGAGACAGAAAACACAAGTACTTAAGTGTGGATACACACACAAAAGATCAACGAACACATTGTCACACTTATCTTACATTAGGATTGACTTAATATAACTTCAACAATAACAAAGTGCTGTCTATATTGATTAAGAAACAGTAAAAATGTAATTCATTCAAAACAAGTTTTATAGTAAATTCAAAATGAATTCCAAATTACTAACACAAAATAATTGTAAAACCCAACGTTCTCAAAAAAATGAATTTACAATAACAAATATTTTACTTTTATTACCTATGGTTTGTGCAAAATTTGGAGGAATTCTGTTTACCTTAGTGTTGTGATAAAAAAAAAAGGCATTATTTTCATTGTGGGTCTGACCAACGTGGAGCTGTGTTCTGTGTTCGAGGTGAAGCACAAGGCTCTTAACTGGCGAGCAGAGTTCTTGTCATATTCCATGAACCTATGGGACTTTTTTTATTGGTGCAAAGTCATATCAAGGTTCAACGCAGGGCCCTCTAGTACTTTTGTATGAACTCGACATGCATACTTTGAGATAAAGAATGAAAATGCAGTTTTTAGCGATGATGGAATGCTCCAAAATGTTTCTAATGGGCATTATGTCTTGAAATTAATTGACAGGCATAGTCTGATGTGCGTATTCTTTTCATAGTACTGCACATTAAGCACATGTTTAATAGTTTTGTAAAAAATTCTGGATTTCAAACATTCGGCAACACAGTTCATGCACTACCTAGGCAGGCCTCTGAAAAATATCATTTCAGGGAACTCCAACATGGTTAAAAAAGCTTTCTAAAAGAGCAGTTTCTCAAAATATACATGTTATATACTGTTGCCAGATTTGATTGACAAGTACTAGAGAGAGAAGGATAATGGACACTTAACATACGCGAACCTTAGTACACAATGTCATTAACTCCTCCAAAATGAGAATCTAATAGCAAAATACCACATCAGACGAGTCATTGGCAAACTTCACAGCTGCTTCCCATAACCCACATTGATGAGGACTTGCTGGAGGAAGAAAATGGAAATTAATGGAATGAGTCAGACAGAAGCTTTAAACAATGGGAGACATGAGAAGTTGGATAAAGGATTGTTGAAGCTGCCTTGCTGTGACCAAAAATTGGTACCACACTCCGAATAGACACTCATGCACAATACTCATCTTGACAAAAACTGTGTTAAGGCTGTTACAAATCTATCAGCAGTTAGATCAATCACAACCTCAATGTGCACTGCCGTAGTAGCAAAACAAATGAAGATGGACAACTAAGCCTTCTGAGTAGTCCCACAATGTAAGTTGTTTAGTCTGATGGAAATGGGTCCAGCATAATTCACTCCTGTCTACTCAAAGGATCCAGAGAACATAAATCTCTCTGCTGGCAAATCAGCCATTAAGTGGAGGAGTGTTCACAGGTCGACACCTCAAGCACCGCACACACTTGAAGACTCTGGATCGAATCAAGGATGGGGCTGACAAAATCCAGAATTTCTCTGATACAAGAGACTGCATGCAGATATCTCAGGTTGTAGTGATCTACCAATTCTTCAACCACTGCATGGTGTTTCGGCAATATGATTGGGTGCTTAGTTGCAAACTAAGTTGGCATTGAACAAGCGACCACCTGCCATGAACACATCATGAAAATCCAGAAAGGGTACCAAGCCCTGTACCCATGTTGAACAATGCTTTCCTCCATTTAGACATTTCAAGCTGTCGTGTAGGCAAGCATGTTATATACATTTGCATACAAGAAGGGCACATTCCTCCAGTCCCAAACTTGTTGAGGAACCACTGTTACAAAGTTGTGTTTTGCCATGTCTGATGAATCATCTAACATAAGCCATAATGAGAACCAACTTGGGACATGATGAAATTCGTTGGAATACATGGAACTCTTCAGGAATTTCACGATTGTTCAGCAAAGCGAATTGAGAATATTTGAGCTCTGGGATATTGTCATCATGCACCGACACAGCAGACATTGGCCACTATTCAGGTGGGTGGACTAGCAAACCGGGGTCATACCACCACAGGTATGAGAGAGGTCAAGAGGGAGTAAACCACGAGATATGCAGACTGACCGATTGTCTTGAGATCTGACATGTTTCCACAGATGAGGAGGAACCCATTCTTGAATTTGAGACACGCGATTAGCCACACATATTTTCAACAATTACAGTAGAATGCCTCTATTATGACCACTCACGGTTCACGAGAATATGGCCGTAATAAAATTTTTGGAAAATGTTGGGCCAATTTTGACCCACCCCTAAACCCCAACTTGCCATTTTTTGCATGAAGTTCATGTTCAATTGTCTCTAGCGCATAAAAGACCACTATTTGAATTAAATATAAATATTTATGTATAGTTTTATAGCTAAACATCTCCTGATTAATTTGATACCCAAGAAAGGCATATTGGACCACCCACTGTCGTAAAAAAGGCCTAAATACAATATGACATGGCCATTGAAAGTGTGTGAAAAGATTAGACTATGTATTATTAAAATATAAAGTTATTATTACGGATCTATTAAGCAGGTCTCGTGGGTCATACATTGCTATGAGGCAGGTAGCGTTCAAAAAGTTTAGGTGGTGTTGCACAATATGAATGTGTGCGCTGTGCTCTCGCTTTATCTGGTCGTGTACATAACTGGGCGAGCGCCTATATCCTCTGCAGTGCGGCCAGGTGCAGGCATGGCGATTTGCTGTTGAAGTTTGGCCCTAGATCCTCAGGCTGGGCAGCTGTCGGTCGGTCGCTATATGATGGCGGGCGGCGCATCGCCACTGCTGTCGTTACAGGGCCGGTTCACTTCGTAACAGCAGCCCGGCGTTGGGAAAACAAGCTGATAGATGCGATTCATGTCAATGTGTTGAATTTATACAAAATGTAGGCGGCGTGTTGGCCTCTGCACTGGCAAAATGAGACCCGGTAATGTTTACGGGGATATAAATATTTAGTGTGGTCTAATTGAAATATTAACTACCCCGAATTTTTCATGAAAAAATTTTGACGTCTATACATGCACACGGCCTCACTCACCATAATATGGTACCTGTAACATAAGAACACATTTTATTTGCACATCTTTATTCACTTTACACCTAAAACTGACTTCACAAGAAAAAAACATTTGCCCGCCGTAAAAAAATTAGCATATTACATAGGCGTGAGCATACATAAACTTAATAATAATCATTTAAAAAAAGGGCAATGAATTAAATTTTAAGTTAACATACATACACTGATTAAGAAACTGGTCTGTGTACTGTGCTGCTGTTTTTACAGCAAAAGAGAAGGGATAATGGGAGCGAAAAAAAAGACAATGAGGGTAAGGCAGAGGCGGTGGCATGTGACTAGAACAAAAAATCCTTACTGACCTGGCCTGCACCCCCCCCCCCCTCCCCCACACGCGCGCTTCCACAGACAATACACCAGTGTCTCCTTCTGGCATTAAGTAATTTATTGCTTCACGCTGCTTGGGACAACAAATGTCAAAGTCTATTATGGTAGCTTGAGAAATGCGCAACCACTAACAGTTCCTCAGGATTGGGTCGTAATAGAGGGGTTTTACTATATGGGGGTAACTTTATCCAAACTAGAACACTGGAATCAGTCCATGCATGTGTTGTACAACATTAAATATTGAGTACCTAATCTTAACCTGAACAATATTAATTTGTTTAAAATATAGTTTTACATTACTTAGTAAGTGCAAAATAATAAATTAATTTAGTAAGCTATTTTATAAGTACAGTAATTAACAAAGTGCTGACTATTGGTAATTTTTTCTGAATTAGACTTTTTTTGCAAATTTAAAAAGTCAAGAACCCATTATCATCTTCTCTTCAAACTTGGTGAATACATCACACCATATTTACTCGTGTATATTTTTGCAACAAGTTCCAGGGAGAAATTTTTTAAAAATAAAATTGCACTAAACATTTGTGGCACCCTGTTAGTACGTATGAAACAAATTATTCTTTTTAACATTAATGTGTGATGATTGTGATATGTTTGGAAAATACTTAAATTAAATAACTTGGGTGCAAAAAAACCAAAAACAAAAAAAAATCCGGAACCCTCTTGCTCTTACTACTCAACATTTCCAGCTTCATTTTTCTCCTTTCTCCGTTTAGCAGTGACCACGTTCTCTTTTTTTTGCCATGCTAGAATGTCACAATACCCTTCTCTAAAAGAAAAGGATCTCCTGGTCACCCCTGCCCCTCTTCGACGAACATGGCTCCCTAGCCTCTGCCATGGTAACAAGGGGGGATGGCGGAATTATCGAGGGGCAACATCTGGGTGTTATTATAAGGAGGTAGGGGCCGTGTAAACACGTGGCAGCTCTGGTTTTGTGGAGTGACAGGATGAGAGTAGCAGGGTTTCGACCTACACGTAACTGAAGGGCCGTTGAGAGAGAAGGGAGAGGAGTGATGTAAGAGCGAGAGCTGAGACAACAGACAGTCCCGCCACTTCCCTCAACATTCCCCCCTTCCTCTTTTTTTTGTGGGTATCAGAAATATTTTCCTTTATTTTGGGGGGAAAAGGGCGCGCTCTACACGAGTAAATACGGTAACAACTGTACAAACCATTAAATGTAATTTTCTAAATTTTTTCAAAAATGTGCTTTTTAAAAAAAATTAAGTTCAAATTTTTTATGTTAGAACAAAGACAGTTTTCTTACAAGCACTATTGTGCTTGTAATCTACAAAATGATGCCTCACCCAGCTCTATAGCTCAATTAGGACAGCTACAAATGCAGTTTGAACGTATGTCAGCCATGCACATTTTGCCTTTTTTTTTACATTTCGCATAGGTACGTTTTCCAAACCGGTTGATATATTTTCATAAAACTTGATATTTTTCTTATAATTTGTGAAGGTTAATGATGTGCCAAATTTCATTCAAATCTGAGATGAGGTAAAATGTTTATTAAAACTGTGTTGATTTGACACGGAACAACCCAAGGAATAATTCCAGTACACCAATATAAATTCCAGCAAAACTAATGTTTTTTTTTAAATTCCAAGACATTTTAAATAGTGAACACAGCTTGTCGGAATTCCAGATTTACCAGAATGTGCAAGAACCCTGTAGAATCAAGACATCAGAGTCCAACATGAACGACACAGAGGAAGCCGGCAAAACAAAGTTTACAATTAAATTAACAAACTCAAACAAAACAACACCTGCCAGATAGTTAGCAGTGTTTAGAAACTGTTCACAGTGATATAGGGTGAAAGTATTTAAGATATCAAGTCTTGAAGTTTAACCTAAAATTATGGATGTGCATCCACAAACAACAACTCTCAAAGCTTTAGTCACAGCAATTTCCCACCACAATATGGCACAATGTCTTGATGGGTGGAGGCAGCATGGTTCCTCAGCCAGTGGTGGGTGTGGCCGAGGTGCCGTTCTGCTGTGCACGTGGGATCACGCGCACCTGCAGGTGCTTGTTCTTGATGCGCTCCAGCTCATTGACACGACTACGCACGTGCTCCAACCGGTGCCACGCCATCTGCAGTACTTTTTGGGAGGCGTAGCCCGAGCCTTCATGGGGCTGACCTACCAACAGTCAAAATGTGCTTTGTAATGATAACTGGACCATCACCATCTACTATGAAAGACCACACTGCTGTCTTGTAGTATATGCTAACTTTCTTCAATAATGCAATATTAACTTCAATTAAAAGGACAAAATATTGCTATCAAATTTATTGAAATATAAAACAGCATTTTATTCAAGTGTTTGCTCCCCAAAAGTTAAGGGGAGTTTTATTTTCGCACACTAACAATTGTCAGTATTCTTGCACGAGTAGTAGTGTGCGATGGTTAGTATATTTTTTTCTGATCAGGCATATGTTTTATTAAAGAACAAACCACTAAACAAATGCGTAAAAAAAAAAACAGACTATGTTTTACAATTAGAAACAATATTGGAATGGACCAAGAAGGTGGATGATGGAGGTGTGGAATACTGTACAGATTTTGGCCATAAGTTTTATGTGAACACTTTTTCAACATAAACATTGCTTTGAATATCAATTAAATCTTTTTTGAGAGTGACCTAATATTAGGCCAGGAAACTTCATTTTTTGTCTCCAAAGTAAATATTTATACTTTCAAAAGGATTTTAAAAGATAATAAGTAGTTTTAATTACTACATGGTACATTTGGGCAGGTGCGTGCAACAAATGAAACTACCTTGGTTGAATGTCAAAGTATTTCTTGGGAAAAAAGTTTATAACAAAACTAAATATCAATTTCTATCAAGAAAGGATATAATACCAATGATTTGAAATAAAAGAAAAATCAGTAATTAATCACCAAGCAAACAAATATTTTTTACAATTCTTATATGAAATATGTCATTACCAGTGGATACTTGAGTGAGGTAATTAATTTGCTCAGTCAATTTTGAATCAACACAGTTGAGTGTCTTGAGGAACTGATGGGTATGTCCTTCAGCTTGCTTCACGCTGGACTTCTCTTTGCTGAGCTCCATGAGCGCTTGACCTGCCAATCAATCAACACTTGGCTGAACATATCACGATCTGCCCTTCGGCGTGCTACAGCACAACTGTGCACACAAACATACAATTATATGCTGTTCATGGAAAAGTGAGCACTTTTTAAGGCCCTTCTAAATTTTTCCCTTCATCCAATCTCCATCTTCCTGATGCTTTTCATTATAAATATTGCAATGTGACCAATAAACATAGTGCATACTTTTCACCCTCAAAACTTAATACCTGAGGCTGCAATATGATATATTTATTAGAGGTATTGACTATTGGGAGGGCCTTAAAAAGTGCTCACTTTACCATGAACAGCCTGTATAATGTTGGTCATCCTTGGCTTATCTCTGTCACTAGCGCTTACTTTCTGCAGCAACAACATTAAAATCATCAAACATATTCTACTTTATTGAATTCTCTCACAATCATGGCCAGATAAATATACTACCCAATTACCAACCTCCAATACGGCATATTTTCCAAGTATAGGATGCCTGTTCAGCACGGACACTGCTGTATTTTTACTAGTTTTTCCAATCTTTATACTACTTCAAACATCCTGACAAGTCCCTCCACTTCCTTTCCCCATCCAATACTACTGTATATTCAAGGCCAAAACTTTCAACATGAAGCCTTGTGATGCTCTACCTCTGACAAGCTGCAGCTGACTGTCACCGAGTGACTTGGCACAGTAGTAAACTTTTGGACTCGAAATCAGTAAGACCTGAGTTTGAAACCCGGTGATTTCAGTTTCCCTTGGTTTCTCAAAATCACTCAATAGGAATGTTGTGATGGTTTCTTACTACACCATGGCAGAGTCCAGCTTCTCTAGGCAACTTGTCTCTTCTGTTGACCTCGCTGCCGATGAGACGTTTAGCCTTACCTACAATATTGTCATTTTCATCCCAACCTCCTGTATCAACCAAGGTTCTACACAGACCTGGTTCAGGGCTCTTCACCTGCTGTGTATGAATAACCCCTCCACCATCACACTCACATCAGTAGCAGCCCCAGTGTGTCTCCTCACGAGCTTGCTCCCACTCCCCTTGTCCTCCACCCCCCACTCTTACACACATGTCTACCTCATACTGGCTGATGCTTCATGTTAACCATTATTTTTAATTCTTCGCAGATACTACCACAATACATATATAATTCCTGAGCAACACTTTATCGCCCTCTCGCTTTACCAACAATTACTCAACAACTTACAAACTGTTTTATGCATAAATTATAAAAACTTACATGTGTGACAGCATCTGCTAGCTGATGAAAGTGTATTTTAATTTAATGTGTATTGCAATTTATGTGATATTTAATGAGCACTATATCTACTAGCAGTTTATAAAGGAAGATTAAAGAATTGTAATATTATTATATTTTAATTTTACTTTACGTATGTACTTTTTTTGTTAGTTTTTTGCTAGCGTTTGAAATTCAACCATGGTTGTTACTATCTTGTGCTGTAAGCTTGTGTACTATTACACGCAGTGATAAAGTTAAGTTGATAAAATATTTATAACACAGATTTAGAAACAACAAAATATATGTCTGGATATTGAGGCTAGACATGGCTTCCAGAGAGGGCGCGAGAGTGAGCACCGAGTGTACATCGTCGTTCACTCTCCCTCTTGCTCTCTCTCCTCGGAGTTGGGACAGCAGAGAGGACTCTCTGTGACGTCAAGAGTGAGCGAGAGAGTACTCTCTTGGCAAATTTGGACACGGCCTCAATTGCTTTGTAGTGAGCTGTTTGTTCATTATCCAGTCTCTTATGTGTTAGTGTATTGCGTGATCTTGGCTACTGAAACTGTCTATCAATTAATTATTAAGAATCAGATGTTTTCTAAAAGAAATGTCCAAGGTATGAATACAGTATATTTTGCTTTTGTAATGCTGACCATGTTGAAATTTGGCAGGTGGTTTATAACGCTACTAGCCTTTAAAGCTTACTATTTTATGTTTATTTGTTTGAGCTGGATACTTAGTTATTTTTGCAGTAATTAAAAACTCCTACCCTAAGAAATAGCTAGTATTTTATTTCATGGCATCATCTCAAAATTTTTATTTAATTTATTTGTTTAAATTTTCACACATTTTGTCAGTTCTGTTTATTTTAGTTTATTTTGTTATGCTGACTGGTTTCACTTATCTTTGGAAGAGTTAATATTTCTATGCACATTACCTGGTGTTATCAATCAAGTTTTGCCATGGAGAAATGAAACTAATTAAAGACTGATAAGATTGTGTTGCTTCTCAGGAAGTGACACTTGGGATTTTTCCATTTTAATTAGCATCATTATTTAAACCTCTCTAAGACTCTCTCTTTAGACATCATGTAGAGCGGTTTGATATAACTTTTGCTCCATTGAAATAGTCCTAAATTTTGCTTAAAACCGCCCAACGTACTCTCTGTCTCATATAACTTGGCAAGATTATGACAGTCAGTGAGTGGCAACTTGGCGGTGACGCCGTTGGGTGAGACACGAGACGAATGGTGACACAATAAACTCTTGCTAGATGGGCGCCAGCTCTGTTTCTCAGTCACCGCACTGTTGAGACTCAGGGTTCTCAAGGATGCTGTGGGTTCTGTGTATCCATCTCACCCGAATGTACTTACAAAACACTTTTCATTACTAAACATTTTATCACTGAAAAAGGGAGAGAGGTTGTTGTCAATACAAAAAATTACTTTAAGCACTGTGAGGCTTACTTTTCATTTTGCCACTCATACAAAATCGTGCCAAGATTAATTTATGCATGAACTCGGACGTGTCTGGCAAACTCCGTTCGGGTGCACCCAAGCCCGCAATTTATCTAGCACAATCCTGGATGGATGACTTCTCTGTGGTGTTAGAAAACACAGTCTTCACAAGGAAAGGGGTCAACAGCCACTCGGGTGGACTGCTGATTTTTCCTGAAGACAGGACGGAGAGAATTATAAGATGAACAGTGAACACGTGTGATTATTTGGCATCGCTAATGCGGACTTGTCGGGGCACGCCTCCCAGAATGTAGTTAGTGTGGTGACGGCCTATACACATAGCCGGCTAGGACGGAAATAATACCACCGTACAAATTACATATATGGCATAAATACATATGAAACAAGATGGGACACGACATGAATGGTCACAATAAACATGCAGATGCGTGAAAGCAAGCTTATATGGCACAGATGCAGCTGGATAAGATTCGTAGCGGATCACGTGGTGCAGGTGAAATTGCAGTATTTCTCCATAAAAACTGCAAATTATGGTCACACAAATTGTTATTATTGATGGGAAAAATATTCTCCTGTAGACTGAGACATTTCTAGCATGCCTGATGGCGGGAAAATCAAACTTGAACAAGACAGTGTGGTCATACATACAAAGCATCAATTACATGAAAAATACATGGAACCCTGAATGAAAAATTACATAGAACCCTGAAATTAATTACGGCACATGATATTACACAAATAAGCCCTCAAAGCGCATGGATGGCGCCGATATTGACTTTGCGGTGGTTAACCACGTGGTCGCAAATGAAGTGGCCGTAAAACAATTAAACATGAAAATCACCCTTAAATATATACATAGAAACAAAGCCCTTAATATTGCATACAGCAATTAAACAGACGTTACATTGAAACATATTTAGCATAGGCGGATGGCGCCTGATTCAAATTTGTGCGGGCCGTGTGGCCTCTCAGAAATCTTTCCTCCTGTCTCCTCGATTACATTGAAAAAGCCACAAGGGCGCAAATTATTAAGTTAAGAGGAAGCATAATGCTGGGGGACGTCCGGCAAAATGTATTTAAGGCAAAGGTTAACAAGTAAACTAAAAGTGAGCTACTTCAGTACAAAAAGTTTGAAGTGTGTACGCGACAGCATCTTACCTCGCCAGCTCTCCTGATGGACTGCGCAGAAGCAGGGGTCGCGTGGACCTACATGGCTGCCTACGGGGTTTACACAAGCGGAAGTGCTATGCACGTCGAGTAAAAATTGTACATTTTAAAATAAATGCCACATAAATATTTTTAATAATGCTTTACATTTTATATTTAAATTGTAAATTTTCTGTATTCATTAAATGTCTGTCATGACGACGTTCACGCCGGAATAATACTGTTCTTAGTCTTTGTGCAATGCGCATTTTGAAATCATACCCAAACATTGTGCAATATTATTAAACATATATTTTAAAAAATAAAATCACTTAAAAACCTGAAAATAAAACAAGAGATATAATTCACACTTCAAATAAATATTCCATTATGGGAAAGTTCAGGTTACATCCTCTCTGCGTAAGTGCATGATCACGTGAGGGGTGAGTGCTATCATGGTCTTAACGCAGCTCGCTGTTAGTCGGCATCAACGTATACAAAACAAAAAATGTGCCATTTACAAAATCCTGAATCACCTGATGCACAAACCAACAAAGGTTAATATTACGTTGGCTATTCTGAGTGCACTGCCGACGCACATCAGACAAGCAGAAAAAACGCAATAAGAAAGAGTTCCTACATTAATTAACACATTTTATTGTATGTTGTCACAAAACAGCGCTTGTTATTGTTACAAACTAAACCTCATGCTAAAGCAGTACTGTATAGGCGTTCACACGATCTGTATACAAATGAAAAGCAACTTCAAACCTTGGGAGTTCTTTTAACATTGTATCCCCACTCCAATGTGCTATCTGTTGAATAACACGCTCAGCTCACAACAACTTGCCCTGCCATGTTATGATCACCATCTGTTAGTTTTGTTCCAAACCACTACCAGCCATTACCATAATAGCTTTTGCATGTAAAATAACCAATTTATGAACAGATACCAATAGTTTTATTTATCCGCGAGCAATTTACAGCAATTTCGATGAATAGTAATTTCTATCGGGCCACTAATAGTTCGTCTACATCCATTACAAGCCATGTTGGTCTCCCGCAAACCCATTTCCTTGTTTCTGTGTTTTTACTAAATTGTATTAATAAAACAAAGAAAGTGGGACATGCATAAGTAGTTTTTAAGCACTTCTTATGTTATTCCACATAAAATATTTCCAACTCGAACTGTAATACAGTAAAAGCAGAATTATAGCTTACCAAAAGTCAGTGAGTTGGCAAATAAAGTGCGCTGTCAAGCAAATTCCGCCAATTACTTTTACTTACAATTATATTAGCTGCGACGTCCAAAGTGTAATAAAAGTGCGCTGTCAAGCAAATTCCCCCAATTACTTTTACTTACAGTTATATTAGCTGGACGTCCAAAGTGTAATAAAAGTGCGCTGTCAAGCAAATTCCCCAATTACTTTTACTTACAGTTATATTAGCTGTGACGTCCAAAGTGTAATAAAAGTGCGCTGTCAAGCAAATTCCCCAATTACTTTTACTTACAGTTATATTAGCTGTGACGTCCAAAGTGTAATAAAAGTGCGCTGTCAAGCAAATTCCCCCAATTACTTTTACTTACAGTTATATTAGCTGCGAAAAACCGTCCAAAGTGTAAATAAAAAGTGCGCTGTCAAGCAAATTCCCCCAATTACTTTCTTACTTATTACAGTTAATAAATTAAGCATTACAGTTGCCACGTCCAAAGTGTAATAAAAGTGCGCTGTCAAGCAAATTCCCCCAATTACTTTTACTTACAGTTATATTAGCTGTGACGTCCAAAGTGTAATAAAAGTGCGCTGTCAAGCAAATTCCCCCAATTACTTTTACTTACAGTTATATTAGCTGCGACGTCCAAAGTGTAATAAAAGTGCGCTGTCAAGCAAATTCCCCCAATTACTTTTACTTACAGTTATATTAGCTGCCAGTCCAAAGTGTAATAAAAGTGCGCTGTCAAGCAAATTCCCCCAATTACTCTTACTTACAGTTATATTAGCTGCCACGTCCAAAGTGTAATAAAAGTGCGCTGTCAAGCAAATTCCCCCAATTACTTTACTTACAGTTATATTAGCTGCACGTCCAAAGTGTAATAAAAGTGCACTGTCAAGCAAATTCCCCAATTACTTTTACTTACAGTTATATTAGCTGTGACGTCCAAAGTGTAATAAAAGTGCGCTGTCAAGCAAATTCCCCCAATTACTTTTACTTACAGTTATATTAGCTGTGACGTCCAAAGTGTAATAAAAGTGCGCTGTCAAGCAAATTCCCCCAATTACTTTTACTTACAGTTATATTAGCTGCGACGTCCAAAGTGTAATAAAAGTGCGCTGTCAAGCAAATTCCCCCAATTACTTTTACTTACAGTTATATTAGCTGCCACGTCCAAAGTGTAATAAAAGTGTGCTGTCAAGCAAATTCCCCCAATTACTTTACTTACAGTTATATTAGCTGCCACGTCCAAAGTGTAATAAAAGTGCGCTGTCAAGCAAATTCCCCCAATTACTTTTACTTACAGTTATATTAGCTGCGACGTCCAAAGTGTAATAAAAGTGCGCTGTCAAGCAAATTCCCCCAATTACTTTTACTTACAGTTATATTAGCTGTGACGTCCAAAGTGTAATAAAAGTGCGCTGTCAAGCAAATTCCCCCAATTACTTTTACTTACAGTTATATTAGCTGCGACGTCCAAAGTGTAATAAAAGTGCGCTGTCAAGCAAATTCCCCCAATTACTTTACTTACAGTTATATTAGCTGCACGTCCAAAGTGTAATAAAAGTGCGCTGTCAAGCAAATTCCCCCAATTACTTTTACTTACAGTTATATTAGCTGCGACGTCCAAAGTGTAATAAAAGTGCGCTGTCAAGCAAATTCCCCCAATTACTTTTACTTACAGTTATATTAGCTGTGACGTCCAAAGTGTAATAAGAACTACAATTAGCATCTCGCAAATGTTAACCCAAATTTACTCTCTCAGACAAATTAAAAAATAGTTAGCAAATTTTTAATAGTTTTGCAAGGTTTTATATTTTTACTTTTATAACCTACAAATTTTTTTAACAGATGTCAGACTAAAATACCTCAACATTTGTTTAGCATTACAGTACGATAGCAATTGGATTAGCTGACAGTGCATGGATGAAATATACAGCCCCCACTAAATGCACTAGCTGATGGCGAAAGGATACATAAAAGACAAGTAAACACTTGGTGCTACTTTCGTCGAACTATCAAAATCTTGCCAAGTTACACGAGACAGAGAGTAAGCCAGGAAAGTGTTGAGAGGCGCCTTTGTACTTAAATATGTGGGGCATGTTTAAGAAGGGGCCCAAAATGCATTGATTTTAGTTTTTGAAGTGCTTCAAAACTGAGTGAGCTGCCATCTCCACTACTAGTACTGATTAAGTATCGATTCACATGGGTATGGCTCTGCATTGACGACAAACTGTTATACATGTGTGTAGTAGACATTTTTGAACAGTTTTTACTACAAAATTATTTTCAATCTGAAATTTTTAAAGATAAACTTTGGACTTAAATCTTTCCCAGAAATCTTCATGAAGGGCGTGGATTTATTTTGAGCCAGTCTCGTGAAACAACCTCACACAAACCGCTAATTTTACTGATGTGATTTAGGTTTCAGATATCACAGTTAATTTTCTTTTACAACAGCATTTCTAATTTGGTAATATATTTTGATTTTTCTGAACTAATTATTTATTATTTCATCATTAATTTCAATTTTTCACGTAATTCCTTCTAATAATAAAACTTTATTTCACACATAAGACTATATGTTTTGTGAAGTGTTAGAAAGTAGTTTGATTAGTGTCTTTTTCAAGAGTATTTCTGTTGTGAGCTTTTTTCATACAAATTGTATGAAAATCTATCTCTTTGCTTTGTAATTGTCCACAATTTTAAATGCCATTATGTCACGTATGTTCTGAACGTAATTGGAATTTCTTCACTGATTATGTGAAGAGGGAGCCAGGTGCAAAAGTGATAGGTTAAAGATTTGGCCTTTATTTGTCAATATGTTACCATAAGGTTGTGATGAGTAACAAAGTTGATTGCTTTCATTGATATGTGTAAACAGATATGAAACCAACGCAGTAGACGTGTAAGATCTCTAGGAAAACAAACTGTGTTATACGTTAGAGAAGCTAGAGCTGCTGGACGCCACTGGCTTCCAGAAGCATATCTGCAGTTTATCAATCATTCTACTGGCAGACTGTTTGAAGTGCGTTGTCAGGCTTTCCGGCCCGCTTGCCGGAAGGGGGCCAGTTGTCTGTCGACAATGTGGCCATCGCAGGTGGAACACACACTTGTGTGATTACCTTCTGCGGTGAGAGTGTTCGTTATTGGGGCACGCCCATCGCGCAAGAATACAGTTCTTACGTACTCTAATACGGGCGGAGGGATACGCTGCAGAGGAAAACATATGGGTATGGTCCACGCTGGATATTAGCGATGGGATGGAACTCTTTCTCAGACTCTCACGGGGACACATTGTGGTCTCCATGAAGCGCTTGTCGAGATCGCCGACGTAACTTTTGTTCTATCATATTTCGTCTGTTAAATGGAACTGTTCATTTAAGGGTTAGTTCTTGATACGGTAGACAGCTGAGGAGATGCGACAACAGTCAATTGAGTGCAATGGAAATAAATATCATTCTATGGATATCAGCCTCAGAATTTCTTATGGCTCCTGGTGTACAGCACCAGTGTTAGCTGAACTGTGTATTTGTTTTACAACAGAGAATTAGATTCATAAGCAGATTGATTATGGTGACATAGCGGACTATTCAGGTATTTTGCACAATGAATAATGTTAACATGAGGATATTGTATTTTAAAGTCATGTTGGAATCCATTTTGTACAAACCCTTGCTATAAGTAAATTAAGTGTCTAAGATGTTTAGCAAAAGCCTTATACCAGTCATAGTATTTGATATATTGGGGACTTTTTCAGATAAATGAGTTAACCCTATATTAGTTATATGGTTGGACATTTCAACGTGCCTTGATTAACTGATATTATGGGATTTCAAGTAGAGTTAATCTTGTATTATTGTAAGAGTAATTCTTAACAATAGGGGATTTTCCGAGGGGGAAAAAAAAATCTCGGGAAAGTGGTATAATTCCACTCTACTAATTACACAGAACACAAATTTACTAGAGGCGTCAACACTTGACCAATAGAAACCCCAAAAACGATAGTGGGAAGAGCTATGAAGATCAGGGAAATTGTGGGGTAAAATGGGTGAAAAATATGTAAATAATTAATAATTATTCATGCAAATACATTAAATTGCAAAAACAAATGAACCAAACATTAACTACATAGACAATATTACCACCACAAGTTAAAAAATTCGATAGTGGGGAGGTCCATGAAAATCAGGGAAATTGTGGGGTAAAAAAATAAAAATTAAGTACCCTTTCATTATAAACTTTTACTCCTCAATTTCCCTCCAGTTCGTAGCCCTCCCCACTATAGTATTTCTAAATTCTATTGGTAACCTTGTCAATTTAGGTCATGTTCAGTTCAATTTTTTTTCAATTAAACATGTTTTCATGAAACAATATTACAGTAATATTACAAATAGTATAAAATATGTTAAATTGCAAAAAACACACATTATTACTCAGTGCAAATAGGCTACACATGACAATAATTTATGGGGAAACTCCAAGCCTCGCTGATGTGTGACGCTTCGCGTCACCACCTAAAAAAAATTGCAGGCTGTTTTGGGGATTTACTCCACTGTTGGGCACTGGAACTCTGGCTCGGTGCATAATGTTTGGCTATATAATTTTGCAATTTAAAATATTTTCATTAATACATATTACATTATGTAGGTACATATGTTTTGCTGGTTTTACCCCACAATTTCCCTGATCTTCATAACCATTACCACTACGGTTTTTTGGGGTTTCTACTGGTCAAATGTTGATGCCCCTAGTAAATTTGTGTTCTGTGTAATTAGTGAAGTGGAATTATACCACTTTCCAAGATTTTTTTCTCAAAAATTAATTTAATATAGTTAATGCTAAACTAATCCCTTGCCATTCATTCGACGTATATAAATACACACCACAGCAGCTATCTGACCTCATTACAGAATCACACTTATCACCACACATATATTATAATTTAACTTTTGCTTTACTGAAATAGCATAAAAACACTCGTCATTTCACACAATTATTAGATTTAACACTTCAAACAACATGAACTGCAATAAAAAAAGTGTTAAAGTACTCATCAATCTGAAACCTCCAACACACGACATAATTCAAACCGCAAGTAATGTCCGTTGTCCATCCGGCAATTTCCCACAATTCACATGCATCAACCAACATGAACGCGCAGTGTGTTGACAAAAATATCATGGCGTTACACATAGACTCTGTTAAACACCGTCTCTGAAGGGGCTCTGTATCATCGACGATATATATATATATTTTATTCTACTAGGAACACGTTTTATCCTCTCATCAATATAGACCAGGTAAGCCTTCAGTAGTTCACCAGAATTACATAATGTCACGAGACTGTTCCATACTTGTGTTGTTTACCTGTATAACCTCGGTGCTGCGCTATAAATATACCCTGTAAATGACGTTTTACGCATCACATATTCGTTGCAAACAGTATTCTTATATGTAAAACAATTCAGCAACCCTATATAAATATATTCTATGTAAATTATACGTAGTTATAGCATTAATGGAGAAAACTTCATCACTCTTGTCTCTATCACATTATATTTTTTTTTTACAGAAAACAACTCAAAAGCCCCTCCAAAATTCCTAGTAATTATGATTATTAATAATCATATCTAACATATCCAGGTATTATTTTTACCATTTTCGAAAAAGCCCCTATTCTTAAGAATTACCTAGGATCAGTTAAACGATTGCATTAAAATAAACAATCCTGTATCTGTACACAAAAAATGATTAAAAAAACTCACGTTAAACAATTTTGTGATCAAAATCATAAATCCTCTAAGGACAAGTGTCCAAAAGAACAAAATATGCATAAATTTTACATAATGAACCTTGTTCATATAATTTGCATTAAGTCACAACAAATAACGCATCGTAGTTTCACAAAGCTCTCAAAATTGTTTTTCCATAGTCTGAACAGCAATTAACAGTAAAAATTATACGCTGGAAAAAAAATGCAAGCAACACACAATAACCTAAAGACTTTTAAAAATTCGAACATCGTAGGCCTAATTATCAATACGAAATTCACCCTTCCCCCTCAGAGGGATAAAATGGTTGTTTCCGCCCGAACCTAATTTCCTGGGATTCTGAGCTACGTTGAGGAGAGTCCTCGTGACATTGTTACTTTCTACCATGCACGTCCGCTCGAGCCTGCACGATACGCACCTGCAAAAGCTTTGTGAAAAGTTACTTGTGTAACGAGTATTACCAAGATAGGTACTCGTTACTTGGGATCCTGTGTGGTAACGACAATAGTAACGAGTTGTTACTTTCCGCCCAACACTATTATAGAGTAAAGCCATACTCTCTGTGACTGTGCTGTTTTCTGTGCTAAAACAATTGTAGCCCGGCCTTTTAACTAAAACTACGTTTTTTTTTTTCTTTTTGTATTGACGAGTTCATATAACATTGTATGACTGCGCAATTTAACAATAAAACACTCATACTTTAAAAAAAAAATTGCAGGTTATGGCTAGTTATTCAGTGTGACAATACTATTTTCTGACAGTAACCTTAAAATAGATCTACCTGCACTCTGTAAACATGTGACAATGTCTTTTTCAATATTATCCAATAACTGGATTCTCTCCATAGGCGCCGTCATCGCATTCATTTTAAACTTACTGCAAATACACTCTTTGTAGAAAATAATATTCGAACAACACACACATTCAGAAAACGAATCGGTTAGTAACCCATAACATGGACAGTACGTTGCGAGGCCATCTCCAAAGTACATTCAGCCAGCAAAATGCTTCATTCTATAAAAAGCGAAAAAGATGTCATAAACATTTCATCTAGATTATAGTCAATTAACTTTTATTCAAAAGTTTAGCACTTGTCTTGCCTAGTCATGCCCCTCTTCCAATTAAAAAAAAATTTAATATTTGTAAGTGGAAATCACTTGTATATGATTTATTGATAACATTTGTTTGTATGTCTGTTTCATAAAACTACAATCATACACATAAAAGAAAATTAATTTGTAACATTTAAACAACAATTCTGACGCGTTTCGTGTTCTCCCACCGCTTGCCCGCCGTCGCGAATGCTGTAGTGCAACGGAGGGCCGCACTCTACCACACGAGCTGGTGCACCCGTGCGTACATGTCAAGTACGAGTTTCCTTTTTCTTCTGTTTCAAAAAAACGACAACGCCCCACAGCATGTTGGAGAAGAATTGGTCATATTGTGAGTAAAAGTTGTGATTCGTAAACGTGTAGTCTGACATATATATGTGTGTATTTACTATGTCCAGTGTATAAATTTCGTATACTATAATTTGACTTGTCCAATATCTTTGTACAGTATTGAAAAAAGATCCTACGGATACAATTAAAGCAAAACATAAGGGAATGCATCGGCGAAGTATAACATTGAGAAAGTTATGCCCAGTTGAACCATCGTGATTCGAAACACGTTAATAAATAGGGTGTAAGAATTTCACAGAAAACTGTTCTACCCTCTTCTAGAATGTTAAAGTGTTGTAAATATCCTGAAAGGCAAAGTAAATATGCAGAGTGCATTTAGTGCAGCAAACCAGATGCTCTGTATAATTTTTAGGGTTATGTTGATGTTTGATGTGTCTGTTCCAAATATAAATAAAGGGTTTTATGTGAGCAGTGTCTAGTTTGGACAAGTGATTAGTTTCATAGTGAGATGTATTATTTAAGTTTTATTGTGTTAATAGTGTTTTTGAACAGATATTGTTTTGAATTTCCTTATTCCTAATAGTGTTCAACTTGTACATAATCATGCACGTCATGCAGAGATATTACAATAAGTCAAGGCCGTCCATAAACTTATTGCGCAGCTTGTAGTGTTTTGTGTATAATTTTAAGAATGTTATGATGCCATGCGAGAAAATATGTTTGGCATGCGCAGAGTGCACACTGGGTTCATGTAACAGAAACAGTGTTTTACACTTGTAGCAGTAGTGCAATACATAATAAATTATAGTGTAATTTTCTAGCAAAATTATTACAAGCGCATACCACTATTTTAGTGAAATAAGATTCAGAGGTGAGACGTACAGTATTCAACAGCATTAAGCCAGTAATGAAATTGCATAGTTGATGTTAGATTGTTACAAACTGCTGCAACGTAACATAAACATGACCACATAAGTTTCCTAAAACTACTTTTATAATAAGTACATAAAAGACGCCAATTGAGAAACTTTTAATATGAACACTGAAGCCACTGGAAAAATTAGTGCAGTGGCATATAAGACTCTAAACGGGACAATTTATTTTGACCAAAATCAAAGGTACAAATGATGTGTTATGAACACTGTAAGAATTTAATGATAAGGTTAATAGGCCGCATACTGGCGAAACAAATAATTATTTTCATTTTTATATAAGAGAATTGTAGAGTAAAATGAAAGTGTTTACATGTTATGTTTTGCCAATTGAAATCATCTTAAAGCTGATGTGTGCACATTTTAGACCTCTCTCCTTAGCTTGTCTGCCCGCCGCACCAGGTTCCATAATGTGGTGTGTGTGCATGCTCTATGAGCGCAAATACATTGCAGTGTGAAAAGGGATGACACAAGAGTAGAGCAAACTGCGACAATGTATGCGTGGCACAGGAATCTGAAAGTAGACCCTGTAAAATTTCTGTTCAGTTAATTTGTGCATTCAAATGGCAAGGTTAGTTCTCGCAAGGGGCCGCAACTAATAACGACACCTGCCTTCGCAGCCCTAAAGCCCTCAGAGTATTTTTGCAATTCTCTGTTATGTTCATTCACATGTTTTTCATCTCCACATCATCCACGCAGTTGTAATGTTATGTCATAATGAATATTATTTACAGGGTTATGAAATGTGCTAAGTAACCCCGCCCTAAGACTGTTTGTCCGACCATAGCCTGCAACACCCACAGCAGGGTTGCACACTCTACTGGTGTGGTGTGTGCGCCCACGTACACAAGTATAAAGAGTAGAGTAGGCAGTTTTCCTGCTAACATAAACAATGGTGTATAGCCGACAGACCGGCTATCCCTTAGAAAACAACCTTCAACTGGAGCAATAATCTACGGGTAGATGACAACAATTCAGCAGCTTCGGTGAGGAGATTGGTACTGGGTCGACTACCTGCAATCACGAGGTTAAGGGGAGCAGTATCATCTTTGACGTCGCCTGATGGCATCTGGCACCCTGGGTATATTCATTACTTTCTTTCACCATCACCACTTCAGAAAAATTCCATTCCAACCTTTACAGGCATCAGCCATGTGTCAGTTATTTTTGTATAAAATACGTAACAACCGACACGCAGGGTACCGGTCAGATTTGCAATTGTTGTGTGGAAGAAAGTAGCAAAGTGCGGGGAATCAGCCTGCCAAACTGGCCGTCATGCAGCACTGAGTAGCTCAGTAGTCGTTTGTCTTTGCGAGAGGTGTGCTGCATCACGCCGAGGCTCGTGTTTCACACGTTCGGACAGCCATCATTATGTTGAAATCACTTCACTGAAATAGTTATTTAATATACTGTAACCTTTTCGAGACTTTACCGCCCCTCCCTCCCACCCAGTATTTGCAATGCCTGGGTAGGCTTAAAATGCACTAATTTATTACCTATGGCCACATGTCATTTAGTAGTATTACCCGAGCTGATGGGTTAGTAAGCAGCACCAATGTAAGTATTCTCCTATGGAGATGTAGCAATGTAACGGAATAAATCTCAGCAGTGACAAGTTTCCACATATGATTATTTCCAGTTCGCCGCAAGGCATTTAAGGTACAGGCCTTCTCACGCCAATTTTCTTAACGTGTAATATACTGTGCAAGTATGTTTGAAATGGTCACGAGTCAGTACAATACGAAACAGTGCTTCGTATGGACGTCTGGAGAGCCCAGATATCCCACAACTCAACAAGTAAGGAAATTGCTGCTTGGGACTCTCCACCTCTCACCCTTCCCACGGTTAGCATCGCCTGGGAAGGCATATGTTGCATATTAATGGTTTATTGCCTTCACGCCTTTTTGTACAGTTCACTCTGTCAGCAGGTTAACCCAACTTTGTAACATAAAGTTGTTCTCATAAAAGAAACCATTGAAATTACGTATATGTGTCACGTCTTTTGTTCGGGTAGCCTTCCGGCACTTCGGGGCACAGGCCCCCAACTTCCTGTCAAAGTGTCCTTATTAGCGAGTGTTTTATTCAAGTGTATTTTTCTGCATCCAGTGTCTAATGTTCATTGTTTAAAAAGTAATTAAGGGTGTGTGGTCCACATTAAGATTTCACTGCGCAATACACAATTAAAACTGGAATATGACTGAGGAGCCCCACACCAGAAGGATTGCAGCCTTTGGTCGTTGGTGCTCGATCCCATAGGTAACAAAGTCAGCTCCCCAACATCACGGATTTGTTGCTGTACAATACCTGGCGCCCGGGTACAGTATAAAAACAAACCAAATTTCCTATCAATTAATTTTGCTGCTCCTGAACACCTCAGTTACTCATTCTCACATCGCTCCACAGCATCAAATGGCATGCCTAGGCAAGTGGCGAATTCCTACTGTCTTCCGATCATTTGACTCACGTCAAATGATGACCAACTTTGTGGTGTATCCTTCCGCTAAATCATCCTAGCCGCAAATGAACATTACAATTTGCCTGCAAAAATTTTCCAAATTTTCTGAAAATTTCGAATATTTGTGGAAATTTTTCCCACTCATTTTAAAGGACTGTCCACAACGATGGAAAAACAAAGGAATCACATAATCACACAACAGCAGCCTTGGGACGACATATTAATGGTTGTAAGATGCCAGGGAACTCAACATATGATCCAGCGTGAAAAGTGCGGGGAGGAACGAGTGCATCCACCATTGTACAGCACGAGGGAGAATGTACAGAGAAGCGGTTATTTTGAAAACGTGTGACTTCAGCCACCACCCCACCAACACAGAGGAACAAAGGACCGCAGTGAGGCGAAAACGTCAACCCCCTCCACCAGTGTTGCGCCACGAGAAAGAGGAGAAGGAGAAACGAAATTTTCCAGCTCCTCCATCGCATGCTCGCCACAATGCCGCTAACCAGCAGAGAGCACACAGTTCGTTGACCTTTGAATCCCGCCGAGTGGGTACAGCTGCATTGTGCAATCATTCGTGCCACGCCGTGCACTACAGAACTCCTGCGACCAGCTTCTTCCCCACCATGCACATGGATTTGTGGTCAACAAACCATGGCTTGTTAGACTAATGACAGCACCCTGGCGCTCATTTGTCGGCATTGTTTGTGTGTGATACCACAAGACCTGATAGCAAAGTATGAGCTTGGAACAGATTACTGCCACTACAAATGCCAGACCTGCCAAACACCCAACCGTTCATCGAGTTACTGCATTACGAGCAACTGCTAGTGTGATGCCGACAATATAATCTGTTTCAAACGAAAATTTTTTCAAAATTCACAGGGTTCACAACAATCAAATCGGCGCAACAATTTACTGTTTAGGCCAGAGCACACTGCTTCTGAGCTGCGCCAAATGTATATACAAGGTATCATCGAGAGTGTAGGAACTAAACTGAAATTAAAACCATTCAGGAACTGCGATTCGAATGCTGGAAGTGCAAAGTACAAGTGGAACAAGACAAAACACCATGCAACTGGGACCGATTCTTTGGGGAACTACAGAAAGTCAACAAATGTGAATGCATGGGATGCGAAGGGGAAATTCAAGATGTGAAACAGCGATGAAACGTGTGTGGATTGGAGATACATCAGAGGTGTCAATCAACTACAGATCAGGTGATCGCACAGGGAGCGCATTTTATCTGCCGGGAGAGTATGGTCAAGCAGAACGTAAACAACGGCACGTTACATGCCCACAGCGTGCACGTGACACCAGTTGAGACTTCAGCACTGGACAGGCAGCCAACAGCAGTGCCAACCCTACATCTAAGTCCTTCCGCCTCATTCCACACACAGTATCCACCTCCAATGGCAACTTATTACCAATCACTAATGTTCCACCCACATTTTCCTGCACAACCAACTCACATTTCTACCCCCTTCCTCACTGCAACATCAATGACTGTAACCCAACCAACTCATAACAAATTCACAGAAACCACACCAAATGCAAAGCAGTCGTCCGCTAGAAGCAGTACACCGGCCGACACCCACGAAGTTTCAGACACTGCCAACCTTTTCCTGACTACTAAACAATGATCCGGTAGCCTTTGTGCACGACTGCACCGCAAGGTTACAATGCTGTGGAGTGTTTGATGACGAATGACCTGACTGTGTGGGGGAACAGTTGGAAGGCGATACAAAACAGTTTTGGCATTCAATTAATCATTACGGAATTACATGGACAGAATTCCTACATGCTTTCCAGTGTCGCTTCGGAGGGAATTTAACGTCAATTCAGGCACAGAGAAAATTAACCCTACAGGAACAACAACCTGGAGAGATGTCAATGTCTTTCATCAACCGAAAAGCACATCTTGTCCTCCGCTTCCGACCCTAACTTCTGGAAAGAGAAGTACTGGAGGTAAAAGCAGATACAGTCAATCCGGAATATTGTGCCGCATTAATGCCATTGTTAAAAGTGGACTAGAGGAGTTTATACAAGCTGCCATTATCTTCGAACGAAGCCGCTGTCATTCGCGATGCGAGACTCTGAGTGCACGATGACGCCACGGGCCCTGAGAAGACACAGCAGAAGAGGAAAGGGAAGATTCGGTGAATCGGTACAAATCAAAACAATTCGGACCTAAACCTACAAAATTTACCACCACAAGAAATCAGGATTACAATGCACACAGAAATGACAACACTGGATGTGCGAGGTGAGGTAGCACGATAATCGTGAGATGGGATAACTCACAGGCGCCGAAAATGCCATGTTAATACTGCAAGGACGAAACGTATCACTGGCATAGTCAGTGCCCAAACAACCCCCATCTTCACAAACACCATAGATCGAACTAACCTCAGCAAGGAAACGGGCAGTAGGGACACAGAGACAATTATGAGGCACTTTTACCTGTTCTGATGGGCGCCAGAAGTGGTTCCTACACACCGCACTTTCAGGCTCAGGGAACTCAGGGATGCTGTGGGTTCCGTGTGTTCGTCTCACACGTACATACTTACAAAACACTTTAATACAGAAACACTACAAATAAAACTCTTGGCAGAGCTAGGTAACTGACACAAGAACTTATACCTTTTACATTGTGAGGCATTTATTCTTATCCAGTTTACCCACACATTGACAGAAATATGATTTTGTGAGCTTACTACTTGGACATGACTAGCCAGTTGCAGTGGGTGATTCTCGCAGCACGTTAGTTAACTTGCGTACTCCTAGATGATGCTCTGCGGTGTCTGATAACACAGCCTCCACGAGGCAAGGGCTACAGCCACTATCATGGACTATAGTTTTTGCCCCGAGACAGGACATGGAGTATGAACATAAATATGTGCACTTATCTGTGTAGCTAACACCTACTCTTCGGCACTCGTTTCCGAACCACGTGATGTGTGGCAACGGTCAATACACATAGCAGGTTAGGACAAAAAATAACACCATATGAAAATTACACAAATAAGACTTGATGAACATGGACACAATATGAAAAGGCAGGATGAATACACAGATGCACGAAAGTGATTTTGGATGGCATGGATATGGTGGATGAAGTTCTTAGCGGACTACATGTGCGGGCATGAAACACATTATTCCACATTAAATTTGGTCAATAATTGTTGACCAAAATGGTAACTGCATACGGAAAATGATCTCCTTAATATATGAACTTAAGGGACTGGATGACGGGAAAAAACACATACATATAATGACCACGAGGTCACGAAACAAAACCATCAAACTCGAAAAATACAAGACCCTGGTTGAAAATAATACATATAACCCTGAGATAAATTAAGGCACACAAGATGTAACAATGATTAGCCCTTTTATTAATGCAGTTATGAGGCAGTTACGGACTTGGTGGTAGTTAACCACGTGGGCGTGGGTGTTGTGGCCATAAAACAATTTTAAAATGACGAAACCCCCAAAATAATTATACACAAATGTTACCCTTAGTATTGCTTGCCACAATAAAGTAGAAATTACAATGAAACGCCCTGAACATGGGCGGATGGCCTCTGATACCCAAGTTGCGTGGTACTCAAGACATATCAGACACATAATTTGCTCATCTTATTTGAATTCAAAAATACACAAAGCTATAAATAGTTGAGTTAATCGGATAGCATTACACTGGGGATATCTAGCAAAACGTACAAGGTAAACCAGTATACTAAAATGAACTATGGAAACCTACATAAGTACAAAAGTATAAAGGATGTACGTGACAGCATCTTACCTCGCCAACTCTCGTAGAACGACTGCCAAGAGGCAGGAGCTACACGGACCTACCATGGCTGCTAACAGGGTTTACACAAGTGAAAGTACTATGTACGCTGAGTAAAAATATTATAGTTAAATTTAAATGACACCTAATGCATCGTAATACAGAATTACAAATAGACTTTTAATTGTGAATTTAGGTTGTTATTTAAATGTTTTTGTAAGGCGTTCTCGCCTGAATATTGTTGTCTTTCTCTTCGGCACTTCATGCACTTTGAATTTGAAATATTACAATATTACACGAGACTCTGAAATCAACATATTACACTTTGTAAACATAATTTTAACCACGGAAAAAATACACATCACACTGAAATCAATTATCCCGTTTCGGGAAAGTTCGTGTAGCGGTACTGCTCACGTGTTTACCACCATGTGTTGGGTTAGAGGTGAGTGTCGTCATAGGTTTGCTGTTGGTAACTCTTAGCTGGAATCAGGGTGAAGGGGTATATTGCTTCTTCCACACCTACCCTGCCATGCAGAGCGGAGTTGACACCACAGCAGTCGCTGATAAATAAGGTTAGTACAGTGGTGCGAAGTTTATACGAATCCTCGTTTTCATCAACAACTCCCCATGCCACGCCCTAATCGAAACCGCGACATCGCATAAATTTTGCCAACCGAAGTTTGTAAACAAACAGGACAAAACACCAACCGGTCATGTGATTAGGTTAGCTATAGGCCAACAGAGTGATTGCGCAATAGGACAAGCCACAGTGATGGTTGGAGTGTGTGTGATCTGGAGACAATAACTATCGCAATAATAACTTCATAAATCACGGAAGATGCGATCGTCCCGCACTTCTGACAAAACTACAGGTCATTACTAGTGAGAACTCTGCACCAGATGTAGTCACACCTTTCTCAAGTGCTGCTCTACCGAAACGTCGCCCAGGAAGGCGCCAGTTCCCAAGTAAAACCAAACTCCCTTGTACATATAAAAGTGCCTGGTTCAGCATCTCGACAAAAAGACCTAGACGTCCACTATGAAGACAGGATAGTGAATAGTATATAATCCCAATACGCTGTGACGGGCTGGACCACATCGTCAATCGCCCTCGAATTATCATTAACAATAATAATAAACTATTTAATCAGCGGGCTGGACCACGTCGCCATAATCACCCATTAGAATAATTACTGTGTTTTGGTTACCGACATTCTTATGACGCAATGCCCGACAGGAACGAATGGTTAAGCATGCTGGTTTCGGTGTTAAAAACTCTAATAATGGCTTAAATCTATTGAATAACTAACCTGCAATGTTCTCGGTATGTTCACGTTACCTTACAAAGACACCGGAAGACGTGCAGTAACACGAAACGTGTTTCAACATAAATGCTATCTTTCCATATGCAGCAATGCTCAGCCATGGCAGACAATTGTGAAGCGGTAAGGTTTTTCGGCGGTTCGCCACCTGATGGCAGCACCAGCGGTGGCAAGCCCTGCAGACTGCTTGCAATTTGCGCGTGCGCAGTGCAAAACTGTGATGTTGGTTATGCAAGTTCCTGCAACTTAGCCAACATGCCAGAAGTGTGATTTAGTATTTCAATGTTATTGGTGGTTTATTTTTCATTTATGTAGTCCCCCTTCTAAGGGAAATAAGTTACCGATGCGTCGGTTCACCTTATTTGGTTACGTCAACCACCATTGGTTGTGAATCCCACGACCCCTTCTAAGAAATTTAGAAAATACCACTTAATTCTTGGAATCACGTCATTTTCTGAGGAAAATAACGTATATTTGTTGTGATTGAAGGCGCCATGTGGGGGAACTGTGTATTTCATAACTGTACATGCTTAATTCGGGGTCAGTCAACAGCCTCTAGGGGCATACTTCTACAATATAATTAGTATTCTGGATTTGATGCATAAAGGTAGGCTGTTCAAGCTAGTAGGACCTTCACGTCATTTAGACGTTAGGCGAGAGCCATGATGACCGAAATTCCAAATAATTTTAAATGATCGAGGAATGTTGGTCTTATCCGAGATTTGATAATGGCTGGAAAGTAATGTTACCTTCTGTAACCAGTTTGCAAACACTTATGAAAGTTTGTGACCAAGACATTAATGAAGGAATTTGTGGTTGTAAACATTTGTAACCCAGAGAATAATTCTGAAGGTTTTGGTCTTAAAAATTTTGCAAACAACTCACGCCTTCTTGACTTTGTGCTGTTATCCCTTTGTATGGCTATTGTAGTTATTACCCAGGATTTTGTAGTATTTATCCATAGTAAACTAATGAAAAAAACCTTACGAAGTTTTGGAAATTCTTTGAAAAATAGTATTTGCTCGCGGGAGTTAAGTGACGTGTGTGCGTTCCCCGGCCTAAGACCGTATGTCCGGCCGTAGCCTATTCTACCCGCAGCAGGGTTGTGCACTCTACTGGGTGTGGAGTGTTCGCCCGGTCACCGGAACGAATAGGCGTATTGCAAGAGCATGGCACGTTGGTGAAAGTGTAGCCGGTGGTTGCCATAGCACCGCTGGACGCGGCGGAGGGATAGTTAGGCCAGCTCTAATGAACTGGGTTTTATCAGGCCTAGCTAAAGACATTGGTATGATTCATTAATTAAAGCATTTATGATTGTTTAGTATTCAGTGTTTTATCCCTTTTGTATAAGGTAATGGTTATTTATTTATTTCATTTTTCCTCCAAGTGCTTTATCCGTATAATTCCATCAAGTGTTTATGTTGCAAGTGTGTTTGTATAATTTTTGAGAGTTGCAATTGTTGTTAACAAGTCACTAATTTTGTTTTTGCAAGTCGTACCATAAAGCAGTACCGTTTTGTCGCGAGGGTAAGCCGCGGCGAGCCCACGTCGCCGAGAGGGGAAGTCAGTCAGCTAGAAGCAAGTCACGGAGGTGGAGTGTATATGTTCGTTCGGCTTCGGTGTTTCCCGCGCACGCCAGGCGACCAACAACTTTTTGCAACCGGACATGTAATTTTCAGTACTCTTCATCAACTGGAACCTTTGGTTATCTCATCGCCAGGTAAGCCACCTCCACTCCCCGGTGGATTAGCATCGCCTCGGGGAGCTTAATGTGCAAGCGAACATTTGATTGTCGTAAGGCATTTTTCTGTTTCACCGCACGGCCGGTCAGAATAACCGAGTGTTTAGTGTAAAGTTCCCTCAGAGGAGGGGTGTAAATTTTATATAATAATTAACTTGTGCAAGACTGTTGTTTATTCACAGCGCAAGCGTTTAAGGGGATGGGCCCTAATAACCCCGCTCAATCAACAGGTAAGTCTCATTTTTCAGTGTAATCGGTTTGTTCCGACCTGTATGGGCGTGTGTTAAGGGTAGGATGTTTCCCGCCAAAGCCAACAATGGTGTATAGCCGACCAACGGGCTATTGTTTAGGAAACAACTTGCACCTGGAGCCATAATCTACTGGCGGATGACAACAATTCAGCAGCTACGGTGAGGAGATTGGTCCCGGGTCGACGGCCCGCACCTATGAGGTTAAGAGGAGCAGCAGCATCGTTAACGTCGCCTGGCGCCCTGGGTCTATTTATTCCTTTCCTTTTATGATCACAGCTGGAAATTGTTAAGCAGTTGCTTCTATCCATCTGGTATCACGAGCAGATGATGTATATGGCAAATCTACGGTGTAAAACTTTGAGGTTACAATATTCACATAATATTGATTCATGACAAGTAATAGATGTTAGCATCTTGGTTTTCCTTGTGTAGGAACAAATACAATTCTCCAAAGTTCACAGTAAATGTCGATACGACACAATTTAATCCACCATTTTGTGACGATTGTATTTTGGGGTAACGTGCCCAGGGTATCTTGTGATGGCCTTCTGTATTACTAAATGGCCAGTTATTTGCGTAAACACTACCCATATTTTAGCGTGAATAATCAAAGTACTATCTGGGTAACAGCAAATTTATGTACCTAAAAAATATTTGCATTTTTAAAATAGTAACGTGGTGTTTTACGTATATTTTAATTAGTTTTGAATTTACGGGTAGGGAAGTTTTCATTAGCTTTTCCTCATGTAATATTGATAACACGTGAAAAGAAAAACAACAATAAAAAGTCAATTACCACACTCCTTTGTTTCCGTTATAAGTTGTTTTCACTAGTCAACTCACCCTTACATTGTACAAGTAAATGGTTCTTGTGCATGGCTTTTGCCATTTGGTTCTCTGTTGTTCTACTATGTCTTTATGCAAGGCTGGCCTTGCCACGTCTAGCGCAGTCAGAACGTCACGCCTCATTCTTCAACCTGATACAACTCCTCAGAGACGATATTCCCTCCTGGTTGCTCCACGCAAGGACTATGTTAATTCCGAAGGTGCCTTCTCCAACTCATGCCTATTACAATTACCTCAGTTCTATTGAGACATTTCCACAAGATCTTAAGTCGTCATCTTCAGGCTGCTCTCAATATTTCTCCAGAGCAACGAGCCTTTGAGCAGGATGGGCTTGCTGAGAACCTGTCATTACTGGTGGAGGTAAGGTCTGTTGCATCAGAGAGGTTTCGCCCTTTGTGGCGATCCTAGATGTGCACAACGCATATGATAGGGTGCAGCATATACCGCTTACGAATGTCTTGAGGGCCAGGGGAGTGCCATATATAATTGTGCGACATTAAGGAAGGTATACTCACAGGCTTACTAGGAGAAG
This sequence comes from Dryococelus australis, assembly GCA_029891345.1. Classification (NCBI taxonomy): domain Eukaryota; kingdom Metazoa; phylum Arthropoda; class Insecta; order Phasmatodea; family Phasmatidae; genus Dryococelus; species Dryococelus australis. Next base: position 394,497,109 of record CM056993.1, read on the forward strand.
TCACTCCGTGATCTCTGTTCATCAGGGAGTATGTCAGGGTGACCCGTTGTCTCCAGTTCTCTTCAACCTGGTAATGGATGAAGTACTGGAGAGCCTGGTGGGTTCTGTTGGCTTCTTGTTGAGCCAGCATAACACAGAAGTTGGCTACGCCTCCCCAAAGATGTTTCGCTGGGGTATTTCCATGCTCCAGTTTCTGCACGTGCATTAGGGATTCCCTCTCTGACGAGATCTCAGTGCTTGCTGAATCCTTTCCAGATCGAGAAATCTAATTACCCTCCAGCAAGGGCTTTGAGGGAGATGCCTCTCTTTGCAAGAAGGGTGGAGTGGGCAGAGGCGGCGGGAACTGTGGATGGCAGATGGAGTCACACCTTCTTGAAAGTTAGTCATACTAGAGATCAGTATGGCTGGGCTCCATAGATGGTGCAGACATTGAGGCAACCTCTCCTTTGGTGACCGTTTCTACTTCGTGGATGTCCCAGGGAGTTGCTGCGGTGACCTCTGCGTCCGGTTGAAAGCAATAGCTTACCAACAGCTGGAAGGGCCAGTAGAGGGAGAAACAAAGTTGGCCCCACATTGTTGGGCTGCCAACCTGTCACGTGCACTGGCTACGAGGCTACATTTTATAAATTTAATTTAAAACTAGACGAACGGTCAACCAATGACTATTATTATTACATTATAAATTTCTCAGGGATGGATAGATAAGCGCCGGAACTAATTCAGTTGGAAACGTAAGATTTTTGTAATACAGTAGTCTTGTGTTATTTCACCAGCAGCATTGGACATGAAAAATCTGATTATAATTTTACTTCTTAAGGAGAAAAAAAAAAACTAAGCCAACAAAAAATTCTAATACGAATTGTGCACTGATGCATTAACACAAGCAGAACTCCAATTATTAGCCATGGACATTTATTTTGGACAGTCATTAACTTACTAACCTTATGCTGGAAGGCGTTGAATAACAAATCATCCATGTCTTTATTAGTAATACTGATGCGTGACATCTAGTGGGGTAAGGACTTACATGCAGATAGACGAGTTCTTGTTTGGATGCAGAGTCAGGTGCACCCTGTATGCAGGGTTATAGTCCTGGTGGGGAACTGGGGATTGCCCGTTGTACAGGACTAGCCTGGTAGCTTTGCGGCAGGGCACAAAGTCTGCTACCGGTAGTGTAATCTTCGCTTGGAGTTACCCGCCTAGATCGGTATACCTGGACCACATAGAGGGTTGCTAGACGGGTCAGCAGTGGGCAAGTGAGCAATGACTGTATTGTTGAACTGAAGGACAAGATGCAGGTCTCAGTAACAATGGCACAAGATGTGCGATGGCCTCTGTAGGTTGCTGCTCTGGCTGATTAAAGTGGGCGGCAAGTCATGGGTGGATTTCTAAGCTGACTCGTACGGGCTCAATGAGCAGGTTCTTTGGTACTTCTGGCGCAACTGGGTCTTGCAGGTGTCATAGTGCCTGTGTTCGTTCTCTAGGGTTGAGTTTAGCTAATGAAGTGAGCAAGTCAGTGGTTAGCTCCTGCAGGTGCCCAGAGGCCAGTAATTCAACCCACGGCGCTTGGAGTAAGCCATGGGAATGATACACACCCTTTACGTCGGCAAGGCACGGCAGGCATCCTTGTGTTGATTACAGCGTGTCAGACCACGTGTGGGCATCGACTTAGCGGTCACCCTATTCCAACACATAGCACAGAAGAGCAGTGCGTGTTGCAAGTTGAGCCTTGCAGTCGACGGTCACTGCATGGGTGTGGCCTCGGCCGAGTCTTCCTAGTTCAGGGAACACTTCCTTTTCTTGGCACTAAGGTGCAGTGGAAAAGAACGTGAGCACCATACCAACAAGCTAACCCGAGAGCAGCGTACCTGTGTGGGCTCTACCATTGTAACTACGGTATAGCAAGAATGGATGGTCGTGCTAAGTACGTGTGGGTGGCAACACTGTATTTCTGGCTCGAATGACTAATTTCCCAGGATCACCTGCACTGACCTTGCGACCACAAAGGGATGAGCACAATTAATTTAAACACAATTGTTGCAAAAAGCATCATGCTTCAATACAATGGATCCAATAAGCAGCTAAAATATAATCCACACTTGGAAACTATAATTTCTTATCAAATTAAATTTTTCTGGCTTCCATTTCATTTTAAAATTTTTCTTTAATCAACAACCTCTAAAAACAAAAGTGCATAGATAAGTATGCAGTAAAATCTCATTAATTCAAAGTCGATTAATTCAAAACCATATATAATTCAAAGTGTTTATTCACCCCCAAATGGAAGAATAGAATTTTATATGCTTTTAAGTTTGGTATTTCGAAATTAGCTGTTTATGTAATTTGAATTTGGATTTCATTCGATAGTGTATGTGATGTTCAGATTAATTAATCAAAGCTATAATAATTATGATGATAAACATGCATTGCCTAACACAATCGCAGGTGCACGCATTGTAAACCAGCAATGGGTGGCGGCATGGGAATCAGCTGAGGCAGCCACTACCGCCGCCCGCCGCAGTGATGTCGTTGATCGTGCCAGATTTTCGTCACCTCTTCCGCCCGCTGAAGAGGTGAAAAGATGCGACAACTAGTGCCACGCACTGCACTGCGTGCAGTTAGCGACAGAAGGACAAAGAAAATTCCGGGCTGCCTGTTGTGACAGTTGCCTTTAAAAGGGGGGGGGGGGGATGTTTGGAACAAGAGGATATGAGACTGCAGATGATAGGAAAATGTAAAAAGTGGGAAGGGAGAAGAAAAAGAGATGAAAAAGTGAGTAGGGCTGTGTTGGCCCCGAAAAAGAGGGCGTGAGTTGTGAAGGGGGTGGGGGAGGGGTGAGTAGGGAGGAAGGTTGGTGCGGTGTAGGCATGGCTTGTAGAGGAAGAGCGGAAAGGAAGGTAGCGGTGTGGGCGTGGCTGGAGGATGTAAGGAGGAAGGGAGCAAAGCTGTGGGGGCATGTGGCTAATGGGAGGGATGACAGACAGGTGATAGAGAGTAGACTGTTATCCGAGGGGAAGGGGAGCAAAGACAAAGAAGAAGGGAGCTGTCTTTTCAGAGGCCAGACCCTGCTAAGCGAGGGGTGCTTCCGGACACAAAAACAACGGCACGGCACTTGACTCCAGTGCCCGGCTGGCAGGCCAGGCAACGTAGGATTGAGATCTGGCAACAGTGCTGTTACCCCCAAAACCCATTAAAAATATCCACCAAATTGCAGAGGGCTCTCTAGCCGTCCCCCCTTTCCAGTCGCCATGCTTGAAAAAAAATTCCGGCAGCAGGCAAGCATACGACATCCCGCTTTCAACTTTATCAACATTCACCGGAAGTGTATTCATGGTAGTGGGAGAGAGAGGATATTGGCTACCACAGCTGCAGTTTTTAACCAAACTCTACCATTTTTTTTTTGGCATAGAAATTAAAGGCAACAATTTCATACCTATATGTTATTGTACATGAACATATAATTAATGACCAAGATAAATGCAACAAATTTAGTTTTTGGCCTATTTCCTTCAAATTTTTGCCTTTTTTTTTAAACCAAAAATTTTATGATTCCCCAAAACAGGGTTGTAAATTCGAGAGGTTAGTTATTCCCGGGGCCGCAGTTGTGTTTACTTTGGAAAGGAAATATGTGAATTTGAAGTCGAAAATTAGGTCCTGAGGACTTTGGATTAACAACGTTTTACTGTATCTCCGTAACCACATGTTACAATAAATACATGTATACAGAAACAATTTTGCATTTACAATACTAATTGTACATTCATTTAGGACTCAATTACTTAACACACATTAACACATCAGAATGTTTTATAGATAAGCCACACTGTCACAACTGAATAAGACACCAGGACTAACATCAACATTCAATTTTATGCACAATTATTTACAAATACAATGTCACAAACATCAAAATCTCAGTACGTGGATGGAAGTTCATCTGTCTTCCTCAACATCATCTTCAAAAACGAGTGTTAACAAATCTTGACAGTAATTGCACACTTCCTGGGAGAAAAAAAAAAAAAAATTGTAGACTGTATTAAGTATGATCTTGGCTAAAACCAACTAGCTAAATGATCACACAAGAATAGAAATAATGATTTAAAATAAATGCTATGATTATGTTGGAAAACTGATACTGATGTGAATATTAAAACCAACATGCATTTTTAAACACCGACAGTAGGTACGACATCACGTGAAGTTGCCACAAATCAGGTCGTTAGATTCCTAGGTGCCTAAATACCAATATAGTGGAAACTCTACCCACCAAATTTCGGGGGACTGACACAAAAATCCTATAGATGCTAACATTCTGTACATGTGGACTTCACATATTAGTCCCCCCACCCCCTCACAAAAAAAAAAACACAAAACCAACCTAATTTAACTTTATGTTGAACAAATTGATAGGAATATGTTAGGCATTTAACAAAAATTAAACAATGCAAATGTGAATATTAAAGAAAATTTTTTAGGTACACTCGCACTCAAATTTAATAAAAACAGTATTTAAACACCTCTTTTTAAATCACTTGCTCAGAAATATATATTTTCGTGTGTATATGCTGCACTGAATTTTTGCAGTCCTCTGAATATTGTTAAGTTACGATTCCATACCAACATCATAAATTCCAACCTAATTAATCCACTACAAAACATTTGTGATAGAAAACTTGTATTATGTAGCAATGTTTACATATAAATGTCGCTCTATTACTATCTGACAGATGGTAACGTGACTTGAGAAACCAAAACCACGGCAACATGCAACACAAAATAGCATCTATAAATGTGTACTTGTGGCGGCGGCGGCCGTGCGAACTACGTAAATCTTTCTCTTGTACAGCAGTAAAATTATTTTCTCATTTATGTCATGAATACAGTCGAAACTCGAACCATTGACCCTGCTTGAACTGAATGTCTGTTTTTACAGAGCATTTTCTGTGGTCCCAACCAAGTTCCTATGTAAACAATGCTAAAAAATGTCAGTTTTTGCCGAACTCTAAATTTAATTTAATCCACATCGATACTAACAAAAATTTCTGTGGCATCGCCGAAAATTACATGCTCCGATCATAAAACAACTACGTATTAACAAAAAAAATAAGTCAACTGTACTCAAAGCATACAAAGCCGGTATTTATAGTACATTATGTAAACATGCACAAGTATCACAAATATTTTCAACACACATTGTTTAGCTTACGTCTCGCTGCCCTGCATATAGTCTTATTTATGTATGAAAATTACGAATGCATTGTGTATAAGAATGTAACTGTAATAAATATGTCCAGAAAGTAAGAGGAAGGAAACATACAATATTAAGGAAACCCCATTCACTGCACACAATAACAATATAGTGGAAACACTATTCATCAAATTTCAGGGGACTGACGCAAAAATTCTATAGATGTGGACTTGACATATTAGTCACCTAAAAAAAACCTCATTAAACTTTATGTTGAACATATTGATTGGTCTATGTTGGGTAATTGTCAAATACAACCATATTTAAACACCTCCTTTAAAAATCAATTGCTCAGAAATACATATTTTGGCATGTATAGGCCACACTGAATTTTTGTATTCCTGAAAATATTGTTAAGTTATGATTCCGTACAAACATAATGACGTACTCTCGCCTCTCACACACCTATTCTGTGGTACGTTACATATGCCACACACTAGGCGCAAGTTGCCGTATGCCTGTCCTCTCTGGTCCTAAACAGGTAGGGGGGCTAATCAAGATGGATGAGAGTAGAGATGGGATCCTCTATACCGCGATACCTTGATACCCTCAATACTTTATATTTGAGTATCACATGAGAATACCCAAAAGTATCAAATTTTAAAACCCACTTTTTTGTGCCATAATTATGGTACAAGCATGCCGTTTGCAATGTGTACGATAATTTTGTCCCACTGGGTATAGCGAACCCGTGGTTCCAGCGCAACAGGTCCAGCCGCAGCATCACCTCTGCCCAAGGACTGGGCACGAGTTCCGGCCGGCTCCAGCAGCAACAGTGGCTGAGTCAGGAGCTACCCCGGGCCATGGTCAACACAGGTAAACCAGTAGTACGAAGGAAAGTTAAGCCCATACCAGACTTTGTGCCATGCCGTCAAGCCACGCGCCCCAGCTTATATACCGGCTAGGGTCTGGTTGGAAGCCAATACTCAGCCCAGTCATATAGTCTGGGTGTCTGACCGACACAGTAAAACATTGCCAGACTGTGATGTAATCGTCAGTCACCCGACGTCACACGTCCGTTTGTACGCACAATTTATTTGGCAGAAAATCGCATCATCCAAATATAATTTTGCTATTGTAAACAATCACATCCATCAGCCATGAACAAAAAAAATTGATATCACAGAATCCTGATGTGTGAACTACGCAAGGCCAGTCCGTAATTCTGACACCAACAATGGTACCACACTCCTATGACTATTCTAGAAGTTGATCAAGAGGAAATGGCATCCAAGAAAACTGTTCATACATCATCAATGAAAAGTATGGTCATTATAAATTGGTAATGCATCTACAGCATAAACAAAACACTGTGTGCTTTAAGTTTAAGAAGTCTCTACGTATTACCGGAGGTTTCCACTTGGTGTTAGTACAGCAAATGTAATTCTTTATTGTAATCGAGATTTTACTTTTATTTTCCAAGGTAAAAGGCAAAAACTGGCTTTCAAAGTGTGGCAGTAATTTGCAGTTTAGAGTGAAAATAAAATATGTATATGCAAAGTTTTAATTGTGTGAAAAGTTGATTCCTGGGACGAGTCAAAATCAACATAAAACTAAAAAATACACTTATAAAATATTTATTTGTTGAAAATGGGACATACAATTTCATCTCTACCAAAATACATAGATCACAGTTGAGCCAGATTCTTAAGAATTGAAACAGAATCAAAAACCAGTAAAAAATGGAATCTACACATCCCTACTACATTAATGGCCAAAATTACATTTTGTGCAACAACTAATTTGTTCATGACAGAGAAAACAATGTTCTTCTGTTTAAATACCTAATCAAATGAATCCCAACAATTCTACTGTAATTTTAGCCCAGCCCGACTTACATTTGGTAGCCTTAAGTATATGACTATAGGCTGTTCACGATAAGTGAGCACTTTTTAAGACCCTTCCAAAAGTCATTAAGCAATAATAAATTTATCTTACTGCAGCCTCAGGCATAACATTTTGAGTCTGGGGAAATCTATATGATCTGTTTATTGGTCACATTGCAATGTTTATATTAAAAAGCAGCAGGAACATGGAAATTGGATGAAAGGAAAAATTCAGAAGGGCCTTAAAAAGTGCTCACTTTACCATAAAAAGCCTATACATGGTAATCTGCAACGTGATGGGCTACGCATACAGTACTCCCAAAAAACATAACCAATGCTTTGACAGCTTCAGTAAAGTATACAGTGATGCAAGACCACTTAGTCTACAAGTAGGTTCCTACTTATTATGTCAAAAAGGAGTCTTTTTGTTCAAGAGCTAAGCCGAGTTCTTGTGGGTGGATGGTGGGTTCAGATTCGAGCTGCTGGGATTTTCCCGTTAAACAGAATGGACCGGGTTAGCTGTCGGCAGGGCATGAAGTCTGCAGCTTTCAACACGATGGGGCATTTCGGAGTTATCACTGGCTTTTTGATACCTGGATGAGAGACCACAAGAAACGACAGTGTAACAGTAGGTCATATTGTTGACTGCTTCGTGTTCTTAGGTGGCTGAGGTGTGTATAGTCCATTTTCGATTGGAAGCGACTTATGAAAATCAACCTTTGAAAAAACACTCTAGGCATAACATGTCAACCTGTTTTTCAATAATCTGTATTCCACAAATATATAACACTGTGGTTAACTTTAGAGTACTGTGTTATTGAATAAATTAAACTTTACCTTAATATCTTCTATAATGTGTAATATTTATTTATTTTTTAAATATGAATTAACAACAGCGAGTGCAGCAACGTGTTGGCAACGACCGGTAAGAAATAGTTCACAGTTAAAATATTATTTTAACAGTTTTTTAGTATACTATTTGTAAATTAAACAGTGCTATTTAAATATTTAAGTAGCCCCGATGGCAACATATCTCATTTTTACAGTTTAAAATAACAGCAGAAAATATAGTGAGTAGGCCATAATGGTACTGTGTGGTTTTATCGAGCGAGAAAACAACTGAAAAACTGTCTGCTGGGCGAGGCTTGTCGCTCTCTCTCTCTTTCTTTGTCTCTATCACACTCGGGGAAACTTCACTTCGCTAGTAAGCAAGGAAATTATACATTTTTTCAATTGTAGCATATTTCATACTTACTACAGCAAAATTATGATTTTTGAAATTGTAATTTACAACTGAAAAGAGATTTTAATGTTTGAATACTTAGTTTAATGTATTTAGATATGATGGTGGGGCAGTTACCAAGTGAAATTGGCAGATGTGGCGAGCCATGACATGGCGTGTTGCTTTTTGATGAAACGTAAATTATTCTTACTCCGAAAAATACTCAAAATTACCACATCACTTTTGTAGACGTTGTGTTTTTTAAACCTACCTAGGCAAGTTACGATGTTGTGATAAATCTGTTTTTCCACTGCAGTAATAAATATACTGTGACGTGTGTTTCGTTAATCATTGCGTCTGTGAAGTCACGTGCCTTTGTGCATCGTGGTCGATACGCTGGTCCTGTGTGTGCGTGATTTCAAATATTTGACTAGCACTATTTATATGTTTTAACTGTGAACTGTTTTTATGACAAAGTTATTAATTTACATCCACGTCTGTTTATTTAGCACAATGTTGTACCTTTGCCCTAAGGGGTTTGATACACAGTCGTGTAATGTAATTTGCTACAATCCCAGAAGAGAAAAATACGAAGCCCAGACCGATAAATTTCAATAAACCTAATAAACAGTAAGTAGCAATACATAGAAATATGAGCAGAATAAAAGTTATCGTATGCCTATTTGTGTGCATGTTCACCGCTATCTTTTAAAGTCTGTATGACAAAAATGACCAACACGAGTTGCATGCTTGAATTTAATGCGCCTTTTTCGTTTGACTGGTTGTTCCTTCGTTTTAATATTTATTCCAACTGAGGCAGTTCTTTTAAAGAAATGACCCAACACATATCAATAACAAAAGGATAATTAGTACAGCCCTTTACTTCGCAGTTGTAACAGTGTTAAACACAGTCGCTGCAAAATACTAACGTGCATTACATGTATTGAACTATGTCGTGGAAAACAAATATGTTCATGTAAAACAACGGTAAGAACTGTCCTCAATTCAGGCATTTTTTAAATTTCATAAAGCTGACTTAAATAATATTAGAGGCCTAAACTGTGAATATTCATACGGAATGGTTTTTGGAATATGACAGAATTATTTGAAAAGCTGTAAACAGTGAACAACACATTTGACAGGCATAAAAGTAGATGTCACATTTCAATGTTTATTTTTAGATGTAGCGAAAGTACACGAACATATGTACACACAATGGCATGTAAACATTGATTTAGACAGATGCTACATGGCAATGTTTGTTTACATTTGGTGGAAGGATACGAAACGGGCCTGCAAGTAGACATTTAGCAGGACTCCCAGAAAGTTGCTTCCAATGAGGAATGGACTATAGTCAGGTAGCAGGGCATCAGTAACCCTGAAGGCTACGACAGGCGGCTGATGAGCTAATGAAAAGCGAACTAGCTCCGCAATCCAATGGGATAGCTCTGATGGTCCTGTTCCTATCGGGTTATTGAAAACGTGCTTTGATATTTCCGGTGTCACTAGATCCTACAAGTGTCTAAGTGCCTGTGCTTGTTCTTTGGGTGGGAGACCGGCGATGGACGCCACCAAAGCCGGGGAGCATTGGTGCCAGCGCCCAGAAGCAACTAGAGTCACCTTTACTTTCTCCTTGAGACCCCGTCTCTTGGAGTAGGGCATGAGGACACAAAATACACCACCCCCGTCGAGGAATGGAAAGCAGGCTCCTTGATTCTTTCCCCCAAGACACTTGTCGAACCATGGACTTGCAATAATGCAGCAAATCATCCTACTTCAGTATTCCCTACTCCGTGAACGTCTGTCTCTTTTGGCGGGCCGCAGTAGAGAGGCTTATGGTTACTAGAGTGACAAGCTGTTCCGAAGTCAGCGTACCTGTGTAGCACCTGTTCCACTCAGAGGGAAAGGTTAGCCAAGCTAGGCGAATGTGTGGGTAACAAAAAAGATAGTCTCTGTAAAGCGCATGAGAAAACTTCCCGGGATTACCTGTGTTCCCTTCCCTTAGGGGAGACAACTGGGAGCTAGGTACTATGTCTACAGGAATGGTATGTATCAAACTTTAAAGCTCAGTTCACAATTTATTCCCGTTATGGAAAGAACATGGTGACATACTCGCAACTGTGCACTGGCAAGGATAATCGGCTGGATGATGGAATATATGGTAGGGGCTGGTAGAGGCAACCGCTGCTACGTTGAGGTGTGTAATGAACAAAGCACGGCATGGCTTGGCTTGCAAATTCTTCTCGCCTATTTTCGCCGCAGTTCCCTATGCTGATGACAGTACGTGGTGCTGTATGCGACACAGGGAGACTAAGCAAAGGTGAGAAGGGAGCAGTCCTCAGAAGGACTGAAGGAAGAATCCGTGCTAAGGAGGGGTGTAGGAGTTAGCAAGAAGCTTCTCTGAGAGTCGCGGACTAACGTCACCAAGTGGGCAGACCAGTACGACTAAACGGCGCTGAACTGATTCCGAAAATGGGTGCTGGAGTAAACAAAAGGTTTGCTCTGAGCAGCAAGTGCTAGAGACAAGATGAGATAAGAAGTCTGAGCAATGAGTGCTGGACTGTGGACTGCTGCGGAGGTGCGAACGGTACCTCCTTTTATACCAGCTGAGGCCGCTGCCCTTCAATGATTGGCCGGTGTCATGAGGGCAAGGGGATGGCCAAAAAACAGGCAAGGGGGGGGGGAGTAGTGCGAAAAGGCATCGCTTACAGCTGTGAAGTCACCGGCTGGCTGGAGGATGGGAAGCAAAAGGCAAATTATAATAAATTATAATATAACTAAAGTTATCTAGCAGTGAGAAATGGAACTCATAGTCCTGCATGCATAGTTACGATGGGCCGGTGAATAACATAAGTTAAGGAGTAGACAGAACAATCTCAGCTAACGTGGGGCAGAAACGGTAAAATAAATTCCTATTTCCAACAATGTTAACATCGGGATGGAGCCGAGGTCATCTGAATACTGGAGACGTGTCATGCGTCAACTGTTTACTAATTAATGCAATTATTTCCTCCAGAAATTAGTTGGGATAACCTCAAAGTTTGGCGTACGCAAGCTTTCTTGCGAAAACTTCTGTTGTACCACAGAAATGTTGCAAAGAGAAAGGCACCAGTGCTTATTACAAAACATGGTCACAAATTACAAGTATCTACGTTGTATTAAAACAACTGTAACACTTCCATATTTATGACTTTATAATGATTATTATAGGTCTTAAAATTTGATTTAAATGCCAAATTTTAATGCAATGTATAAGATGTTTAGCATATGTTCAATGTGATGTGTGTTAATTGATTAATTTTGACAGTCGTGTTGTGTATGCTATGTAAGTCTAATGATTTTCTATGGTTTATTTGCTTGAATATTTGTCTTTGTGACAAGCACTACCTTTTGGTTTCTCAAAAGAATCAGGCCACCCCAGCCGGCATACCACCTTTTATTGATTTTCGAACAATAGTCTGATAGAACAAAAAACTTATTCATTCTAATTTGGAATCAGTGAGAGGTGAGCTCAGAATAGAAGGCAGTCCTGAGTGTGAAAGATAATTTATAATATTTAATTGGCAAAATTTGATATTTATGATGGAGATATAGAATTATTCATCCACTATTGAAATGCTGAGCCTATATATGTTTAAAAGAAGAAATAATTCAACATAAGCTGTACGATGAGCCCGGACGGAAGGAGCCCAATGAAGGAGGACTTCACACCAAGGACGACACGGTGTCTGGTGTTCAGAGAGCCAATTCTGTGAGAGGAGGACTACTGGCTGCGAATTCTGGCGAGGTTCCGATTCTGCACTCACATCCACTGTTCTGGCCCACAGAGGACGGGTTCACTGAGCACCACTCAGAGATGTGCTGTCCGTGGTGAGCGGAAAAGCTGTTCCTGTGTTCTACACCAGTGAAGGATGACTCCACGTCATCGGTAGAGTTGCGGTTATTTTCCGCTATCGACACAGCTAAGTCGTATTTTTCCCCAAGCAAATGTAAATGTATTTCTGACACCAGAACTAGTAAAGTCTAATGTTGGTAAATCGGTTGATGTGCAATGTGCAGGCTGGTGTTGCTTGTAATTTTGAAAATTAGTATAGTGATTTCATAACTAAAGTTCTGCAAAAGTACCATATAATTTGAAATTGGTTTAGTTCAGTTAGCTCTTGTTAAAACCACTCATCAATATTAAAATCAAAGTAATTTTATTTGTTTCTATTGAATTACTTGAATTAAGACTTTCCTGTGTATTTATTAGAACTAATAATCCAATTATTTCAACCAGAGGTAATGGAAATTTGGATGAATACACAGATTGTTTAGCATGGCAACATAGCGTTTAGCCAAGGTATATCATTAATATAACCTATCAGACTCACTCACATATACAACTATATTTTATCATTACATTACACGTTCATATCTTATATTATATATCTCAGAAATAATATTTTATAGCCAATGAGATTGGCCGTACTATTGTAACACATATCAATACTGCTACACAACATTATATCAGGACTTAATGTAAATAAAAAAACTTGCATTCACTGAAAAATTAGAAGGAAGCTGCGTGACGGGGGGGGGGGGGGAACTACTAATCACTATGTGAGGTAAGCTGGTCCAGTAGAGAAGAAGCGACACTGTTGTACCTGATACTCCTCTTTGCCGCAGCAACTGTCTTGCAGTTCCACCAAGCACCTGCGCAGCTGGAACTCGGGCCGGCGGCACTCTGCCTGTGCTACAGGGCTGTCTGTCACTACCATCAGCAGAGCGGACAGGAGGTGCTCCGTGGCGTGGCTCACCTCTCTGCTGACCAGCGTCGCGAACAACTCCACAAACCCCATCTTCAGCAGCTCCTCTGCAACACAACACTAACAGTCCACAAGAAGTCCTGGTACTTTCCACACAGTTCTCTTCGCCTAACGTCTGTCACTACTACGCGTATCATAGTTGCACTGCACTTCTGTTTAAAATGTTTATTTTTCTACACTTATATCATACCACATTTAACCAAACAGTAAATGTTCACATGATTTTATGCTATCGCCCATAAATATGAAATTCCACCAAAAATAACAGGTACATAATTATTTTGTGCAATAAATTGAAACAAATTATTGTTATGCACCTTTCATCAAATGCATGCACAAAAACTGAATATATATGAACCTATTGGATTTATATTTATTGCGACTAAAAACTTTTTAAAGCATGCTCTAAAAGACAAGATTTTGTACAAAACACAAATAACGACAAACACGCATAAAGAAAATTACACCACCAACTCCAAATACACTCATTGTCAAAAAAGCCACATGGCCTGGAAGCCAGACTTACGACAAATGATATGTACCGAAATGGAGTAATAGCAGTGGTTCATCATTTTTATAATAACAAAGATAATACAAATGTTTTGCTATAAAACTAAATACATCATAAAAAAAATAACAGTGTGATACACAACCACGCTTACTCACTACCCTGATTATTCTTATGTGATACTTATTTACTATCATAATGTGGTGAATCACATTAATCATATAATTTTTAAAATATGTTTTGTATCATACTACAAAGTCTGTACGTATCATACAGCGCAGCTCTACCAATGTTAAAGGCTGTTCATGTTAAAGTAAGCAGTTCTGAAACTGAACATCAGAAGAAACTACTGCTCATAACTACATGTATACTACAATACACACTCTGGCATGCAAACACCCAGTTAGGTTGGCAAAGAATTAATATAAATATACGGTAATTCTAAGATATAATGTTATACCAAAAGCATGCAAACTATGTAAATTTGTGGCTGGTGTAGTCAAGATTTAGTGCATGAATCAGCATATTTATCACCTCATTTACTTTTCAAAGAATCCCTAGGATAATGCAGGAATAAACAGAGATGGCTCACGGCAATTTTAATAATATGTATAACCAAATGGAGAGATTTGGGCGGCTTTTAACGTCGACGACTGGAGAGCAGACGAGGGTGACGCGAGGCGAGTATGGAGCAGCGCCAGAATACAAGGATGGGGAAATGGGAAATCCTTGAAAAAATGCGCTGACCAGCAGTGTTGTCTGGCACAGTTCCCACTTGCGTAGATCTGGGAGCAACACCACCAGGAGTTGAACCCGATCTGCACAGCGTGTAGTGGAAGGATGTAACATCGGAGCGAAAGCAGATCCCAAGCAGGTTAGTGCTTAATTAACAACAAACAGCCTATAATAGAGATTAGAGCATGTTAGAGAAAGAAACCTCTTACCTCTAACGTCATCCTGTTTGAGCGCGGAGAGGAAGAAGGCAACCTTGACCTGCAGTTTCTCCACGTCGCTCTGCAGAGCGCGCAGCAGCACGGAGAAGCCATCCAGCTGCTGGAACGCTTTCAGAGCCACCTCGTTGTTCCTTACCAGGCCTGCCACATTCACACACACTTTTGAAATATGTATACAACTAATGTCACCTAAGTGGAAACTATGCTATTCTGGAGCACTACAATTTGTGATCCGTCAGCCATTTCTGTTACAGATTAGTACATAGTGCAAACAAGAACTTGCTTTCTGAAGTATTAAATTAGTCTGTCCTCACACACTGCAGTTCTTCAGAGTCATGGCTAACTCATCTTTTAGAGTACTTGTTATTTAGACCTTGCTTTCTCAGCTCTTACTGCACCTGCCTAATATTCCTCCTCCCTCCCCTCCTTCCATCTACCCTTGCCAAAGTCATTGTTTATTATCTCACAGCAGGGTAGAATCAGGGCCTCAGTGAAAGAATGGCTCAATGTTCACTCTTACTATGCAAAACACACAGTTATTGTTCTAAATAACCACATTGGTCGCGTGAGTCCACCCAACTTAACAGCTGAGCAATAAGGACTGCTGCACTTAATTTTGGATGATAGAATCAGAACACTGGAATGACAGATCCGAAGAAAACACTTCTTACGATTCTTGATTCTTACAGTACTAAAAGTCATCCATGCTGACTTATGAAGGTGAAATCTTGGCAATCTCCAAGATCCTAAAATTATATTGAGATGAGATTGAGAATTTTTTATCTCTGTTATTTTTTGATATGCAGATATTTCTTAATATGTGTGTACATTAAAACTACTCAAATTAGGTACATGCACTTATAAATAACTTTTATTCTAACATGAACTTGATGGCGACCTCATCAAGATTGGATATACACAGCACGCAGCACACATGCACAGGAATTACAGAATATTGTCAACATTCCTGTGCTCCTTTCATATGCTATTTTTCTAGGGGTGTGTTATGCAAGGTTGTAGCAAGAACCATTCCAACACTGTGGGGTCTCCAAAGCAAGTAAAATACTGAGCACGACCAGAATGCAGGGAGTGCGAAATGCCTGAGAAAACTAGCTGACCAGCGGCATCGTCTGACATGATTCCCAAGTGTGGAAATTCGGGAGTAACCCTGCTTTGAAGAAAGAAGAGTTGCAAGGCTGAAGGCAAAACTCACTGGACAGGGCGTAGAGGGACTTGATGCGCACCATCTGACTGTTGTCGGAGTCGAGCAGCGAGAGCAGCACCGGCAGTAGGCTTGCCTCTAGTACGTGGTGCTGGCAGTAGGGGTTGTTCTGCGTGAGCTCTGCCACCAGTTGGGCCGTACGCCACCGTATACTGGCATGTGGGGAGTTGAGGCACGCGTGCAGGATGGAGAACCCCCCTATCTTGTGGAAGTCTGCACACACAACACACACTGCTGCTGCAATTACACACCTTTTCTTCTCAAGCCTATTTCTTTTAACGCAATCATGTCAACTTTTTGATTTTTTTCTACTGATTGAAACAAAAAACTTAACAGTCTACAAAGCAACTGGCAACACAAAAATCGAGGTGAATATAACCAGAGCATAAACAATAATGATTAATTTCGTAAGTCTAGTTTTCTTTAGTAATAAAATTTTGTATACGAAGTAGCAATCCACATACACGAAATTGAGTTACATTAGAAGCTAATGTAATAAAATTAGAATATGAAACAGAAAATAATTTCACTGCAACACTGCATGAAAACTTTCTGATATAGTCCATTCATGATTTCTTCGGATGTTTTGAAATGAACCTTTGAAAGTTCACCATAGGCATAAAATGTCAACCCATTATTTCAATAAATTGTATCCCCTAATATATAACACTGTGAGCCCTAGTGATATGACATGGCGTGTTTCTCAATGAAGTGTCAAGGTCGTAATTGTGTTTTTTAAACCTACCTAGGCAAGTTACGATGTGATAAATCTGTTTTTCAATGGCATGAATAAATATACTGTAAAGTACGCAGTGACTGTTGTGTGTGTGATTGCAAATATAGGATGTGTGAAATTTATATGTTTTAACCGTGAACTGATTTTAAGACAAAATTAATTGTTTGAAAGTCATACCTGTTTATCACAATGCTGTAACCTTCCCCTAAGTGTCTGAAACGGAATTGTGTAACCATGCTTACGTTTCTGTGATTTGAATGTTTGCAACAACCTCACCAAAATACTAAGCTCAGCCAGATAAATTTAAATAAATAATAAAATAAACCTATTAAACAGTAAGTACCTAGAAAACAGTGAGTAGAAATATGAAAAGAATTAAAATTACGGCAGGCTTATTTGTGTGCATGTTCACCACTATCTTTTAAGTTTGATGTTGCTATGTACAAAAAAAAAAGTGATACGAGTTGTGTGCTTGAATTTACTGCGTCTTTTCGTTGGACTGGTTGATCCTTCGTTTTAAGTCTTATTCTGAGGCAGTCCTTCAATTGAAATAACCCAACACATATCAATAAAAAAAGGTTAAATACTAAAGTTCTTTCCCCCGCAGTTATTACAGCGTTAAACACAGTCGTGGCACAATGTTAATGTGTATTATGGGTAAAGTACTATGTCATGTATAACAAAAATGTTAGCAATGTAAAATAATAACAGTAAAAACTATTTTCAACATAGACATTGTTAAAAAGTGATAAAAGCTTGATGCGTGATGCCTTCCTGCACAGTTGGCATGCACTCTCTACTTGCAACCATGCCCCATCGTCGAGCACCAATGTTCATTTGGGCAAGTCAATACACATTAGTACAATAAATTACATGCCTACAGGATCCCCAATCATCATTCATATGCGACTACATACACATGGTTGAGAAGATTTGTATTACCTACTCAAAGCCATCACGTGATCACCCTAACCCCATCACAGGAATTTTTATTTCCAACGAGCCACCAACAACATTCACAGAGATAAGCAAGTTCGAGGTTTTGCTGTAGGAGCACAGCACCCATTCTACAAGATCACCACAGCCTCAAGTGCCTCGCGCCGAGGCAACAACATACGTCAGCGCCTCCACCCCAGGAGATAAGAAAAGGGTTGCGCTGCAACGAAGCTCTAATAAACAACCTCTGTGGAGAGAGGCTAGCTATCTGCGCACCCCTCTGGAAGCCAACAAGACAAGAATTTTAGTATAAATAGGAGCCATCCCAGACCCGGGAGTAGTCGTCGCTCTCCTCCTGCCTGATAAGGCCAAGGGAGCAATAGGGGTACGTGAGCATCCACCCTCTATTCCAGTCTGCATAAGGCTAAAGAACTGTCTTGGGTGCGAGGGCCAGTAGACTAAGAATGGCAAGTGGCAGCCAAACCCATCTTCCAGTCTGAATAAGGCCGAGGATAATCTGCATGGTTAAAGTGCTGACTACTAGGCCATGCTCAAAGTGCGCATTTCGAACCAGAGAAGACACCCGTCATCGGTGAACCCAAAGACTCTACCACAGCGAAGCAGTTTTGCTTCAGAAGATGTCTTCCTTCCACCCACCCATAATCAATTTTAGCTGCCTAGCTTATTTATGATGACGTATATATGAAAACTATTTTAATTTAGCTTTGCCAAGGTCGCCTTCACCTGGGTTTCAGATAAGATTGAGCTTCCTATATCATTCGTAATTGATTGTAATTTTATCCTAACATTTTTAATAGGAGCTAGGATGGACTCACCATTTCAAATTCCATATACGTTAAATAAAACGTATTCTATAATCTACCTTGAAGAGTACCTTATTTCTTTATGTGTGTTGCCCCACTTTTGACTTTGTGTGGGTGCCTCACCCAGGTCTCAAGCGAATCTACGCCTCTCTCAGTCAGTGCCAGTCTCAAAAGGCCAGACAGTGTGAACTGAGATTGGCGGCGCTGATTCCTGGCATTACACTGTAGGGTCATCACTAGTACTTGCTTCTCCTTTAGTTGATTTTGGTATAGCTCAACTGTCTTATGCTGAGCATGGTAAACAGAGCAGACAACGTAGATGAGCTCTCCGAGAAACATTAAGAGCCTTAAACTTAAATCCTACTATTACTGAGACCAGCAACGCTCATAATACTGAAAACCATAATTCTCTAATTAGTAATTCACTTATATTGCTGGTCCCGTTATTTGGACCTCTAATTAAGCTGCCAGGTAAGGCCCATCCGGCCATTGCATTGACCGTACAAGAGGGTAACGCCTTATTAGGAATCTACCATCCTCAACCTCCCATCACCTCATTTGCTCCACACAGTCAGAACCGCTGCCCAACTCCACCGCAACCGACATCTGCCACTGTCCCGGGCCCCACCCGCCAGGTGAGCCAGCCTGCGAAACGGAGAGCACCGCCTCTCGCAGTGTCTGGCAAAATATTGTGTTACTAGTGTGGTAGAGAATTCCGTCCCAAGTGAAAAGCCTACATGTCTAACAATGTATAGTGGTCTGCTCCCAAAGAGGGAGTAAATTCACCGGACCGGTAATTCAGGGCGTTGACCACTTTGAGCAGTATAGAGTGCGCTCTGAACATTAACGACTTTGTGCTCGGCCGCTCCGCCTTTGGGCTGTCTTGGCAATCTACCTGCTTCTTATTCCTTCCCATACTACGCATGTGCGTCGAGCTTCTCTCTCATTGGTCACTGGCTACAGTTTGAAGTTTGGGCCTTCTGCTCATGTTGATGGCTCGTCCACTTCTACACCAGCAAGTATTTGAGTAACTTCACTTTCAATTTCTGTTCCTGGCCCTGATGGGTTTTCATACAATGTTAGGTTGCTACACATTACGACTTTGTAGTTGACGACAATTAGAACATCGTCATGGCTGATGCCAAGACGCATACGTGGGTTTGTCGTATAACACATTGAACTTGAATTAAGCTGTTGTGCGGGCTAGTCAAGGAATTCTAGGGTTGCGCATGTAACTTTTATTCTAAATTCATTTTGTGCCCGAAGTGTTTACATTCTGGTTTTGGTTTAACTTATTAGTTGTGTAGAGTTTCCTGTTGTGAGTAGCTTTGCACTTAGATTATGGTTGAAAGTAGTTTTGGATATTCATATTTTGCTAGCCGCCTGAAATGTGATGGTTTGTTGAATGGGTCTGCACCGGCTTGCGCAACATAGTGATACAAAAGAGGTAATCCACCTGTGTGAAATATTTTTAATGGCATGAAGGATGGTTCGTTGGTTTTTCATATACACTTTTAAATTGTGTTTACCAGAACACATATTTAATATTTCACTAGACTTTGGAAGGCCGTCACGGCACTCTAGTGAATGTCAGTAATGAATTTGAGTATTATTATGAGAAGGGCAATATAATTTGAGCCTTTTAATCTTAATTATTCAAAATCCAGTATTGCAATTGTATTTTCCCTGTTGAGTATATATTTGGTGTGATAGTGTTTAGTACTGGTTGGTTAAAATGAACAAGCAATTATTTTACCGAGTTTTTTATAGGGTTTTTCCAGCGTGGAACATTTGTGTTCGCTCGAAGTTTTATATATTTTAAAGGAAATTTTATGTACGTCACAGCTTTGATTGACCAGCACACTTTGGTGCCCGTGACGTCATTGTTTGTTTTTATAACCAATATTTATGCTAAATTGTTTTTCATTGAAGAGTTGTGTGAAACCCAAATAAAATTGTTGAACTTGGATTTTTGTGAAAATTCTTGTGGCAGACATCACAGCTTGGTGGGAGGCGGGCAGACTAATTGCTCAGCCATCGCGGCCCCAACAAAATTACAGCTGAACCTGTCAATTAAAACATCAGTTCTCTAGAAATATTTAAATTTTAAATGGTATCTCAAATTACATTTTTTTTGGCCTCGTTTAGTTTGGATAGAAAAATAATTTCTTACTATGGTATCTGGATTATTTATAGAGTTTTTTGAAAATTTTTCTGGGAAGCAAAATCACAGTTTCACCAAATTTTACCATACTTTCACTGCAGCTAGATGAGAAGATAAGCCAGACCAGGAAACATCTTTGGTGTATGAGGGAGGCGTGGCATACTTCTACGTGTCATCAGCGGCATTTGCATCTTCTGAACTTTGACAGTAAAATATTTCCTTTGGAGTCATTTGGGGCTTTACCGTCTAACAGTAAACTTATTCTGGTGCAGATCGTTGGCTCCTGACATTAGAATGAACGACTGAAAATGATCAATTTGTGGGAGTTGCCAAAGACATGTCCAAGTTTGTCAGTGCTGGAACCTGAAGTCACCGAGCCATATTAAGAATAAAGCTTACGTCTTTGCTGAATGTTAGTGTCAGAAATACCCCAATAAAAACCAAACTGTCTTAGCAAAATCATCAAAAATTGTTCCCAAAACACAATAAGAACGATAAATTTGCACCAATCCAGTACACTGCAAATAAAATAAGCACTTCATTACACATATCTGCTCAGAAAATAAACTGTAATACCCACCAGTTATTTTATTGACATAACATTAATAAATAAATCACAATTTTAAGAAATCAAATGTACAGATAAATGAAATACAGAAGATATGTAGGTGGTCATTATTAAAATGTCAATTACATAGCTAATTTATTATTTCAGATACAAAGATTGTGCTAACCATAACAACTCTGTAAGTAAAGGCACTGAATCACACAACTGATAAACTTAAAAAATTACGACATCTTAAAATAGATATGTTGATGTAGGGGACTCATTACATAATTGCCCTGTTTGCTTATGCCAATTAAAAAAAATTAAGTATTGCATAAGCGAGGGCAAGCACATCATGTTTTTCCATTTCCACGGAAAAGACAAAAATTGGTGCTAATTACGCAATAAATCATATTTTTGCATGCTCTGCAGTATTTAAAAGACTTTTAGATAATTTGTATAAGGAACCAAAACATGAACGTAACACAAAAAATATTGCCTTGTTGGTTCTGCACTGTACAATATAATATCAATCACCCCAACAGTTATCCATCTTTGGTTCCATTATTCTGGAATACAATCCAGTAGGGGAAAATAGAAGCACCGCAAGCAAACACGCGAAGGTTCATTTCCAGGTAGCAACTACCATATATGCCAGCAGCAATGACAGATTCAATATTGAAACTTACCGTTTGCAAAGTCTATACGATCAACATACTCCAAAATTTCTTCCAGTGCAGCTTCACATTCACTGGGGTCGTCATCTGGATCCAAGTTTCCAGCTTCATTCAGCACCTTGATTGCTTTCAACAACACTTCAATCACATCAACGCTGAGTGACTTCAACGCAACCTCCAGAAATTGTCGTCTCTGGAACAGGACAACAAATAACAACCACATCAACATTTACAAACAGTCCTAGAACTGCAGAATGATAATGTAAACTTGCATCATATAATTACCAACTCTGAGCTTAGGCTTGGTTAGTCAGGTACTTCTTAAAACCCCAGTCACATTATCAAATATGTTCAAATATTCCACCTACATGGCAGCTGGAAGTATCTTTCTGACAAAGTATGGCTATTCAAATTTCTTCCTTCAAACAAATTGGTCACATAATCTAAAATGTGCATTTTTTTAAACATCAGGTATATTTTTTAACTTTATTTTCATAATTGACTAATGCTTTTATGGTACCATGTTACCTAGCATAATAAATGTCATCAATGCTATCACTTTTCTATACTGCTAAAATCACTTTAAATTTTACTTATTTTCTTGGAGATGAAATTTAATGGCTCTGCAAAATGTAAACTTCCTGTAGTATAAATATACAAACAGCTTATCATATATAGTAATTGGTTCCAAAACCTTATTTCATTACCAACAGTAGTTCACCATTTTGAGTTTGTGTTGGAAATGGGTACTTTCATTTCATATTACTCTTACTGGCTGAATTTATAACTGGTCCTATACACAAGATGTCTAACAAACTTGAAGCTGTAATGCCAGCGAGTTACTAGTGCCAGTAATACTGTTCTTTACCACACTACACTAGCGAATGGTGTAGTATCGCTGTCTTCCGTATCATGCTAGCGCCCGAGTCCAACCTCTATGAACGCCTTCGATTCCCCTCCTTCCCCTTGTCATTTCCCCTACCCCTTCTCCTCGCCACCTTTCATGCATCACACTCTGAATTTGTGAAATTGTATGCAAGTTTTATTCTGGCATTCTGCTTTGAGCTCTCGCCGTCACCTCGTCTGAACATTAGAAGAGCTATATATCACCAACATGGATTTCGACATGACGTAGTTGCTGGTACGGCACACGGAAAAGATTGCTGTTGGGCAACAAATTGTGATATTCTTTCTTTGTAATTAGCGTGAGAGTGGAAATTTGCAGTGAGTTGAGGACGCACATTTATTTTCTGAATGGGCATTTCACTTAGTGTAAGTATTCTCAATCATGTAAGTTTTTTATTTCAGCTGAGTTTGCTGTACTGTGTAGCTATGAATTTGGTAGTTCTTTCAGGACTCTCTTTGATATGTCTATTTATTATTGGTGAAAAGTTAGTTTGCCCTTATGGATAGCCAGGTGTGAGTTGGTTGCCCAATTCGTCCCGGCCAGCGAGTTGTAGATAGGAACATGTTGCATCATCGTCAGTTCATCACAGTTTTCTTTTATAGAGTATTGCCCTTTTTAAGATTTAGGGCCTTGGTGGGTGAACAAATGTTCAGCTGCTCCTACATCGAATATGTATTTTTCAGTGAAAATTTTGAAATGTCTTTTAATCTGAAGGTGTTTTGTAGGGCTATTCTCCGCCACCTTTCGGAGTGTATGGTTTGTTGTAGTGTCAGATTTTAAGGGTCATGAATGTGTTGGCATGGCATAATATTTGGAAAGCTTAGTTTTTAAGTTTGTGTGTGCCCATGCCTATGTAAGGTGCTAATTTATTGGGTGAGCAACTTTTTTTGCGAAGTAAATTTTATGTGTAAAACGAATAAAGGTAAGTGTGTGCAAATAAAATGTATTCTTATATTACCATATTTTGGCGAGTAAGGCAATGTATGTTGAGCCGACTAACGGCCAGCAGCACTAGAGCCCATGACGGCGCTCACCACGCACGTGTCACATGTACATACACGTGTGCAAAGAGGTCAATATTTTTTAATTTTCACATAAAGAATATTATTTTGCAGCGTAAAATGGGTCTTGTATTTTTATTTTCTAAGTTTGATATGTTTTACAGTGTTTTAAAGTGTTTGTTGATATTTAAAAAATGTTTGGTTATGAAATTTAAAGTGTGCGCTACACAGAGATTAAGAACACTAATATTCTGGCGTGAACGCAGTCATTAAGAGTCACTGAGATAATACAGAAAATGCACAAGAATTTTATAAAATGTAAAACAATATTTAATTAATTTGTGGAACTTTTATTTTCAAAGTATATAAAAGTTTACTCAACGTGCATAGCACTTCAGCTTATGTGAACCCCGTAGGCAGCCATGGTCGTTCCGTGTGACGCTTGCCTCTGGGCAGTCTGTCTAGGAGAGCTGGTGAGGTAAGGTGCTGTCACATATGCACTATAACTTTTTGTTCACTGATATAGATCTCAATAGCACTTTTAGTATACTGGTTAACCTTTGTTTGCGTACGTTTTGCCAGACATTTACCCAGCATTATGCTTCCGCTTATCTAATTTATTTCGCTTTTGTGGCATTTTCAACTTAATCGAGAAGGAGGAGAAATATGTCTGAGAGGTCACGCAACCCGCAAAACTTGAA
This sequence comes from Dryococelus australis, assembly GCA_029891345.1. Lineage (NCBI taxonomy): Eukaryota > Metazoa > Arthropoda > Insecta > Phasmatodea > Phasmatidae > Dryococelus > Dryococelus australis. Next base: position 394,521,389 of record CM056993.1, read on the forward strand.
TCAGGCGCCATCTGCTTCTGCTAAAGGCGTTTCATTGTAATTTCTGTATTATTGCTGCATGCCATTTTAGGACTTTAATTCTATGTATGTATTTGAGGGTATTTTTCATGTTTCAATATTTTACAACGACATCACATACAACCATGTGGCTAATCACCGCCAAGTCCATGTCCACATCAACATTGCGTTTTGAGAGTTTATTTGTGTAAAACCATGTGCGCCATAATCCATTTCAGGGTTCTATGTCAATTTTATTGAGGCTTCAATGTATTTTTCATGTGATTGATGATTTTTGATGTTTGCTTTTTCTGTCATCAGGCATACTACAAGCCTGTAACCACTTCAATCATAAAGAGAATAAGTTTCTCTACCAGAATAATGTTTTGTTGGAATTTAATTTGCCATTTTCACGAAGAAATATTGCAAATTTCACCTGCACCACGTGGTCCGCTACGAACTTTATCCAGCAGTATCCGCACCATATCAACTTGTTTTCACACATGTGTGTGTGTGTGTTTATTGTGACTACTCATCTCGTGTCCCATCATCTTTTAACGGTATTTGTGCAATTTATGTAATTTGTGTATGGTGATATTACGTCCGTCCTAGCCAGCTCTGTATAGGCCGTCACCATATTACCCACGAGCTGGCAGGCGAGCCCAGATGAGTTAGCGTTAGTGATGCCGAGTAATCACGCATGTTAAAGTATCATCAAGTGTTTCATTTTGTAATTCACAATCTCCTATCTTCAGGGAAAATCGTCAGTCCACCCTAGCGGCTGTCGACTCTATTCCCTTGTGAAGACTGTATTTTCATACACAGCGGTGAGATCATCTATCTAGGCGTGCACTAGAGTAATTGCGGGCTGGGGAGTCCAAGTGGAGTTAGCTAGACACGACCGAGTGTATCATTAATTTCTTGGCACGTTGATTTGTACGAACGGTATAAATAAAACAGGTATCACGGTGATTTGGGAAGCACCGCTGGCACCCATATCATCAGTAAGTAATTTGTGTCATCATTCGACCCGACGGCGTCAGTGTGTATAGGTCACGTCAAAAGTTTTTGATGAAAAATTCAGGATAATTATTATTTCAAGTAGACCACACTAAATTTTTGTTTTCCCGTAAACATTGCCGGACCACATCGTGCCAATGCAGAGGCCAACACGCCGCCTAAATTTTGTTGAAGTTTAACACATTGGCGTGAATCTCATCTATCAGCATGTTCTCCCAACACCGGGCCACTGTTACGAAGTGAACCGTCCCTGTGCCTATAACGACAGCAGTGGCGGCGGGCGGCAGGCCAAAATAATCTTGTAGCAACCAACCGACAGCTGCCCAGCCCCGAGGATCTGGGGCAGAGTGACAGATGCGAGCCGGTGCCCGGCTGCGCTGAGAAGGATCTAGGTGCTCGCCCAGCTACATGTGCATGCTGCACTGCAATGTATTTGCTGCCACCTCCAGCACATAAGTGATGAATATGTATCTTCATATTTATTACCGATAAATAAAGTTATGTGTATTGCTTAAAACACAAGGCATCTCCAACAGTGTGTTTATTTGCTGTTTTATGCATAATACATCCGATTTTCTAGTAATCAAACTCTAAATAGTCGGCCGACTTAACCTATACGTCTTTCCCCCATTAAAGATTGTATTCTCCTACCACCGTTTTTTCAACTGCGGTGTTTTTTAAAAAATGTATCCCCTGCGGTTGGCGAGGGATTACTGATTACTTGTTATGTACATATTAGGCAATGAATTTGTGACATAACGGTATTTTAATTTTGTAAATGAAACCATTATTTCAATAGTTATGAATTTTTTAAGCTTCAAGGTGGGTGATGTTTTATCTAAGGGTGGTCTGTCGGCCCCTTAAGATAAAACTTCGAACATGTTTCTGCAATGGATATTCCTTAGATTTTTCTTAGATTGTGCATTCCCTTAACTGTGAAATTGGCCCTTAGTGTCTCAACCTGGCATACGATTTGTTGGCTCAAATATGGCCCAAAGTTGAATGTACTTCTGCTGCAACAGAATGTCTGATACTAAGAGAAATTACTGGTTTCCATGTTTTCTCAAAAATGGACACTTTGTCACCCTGGAAAAATAGGATATCATCCTCTGATATACAAAAATACTGATGAAAACCGATCTCATGTGGCAGCTCCTCCAGCTTGCAGCAGATCTTCTGACAGTACTCATCGTCGCACTGTAAGTCAGGCAGGGACCTTAGCAAATCCTTAAGATGGCGGTTTAACCTAAGTGTCGCCTAGCTGATGTTGGTCACAATAAATTCCTTCAATTTTCTGGGAGGGTGCAGCAGGTCAGGTTCGTCGTCAGGAATCCTACTTAAGTATTGGCTGTGGTATTGTAGGTCCCCTTTATGTACTGAATTTCCAGATCATATTCATGCAGAAATAATAGCCAATGAGTTAGCCCATCACCAAAAGCCCAATTCTTAAACAAGTTAATACCTGGTGGTCAGTCAGTAATTTAACCTTTTCTCTAAGCAACAAATCTCTAAACTTTTGTAAAGACTATACACTTGCCTGAGCTTCACGTTCCATAACTATATAATTCTTTTCTGCTCGATTTAGGGTCCGACTTACTACGGATACAGTTTTTTTCCATGCCATCATCATCCTGCTGGGCGAGCCAAACACCTAAGGCGTGTACCGATGCATCTGTGTATAACAGGAATTTTCGTCCTTGTACCGGGTGGTAAATAACATGGTCGGTCAAGAAAATTTCTTTTCACCTTTCGAACGCCGACTGATGTTCTTCTTCCCATGTCCAGTTTACTCTTTTCTTTAGTAGTGAAAACAGTGATACAGAGATCTTGAAAATTTTATCCGAATAATTTCTTTAAAATCCTAGGACACCTAGACCCTGAGTTGCCATACATGATGTAGAAAGGGAAATAGTGCAATCACATGTAATTTCTGTGGGGCAGTTCTGATACCATCACTAGATAAGACGTGTCCTAAAAACTGCAATTCTGACAGACAAAATGAAGACTTTCTTATCTTGACCGTCATGCCCGTATGCTGTAATTTTTCCAGGATGACATGCACATGTTTTACGGGGTCTTCAGAACAGGTTGAGGTTATCTATATATCATCCACGTAGGCTCTTGCGAACTGTTTATATTCTTCGCCTAAAGTTACGTCGAGACATCTTGTAAACTCAGAGACAGTTTTGCACAATCCGAATGGCATAACTGTAAAGACATATTGCTTGTTCCTAAATAGAAATGCTGTATACTATCTGGAATCTTGGGACAAAGGCATTTGCCAATAAGCACTGGTAGTGAGGAACTTCACCTCTTGATACAGTCGTAGTACATCCCGGGCCTGAACAGGACATTCCCTGTCTTTAATAGTGATTTTACTTATCGCTCGAGCATCCAAACATAACTACACTGTGTCGTCCTTTTTTTTTTAACACAAACCCTCGGACTGGCATAGGGGCTGGCTTCCATACTAACCATGTTCCAGTTGAGCATTAGTTGCATATAATACTCTGCTTCTACTAAATATTTACCAAGAATTGGGTATGACTTTTTATGAAAGACCAAATTTTCTGAAACTCTAATTTTGTCTCTGCTCTCAAGACCTCACTGTTAAGAGCCGTCCAAATATTGTCACTCAATCTAATTTTGACTTCATATAGGGTATTCCTCTCTGGGACCTTGGACATGCATTCTTTATGCTGAACCACCATATTATACAGCTGCTGTTGTAACAGATCACGCAGAGTTCTGACTGCCACAATTTATACTGGGTACATGACAACTACTTGGCACTGCGGTCAAGCTAAAAATAGACACCTCCCTTTTAATTAAATTTATGATACCATCTGAAGTATAATAGCTTTCATTTACGGGAATTTCATCTTGCTGCTCAGGCAGAGTGATCAACCATCCTCCAGAATTTAATATTATACCATAGTGGGGCATGAAGTCAGTTCCCAAAATTAATGGTTTCACTAGACCCCTCTCAATAGTCAATACTGTTTGTCGGTTTCCTACCGGGCTGGCTAGGGCAGTTACACAGATAATTTTCAGTCTGGGTACAGGAAGAATAGGTAGTCTACTACCAGACTCAATTTCCTTAACTAATTCTTAGTTTACGTAACTGTCTTCAGCGCTGCTGTCCAATAAAGTGGGTATTGAAATACCACAAATTTTCGGATTGATTTCTGGACATTACGAAGCCCTTGAACTTGGTAAATGATCGTCGTTCTCCCGGAGTAAGAATTCATGCTCAGGTTCATCCATCAATAACATGAGTAGTGATGCAATTTCCCTATTACATTGTTGCACTGCCGAAATGTCAATTTTAAATTTATCATCACATGATGCCACAATATTGTCATCTACAGGTGTCTCCTCGGATGTTGCTTGAGTTAGAGTCGAAGGACGCATTACACTAACCCTTGTTAGTTTAATGCAGGTGCATCGTGATTTGTTGTTACGGCTCCTTCAGCCTGGGTTACCGCATGAACAGGTGGTGGAAATGGAGGAACGCATGAGTTCAATACTTCATTGCATTGGAAATATCACATAGGTGGATGTTGTATACCTACAAATGCATAGTAGGAGGCTTGAGGCGGTTCGTTGCTAGATGGGGCAGTTCTCCATGTCGCGGTTACCTGCTTCACCAGTTACTATAGGATTAACCCCTGAAACTATGTTTACCCCTCCAAGTCTGGGTTGTAGCACACCAACTGGATTATCTGCCCAATGGTTCCTTGTGTCACATCCTTCCCTCTTACCTTTCAGAGTAAAGGTCCACCTTGACTCTGGTTTCGCTTAGCCGATGGCAATGTGTAAACCATTCTCTCCAAATTAATGTATGCATTTGGCTGTGGAGGACTATCTGGAGCTGTGCACCGAACTTCTCTATCTATCCATTGATAGCCCGGCAAGTATCGCTTACCACGCCTATGCCAATTTGGTCTGAACTGACCTTGAGCCTGTCCATTCAAATCAATGACACTTACACTGGAGTTACCATTACCAGAGAAATGCTGAGTATTTCCATGATTTTGCATGAACCCTTGACCTTAATATAAAGGCAGTTGTCGAGGGGTGTGGGTAGCAGCTGCGAAACTATAACTTCTGCTAGTTCTTTATCGCCCATTAGAGTGTTTCAAAAATTTCGCTGATATGCTGTTCCAAAGTTTTTGTTCTTTTAGGATTGTATTTTATAAGGTGGAACCTCGCAGGAAATTTTCCTTGTATTTTGGAATTCCAATTGGTCTAAACTGATCAAAACTTTTCACAGTCTCTTTCTCTACCTCCCACCAATAAAGAGCTGTGGCTTTGAGATTTAGATCTCTTGATCCGATAGGCCAAACAACTTTGCGTACTCTTCTAGCCTTCTTAAATATATGACAGGATTTTAATGGCTACAACCTGCAAATTTGGCCATTTCTTCAGCCCATTGTTTAGCTCGGTGATGTAAAATGGACACTGTAGGATTTAAAACAGCTGTCATGTTTATCCCATCCTAGACGCACTTGTATGGTCAGCAGTGTTACCTTGTAAGCTCGGCCTAGGCACCTCAGAGCTACTGGACACCGTTGTGGTGTTGTCCAGCCCTCGTGACAAACGTCACCTTTTGTTCAGCACAACTTTTCAATTCAAAATTTCTTTTTGCAGCCGCATATTCTGATTCGGTATGGGTGAACTTGCTGTTCAGGTGTTTTTCAAAGTTAACCAGCTGGTTATCCACCTGAGTTAAAAGACTAGGGTTTTCCGTGCATGAAACTACTTCCGGCTTCTTCTCAACCTCTCAGATTCTAACTTCCAAACCTCCCAATTGCTCTACCAAAACTTATTTTTTCTGTTCCATTCTACGAGAAATCTTATTTTTGACGGTGTTCAGGTGGGTTTGCACTTCATGTACATTTTGCCTGTAATGCAGCCACTCTCTCTTACACATTTTTCTGCGAATGTGTCGACTCGGACTTCTAAAAGTTCGAAACCCTCACCCGGTTCCTCTAGCTTAGTTGCTTGAGCAGACTGATCTGTCACGAGCTCGTTAACCCTGTCCTGCAATGCTACAATAGTGCCCTGCGTTATCAGCCAGTTGATAGGTTAAATTTTGCATTGACTGCATATTTTAAATTTTTGCACTTTCCAAACTTACTTTGTGTTCCGAAGAATTTTGGTCAAAATTTGCCTTTTGTTCTGAAAACAAATTTTTTGTCAATTTTTGCATCCATACTCAGTAATATTTACATTACTGCATCGTGATTATCAGAGGTGCCCGCAGCTAACGAAGTGTCTACCAAGGGAGCCACCTTTTTTTCTGCATTATGAACGGACCACCAGATCTCAAGGCAAGTTATGTTTAATTTATGAAAGATTATATTAAACAGCTAACCGAAAAATACCTAAATTCACAATATTACCAATACACACACAAAATTTACTTTCTTATGGTAAATTCCAAGCATCGTGGATGCATGACCGCTTTGCGATCACTACCTAAAATAAAAAGCATGCGTGCCTTGAATCACTACGCTTGAACAGTATTTTTCAGTGCGAGGGGGCTATGCTTCAACATCATTTAAACAGTATACAACAAAATGCAAAACAACTATTTACAGATACCACACATAATATGTAACTAATATATTTGCATTTACTTACTTAAGTAGGTGGAGAGGATATGTAGGCGAACGTATTTATTTTTTATCTATATACTTATTTATTACATTACTCACCCAATCAATAGCCTTTCCTACGATGTAGATGATTAGGCATAACACATTGAGTTGTCAAACTGTCAACACACACATTACCACACAAATATTATAACACGTTTCATCGGATATTATGGCACAGAAACAATCGTATTTTTGCACAATTATTTCATGTAACACATCAAACACAATTAATCGCAATAAAACACCCGTAAAAGCACTTGTACATTGCAAACGTCTGAGCAGTAGAATATCAGACATTACACTGAAGAAGTGAACTTTCCCACAATACAACTGTGACATCAACCAATTTCGATGTACATTTGTTTCTTGTCTCTTCTACACCATTGGTCACCGCGTATTGTAATGTGAACATTGTTTTCTATGATCTACTATATGTATATTTACTGTACTAGTAATACATTAATTACGTAGTACTATCCTCTCGTGAATGTACACAAGGTAAACCTTGAGTAATTACATACATACATACATACATACACTCGCAATTAGGCTACCGCCCGGTGGCGAGCTCTCTCAACTCTCCTTCACCAACTAACTCCTTTTCCACTCCCTTCCTGAACTTACCAACCCCTCTCACAGATACCAACTCCTCCCTCAACACATTCCACTCCCTCACAGACCTCACAAGCATGGACTGCCTACCCCGCTCCGTTCTCCTCCACACCCTCTGAAGCTTCTCACTGTTGTTTCCTCTTCCTCTAAACACCCCCTTATTTAGCTTGCAGTGTAGCCCTCCCCATCCCCCCTCTTCATTCACCACCCTGTACATCCTGACTGACCGTTCAACTTTCCTCCTGTCCTTCAAAGAGCTCCGCCCCATTTCTTTCATCATCACTGATGGCCTATAGTTCCCTTCTTCCTCATCATCCTGTCCCTGCCTTCTCCACCTACCCTTCACCCATCTTGCGGTATTTCTCTGCACCTTTCCCAGTTCTCGCACCTCCACCTCCACATACGAGTCCCATACTGCTGCAGCATATTCTAACATTGGCCGTACCATTGTGTCATACGCCTTCTCCTTCACCTCACAGCTGACTCCCTTCAGCACCCTTCCCAGCATACCCAGGGTCCTTCTTCCCTTTGTAACCACCCTCTCTACCTGTTTTTTTCCATCTGAGGTCTCCCTGCAGTACAATCCCTAGATACTTATATTCTGTTGCTTCTTCTATCTCTTGTCCCTCACATCTGTACGTGTCCCTGCCTACCATCTTCTTCCTTGTGAACCTCACTACCTTAGTTTTTCTTACATTTATCGTCATTTTATATTTCCTGGTCCGCAACCTTATCTTATCAATGTCCACCTGCAAATTTCCGCCCCCCTCTCCCACCTCAGCATATACAACACAATCGTCTGCAAACAATCTGATTTTTCCCCTAATCCCCAAACCCATGTAATTTACCATTATGGTAAATAACAAAGGACCCAGTACGCATCCCTGTGGTACCCTGATGTAACCTCCTCTTCCTCCGATATTGCCTCCCCCACTTTCACCATCTGCCTTCGCCCCCTGAGGAAGTCCCCAATCCATTCCACTACCCTCCTGTCTGGTATCAGCTCCTCCACTTTCCTCATCAATGTTCCATGGGGCACCTTATCAAATGCTTTCTCAAAATCTATGAAGCAGGCATCCACCTGCTTCCCATCATCAACTACCTGCACCAGATCCTCCAATAACCCAGCCAGCTGAATCTCACATGAGTATCCCCTCCTGAAATCATGCTGGGACTCCTCCAACCAATTCCTATTGTTCATTACCCTCACCACATACTGCACCACCAGCCTCTCCATTACTTTTCCTGTACTTGATGTGAGACTCACAGGTCTGTAGCTGCCAGGCCTCCCCCTATCCTCTCCCTGCTTGTGTATAGGTACCACCATAGCATCCTTCCAATCTTGTGGTAACATTCCCTCTCCAAAGGACTTTATAAACAGCACTTCTAAATATTTCGCCAACTCCTTGCCATGAAACTTTAGTGCTGCGTTTCCTATCCCATCTGGTCCCCCTGCCTTACTGCTCTCCAAACCCCTAATTACATTTTCTATCTCCCACTCCCCCATCTTAAACTCACTATACACCCCCGAATCCTATTTGCCCCCCTATTCCAATCATTCTTTGCCTCAAACAATGGCAAGTACTATCCTTGCAGCATCTCTGATTTTTCTTGGTCATTTGTCGCAGACCAACCTCCCCTTCCTTTTAGCAGGGGGATCCCTTCCTCTCCTCCCCTTACCTTCCTTACATACCTAAACAATTTCCCCCATTCCTTGCCTTTCCCTTCTTCCACCATGTTCCCTAGAAATACATTCTTTGCCTGTTTGATCTTCCTTTCAAGCTCCCTACCCATTTGTTTAGTCATTTCCTTTTCATCCCTTCATTTCTCCTTGGCATGAGATTTTCTACACTTCCTTTTCATTTTTAGGATTTCCTGTCCATAATATGGCAGATCTCATCCAAGCAGTAATCTTTTCTTTGGCACAAATTTCTCCAACATATCCTCTATTATTCTTCTAAATTCATTCCATAGTTCTTCCACACTTTCCTCAATAGACCACTTTTCAAACCTATCTCTCAAGAAGATTTCTGCCCCTATCTTGTCTCCTCTCCCATACTGCCACAATAACCTATCTGCCATTTGCTCTTCCCTCTTCCTGCCAATCCCAATTTCCATAACCGGGATATGATGGTCGATTATACCATCCAATACTATTGGACCATGTACAGCATTCCTAGGTCTGACTAACACCACATCCAGCACTGTCCCAACACCCTCCTCATTCCATCTCGTAGGTGTTTCTACTATCTGGACTAATCCTCTGTTGACTAATTGTGTTGCCATTCTCTGCATCATGCTACCCATTCCTTCTGCACCCTCTACCCATTTCATCCCTGGCATATTCAAATCCCCTGCTACAACAACCCACTGCCTGTCCTTTAGTTTATCGACCGTCTCCTTAATCATCTCAATTGCCTGCCATCCCTGTCCTGGTGGTCAATACGCTTGCCGGTTAAGTAATACTCCTATTACTACCCCCATTAAATTAAATTTCAATCACCTCAACATTTTCACTAACCCATTCTACCGCCCCTTCCTCACACCATTACTCCTCCCCCTCTGCCCACCCTGTCTTGTCGTAAATCCTGCCTTCGTACCAGCCCAGCTGTTTGTTACAAGAACGTATGGGGTCAACAGATAAAGTGAAACTGTGAAATTATGTAAATACCACTAGTACAACACGATAGCAGATATTATACCTCCTCATCCAGTGGTTCTGCTACAGTGAAATTCGGATCAGATATCTGCGTGCACAGACGCAGCAAATCTTGAAGATTTCTTTGACGCTGAGCTGGTAATGTTGCTGGTGTATTTGTTGATCTTTCTACCGGATTTGGTTGAGGAACTAGCATTAGTTGATTTCTTCTGGGATTTCCTGAATGGTTCCCATCACCAACACTACCGTCTTCCGATGACATGTTGTCTCACTTTACCAAAGACGATACAGGATACCAACGAGCTATATTGTTTACTATATAGTTCGTTGCACGATGTTCTTTACCCTAACCTATAAACAAATCTCCGTCCCTCGTCACAAACGTGCGAAGTCACGTGGCCTTGAATTCAATCCGTACAGCCAGTAAAAATTGACTACAGGAGAATAAAGGTGAAATTTGTATTCCCCGCGCTGCCAAATAGAAGTGTAAATCGATCATAAAGATAATCGACGACCTTGAAATTCGTTTTCGATTGTAGGGTCGTGATCTGTCATGCCCGAAGGAAAATAATGTATGATATTTGAACTGAAGTATGATATTTGTTTGTAACCTAATCATTACAGTGATAAGCACTTAGTAAACATTTAAATCTTCTATATAATTATTTTTAATAACTTGTATAGTTACTGCACAGAAACATTTTGCTGATTGTGTATGCTGAGTTAGGTTAGGTACACGTGAGTAGTAAATAAAAAAATTAATATTTTCGTTGATTCGTGCTCTATGGGCACAATAATGCGCGTACATATACGCCTTCGGTTATCGTTCGTACACCATTTGTCTCCCTTATTTTTACCGGTTTTATCATGTTAAGGTAGTACATTTAGGTTAGCCGAGTTTTTTTTGGGTATGTTGTAATATATATATATAGAGAAATTATTGATTCTAGCCACCCCGTCATTCATACCGTAGGCCAGCCCTCGGCCAGGCATCAGAACAGACCCATCCCGGGGCCGCGGTAGTGTAGTGGGCTCGAGTTTCGGCACGATCATCCGGGTTTTCGCATGCGGAATATGTTTACCACCACGCATGTTTTCCGAACCGCTGAAGGTATTCAAATTTTGATTTCGAATTCGTAAATAGGAAAGTGTAGAAGAATTATGGAATGAATTTAGAAGAATAATAAAGTGTATGTCGGAGAACTTCGTGCCAAAAAACAATAAAGATTATGGCCTGGGGAGATACGTCATATTATGGGCAGGAGATTCTAAAAATGAAGAGGAAGTGTAGAAAATTATATGCGAAGTGGAGAAATGAAGGGATGAAAAGGAAATTATGAAACAGATGGGAAGGGAGCTCAAAAGGATGATCCAGCAGGTGAAGAATGTATTTTTAGGGAATATGGTGGAAGAAGGGAAAGGCAAGGAATGGGGAAAATTGTTTAGGTATGTTAGGATGGTAAGGGGAGGAGAGGAAGGCATCCCTCTGCTAAAAGGAAGGGATGGTTGGTCTACAACAACTGATCAAGAAAAATCTGATATGCTTGCAAAGCTAGTACTTGTCATTGTATGAGGCAAAGGAGAATTGGAATAGGGGTGCAAATAGTGTTCGGGGAATGTTTAGTGAGTTTAGGATGAGGGAGTGGAAGATAGAATAGGTAATTAGGGATTTGAAGAGCTGTAAGGCAGTTGGTCCAGATGGGATAGGATAAGCAGCACTAAAGTTTGGTGGAAGAGAGTTGCTGAAATATTTAGAGGTGCTGTTTAACAAGTCCTTAGGAGAGGGTAAGTTACCACAAGGTTGGATAGGGGAATGCCTGGTAGCTACAGACCGGTGAGTCTCACATAGAGTACGGGAAAGGTAATGGAGAGAATGGTGGTCCATTATGTCGTGAGGGTTATGCACAAGAGGGATTGGTTGGAGGAGTCCCAACATGGTGATTTGCTTGGCTGGTTGCGATGGACGGGATATGCCAGATTAAGATACATACCTTCCAGTATGTTGATGGATGTGGATAAAGTTGGTGACGTTCCCAGGGCGCCAGCTTCTCTACATCTTGGAAAAGCATGAGGATCTCCGTTTCCCAGGGTCGTTACAGGTCGACAGCCTGTGGTGACATCCCCCACAACACACGTCTACTTACATATTGATGCCGTTGGGTGAGATACGAGACGAACTATGACACAAATTAATTACTGATGCGGGCGCCAGTGGTGTTTCCCAGTCACCATACTGTTGAGACTTAGGTTTCTCAGGGATGCTGTGGGTTCTGTGTGTCTGCCTCACCCAAGTGTACTTACGATACACTCTGCATTAATAAACATCATTACTAAACTTTTAGAAAACAATGGCAAGCGGTAGCTGTCAATTACGAAAAGAGAACTGGTTTTGCATCATACTACTTCCTTTTTATTAGTTACCACTTGTACACAAAAATTTGCCAGAATTTTTAATTGTGAATTACTCTCGGTCGTGTCTAGCCAACTTCGATTGGGTGCTCCCCTACTCGTAATTACTCTAGCGCATTTCTTAAGTGGATGACTTCTCTGAGGTGTTTGAAAACACAATCTTCACAAGACAAGGAAGTCGCCAGCCGCTAGGGTGGACTGACGATTTTCCCTGAAGATAGGGCGCAGAGAATAATGTGAATGATACAAAAATGAACAAATTTCATGAACACGTGTGATTATTTGGCATCACTAACGCGGACTCGTCTCAGCTCGTCTTGCCACACGTGGTTAGTGAGGTGATAGCTTATACACATAGCTGGCTAGGACGGAAATAATGTCACCGTACAAAATTACATACAATCACATAAATACACTGGGAAAATGATGGGGCACGACATGAGTGGTCACAATAAACATGCAGGCACGTGAAAGCTGTGGTAGATGGCGTGGATGTCGCTGGATAGGTGCTGCAGCGGAGCACGTGGTGCAGGTGAAAATGTTGTATTTCTCCGTAAAAACGGCAGATTCTGGTCAGACAAAATATTATTCCATTGCAGATTGGTTCGATTTTGAGCCTCTAGCATGCTGGATGGCAAGGAAATCAGACGTGAGAAATGACAGTCTGATCAGACATACAAATCATCAATTACACGAAAAATACATTGAATCCTGAAATAAATTATGGTGCACATGGTATTACACAAATAAACCCTCAAACTGCATGGATGGCGCAGATATAGACTTTGCGGCTATGAACCACGTGGTCGCAAAAGATGTGACCATAAAATAATTAACCATGAAACAACCCTTGAATACATACATGAAAACAAAGTCCTTAAAATTGCATGCAGCAATAATACAGAAATTACAATGTAATGCCTTTAGCATGGGTGGATGGCACCTGATTCAAGTTGTGCGTGTCGCATGACCTCTCCGACATCTTTCTCCCTTTCAAGTTTCAAAAAGCCGCAAGGTCACAAATTATTTATTTACGCGGAAGCATAATGCTGGGAAAATTATCTGGCAAAATGTACGAAAGCAAAGGTTAACTGGTTTACTAATAAAGAGTTATGGTAATCTACATCAGTGCAAAAAGTTTGAAGTGCGTACGTGACACTGTCTTACCTCGCTAGACCTCCTACAACTGCACTAGGCTAGCGTTGCATGGACCTACCATATCTCCCTACAGGGTTCACATAAGCGGAAGTACTATGCACACAGAGTAAAACTTTTATATATGCAAATAAAGTGGCACAAAATAATTTAAATATTGTTTTACATTTTACAATTTTCTTATTAATTTTCTGTATAATGTCTCTCTATGACGGCGTTCACACTGGAATATTACTGTTCTTAATCTCAGTGCAGCACGCACTTTGAATTCATAACCAAACAATTTTCAATATTGACAAACATACATTTTCAAACACTTTAAGACTTTTTAGACCCGGAAAAATAAAGGAGACACATTTTACACCGTAAATAATATTCCGTGATAAGTTCTAACTGTAGCCTCTTTGCGCACGTGCATGTACACTTGTCACGTGCATAGCGGGCGTTGTCATTGGCTTTAGCGCCGCTGGCTGTTAGCCGGCGTCAGTATTAATAGAGTTATGGTTAAACACCTTACACTGTCAGATGGAGAAGGTGCGACAAGCAAATGCTACATGGCTCCGTGCACTGTCAAACGTGCTCCACATCATCTAGAGTACAACTGAAGATCCTGTGGTGGTAAAATTGCACTTTAGCGCAAACTTTGAAGCTTGTTTGTTTCCAACATGTGGAATCAAAGGCTTGAACATAACAAACATGTGTGAATTATGTAGATCAAAAAGTAATTTAGTAAAATAAAATTCTTCTCATACATTTGTGACTGCATGGGAATGAATCAGCAGCTTATATAATGGCGGGGTGGTCTAGCTACTTGCATTCCTCCCCCCCCCCCCCCCTCCTCCATCTAAGCTCCCATACTTCATACCTCCAAACATGAGTGAATTGAAGAACTTGAGACTCTCCGTAATTTTAGTTTCACTTTTTAGTTTGATTGCAGGTACTAGAGAGGTTTAGATTTATTGCAGATATAACTATGCTGTCCTTGGTCATGCTACGTGTTTAATTTGTGTTTTGGTGCACGAGTCTTTGCAATGGAACCACACGTTACCAGAACGCTGACCATCGTTGGTCACACCCATGATCTAAGAGAGCGACTGAGTTTTTTCTCCTCGATGAGTAACTCAGGGTGATTGTTCTTCCCTGTGTGGCTTTTGTTACTGTTCCCTTCGAGCCTTTAACAAGGAATTGTCTTTGAAATTGAAACAGGTCCTCTTATCTCCGGAACTGCTGGCTAGAGTTGTAGGTCAGTCCAAGACCAGGATTAGGCAGATTCTATGCTCAAACTGATTGTCGCAGACAGCGTCAGAAAGCGAGTTCTATATTATAAGGGTGGGGGTTGACGTAATTGTCTAATTTAGTGGCTTCCAAAAATAAGGGAAAAATTCAATTTTAAAAAACTTATAAATATTATGTTAATCAAATTTCAAAGTAAAAGCAAAATTACATTACCCACACACAGCATTTCAGAAATTCTTTTTAATAAGCATGTATAAAATAGAACCCTGATATAACATTTCTCAAGGGAAAATATTTTAAAAGGGAAATTTGTATTGAAAAGCATGTTTGGGGACCGAGAGAAGGCAATTTATTAAGCAGGAAAATGTTTTAACAGGCTTCCACTGTATGTAGTTTTAAGTTTTTTGGTAAATTTATTTTAAAGGTTTGTGTATGCTTGTATTAATGATGAGTTAATTAATTTGTAAAAAGGTTCTGGCCTGTTACGAACATGACATTGAGTAACTATTAAAAATACTGTAGATTTTTGTTTGGATGTAATTGTAAATGTTTGCTCATATATAAACAGTGGCAATGTTCTGTGTAGTGAGTGGCTGCCACATGTGTGTGCGACTGGCATAGGAGCAGCAGCCGTGGTGGTACGTCTCTCGCTCTCTTATGTCAGTGGGTGAACTAGATGCGAACATGAGCAGTGTGAGCATCGGCGGGCCGGCAGTGCGGAGACTGCGCGTGCTGGGCAGGATTCTCCACAGGTTGGAGCACCTGCATTTGAACAAGACCAGCGCTGGAGCCAAGAGTTTTTCAGGTACAGCGCTCCAGAGAGAAAATTTGTGCTTTCTGCCACTGGTTCGTTCTTGTGTGTGTAGATTTTGTTGCAGGGATGCTTTGTAAATTATTGCTTCGGTCCATTCTGCAATCATGCGGATGCGGATACACATTGACGCATGTCAACATGCTGGGTAGCGCACACGCGCTCCCTACGGGCAACTTCCCCCCATCTCGAGCCAATGAGAGCCTGGGGCATGTCAGTAACAATTGACGCAGTTGGGTGAGACACGAGACGAACGATGACACAAATACTTACTGGTAATATGGGTGCCAGCGGTGCTTCCCAATCACCACACTATTGAGACTCAGGGTTCTCAGGGATGCTGTGCGTTCTGTGTGTCCGTCTCACCCGTGCATACTCACAAACACGTTGGCAATACTAAACTTTTACTAAACATCACTTTGAAAATAATCACACTGTCACTACTGAATAAAAGAGGTAGGTTACTGATGCTTACTTTTATTGTTACTATGCGTACACATCAACATGCCAATGAAATGATTATCTCAGTTATGACTAGCCAATTCTGCTTGGGTGCTCCCCAGCCCGCAATTAATCTAGCGCACGTCTAGCTGGATGATCTCACCGAGGTGCATGAAAAAGCACAGTCTTCACAAGGGAAGGGGGTCGACAGCCGCTAGGGTGGACTGACTGTTTTTCCCTGAAGACAGGACACGGTGAATTACAAATGAAACCCTTGATGAAAACCTTTTAACACGTGTGACTACTTGGCATCACTAACGCAAACTTGTCTGGGCTTGCCCGCCAGCACGTGGGTAGTGTGGTGACTGCCTATACACAGAACCGGCTAGGATGGAAGTAATTGCACCGTACACAAATTGCAAAATTACAAAAATACGTAGAGACCCTTAAAAGATGATGGGGCACAAGATGAGTATTCACAATAAACACATGTGTGAAAACAAGCTTAGGTGGCGCGGATGCCACTGGATAATGTTCGTAGCGGACCACGTGGTGCAGATGAAATTGCAATATTTCTTCTTGAAAATGGCAAATTAAATTCAGACAAAATATTATTCTGAGAGAGAAAATTATCCTCTTTACGATTTAAGTGATTGCAAATGTGTAGCATGCCTGATGGCGGTAAAATCTAACATTACCATGACTGCGTGGTCAAGTATAAAAGGCATCAGTCACGAAATATCCATTGAACCCTGAATGAAACATACATGGAACCCTGAAATAAATTGTATCGCACATGATTTTACGCAAACAAACTCCAACTGCATGGGTGGCGCAGATATAGACTTGGAATAGGTTAGCCACGTGGTTGTACATGAAATTGCCATAAAATATTCAAACATGAAAATACCCTTAAAATACATACATAAAAAAAAAGCCCTTCGAATTGCGTGTAAAAATAATACAGAAATTACACTGGAACACTACTAACATATTACACTGGAACGCCACTAACACAAACTGATGGCACCTGATTCAAGTTGAGCGGGTCGTGTGACCTCTCTAACATCTTTCTCCTCTCTCCTCGATTAAGTTTGAAAAATACCACAAGGGCGAAATAAATTATTTAAGAGGATGCATTACGCAGGGAAATTGTCTGGCAAAACGTACATAAGCAAAGGTTGACAGGTAAACTAAATTGACTATGGAAACAAACATCAGTGAACAAAAGTTGTATTGCGTACGAGACAGTGTCTTACCTCGCCAGTTCCCTACGACAGACTGTCCAGAGGCAAGCATTGCACGGTCCTACTATGGCCGCCTATGAGGTTCACATAAGCGGAAGTGCTACGCATGCAGAGTAAAATATTTATTCTTTAAAAAATAAAAGTTGTATTAAATTAAATATGTTTTACATTTTTATAATTTTTGTATGGATTCTTCATTTTCATTCAGTGTCTCTTTCTTATGGCGTTCACGCCGGAATATCAGTGTTCATAATCTTGGTTCCGCGGGCACTTTGAATTTCATAACCAAAAATTTTCACAATAATAACAAACACTTTAAAATATTTCAAGACATATTAAAACCTGCAAATACAAATACAAAACACATTTTACACTGCAAAATATTTTTGATGTGAGAGTTCAAAAATATTGACCTCTTTGTGCACGTGCATGGACATGTGACACGTGCGTGGTGAGCGCCGTCATAGGCTCTAACGCCGCTGGCTGTTAGCTGGCGTCACAGTGGCAAGGTAATTTCACGTATCGAGCAAGGAGACTCCACGCGTTGGACAGCAGAATACGTAAAAGTAATTGACGTGCTTACTTATGAAATGTACGGCCAGCCCGAAATTTTGCATGCAAGCACCACACCCACAAAAAAAATCATTTTTTTGACGAACCACTATCCTATAGTTACCTGTGTAAGAAGTTCCAGTAAACCCACTAGATGGCAGCACCCCTGCAACTTTGTGACGTCACATCCTGACAGCCTCAGAAAGAGGTGTTTTAATTTGTTGTCGCCTCCAAGTGAGGAGATACGAAATGAGCAGCACTGACGTAACCCTGATAAACCATCCCCTGCGTTGGAAGGCTGCTCTACCCCGCACTCCGAGAAGATCGCTGATCAAGGTATTTTTTTCGTATATAAGGGAGTCCAAGGACATGCCCTGGCAGAGACGCCAGGCTCACCGGCCGGTTAGGTCAGTGAGCACTCCCTGGTCTGAGGAAGACCTCTCCCCTGTCCGCAGTCTGCTACATGGCTCAGTCTCCAGAGCCTGCGACATGGCTCAGCCTCTAGAAGCCTGCAACATGACTGCAAACCTTGGGAGACTGCGAAGATTGCACCACCCCTGCAGCTTTGATAAGGCTTGTCCACACCTGCACTAGCCGACCATAACGGCGACTCAAAATCTCCAGAGGTAATCCACATCCTGCACCTTTTACCTCAGTCAACTTCCATGACTCCACAGTGGCAGGTCGTCGCGACTTAGTTTACTCGTCTGGTAATAACCCCTGTAAATTGGGAGACTCTGTAAAATTGCTTAATTCACCATAGAATATTTTCTACATATTTTTATTAATTAATTATCAGGCTCACCTTCGCCTATTCCATTACGTAACTCATTTTAATTACTGATTTAGCCAGTTAATATTCTTGTAATTGATTAGCTGGGACTTTCCATGTTTCCTAAATAACATAATAAAATTTATGTTAAATTTAACTTGTCCATCTACATCATTTTTACGTTAGTTCACTGTGTCATTAGTAATTTTAGTTTAAAGTGTGTTAGTAAATCTTGTATCAGGTTCAGTAACTAAACCCCGCTGGAGACTAGGCATAAGGTGCACAGAACTCTACAGGAGAGTGATCTTGCAGAAAGTCTTAGTCTGCGCAAGACATGCCGCAGCTTTTGGGTTTCCGGTGTACAGGTGCCTACCTTCAGTGACGTCCCAATACCAGACTGCACTTCTACACGTTAGGGCCTTGGGTGTGACTGTACCAGTCATGCCCCCAGGATCACACCTTTGTGGAAAGGTCAGGGAGACAGAACAAATGCATAATAAGAAGGGTGGAGTTCAGTGTCGTAGACGACGTAGAGAACTCTGTGCTTTAGAAACAGCTCTCATAGCCAACCCCACTAATGAGGACATGAGCAAGGTCGAAACCCCGCCTTCGGAAACTGAAGTGGCACCTAGGCAGATATCCCCTTGCGTCCCCCTAGATCTCTGGACATCCTTATACAAATATTTAGGCGCCTGTTGGCCGGCATGCATCCCAGGGGAACTCGCCGTACTCAACGTGAGCCCTCACCCTCGGTAGCAATTGTTACCACAGCCAAGGTAGACCCTCCGAAGGATAAACCTGACACGTGCCTCATTAAGCTAACTTCGGGGAAAACGGTCCGGGTTCGACTCCCGCCAAAGGTAGTCCTTAACCCCCATGTGGTATCGTCTCGCACGAATTACATTCCAGCATGCCCACCCACTCAGCCCATATGAATAACCCAGATTTCTCCAGCTAGACCATCCACCCCCACCTCCACGATTGCTTAAACCGCATCACACCTCATACACCCCGAGACAACTGGCGTCCCGCCTATTGGCAACCGTAGTAGTGAGGAAGGTAGAACTCCCTGGGCGGGAAACTATCTCATTCTGCATCACTCTGGGATTCGACTCCTCTCGTTTCTGATGGTACCCATCCATTAAGTGGTCATTCACGTAATCTAAAACCACCACGACCCACCAGGCCAATATCATTCACCAATCGTGCCGCGGTAGGCTTACCTGACGATCTAGATGGGTTGGTCGGTGCCTTAACCACCTACCCATCGAGGTAGGGCCCACATCAACATCATGGAGATGGAAGCATAATACATTCCGAATTATGTCTCCATTGGAACGTTTGCTAACATGGATGTTGAAATGTGTGAGAACTGAGCAACTCTTACGTGTATATTAATCTATGTGCCAGTAGGAATAGAGTATTTCATTTTTATATGTTGATATTTGGTTTGATAACCATTGTAGTTTACAAGAAAATGAGGTCGTGAATTTGAGTTGGCCGTTATCATTTTTGTTTTAATAAACATAAGTGCATGGCTTGGCAGTACCATTTGTGAAGTAGTTAACTTAATATAAATACTAAAAGTGAAATGTGTTTGTTTTAATATTTTTGTCAATATTTATTAATAGAAAAAGTTTTTTAAATAGGTTGCAGATTATTATGTTTCTGTGTATTGTAGAATAGCTAATTCATTCTCATTTTTCTGCTCATTGAGTTTACGTGTTCTGTGCATTTTTTCTTACGCATTCATGCATTGTAGAATGGGTTTTAAGAGTTCAACAAAATGCTACACTTCAAGGTAGAAAAAAAAAATCAAATATGTTATCCAGGCTTTGAGAAAAATTAATCCTTATCATTGAATGTCATCATTCCAATGCCAAATAATAAGGTAGCAGACATCAGGGAACGGATTTATCAAGAATAGTTTATTCAGCTCGTTGAGATTACTATGAAGTGTACCTTTATAAAATGTTGCCTGTAATTTAAGAGTGAAGTTGCAAGTCTTGTTAATAATGATGTTACATGCTTTCGAGTAGCCACTGCATAATCAGTAGGAATTAAGGAAAATTAAAATTATAAATTACTAAGTTAATTATCATACTGTGTTATAAAACAATACAGTATTCGAATCTGGTTCTAAATAATGTTATATCAAATATTTTAATGTACCTGGATCCAAAACTTAGTTTTTTAACCCAATTTTTCTAAATGTTGACACAGAGAAAATATAAAAAAACACATTCTGCACAAAAAATAAACAATTTGATGAAAATAATGGACCTGTATATCAAAAACTGTAAAATTTGCTTCCATAAAATAGTGTTTTATTCTGTAAATATATAGAGCGGTCCAGTTTTTCTCTGCATATTGTTAAGGAAGATTTTTTTTTTTAGTTGCAGTGCTATTAATCACCATTTATGAAGGCTCGTCAATGTTCTGTTACAGTTGGTTCCCATGTAACGATAGGGGACGTTACGAAGGATGTGAAAGAACCCACACATCCGGAATACGTGCCTAAGAAGTACTGTAAGTTACTATATTGATTGTATTAGTAGCATATCACTACTGTAGTTTGTATATAACTGCTTCATTTCATCTTTATGTTGTGTTGCTGCGAGCCATTTCGGTAGTGGCACTCATGATGCAGGGATATGTGTGCTGTAGTAACTGATGTAGTATTTTACCTAACTACAGTAGCTGTTAGAAAGTTTTGTAATATCTGTGAGCAACATGTAGCACATTGTGTGCAACACATGTCAACATAAGAGGAATTTGGAAATATTAAACTAGGTTAACCCTTCTTCCCTTCCCAGGAGCTCTTTGAATAATGAGCGCTACGACAGGTAGAGCAGCTTCTGGAATGACCAGTTTGGCTATCATATGTGGCTAATTCAGTGTTGTAAGTGCAGTACCAACTGCATGGATGCCATTCACATTGAAAACCTAGGAAATTTCAATAAATTTAAACACTATTACTGAAATTAGGGAAATGTCAGGTGATTTGGGACACACAGCTTAAAAGTCCATGAATTTTGCGATAAGCAAACTGTATCTCACTGTTCCAAAAATAGTGTGTGTTTGCAATATGAAAAGTAAATATTTTGATTTGTTAAGTGTGGTTGCCTATTGCCCATCACAATAAATGTAGGTTTCTTAGTAGCTACAGCTACTCATTTTATTGCCAAGGTTCAGTCCATCTGGTTGTGTATCCATGAAGGTGAGAATG
Source organism: Dryococelus australis (assembly GCA_029891345.1). Classification (NCBI taxonomy): domain Eukaryota; kingdom Metazoa; phylum Arthropoda; class Insecta; order Phasmatodea; family Phasmatidae; genus Dryococelus; species Dryococelus australis. The sequence goes on from CM056993.1 coordinate 394,543,195, forward strand.
TTGGGGAAATATCAGAGAATTTTTATATGAAAAAGGATTGGCAGTTCCGCAACTGGAGCGACAGGTTCCCCAGACCGTTTATCTTAGCTTCTGTGAACAAGATGACTGCAAGGTGCGAACTGAGATAGAGGCTGGTGACAAGACAACCATCTCTGGGGCCTGAAGTGACACATCTTTGCTCTCCTCTTCATATTCCTGATATGTGAAACGAGGAAAGGACTGCACTGTACAATTTTCTGGCCAGGCCGTTTCTTAGCTACCTTCAAAACAACCTAATTTTCTAAAGTAAAGTGGGGACTCACTACAGTTGTAACAGTGGTACATGAGGAGAAGCACACAAATAAGCTTAAAAAAATGTGCTCACTGCTCAGGCAGCTATATCTTTAGAATTTCCAAACAAAATGTGTAGTATCTGGTTAGATCTCAATATAAAAATACACCTTAATTTTGTTAATTGCATTTCATTTTTTTTGTTCTATTTTTTTGTGGGACTGTCGTCCCCCCACCCCTCAATCGTCTATGAATCACTGACATTTAATATGAGTAACCGAATTTTGACTGGCCCGTTCTAATAATAAAATCTCTTTTCATGAAGACATGTTGACATAGGAGAATCTTATTTTTCCATAATCGAAAATGTGAGGGAAATATGTGACGCATACTGGCATAATAATAATTTATGACTCTGTCTCATCTTCATGTGACGTCACATCACCTCGAGCATGGTTGGAACCCAGGATGACTAGCTTCCAGAGCCAACCTGCACACCCTGAGGCAAGGGACACCCAAGGACCCGGCAGCCAAGGCCGTACGTCGCGTGTACAGTAATCACCCCCCGTGTGCGACTGAAGCCAGCAACGAAGCCCAGCACTGCCTCTAAGCTTGCGGGAGTGACGCAACCCGCACACAAGGAAACTACCACACCCAGACTACCCCGAGAGAATGCGGCATGTGCTGCAAGGAAGGAGCACACAACCTAAAATGCCTAAGCAGCCGAAGGACTTGCAGCCGGCCGACTATATATGCTGGTGCACAGCCACAAGGTGGGAGTTGTATACTCTGAAACTCATTCCACCACCTCGTGTGCTGGAGCTCTCTGCCTACCGCCTTCCTTACGAAGGATCACAGCTACCTTCCAGAAGCCTTCTAGATCAGTGTCAAGTGACCCCTCGAAGAAATATTCTCCCCTTACACTCACTGCAACTTTGGTAGTGATCAGGAGTCCCTTCTGGATAACAGTGGACGCGTGCCGCTCCTACTACTAATCAACTACAATTACGACTCATCACAAAGTGTTCCTGCTTCCACTACTACAGACGTGAGAAACAAGTACAGAGAATTTTACAGATGAATTTTCGGTTGCCTACTCTAACAGGCAACAGGAACTTATAAAACAATTCGCATCACCTGAAGGTTAAGCAATCCGGCAAGCACCCCCCCCCCCCCCCCCCCAACAACACGTCTAGAGCCTACAAGCTGCCTGGACCTTGGGCAAGGCTGAGCGCTTCCGAAGAGGCACGAAGCAAAAATGCTGACTACTGCTGACAAAAGTTTTTAGTCTCCCACGCCAACCATGACAGGATGCTCACCCTCACCGCGGCCTGCACCAGCAGCTTACAAGCTCCGCCTATATAAGTCAGGATGCTGTTGGGCTCGGGCAGTCATTCTTCCAGAGTCATTCTTGTTTCTTCTCTCGTGACATCCCAGAGCACTACTCAGTCTTGGCACCTCCGGAGAAACTTCTAAGTTTCAAGTACGCCCCCAGTGGCTACTTTGAATGTTGATGACTAGGGAACACGCTGATGTACGTATTAAATTCACTTTGTCTCCTTAAACACCTTTTACTAGAACAGTTTAGTGGTAATATATATTTTACCATCTAGATTTATCTTTTCCGCTTACAACCTAGAACCAGTTTGCCTACACCTGGCCAACGTAGTTACCTTCAGCCCTCTACTGCTTGGTAGGAGGTAGCATGTGTCACATGTTTATTGAGTCCTCAATAAACATAATTTGTTCTCTATACCTCAGCTTCTTTTCATTCACAGAGTATCATTCTATTCACCTGCTAGAAACAAGTTATGACATGCACTACTGACAGGAACCGGGACTTTTTATACAACTAAATTAGCTTTGACTACGGGCGCCCCTCAGGGGTCCGTCAATCCTTATACACACCCATTAGACAGCCATCTTTTGCTTTCCAACAGCCAGAGCCCTAATCAGTGCTGGAGGGGAGAAACAGAGGAGCCACAACCACTAGTAGTACCTTCATTCAAGGAGAGGCGGCAATCCCAGGTTATTTCCTTGCTTCAGAGGACTGCTGTCTAGTGCTGGGTTAATCGTAGCCTGAGACCTGCCATTCAACCATGCATGAACACTCGTGCAGTAAAGGCATTGGTGGCCCACACAGCTCCACATCTCCGATCAGCCCGCAAAGCATGGGGGATCAGTGGAGACTCTTACCGAGCCTGTGTTAGCAAGCCGATACTGGACATACACTGTGAAGTTGTTTCCTCATCATGGTGCACTCCGTATTTCGTTAAGCAGTGACTATGCCTTACCAGGTGAGGAATGGCAGAAAGTGTAGGGAGCAAAACATAGCGTTCCTTGCTGCCAAGCAGTGCACTCGCATCTCCCACGAAGGAAAGGTAGGCGGAACGGGCCGCACCGCCGAACTCAGACGCCAAGCAGTCACACCTGCTCGTCGTGAGGTCGGCGTGCGAAGTCGGTATTCTGAATGTCGCCATCTCTACCGGTTGCTGGATGGCCAGGTGCTGTACCCGGTTGTATATAGATACGGAATGGCTTGAAGCTGTGGGAGTGAGAGTTGTGCTTTTGTCGGCACTTCTCACACTGTTAGGCCATCACGGGCATAGAGACGCGTTCGTCGGGCCACCCTACACATAAGTGATGATAGGGTTCGCTACATGTTGTGCACCTGATGGATTAATGCCTCGGCTGGGTCACGTGATTTCATTGCAGAAGCTCATGGGTTGCTGATGGCAAGCGGCACAGCTGTTTTCTAATCCTTCTTTATCACGTGCCTCTTCTGGCCAGCCTAGGCATGCATAATGGAATATCTTAGCACGGTATGTGCTTTCTATTTGCAATTATCCACTGTCTGGACAGTTGGCATGGCTACAATGTGCATCTAGTACGTCATGCTCATTGCATGGTTTTCGTCTGTGGCTTCATAGAATTCAGAGACTGATATTTTAATGGTAATGGGCACCGCGGTGTGTTTCATGTACTCCCCAAAGTCCGTTTGGTTTCATCGGCTTGACCCTTAGCTCTCTGGGTCCTGGTTGGTCTATTTCGGCTGTTCTCTACGTACAGTTAATAATCTGGTGCCCTATGTTGGGCACCAGAAAATCGCTTGACGTGTACCTGGTTAATCTAATGGTATGTTGGTTGAGGATTTTGTCTCTAGACCAATAGTGGGATTTTTAAGTTAGGCTCGATGGGGTTTGGCGATGAGTATCGATGAAGCTACCGCCGTTCGTTCCATCAGTTGAGTGTTACTATCTAGTTTCAGGAATGTCCTCTTTACAGCTAAATTTATCACCTTGGACGAACTGGTTGACCGAGGCAGAGAAGCTGAACAAAACTTTGCAGTACAAGCTAGTCTTGGAAAACCAGTATCAACCGAGGCTCTAGAAGTTTGAGCTCCACCTGTTTCACCTCTTAAAAGTGCACCAGCTCCAACTACTTGCATGGCATTCGTACCCAAATATTGGTTCTGCCCATAGAACCACTGGAATAAGGACTGCCCCCGGAAACCAGAGGGGTCTGCCATTCCACCCAACAAGGTTAATTGAACGCCAGCACCTATCCCTGCGAAAATTAATGGAAACAGAGTGCAACAACAGGGAACTTTATCCGAAGAACCCTCCTGACTGCCGAACAACTAGCGGACATACGCCCCTAACAGAAAATCGTGCGAATGGCCCAGCATGATACTACTCTCCTGGTTGACAGCTGACTTACCTTACAGGTGAATCTGCATCGCCTCTCGGTGTCTATCAAATTTATAGTATCACCGGCAATTACAGAACCAGTGATACTAGGTTTCTTGCTGCCAAGCAGTTGAGTGCACTCGCATCTCCCACGAAGAAAAGGCAGGTGGAACAGGATTGCGCCGCTGAACTCAGATGCCAAGCAGTCGCACCTGCTCCGATTGTAATTGTATATTTTTCCCAGTCACTTCATACCAGCCCAGAGTACCACCCCGCGGTGAGAGGGTTGGTGTACAAGACTGAGGCAAGGTATGATTGGTCAAACCCACACTTTTGGAGCTGTGAGTTAGCCGCCTAGAATCGCCACTTCAGAATGGGACATGTCTGCCACGATTGAGTGAGACCCGGACAGGATCACCAACATCAACTAAGATGACAGTGTAAGTCAATACCCAACACCCCTCGCCAAACCCTGTCGAGCCTAACTTGAAAACCTCACTATTGGTCTAGTGACAAAATCCTCGACCAACGTGCTATTCAGATTAACCTGGCACACATCACAGTAGAAATTAGTTAGCGTTAGTTGTTGTTATAGCTACTTAGCTTGTTTTCTGCTCTTGTTTAGTTTTGCCCCAGGTCCCCTTCACTTCACCTGGTTTAACGTAGTCTATTTCCATCGGTTTCAGTACAATTGATAGCTAGTTGATAGGTACGGCCCACCATGTCTATACCTCTGGGGAATAAAATGTACTCTTACCTAACCCGTGTACTTATTCTAGGGTAATTGTGCCATAAGACCTCGTAGACGTCAATCTCACAAAGGTGAATCAGGATAGTGTGTCTTGAAACCCACTTTGCAGGATCTAGTCTAAGGCTGCAGGCTACCCTTAATCTGGCGTGCACATACATCACCAAATGTAACCCAGTTGACGGCTACAAGTACCTTGAACCAAGTACTCCGGTATTTGGAACCTTGTAAGGTAGAGAGAGACAACCATTAGGAACACACGCGACGAAGCGGCTAGACATCCAGATCAGCTAACCCGCTCCATCTACCATGTTGTACTTCACCAGTTGGAGTGACAGAACTTGCTATGATTACACTTTAGCCAGGGAACTCGTTGTCTGTTCCTACATAATGTGATACACCATAGTACTTTTCCCGTATGCTCTTCACCCACAGAAGCATTGCAAGGTGGAGAGTTAAGGTGGCAGTTAATGTCTCTAAACTTAGTCAGTTGCACTGCTTCCCATTGCCTTCTGCCCTCAGCAGCCCCTCGCCACGGGACTGAACTCAAGCTGCTTGATGACTGGCGAGGCTGCACCTCCCAGTCCCTCCTATTACCTAATTTCAGGCACCCCCAGAAGATCGCCGATGAACACAACCCGATCATAGTTAGTCTACATCCGGGCCTTCCAGTACTCTGGGCTGTGCTAGTGCGCACTTCCAGGCGCCACAACAAACCCACCAGACACTGTCGCCCCCCTAACCAGCTATCAGCCCAGCAGCTGCCCTAGGACAGGACCCTCGTTCCAGCCAGCAGTCGCAATGTCAGGATCTGCCTCGCGTGAGACCCAAGCAAGGTAAGTAAAGCGACACCAGTGTCTCACCGGCACTATAGAACCCGACAGTGACTTCATTGCCACTTATAAGAGACGTTATGCGTTACATGTAACAGTAGAACCTGTATGAAATACTTTTAAGGAATCTGAGCTGACAAACAGTGTGTACAAATTTGCTCTGAGATTTTGTACCTAATGTTGAAGTGTAGAAGTTATACTTATATTTCAGTCGAACCAGGATATATGTTCTGGTTTATTGCTGCTTTGCATGATATGTGATTAAATAAACAAAACAAACTATGAAAATGTTTACAACATGCTCTGCTGCAGCACTTGCTCATTCTCTTGCTGTTTTGGAGAGAATGCGTGGCCAAGAGATGAGTGGCAGAGTCAGAGAATGAAACTTGAAAAAAGGAGAAGTAGAAATAGTTGTAGAGTGGTGGGGGGAGGGAGGGAGGGTGGACGGGCGGAGAGGCAGACAGAGAGAGAGATATTATATATTAATATTATATATATATATATATATATATATATATATATATATATATATATATTATATATATATTATATATATTATATATTATATATTATATTATATATATAGGGGGATTGGAAGAAGTGGACTGCAGAAATTTGGGCGGCTCTTAACGACGAGGTTGTGATGTCCAAGGAGGGTGAAACCAGGTGGAATTGGAGCAGCATCAGAATGCGAGGGTGGTGGAAACAGGAGATCCCCATGGAGGCCAGAGATCTAGCCGCTACATTACTGTGGCCTCTGGAAATGAGGGAGGTGTGTGTGTGTGGATGGATGGATGTTATAAAATACATATGTATAAATAGTTTAAGGTATACATATATCCGGGATGCATACTATTAGTGTACTGGTCTAAGAAAGAGGGGTTACATATTTAGTGTTCTGTTACATATGTGTGCTAGTTTAATAAAGTATTTGAGTTGCACAATGACTGGATCTAAACAGGTCACATACATAAAAAGAAGCAGCTATATTTGTGGGGACCATTAGTGTTGTACTGGAGTGTTGTAGGAAGTCAAATATTTTTTATCCTGATGTTGAAAATTATGTCTTTGATTATTTGGATGGAAATGTAGCAGCAACCTGTGTGTTGTGTATAGCTGCTGAGGGAAAGGATGTGGTGTGTTGGATGTGCAGTGGAGGAGCAGGTCCCGCAGGATCAGCTGCGGCACCTGCGCTGGATGCTGCAGAAGGATGTCCTGGGCCAGGACATGTTCCTGCTGGGGCGCCCGGGCCCCCAGCGCCGCCGCCTTGCCCTCCAGTTTCTGCAGGCGACCTGCCGTGAACTTGAGTTTGTGTCACTGTCCCGCGACACCACCGAGTCGGACCTGAAACAGCGCCGTGAGATACGTGCTGGCACCGCCACCTACTTCGACCAGGTGATGCTAGCTTCCACATCTGCATGTTGGCTTGGCCTAGGCTCAGGTACTGTTTGTGGATTGCTATATGTTGTTCTTGGTAAACTGAGCACATTTGAGAGCCCTGCTTAAGATCTACTTGTATGCACTATGCTTAGTCTTCCCCAATATACAAAATTAACATTATCATGAGCTTCATCACTTTGTTCATGTATCTGTCAAATGATATGAAATTATTAGGAAATTAAATATGTTATGGATTGTCTCATTCTTACACATAGTAAAAGAAATAATTTCAGTTTTTACAAATGTTTACATAACACTTTTAATTTAACATTGACGTGTGCTCGATTAGTCTGACTTTGCACGTTGGTTGAGGATTTTATCCGCTAGAACAAAAGCAGGGTAGTTTGTCTTAAATTGTTGGCGTGAGGCTAGGGATGTTGGTTAGAACTTACTAACTCCTGCTTCTGGGTGCTGTAGTCGGGTAGACTTCGCCTAGGCACGGCGAATTGGGTCTATGCCGGAGCTGAGGTTCCACAGGTGTGCTTCGTTAAACCAGAATATGAGGTTATCCCAGCCTAGGTGAACTTCAGTACTGGTCAGGAGTCCTTATACGTAGGATGTATGAGGATACCCGGTGGGAAGTCAATTACTAGAACTGGAGCAAGCGCGACTGCTTGATGTCTAAGTTCTGCGCCGCAGTCCCGTTCCACCTGCCTCTCCTTTGTAGGATGTGGTAGTGCGATCCACAGCTTGAGAGCAGAGTGAGCCAGATATTGTTCCCTGCGTTTTCTACCTACTACTCCTCTTCTCGTGAGGCATAGGGCAAACAGTTCTATAGTCTATGCGATGCACTTAGACAGGAATGTTTGACAGTGTAACCTAATAGTGACTTGTCAGCACGAGCTCGATAAGAGTCCCCACTGATTAAAAGTAAGAATAATTAGAATATGTACAAGCCTTATTCGCGGAAGGCAGGGAAACGCCACTACTATCCTGGAGCTTGCTACAGTGATTTAAGAAAAACAAGGAAAATCTTTCCAGGCAACCTTTGTGTCTGACAGCAAGCTAAATAGTTACAAGTGACAGATTGCGAGGTTGCCAACCACAGGCCCTTCAATACCTCGGTTGACCAGCTAAACGAATGCAAAGTGAGTACACCACATGCATGATTATCGCGGCAAATTGTGCGCACGTTGTTCACTGAATACAAAACACATAAACACTGAAATTGTGAAGTTAAAATATCTTGCACCGGATTCGGGGAGCTTTAATGCTCAGAGTGTTACTGAGTTTGTGCACAAGATATTGCAAACAAGAGTACATAATATAAGCATACACATTAAAATACCCTCCAACAAAACAGCATTCATTCTTGTAGGCGATCTTCACACATACCCTTTCAAATCTTATGAAAATTTTTAATTGCGTGCCTACACATCAAATCAGATTTAATGCTGAAAAGCATTAAAAAAACTAACCTAGCTATACCTTGCAAGAGTCCATCTTATATTGTAGGTCTAACCACTAGTATGTACACTGTGTATGCTCGTTGGAATGTTCAAGGTAAGTTCCTAAGGAATGTTCACTTTTGTCCATGCTGATAACACACTCTTACACGACGGCATTCTGAGTGTAAGCGATCTTCACATAAACACTTTCAAAACATATTGTGACATTTATATGTTTACCTACACATCAAGTCAGATTTATAGATGCTCATTATAAAAATATAAGAAGCTAAATGTCACTGTAATGTCGAAGTCTCTGTCTTCAACTTAATCACTGGCACTGAGGTGAGCATCTTGATATGATGCACTTATGGTAGCCATTACTGTCACTGTGGTGAGTGTCCATTTGTAATGCTACTTAAGTGGGCTGTCGGCCACTGAAACACTTGAACCGTGAGGTGTACAATGTCTATCAAAAGTTACTGATGTACAGCTTTTTATGGCTGTATTAAAAAAAGGTTTATTATCACATAGTCGAGTGACTAATTACTGGTTCATTTCCCTCGTTGGTTCTTTATACTTGAAACTGTACTGGATAATTTAGAATTTTAATTTAACCTAAATATGATTGTCTTGCTTACATCACTGTCTTTGGCTAGTGGCTAAATTAACTATGGTGCACGTGACCGGTCTATAATGAGTCCTTTTGCCACGTGCACATAGTAGCGGTTTACGGCTACTGCAATGTCTTTAATATTCACGCACTTACTGACGATCTTCTGTCTCACCTTCAGTGTCACTTCACCTCGAACGAAGCGCAGTGTGCAGAGGGTACAGCCACATGTACCTGGTTGTGGGTCTGTGTGGTGATTCCTGGTACCGGCCAGGCGTGTGGGCGGCACAGGCGGAACGTGGGGGCATCAGGCATCGTGGAGCAGCCTGGGGCTTCGTGGCTTCTGCTTCTGTTGCAACAAATTGGGAGGGCACTCGTTCAAGGGATGTTGAGGCAGTGTGGGTATGGACGTATCTGGCTGTGGGTAGCTCTCTCTGGATCCGTCCGCATATATCTTCTGCGCAGTAGATGTTATCTCGCTTGCCTACTATGTGGTACGGTCCCTCCCATTTGTCAGCAAGGCCAGCGCTGAATTGTTTGCTGGCTTTGCTGAGGGGGTGATTTTGCAGGACGGCTTCCTCCAAGTTAAACTCTTTTACCCCATGTTTTTGTTCAGGGTATTTCTTAGAAGTGTAGGCAGCTTGGGCTTTCTGGGCATATGTGGTGCGTGCCAGGGCTGCTAACCGGATGTCCTCAGGTTGAGGCATATCAGTGGGTTCACTTTCCCACTGCCAGTCACCGGGTTGGGCATAATGTCTGTCCCAGGAGTAGAACGCTCGGACTGGTGTCAACTGCCTCATTGGTATGGCGTCTAAGGGCAAACAGTATGGTGGGGATGTGCTTATCCCAATGCTTGTGATCATTATCCACATTGATACTGAGGCACTTCTTGATCTCCTGGTTCCTCCGTTCAGTGGGGTTGGCTTGGGGATGGTAGGGAGGGGTAGTCCAGGTCTCTACCCCTCACTCTTGCCAAGCGGTTTGGCATTGATGGCTAGTAAACTGTGTGCCATTGTCTGTCAGTATGGCTTTCGGATAACCCCATTGTGCGTTAATCTCCGTCTCCATTTTCTGCATGATTGGGGTGGTTTCTTGGCAGGGTAGAGGAAATGCCTCTACACATCTTGAAAATTGTTCTGTGTCCACGAGTAGGTAGCGGTTTCCTTTTGTCCTACAGAGGTATGGTTCCATGAGATTGGTGGCTATGTGGGTCCAGGCCGTCTTGGGTCGCCGTGGTTTTGCGGTGGGAGGAGGAACCGGGTAGATTTTGCAGTGGCAGCACATGACGCAGTTGCTGACGTACTGCCGGACATCGCGGCTTATCCCGTCCCAATTATAACTGGTTTTAATATTCAGCAGGGTTTCCCTAGTACCCGGATGACCAGCTTGGGGATGGTCGTGATGGTGCTGTCATATATCAGCGCGTAATTGCGGTGGAACCCAGATCTTCCACTGCGTATCGGGCTGTTCGCTACTTGTCCACACAATGTCATCCCATAGTTTGTTGAAAACTTCCTGTATTCTATAGTAGGCCTCGTCAAACTCCTCAGGTTCCCTATTGCTGGCTTCAGACTCTGCAACTAATGCAGTTTCCGATTCTTGAACAGCAAGTTGCAGATGGCTTGCCTCAAAGTCTGTTTTTCAGCTGCTGTAAATCGCACCATGTTGCCTTGAAAAAGTCCTGTCCAACTCAGATTGTTGTCAACTTCATCGGCCAAGGTCAGAAGTCTGTTTATACGGCACTTCACGAGGCGCAAACATGTCTTCAATTGGTGTTGGAGACATTTTAACAATTTCATGTTGTGGTTCGAAAAATGCCGGCCGGTCAAAACAAACAATTACAGTTATGGTTGGTACACTGCGCGGCTAACCTCAAAAAACTGTAGTTCACCACAAATAGCGAAAATTAAAACACAATACTTATTGCATAATAGAAATCTTGTGATTAAAGACAGTGGTATTTGTATACATAACCGCCATGGTGTAAACAAAGTAGTTTCAGTACTACACCATGCCCGATTCTGCACATAAAAGAGTACCAAAAACACTTCCACTGTTTATGGTAGTTATCCATTGAACTCGGTTAAGTGGCTAGAATACGCATATCCGGCCCAGAGAACAAAAAAATGTTTCCACACAATATCTTTTGTAACACATTTCAGCTGTGTGACGTCCAGCAAAACGGAGTAGGCGTAACTGACTTGTTTTCCTACATAGATGGCACCACAAGTCAAGATGGCCGCAGGCCATTGCACTCGCTACAGTTGGCAATAAATTTGAATTTAAATCCAAGTGCATACTGACGCATGTCACTAAAGTTCTGGTTAACAAGAGACTTTTATTCCTCGCTAGATCAGTTGCACTACTGAGGGAAACTCAGTTCCCTTTCTTACTGGGTACTAGTGTCGCCCTGATAGGCTGTCTACTAGGTATGTAGTCGGCAACACTATGTCTGGCAACGTGCCTCATAACAACAGTGGCTCTCTGGGGCAAGGTAGACATACCAGAGCTCGGCGGGGTGTTCTTCATTGTGTAGCATCTCCCTTCTGCCTCTCTACTCACTTCTAGGTTCTCAGCTAAGTCAACTCTGTAATTAAGGATTTCTGTGATATTTACGTTAATGTAGCATGAAGAGAAAACACTGAAGGGGTAACGTAGCTCAATGGCAAATGAGGACAAGCGACCCGGGAATTCTCTAAATACAAAACACATTTACTAACACAAATCTTACAGAATTAATAACAATACAAATCAGTTACATTTATTCTGATGCGTGTCAAACTCTCGTTCTTTCAATTAGGGTGACTACGTGATTGCCTCCTTGTCCGGCAAAGGAGAGGGGTATCAAAACCAGGTGAGGTGATATGTGAATAGTTCCTGTCCCGGCGGAGGTTTTATACCCTCAACCCAGGGATGTCCAATATAAGGGGGATGCGAGCAGCGTCCCTACGAGGTGGATGAAGTACTCAATGATTAGTCGATGGTGATTGTGGGGATGGTTGATGTGGTGGGGGTGATGGAATTGATCTGCAGCAGCCTCGTTGGCCGGCGTGCGCGACAAAATTAGCCAGGGTTTTGCCACATGGTTTAGAGGCGACTTTCGGTGGGAGTCGAACCCTAATGAATTTCCCGGAGGGTAATCTTATTGTGCATTCGGTAGGCAGAGCTTCCTCAGTTGGGTGCTGAACCCGAATCCATCAGCCGGAGACTAATTGAACTATACTCGAGGGAACTGGGGTGACTGGAACAGGAGCTGCCAGGGTTTCTGGTACATTAACGGGTGCAACTGTCTCGGTGGTTTCTGCAGCTACCTCTTCCTGTTCCACTTCTTCCAGTGGGCACCATCCTAGCAAATGATTAAGGTGTCCCTCTTGCATCGGGAGTGTGATTAACTCGTAACACACAGGTGATTTGACTGACTCGACAGGTACGAGTTCGACTGGATTGACCAGGGCTAGCAAGTTATTAAGTGGTTGTGATCTAGCTGAGGCATGTCTCTCACGTCTCCTCTGACGGCTTCCAAGTCCGCCGTGATTGTGATACATCGAACCTTATAACTGACCAGGAAAACTATCTACAATTAATGTAGGCGACACGCAATGAATACGAAGTACGTAAGATTTATTACGTGAAAACAAAAGCAAAGTTGAGCACGTCACCTGATTAATTAATACAAAAAATATATAATACGAGAATCAGTGACTAATAATCTACAGGTTAAGGCAAGCCTGATATATATATATATATAATCTGAAACACAAGTATACTAATTATGCAATTCACAGCATAATGACTAAGTTAAGGTGGAGTCTCCAGAGGAACATTAATCGTGTACCGACCTGCTACCGCGGGTGTCGAGGAACTTGACTTAAGGCGAGGGTAGTGGGTATATGTGGTAGGATTAACCGTCTGGTGAATCGACTAGACAAGCCTTAGTCAAGCTGTTGGAGCTGGAGAACTCTCTGCCTTCCCAAGCTGCTAGCGGGAGTGAGTGCTGCCTTCACAAGCAACCAGGATGGTGTTTGAACCTTGGTGCAGGCTCTGGAGAGGGAGGAGAGTCTTTGCAGACTGGGTTGGGCTCACGAACCTACATGACCGTCGAGCCCGGTGACACTCGCTGGACCATGGTGCTGGACATCTATTTATACTTCTTTTCTGCAGATCAGCAGTTCTCTGGGGTAAGAGGGGTAGCGTAGTCTTCCAACGCGGGGGTTTGGTTTATCTTAGCGCTGGAGCGTCGAACATTTATTATCTCCCCACTTGGGAGGTAATGACAAATATAAACACATCGTCCTGAGGCTGGTTGGCCGTGACATCACAAGGCCACGGGGGTGCTGCCATCTCAGGGGTTGATTGGAACTTCTTTCACGCTAACATGGAGAGTTGTGGATATTCAAAATTAAATATTCTATTAGTCGGGGTGGTGCTTGCATGTAGGGAACCGGGCGGGAAATGTTTATTGTAATTACTCCACTTTATTACAATTACGTATGTGGCTGTCCAGGCTCATGGAATCTCCTTGCTTGATACGTTTGTCTCATTCGCCACTGTTATGACTTGTCCCGAGTGAAGGGTCACTTGTAGATGGGACGAAGTCGCCCGTAGAGAGCGTAGCTGCAGCATGCTGGCTTGCGTCAATTGTAAAGCCTATACGTAATCCGTATATTTGCACTGAATGAAGTTAGAGATACTACTCAGTGACGTGCCTAACCTTGCCAGTAGATAATTGCTTAGTGTTCAAGTTCTATTAATGGGGTCGCAATAGATAACCTTACACCCTACTACCAACCGGATTATGCTCACCACTGGAGTTGAAGGTGCAGTCGGCTATGAGCTCAAATCCTGGACAGTGTGATGTCTTCGTCTTCAGCCTCACTGAACCTTGGTCTGGTCGGCTCTTACAATTACACGTTGCACTGCTTCTGATCGGCTGGCCGAGTCAGTTTCGGGGGGGGGGGGGGGTGAGGTGCGGGGGGATGTCGTATTGTGGTCTCAATATGTACCCCTCGGCTGAGTGGGTCAGGCATTGTTGTTTATTAAATATTGTGGGCGGCCCAACTCTGGCCGCCACACTCCACTGTTTTTATAATATATTGTGTGCGGCCTAGCTCTGGCCACTACTCTACCCCCTTGGTCGAAGATGCAGCCATCCCGTAGTGTAGTGTTTAGTTTGTGCCATGTAACAGGATCAGGGTAGTTTGGTAATAGGTTTTCTAATGTATGTTTGGCGGTGCCCAGTAAATGAAATTTAAGGCAGCAGCATTTTTCTGCTTCATTCCACTGGTTTATGTCGGCAACAGCCTCATATGACTCTAGGAAATCTGCAATATTCTTTCTGACTGTGCCCGAGAATGGTGGTGGTTTTTCTGGCTGGTGTACAACAATTTCTAGGGGTGGTTGTGGTGGTGGGTGTCGCATGATGTCTGGTGTGGGTGGGGTTGTCTCCGTGTTGGTGTTAATATAGTGGTGAGTGTTGGGTGGGGGTGGAAATATATTTCAGTGATGAGACTCTGATGCTACCTCGCCGTATATGTTAAAACCATGAAAGTCTGACTGGGAACTTTAAGGAGCTTTACTGTAATTGTTTGTTTTGTTGTGTGGGTGGTGGTGTGTTGTTTTGATAGTGCTCTGAACTTGTATCGAATGAAAATTCTAAGTTCTGATTTTGTTCTGCTATAGTGGAACTGTGTGTAGTTACTTGTAACGCTCGTTTTCTATCACGGTCGTCTAAGGCTTGTTCTGTATCTGTAGTGTCTATGAGCGCACGTCTAAGGAATTTAGTGACTGGTTGATGGTTTGGATTTGCTGCATATTTCCATAAAAGTACTGTGTAATCAGTTACGTTGTGTTGTCAAACGCGCACTTTGTGTGACTTAGAATTATTTTTAATTACAAAGAGAGAAGGAATTTGAAAGATCTGTGAAAAGGAATTTGAAAGATCTCCGAAAACACACCAAAACAAGTGGAGTCCTTCTGGCTTACAAGGAAACAGATGTTCCGTTGTGCAGGAATAAGCAGTAAGCATGCATGACTATAATAAAAGCAAGATTAAGCTAGTTTAAGATGGCTGATGTGGACGGCGTGATGTCAAAGGTGCTAGCTAGCAAGGCCGTCGTCTTGACGTTGTCGACTGCTGACTGATGCATGTGGCTATCCAACCTTGTGCACTCTCGCAAACAGCGCTTACTCTGGCCGCGTGGAAGTGAACAGCTGTTACCTGCGCGGGCTCTAATACATTACATTTACAGGCAATTTTAAAACGTATAACTGCAATAAAATAAAATATATTCTGTTACTTGTACTCATAACGGAAATTTATTTACATGAACATACTTGCATAGGAAGTCAATGAAAGTACAATTTGAATATCGCTGAACTGCTATGCCTAAGCGCTGTGGTTTGCGTGAAGCACAACCACGTTTCAATCTCCTATATTGCTCGTGATCTGTTGCATGCAATAAGACAGCATGAAGTGCAAACTACGAGAAGAATTACTAGATAAAGCCTACTCGCACAAGCATGAGGTGGGACGAGAGGCATCTCCACCAATGCAGCGACTCCTTTCTGCCTGTCTATTCACTTCTAGGTTCTCAGCCAAGTCAACTCTGTAATTAAGGATTTCTATGATATTTATGTTAATGTAGCATGAAGGGAAAACACTTCAGGGGTAACGTAGCCCGACAGCAAATGATAACAAGTAACTCGGGAATTCTCTGAATACAAAACACATTCATTAACACAAATCTTTACAGAATTAATAACAATACAAATCAGTTACATTTATTGTAAAGCCTATACGTAATCCCTATATTCGCACTGAATGAAGTTAAAGATACTACTCAGTGACCTGCCTAACCTTGCCAGCAGATAATTGATTACTGTTTAAGTTCTATTAATGGGGTCGTGATAGATAGTCTTACGTCCTACTGCCATCCGGATTATGCTCACCACTGGAGTTGTAGGTGCAGTCGGCTATGAGCTCCTGAAAGGCTGGACAGTGTGATGTCTTCATCTTCCGCCTCGCTGAACCTTGGCATAGTCGGCTCTGACAATTACATGTTGCACTGCTTCTGATCGGCTGGGTGCATCTAGGGGGGAGGGAGGTGGCACATTGCGGTCTTGATATATACCTCTCGGCTGAGTGGGTCAGGCATTGTTGTTCGTTAAATATTGTGGGCGAACTCTGGCTGCCACACTACACTGTTTTGATAAGATACTTTGTGCTGTCTAGCTCTGGCCGCTACAGTTGGTGGCGTTGTTGTGGATTTGGATGAGCGTGCGGATTCCTTGGTTCCACGCTGAACATGGTGGAGGTCAGGTTGTGGTAGATGTCTACATGGTAGTGGTGGTTCCACTCTGTGCTGGTCCAGCTGCCGATGTGTGGATTGGCCTTCCCGAGTCTGGTATCGCTTCTGCTGACTAGGGCCCGGACCACCGGGTGCACGTCATAGCTGGTTCGCACTGGGTTAGAGTAAAATGGTTAGGTACCAACAGGAGATGCCGGTCTCGCTGCGTGATGGGCGGCTTGGGCCTGCCCCCAAGGAGTGTCGACTCCTGGCAAAACTAGGTGTGCCGCACAGACCTGCTTGGCAGCACTGAACTCTGCCTTCTTAATTGCTCTTTGAGCTCCATGTCTGCTGTTGAATGGTGTAGGCTTACAGCGGGCCACAATTCCTGTAGGTGACAAGCAATCGACAATCCCTGGCTTAGAGTGTACGTCGACAATGGCTGGCGGTGCACTCCCTGACTGCCTAATAGTGCAAGCACCTGGAATCGTGGGTCATAGACCGCCTTCCTGCTACTGCCGGGTGTAATCACAAACGTAGGCCCTTCAATCCCCTGCAGCTATCTCTGCCAGCACCTTGGCTAGGCGCTCCGGTCAGTGATACAACTGGGGTTGGCTGTCCCGCCTCTGTGGCGTGTGTCCTAGTGGTTGGGGCTCTACCGTTCTGAACATCAAGGTGAACAGAATGGGTGGCCGTCGAAAGATGATTTGTGTACAACTGACAGACCCCTGAAGGGAGACTGACGTTCTACTCTAGGTTAAACACTCTGTCGCTTGCTTACCACTTGTTGGGTCAAATACTGGTAAGATAGGCAATAGTACTATGACAAGAGACTCGAGGATACATTTAAGATCAAGGATTTATTCAACAATAAATACTTAGGTGACTCGTACGTGCTACCAATAAGTCTGTGCTGCACCTACGCATGTAATGAGTGAAGGTGACCCTCTCCTAGACTACTTAGATACAAGGGAATAACTAACTTTACAGTCGCAATTAGCACTAACTGGGTTTGCCTAGAACAGGCCCTAACCTTAACTGGGAGCCACTACCAGCAAGTAGTGGCAGCTGAAGAACCAGGAGGCCACAACAACTGAAGTGTTAAGTCGTGTTCAATGTCTTCAGCTAGAAGAAGCTTCTTGTGACGTCAATGCCAAGAGGTGGTAGAAGCCTCTGGTAAGTGGTGGCTGCAGCCACTGGAGAACTAGAAGTTCTTGGAGAGGACCGTAAGGGCCTAGTTAGTAGAGAGCCCCAGCTCAGGAAAAGTTGAGGCGAGCTACTGAAGATGATAACTCCCGACCTCTGTTGTGCACTTCCTAATATACTGTTCCTCTGGAGTGCACTGCGAGCCCGGAGTGGGTGGTGTGACGTGCCCCTGTGACGTCTGCCTGGAGTGCGCTGGGTGGGAGAACTATCCTCTTGCGCTGCGCTTGTGGTATAGCCTCAGGTGCTCGGCTGCCTTCGGCGGTGTGGCGACACTTTGCGGGGTGCATCAGGGGGCTTGCGCGTTGCATGGCCTCTTAAAATATCTTTAGTTACAGTGATTCCAAAGTGCGTTTGAGTTGAACCCACTCTATGCATTCGTAACATGTTGTGCATGGTTTGCTCCTTGAGGTGTGTAAACACTCTTAGTAGATGGAGAAGGCAGTACAGGAACAGTTCGGGAAACCAAGTATCTTCTATGTCTCTGGCGAGAACACTTCCTGTTAGACATCTGGTAGTTGGTTCCTGTGGTTGGTAGTTGCATGTGGATGAGCTGTAGTAGTAGTTTATAATGTAATGGTGTAAGAGGCATGTGTTAATACACTAAGACACAAACCAGAACAAACCTAAACACCACGTTAATAGTCGTGATTCCCAGGTGTTGAGTGTTCCTAGTGGTTTGGGCTCTGCCGAAATTGATTGGTTAACTAACTTCGGGGTCGCCTCTTAAGTTGTGTGTTGACTGCAGTTTGGGCGAATGCGCATGAACCGGCTTTACCTTACGTGCACTATTAAAATTAAGTTAAAATAATTCAGCAAAGAACTAAATGCAACCAACCAATGATTAAAATAAATATTCAAATCACTTATAGGGTTGAGAGCATGGCGTGGAGAATGCTGGTATTGTCACTCCCTCGCTCACATGTCTCTTTTTTCTTTCCTGCGGCCTGGCAAGTTTGCTCTGTCTATGTCTCTGCCATGTGCTCTCCCTTTCTCCTTTCCTCCTGGCTTTCTTCGTGTCACCCATTCTCCGCAGCGCCATGTGTCAAAGTCAGCTGTGGCTGCGACCCTGCCTCATTCTTGAGTCGTGGTGGCAGGCCGTGGTAAGGGGAGAGGAAGTGAAGGACAAGGTCAAGGCACGTGAAAGGGAAGCTTGTTGTGTGGTGGAGTTTTAACTTTCCTTACTGTTAGTGATTGTGTGCCTTCCTTTCTTTGCAAGGGGTTCATTCTATTTTACATCAAGTCATTTATTAACCTGTAAAAAGGGGAAAAAATATTTAAACACAAGCTGACCCAACTCGACACTAGGGATTCAAGGTGTCCCCTCGTACAAAAGGATGGGAAAGAAAAAGCGGAAGTTTACCATGAGGGGAAAAAAAGAAGTTAAAAACTCTCCGGGTCTGTATATACACGGCAAATGTGTGAGAGTGTTTTTGTGTGTTCCTCGGCCCACGACTACTCCTTCCCGTTAAAAAAATGCAAAGTAAGAGTGCAAAGAATTTACGTTAATGTGCTTTACGGCCTATCATATGCATGTGATGATCCACTTAATAGAATAGATACAAGGTGTTTACTTGATTACAATTGCTTTTACCCTTTTGGATTAAATATAATTTGGTAAAGTTGGTTATGACTATGTGAAACTTGTACTTCAGTTATATTGGTACTGAATAAACTTATTCAATAACGTATGCTTTGTTTGGTTTACATTGGTTGCATACACAAAGTGATAATAAGGTACCTTGGGTGTTTAGATTACGTTAAGTTTTGTGCCTTTTTACTTTCAAGTTTACACATAACATGAACTGTTACTAAGTTTAAAATATAAAGCAATGTACTCAATATCTTTACCTAACATGTTTATTCACACATTGAAAATCATTTTAGTCTTAATGTGCCCTAGCGGTGTCTTAATCCTGACGCTGCTCCCTCTCACGGGAATTAAATAAAATAAATCTGTGAGGTGTAGGGGTTGAATCCCTTCCCGGGATAAGTGATTCAAGGTTCCCCTTGGGAAGGAGTAGCATGAGAAGTATGTTTGCCAGGTTGGGTCGTAGATCCTCACATGTTGGAAGGTGGTGATTTGTGCCCTTTGGGCTGGGTGGCCTTGAAAGGAGGAGGGGATCCAAACCCTAGAATGAGTTTAACAAAATACGTCTCCCATCCCGGGAGATTTGTTATTCTCACTGTAAAGGTTGTCAAAGATATTTGTGACGCCAGCTGTAATGGGATGGAGTGGGGGCGAATTTAGGCGGAGTTGGAGGACTCCTTCCAGCGGCGACCTCTATATGGAGCTGGTCTAGTGAGGATGCTCTTCTTATGAGGGGGCTGATGCTGTGACGAGGCTAGAGTGGGTGAATGATGATGCCTGTGGCACATCACAGGTAACCTTGAACAGCACATAACTGACCGTCATATTTAATGAATCACCTTGCTGTGTAATTTGTAAGCTGGGGTAGTTGTAATAGTGATGCAAAAAAATCTTTAGAGATAGTGTGAGCACATGTTACAAACCTCCACACCATGGATGTTTCTGGCATCTCACAGATGAGAATTATCTTTCGAACTTTTCCCCAACCTATGCATAATGGTAGGTTTTGATGTGTGTAACTCAAGTAGTGGTAGGTGAGAATCCCATCCATCAGGTCTTCTGCGTGTTTCAGGAAAATAATTTAATTAATCTGTTGACCGATCAATTAAGTAGAGTTGTTCCAATACCGTGTTTTCCGATCCAATACCATTGCCCTTCGCACTGAATTTTAGAAAAAGTATTATTGTAAATAATACATTTAAAAAAAACCATTTTTCCTAGACTCGTTTAAGTAAAGAAAATAACGTCTTAAGAAATGCATGTTTTCCCTTTTCAAAGTAAACAACTATGGGCCCGGGAATAACTACTCTCTCGAAGTTATAAGCCTGTTTTGGGGAACCATATAAAATATAGGTGTTGTAATTGTCTTTTGGTACTAATTGCTATGCCAAAAAAATAAATAAAAAATAAAACAAAAAAAAAGGTAAAATTTGATTTAAAACTGCAGCTGTAGTAGCCAGAACCCTGTTGCTCCCTCTACTATGAATAAACATCTCAATCCCATGCTGCTACCTGGCCTGTGTGTTTTGTGTCAAGGGGCTCCTCACTAAGCTGGGTGTGGCCTTTGTAAAGGTCACACACTTCTTCTTCGCCCCCCCCCCCCGCCCCACTCAGTGGTGGATTTAAGCATTCATCTTGAGGGGGGTTGTCTTGTGATGCATTAAACTTTGTAGGTAATAATTCTAATTACATTTTATCCAGTAGTAGATATATTGCATTTGCCTAGTTACTTGTGTGTGGTTATCGGCAAATACTTATTTATTGTGTAAGGGAAAAAGTTTCTAAAATATGGAAAACTTTAAGATGGAGTGTAACTGCCAACATTTTTAACAATTTTTTCTCATTTCATGTTGTCATTAAAATGTTGTTGTTAATAACTTCAATTGCAGTTCCAATCACAAATCACAGTGCAATACAATTCAAAGAAAAGAGGCATCAAAACATAGAAACTGAAAACACTTTGCTGTGATTTTATTATGAACACTCTTAAAATTTCTCACTGCACAGTATTCTAATTAACTGTATCATAAAAACTATAAACCACAGTATAAGTAAGAAAAATGAGTTTTATTTTAACTTACTTTGCTAACATTTTCTCTCATCAATATGTTGACCAATCTGATTATAAATACCTTATATACAGAAATGCTTAAATGCTATGTGTATTATCATCATTTGCAATATAAATATTGAGCATGCACAAATACTATCACTTAAAATTTATACAAGTAAACGACAAAAAAAAAAAAATTATAAAATGGGATGACCTTAAGACATATACAAACATTTCATAAATCTTATTTTGTACAGTTATATACTAATACAGCACATTCCAAGGACTTTTAAAATATTATCTTCAAACATCTTGTGTTGTCACACGAGTTTTGTCTGGTATTCATGGTATGCTGACAGCACATAAAAGTTATCTTGAAGTAATTCTCTGGCTGGATATACATTCTTTGCCGTATTAGTAACAATTATCATATCTGCAAAAAATTGGGATTCATTATGCTATATGAAATTATAACATATTTTTTAAAAACTGAAAATATGTCTTTAGCAATAGAGAGGGGGAGGGAATACATAGAAAGACAATTATTGAAATGCAGGATGAATATACTTTTATTGTGAACAGAAATAAGGATAAAGATGCTTAAAATACCTGTAACTTTCTCTTAATAAATAGTAAATATAAAATGAAGAAATGAACATAGTTGTCAAATAAATGGCCAATATTAAGACATCTCTAAAAATAAGTGTATTTCAGCAGAAAATTTATTTTCTTGCACAGTCACCTCTATTATTTCATTTTACTTATACATATCCTGAGACCAAACTTTAAAATTATTATAATTTTTTTTCTGTAACATCATTTCTTGGCATTCAAAAGGCAGCTACTTACACTCTATTACACCACAAACGAGGATTTTCGACGTGTAGCACCTTGTGCAGAAGACCAACTACCTTTTCTTGGTCTATCGAAATATCCCTATGTATGTGCATTAATGGAAGGCCATTGAGGTATTTCTGCCCACAGCGTGACCGGAGCCAAGTTTTAATTCTTTGCAAAGTGGAAAAAGTACGCTCGGGACTGGCAACACTCGTAGGCAAGCAAGACAATATACACAGAACATTTCTAATGTTAGGATACATACAGCACGCTGTCGTACTCCTCAACTGCTTCACTACAAAACTGTAGAAGACGCTCATTTTTCCCTTGCCACCTTTTCCATTTAGCTGTCCACAATGAAAACTCTGCTTTCAGGTGGTTTTGCAGATCGTTTTCATATACCGCGAACAAGCTGCAGTACCTATTTGCCAAGAATTTAATGTTTTCTTCTGCTTTGTCATTTCCACGGTCAGGTAAAAACACATTATAAATGTCAAGGACTTACTGGGGAAATGTGACTTGAGATCTTTGACTACAGCTTCTAGTATAGGTATGAAACAGATTTTCTGAAGTATTCTTCAGCAGTATTTGCAGGAACGTTGCAGCGCAATGTTTGCCTCTTGGTGGTACGAGGTACAGTGATCATCACACCTAATGTGTTTGCAGTTTCCTTGGCTTCAAAAAAAAGGGCTCTAAAGACCTCACCAACTCGAAGTTAATTTCTTTTCTCGCTCAAATCACTCATTGTGTCTTTGATGGTGTCAGAGGCAGTTTGCCTATCTAGGTCTAGCTGTTTCGTCTGGAGAAACCGGCTCAGTGGAAGTGTTACCTATAAAACGTCACTGAGGCATATCAATGTCACAGTAAAAGTTGGATCACTAACTAATAGCAACAGTGTCCTGGCATTAGCAGCTGACTGTTGTTCTTTCCATTCAGAAACAATCTGTAATGCTTCTGCTATTTTGGGCAGCTGAGATTTAAATTGTAACACTGCATCATGACGTTTGACCTAACGAGTGTCGCACAGCTTAGTTAGCTGACCTCCAAGTGTTGATACTAGAACAGCATTTCGTTTTGAAGATGCATTAAAAAAGGAAATTTCTTAGCTCATTATTCCGGTTATATTTCTGACACATTGCACAGTAGATGCCTTGGATAGTGATAAATTCAGTGCATGATTGTAGCAGGGACAATAAATTGCATGAACTGCTGCCTTCTGGATTTCTTTAATGGCAACACAGAGTTCTGAAGTCATTACACTGCATCCGTCAGTTGTTGTTCCAACACAGTCTCTCTCGGATTTATGTGCAAATCTTGTAGCATCTTGGAGAACAACCTGACCTAACCTCACACCAGTAATGTTCGTCTTGATCAGAGTCACTTTGTGTAGATAGTAATTTTTCTCGTTTCCTTGGATTAATGAATCCCACAAAATCCTCTTTTATGTGGTTTTTATATTCGTACCTCAGTACGAGAGACAGCCGAGAAATATGTGACACATCGGTCATCTCATCGAACAAAACGTTCTAGAATTTGGATTCTTGAACTCGTTCAAGGATACTTGATAGTATTTATTCTCCGCAGCACTCAATAATGGCATTTTGTGTAGTTTTACTGGTGTACAGTTTTCTGGAGGAGGCTGTCGACAATTGCTTCTCGAGAAATTATTCGCCACACTCCACTCTAATACGGATTAGTTTGCAGATATTACCCTCGTCATTACTACTGTTAGAATTGCATCCATGAAGTTCAAGTGTGCTGTCATCCCTGTGTCCACGAAAGGTGATACTTTGTCTCCTAAGAAACACTACGTTATCAACTATGCTAAGAAGTCGGGCATGATTTTCTATGACCTGCTGCATTCTAGCTGTGTCTATTTGTTTCACGTCTACATTTGATGGATTCTGAAGACTCCTAAGGAAATCCAAACCTTTCTGAACAGCTTCTTTATTATATCTGGTTTTCGCGTGTGTCTTCAATGCACCGTCTTTGCCGAGAAGCTTAGCAAATTTTTTAAGTGGGGTGGTAACAAGACTCTGTAATGAAACTGCCTTGTGCCTTACGGCAAAGAATGGGCAAAAACGGCAGTACAGTCCTTTTTCACATCAGAGAGAGCCAGCCAGGAATATTTTTGTAAAAGTTCCTTCTTTACATATCGACGTTCTTGAGTGTTTCCCTTTGAATGCATCCAATGAGGATAAATATAATCCATTGGAGGAGACCATGGTTGTTCCAGATCCTTGGCAAGTGTGAAATTATCCAATGTTTTTCCAATGAAGTTGCCAATATCGTGTTCATAATTTCTATCGCTACTAAAGTTTGTGCTACAGCCAGCCATATTAACCATTGTATAATTTTCCCCATCATTCACTTCTATAGATGAGTCGGATTTTGAGAGCGAGAGTTCAGTTTCATCAATAGTATTTTCAGCAGGGCTACTACAACCAAGTTTCCTTCTTTGTGGAGAAGCAGAAGTTAAGTAATGTCTTCTGTTTCATTCCTCGGGAGGGCCCTTCCCCTGAGAAAAAAAAAAAGGGTTTTTTATATAAATGAAAGGGGTTTTTTTTTTTTTTTGCAAAATAATGAGTTCTGTCACTGGTACTAGCAGTTTATTTGTCCTGGA
This sequence comes from Dryococelus australis, assembly GCA_029891345.1. Taxonomy (NCBI): domain Eukaryota; kingdom Metazoa; phylum Arthropoda; class Insecta; order Phasmatodea; family Phasmatidae; genus Dryococelus; species Dryococelus australis. The sequence goes on from CM056993.1 coordinate 394,567,769, forward strand.
AACAAACACTACACAATGCAATAACGAGCTTTTAGTAAATACGAACACAGCCGCTAAAGTACACACAAAGAAAACTGTAAGTAATGGTGAACCTGATAACAACTGATAGGTCAGGTCATGTCCTTACCCGAATATTACAATTTGACATTTGTAAAAGTTGTTTTGTATTCAAGATAATGGCGTGTTTTTTTTGGAAATGAAAGGATTTCTACTTTTTGTGGGTCACTACTGTAACATGACTCAAGTTATGGTAGTGACCAGACTTAAATTGTTATTTTGGTTTATCCAGCATACATTTTTGAATAATGGTGCTATTTTATTGTTGCTGCAGTTCTCACACGCAGATATTGTAGTTTCCTTAGAAAATATTAACATAATGTTGTACCGGCGCCCAGCCACGTGCAGCTGTTGTTCGACGCGCCGTGGTAATGGGTTACCAGACACAAGTGGGCCGGTGCATTTTGTTCCTTTGGAGCAATGGTTCCCAACCTTTATGAGATCACGGACCACTCGCGTCGAAAATTGGTTAGAGCACGGACCTCCCTATCCCCCGCCCATTATTCTGCTCAACTTCCTACTAGCCCTAATTTCTATGGCAGCTTCATACAATTTGTTAGTAAGAACAAATTTATTATTATCAATATTAGTTCTGTATTACTTAGCACACCCTTATTAAAAATATTTCTTTTGCGCATTACAGGTTGAAAAAAATGTTGTTACTAAAAAAGAAAAAGTTGGTATCATTCTTAAGATTTTATAAGAGACTCACAACTAAAATTTGTCTTATTAAAGTACCAATGTCATCCTTACCGCCTCCATGCTCGCGTGCCTCAACAACAGAAAATAACATGAAGACGGGCCCCTTAACTCGCGTACCACTACCGATGCTCTGGCGGACCACAGCCTGTGGTCCGCGAGAGCATCGGTTGGGAAACGCTGCTTTAGAGAGTGTAGTGATGCAAAAATTAAATGAGCAATTATTTTCTACGGGAGCCGTGATATTGCAGAAAACTGTCGCAACAATTCCATAGCAGAACTATTTGGCAGTTTATGCTGCATAAATCAAAATACTCCTCTTAAAGTTATGTTACAATGTATTGACATTAATGCGAGTTCTCCTAAACAACCTGCTTAACTTATCAGTTTTTGAAGTAAATTTTTGATCTGGTCAATGTTGACAAACACGTATTTACTGGCAAAGCTGTAAGAGAAAACATATTAAAAGTTGTAACATTTCACGAACTACATACGGAAAGCTAAAAAGACCAATTTTTGAAACAATATCATTACATTTATCTTTTAATGCGGTACTGAACAAGCTACTAAGGGAAATGCATACTGGTAGTAATTTATCAGCACAACTGAAAACTTATCCCCTCCAAAATTAAATTCCATTGCAAATCAATCGTGAGAAGTTCATATAGAATATGCCTTAGTATTTTATATTTAAGGTTGTTAGTATTCCGTTTCCTAATGGCCGGGCATGACAAAATGAAGTTTAAAATTATTACTAGGAAGTTGCCCTACGCTACACTATGTTTATGTTATAAATTACCTAATAAGAAACAAACCTGTGTCACAGTATCAGAAACGCCGTCTCCAGTTTCTTCATTCTTTGGTAGTTTACTATAATAAGACAACAAATTATTTCTCTTCTTGTCACACATTATGATGGCATGCACTCCTGGTGTGCATTCAACCCGACACCATCATGTGCAAACACACATACTTCAGAACTGAGAAGTTGACACCTTCACTGCACACTAGAGACTGAGAGTGTGAAGGCGTGGTCGTGGTGCCTGTACATTACCCCCCCCCCCCTCCTAGCCCCCTTGCACCGTTATTCAGGATATGGTGAGCGTGCCCCGACCAGTGCCTCTTCAACCTGACTCGCTCGCTCCTCTGCTGAGCAAGGGACAACACGCAGAAAAAGACATTAAACAGACTTTCTAGCTAGTGGCCAACACTACTCGAGCAAAAACAATCCTCACTTACATAAAATGAAGCTTGAGAGTGGGGGTAAAAAGTGGCTTAACATTACAGAATTTTGCAATATGTAAACAACACAAAAACTTGAAATTTTTGTGCGTTATGTTAGTATCAATAAAATATTTTTATTTAAATTGGTTACATGTGGAACCCAGAAAAGTTGGTAGATCATCCATCCTTATTTTTGCTATCGTTTCACAACAATGTAACTTTCTAAATTTTTCTTTCTCACATAAAATGAGATGTTTTTCGCTCAAGGTGTTTTGAGTGAAATTAATTTTAAGTTACAATCTAAACCAAATAAAGTAAACACTTAAATTTCACCAATGTGAATGTGATAGAGAAATTTTTTTGTATATAGGAATTTATGATTACGTCTGTAACACAGGATATAGTAAATAGCAAAACATTTTAAGAAGAACTTTAAGTTTACTTTTTACATGCTAAGTCAGCAATAAATCAATGAATACAACAAAGGGAGATAGTCTCAGCCGTAAGTAGTTAATGTCAATTTCAGTATCATTGAAATATTTAAATGCGGAATATGTATGGTGGTGCTATCTGCTGTGTTAAAAAAATTTAGAGTGAATTCTTCATGCATGCATTCACACACACACGCACGCACACACACACACACGCTTCGCACACACGTGCACACACGCGCACACAACACACACACACACACACACACACACACACACACACACACATCACCCCCATTGTACTAGCATATTTTAAGGAGTTTCTGTACCTTAACGTCGCTATTTTATGGGCGAACTCTGTAACAGAGCATTTCTATTCAGAACTCCCAGACATAATGTCGACGCCAAATAATAAATATAGGACTAAATATGTGATCGTGTGTATAAATGTGTGTATTAAACATGTTTATATGTATCACGCTTGTGTGTGTGCATACACGTATATGGTGACTTGTTTCCCAATATTTGTGTGTATAAACGTAATGTTTTAAATTTGTACATTTTCCTTATGAAATGCAGTAATGAAACTCATACTTACTGGCTCTTGGGGTGGGGGGGATGCTCCCTCCACCCCCCCCCCCCCTTAAATCTGCCATGCTCCCCCCGCCACCTTTAACAGTCTACCCTCCACCAGCTGTCTGTCATCCCTCCTATTAGCCACGCCGCCCAAACTGCTTTGCTTCCTTCCTCCTTCCGTGGTAGAGGGGCGACGAAAACCAGTCAACAGATGTGAAAACTCTGGCACGATCATATAAAATCTTATTCTTACGTTTGGGGGCGAATACACACTTTGAATTATATATGATTTCGAATTAATCTATTTAGAATTAACTAGGTTTTACTTTATACACACCGAAATATTGTCATTTTTGTCTAAAGAAAGTAATAGCCTGACTTAATTGTCTACAACCGATACTAATGTATCGGCCCGATACCATACCTGATACCAATACATCGGGAAAATGTGAAGTATCAGCCGATACCGATACTCAGTATCGGTATCGGAACAATTGTACAATTAAGCACATATATTTCAATGATAGAATTGTAAAATACATGATATATGCATGCATTTTTGACTGGAGGCGTTATTTTACAGGCGAATTTACATTTAAGCAGTATTAATGATATAGTTTAGTTTGAATAGTTGTAGAAGATGGTTAGTTTAGTATAAATAAATGAACGCCATAAGTTTACCTGTATTGTAGATGATGACATTTTGCAAATTAGGTATGTTGCAAATTTGGTAAATTTGGTAAATGATCGTTATCCACCCTCAATATTTTATCGTTACGTAGTTGTACCAAAACTCAAAATGCTCAGTATGGTAGTAATTGAATTTAAGTGTCTTGGTCAAATAAAGAAGTAGTGTTTCATGTCAGCTGTGACATTTGACAGGAAATAACATTCCCACCGATATGATGATGATACGGATGTGTGTGTATGCGTGCCTGTACATGCACATGTGTGTGCATGTGCATGTGAAGAAAGGCTTGTGAGGGAGGGTTGTCTTGCAGAGTGCCGTGCGCGCAGCTGTGGAGGGCCGGATCCTCGTACTGGAAGGCATTGAGAAAGCTGAGCGCAATGTCCTGCCAGTTCTGAACAACCTGCTGGAGAACAGGGAGATGCACTTAGAGGATGGGAGGTTCCTTGTTCCGGCGTCCAGATACGACAAACTGCTGCAGGTGTGTGCTCTGTCAACCATTTCACATAAATTATACTGTATTTTGTGTGCGTCATAGTGTGTGGAATTTTGGAGAGATGGATTTTTGGCTTTCGTTTGGCCTCTTTGTGATGGTAAATAGTTAATAAAGAAGAAATATTACTTATGAAGTCCTACGTTATACACTACTTGACATTGAAATAGCTAAACCCATAAATCAAATAAATGTCTTTTATTTAGGGACAAGAATATATGGTGAATAAATAAAACTGAAATAATACCAAAATGCTTGTTGAAAACCATGTAACACCAAAATTTAGCACACTAAAAAAATTAATTAGCAAAACTACTCTTTTTTTGAATAAAACTTTAAATATTTATTTTAACAAATTATATTCCAAATATTTTTGTAATACAATGACCAAAGGAAAATCACATTTCTAGATGAAACTTCATTTGTGCGAGAAAATTTTTTAATACTGAAAATGTTATTGTATGTGTGTTTTTAATTTTAAATTGACGCCGTCGGGTGAGACACGAGACGAACAATGATACAAATACTTCCTGGTAATTTGGGCGCCAGCGGTGCTTCCCAATCACCACACTATTGAGACTCAGGGTTCTCAGGGATGTTGAGGTTTCTGTGTGTCCATCTCAACCGTGCGTACTTACAAATGCGTTGGGAATACTAAAATTTTAATAAAATCACTGAAATAAACAATTGATAAAACATATGTGGCTAGGACACTGTCATTACTAAATAAAAGATTGAGTTCAGTGTAGATTTGTTTTTATTGATATTGTTTATACACATCAACATGCCAATGAAATGGTTATCTCGGTCATGACTAGCCAATTCCGCTTGGCTGCTCCCCAGCCCATAATTAATCTAGCGTGTGCCTAAATGGATGATCTCGCCGAGGTGCGTGAAAGCACAGCCTTCACAAGGGAAGAGGGCCGACAGCCGCTAGGGTGAACTGATGGTTTTTCCCTGAAGATAGGACACGGTGAATTACAAATGGATACCCTTAATACACATTAACACAAGTGATTACTCGGCATCATTAACGCAAACTCGCCAGGGCTCGCCCTCCAGCACGTGAGTAGTGTGGTGATGGCCTATACATAGAGCCAGCTAGGACGGAAGTAATTGCACCGTACACTAATTAAACAATTACATAGACCCATGAATGATACATGAAATATGATGGGACACAAGATGAATATTCACAATAAACACACACGTGTGAAAACAAGCTTAGGTGGCGTGGATGCTGCTGGATGAAGTTCGTAGCAGACCATGTGGTGCAGGTGAAATTGCAATATTTCTGCGTGGAAACTGCAAACTAAATTCAGATAAAGTATTATTCGTGTTTGGCAAATGGTTCTCTTTACGATTAGCGTTGTTACAAGCTTGATGGTGGTACAATCGAACATTACTGTGACCGCGTGGTCAAGTACAAAAGCATCAATTTACGTGAAAAATACATTAAACCCTGAATGAAAAATACATAGAACCCTGAAATAAATGATTGCACATACAATGTTTCATAAATAAGCTCTTAAAACCCAATGATGACGTATACGAAGACTTGGCTTCAGTCGGCCACATGGTTATACGTGATGTTGCCGTAAAATATTCTAACATGAAAATTACCCTTAAATACATAAAGAAAAATAAAGCTCTTAAAATTGCATGTAGCAATTATGCAGAAGTTACAATGAAATGCCATAAACATAGGCAGATGGCGTCTGATTCAAAATGCGTGGGTCGCGTGACCTCTCCGACATCTTTCTCCTCCTTCTCCTCGATCAAGTTAAAAATGCCACAAGGGCGTAAGAAATTAGTAAAGCGGGAGCATAATGCTGGGGAAAATGTCTGGCAAAAAAGTACGCAAGCAAAGATTAACCGGTAAACTACGTGGACTATGTAAACCTACATCAGTGAACAAAAGTTGTAGTGCGCACGTGACAGTGTCTTACCTCGCCAGCTCTCCTCGATAGCCTGTCCAGATACAAGCGTCGCACGGACCTATCATGGCCGTCTACGGGTTCACATAAGCGGAAGTGCTATGCACGCCAAGTGAAATATTTTATAGTGAAAATAAAATGGCATAAATTAAATTAGACATTGTTTTACATTTCTATAATTTTGTTACGAATTTCAATATTATTTTAATGTCTTTTTGTGATGGCATTCATGCCAAAATATTAAGTATTATTAATCTCGGCGCCACAGGCACTTTGAATATTCATAACCAAACAACTAAAATCAGAACAAGCACTTTAAAACATTTTAAGACATTTTAAACACTGTAAAGACAATATAACTTATTTTACCCTGAAATCAACATTTATAGGAAAGTTCAAAATTGTCGGCTTCTTTGCGCACGTGTGGTATACGTGATACGTGAGCGCAGTCATGGGCTCCAGCGCCGCTGGCTCTCAGCCGGCATCAAAATAAAATGCCTACTCTTGATTACATAGTTTTTTGAAAGCTACCTAATTCAAATTTTATATGAATATGTGTTTAAAAATGCATTTTTAAATTAACTTTATTTGTAGTGTGTTCAGAAGAACAAAAACATAAAATTTTAAACGAAGTTGAGCTAAAAATAAAAACATAAAATCTTGTCCCTACTTATATTTTGCTGTCAGAATTTTTATGTTAAAATACAATTTTTTCTTTATTTATTGACAAATGGTGTTAGCCATTATAGTGGAAAATACAAACTGTTAGTCTGAAATTTGGGTGGTCATTTTTTAAATGTAAACAAGTGAAATATTTTTCAAAATATGCTGAATTTGTAGAATGTAAGAATATTACTTTATAGTTGCAGGTCCTAATACTTGTTAACAGAAAGTGAATCAAAAGTAACATACCTCAGGAGAGTGTATGTATGGATGTCCTCATTGCGTATGTAATAAGTAGTGTTTCATCAAACTGTATGTAACTGAAGCACCTCTACCCAAGGGGTGACCAACCTAATGTTGGGGAGACGTTTATGCTTTGCATTTATTCATGTTAACTTTAGACCAAAGTAAGAGTGTTTAAACCCTAAAGTAAATTTAACCAGGTAAGAAGTTTTGGTGCTGCTCACTCGGAGAGAGTTAAAATACCGCTAAGCCAGAATGAGGGAGTGCATTTTAGGAAAGCTGGACCAAGACCTTAGGCTTCTGAGGTGTCCGACCTGTGTAGAGAGTCGGCCTGGTAGGCTGACAGGTGGAGACAAGATCTGACACTACTGTCACAAATCTACGCCTTTTTGGACATAGTACCTTGGCCTTGATATGGAGAGGATGCTCTTCCCTGTGCCTGGCTCATTCTGCAGGTGAGCAGTGGAGCTGTTGTCGATTCTGCGAGGTGTGTAGGGGTGATGTGTGTGTTGGGTGGAAGGACCGAATGCCAGGGCCAGTCAGTACCAAGGAGGGCCTCTTCCTTTCTGATTGCCTCGATGGCTGGGTGTTCCTTATGGGAAATTTCTATTAATGGCCAAAACAGAGGTACCGTTTGATGTGAGGGGTGGGACGTATTATTGCCGCTTACGACTGTTTCAATTATAGTTAATTTAATTACTTCATTCACTGCGGCCCGTAGGGCCCTTCTACGTCTTTTGCTTATACTTCCCTGCCAAGCGTACTGCATTTAGCTCTCTGACTGACACTATCAGTAGAGGAGAAGTTGTTATTGGTAATGGTAATAGTGTGTACTTCCAGAACTCAGACTTGTGACTTGCTGTAACACTCGGAGTTCCTTTTGTCCAGCCTTTTCAAAGTGGGACAGAACTAGTGAGCAGCACAAGCCACTTCATCGCTAGTCCTGGGTGTGGCACCCACAAGTGGCTGATCAGTACCAAGTATGTCCAGCCTCTATCTGGCCTTTTCAAGCTGGGACAGAACTAGTGAGCAGCACAAGCCACTTCATCGCTAGTCCTGGGTGTGGCACCCACAAGTGGCTGATCAGTACCAAGTATGTCCAGCCTCTATCTGGCCTTTTCAAGCTGGGACAGAACTAGTGAGCAGCACAAGCCACTTCATAGCTAGTCCTGGGTGTGGCACCCACAAGTGGCTGATTAGTACCAAGTATGTCCAGCCTCTATCTGGCCTTTTCAAGCTGAGGTAGAGTATGGAGCACTATGACTGGTCGCTCCTATTAGTGGATTAGAGTACCTAGTTCATTTGGGTGCAGCTGAAGGTCTACCAGCTGGCAGAGCTCAGTTTGCCTCTTAAACTTGTTTGTGTTTACCGTGTTGGTTATATGTGTTTACCAGCTTGTTCTCTATAGCTTAATTATAGTTGCTATAAGTGCAAGGTGAGAGGGGTTTTACAAATACGATAAACGACACTCACAAGAATACTATGGAGAATACAGTATGTGCTATATTGACTCATTGAGGAAAACGTGGTGATCCCACACTAGCTCCTAAGATTTTAATTTAATGAAAGTTAAAAAAACCTATAATTACGTTCAGGCGAAGGCAACCTGAGCAAGAGCTACGTGTGTTACGTAATACACTGGTAAGTTAACAAAAATTGCCAACACGTTCGACAGTGCCTAACTATTAAGTAGGAGTCCTTAAGGAACCTAAAAGAACGGAATATTCCCAGAAGAGGTTAGCCTCAATCTCTAAGTGGGCTGCAAGAGATCTGGAAGGGATGCCAACGTGACTTGCTACCAAGGGTTGCTGGAGGTTTACCAGAATGTGGGAGGTAGTTGCGGAGTGACGTCTTCAGGAGCCTCTGGATGGTGGCGTTGCCCTGCAGCGGCAGGATCTGTGGGGTGTCTGAAGACAACTAGTGATTGCTAAAAAATGGTTAGCTTCCGGTGACGTCTTCTGACGTGAGCACACACAAAGAGGTCTAGTGGTCAGCGCCCTTATGAAGGTCTCCGACCTTTGCAACCTGGGAGGAGGAGGGTTGTCGACCACTTACCCCTACTGCTACCTCCGGCCTTTGCAAGCTGTGCAGGTGCAGTGACTGCCTTTGGAACCAGGGTTATTCTGGCCCTTTTATACTCATTTGCAAAGCTTGTAGGCTTTCAGAAGGTTGAGGGTGTGGCTAGTCTCGCTTCTCAGGGGTTGAATTCTTGCTACAGAAGAGGTGGGGTGCCTTTCATTCTTATTGCCTCGGTGTGAGGCGTTGACATTTCTTATCTCCTCGGAGATAGGCTGGAGGCTAGGGCTGCTGGAGTAGACTGGGTGCTGCCCTCCAGTGGTGAGCTGTGGCACTAGCTCAACCTTCCTGGATGGTGCTGGTGTCTCAGCTAACAGTACAATTTCAGGCCACCTGTCTGTAGTCTTTCTTGATGTGTTCCAACGTACCATGTAGGAACATGTCCCATTGCACTGTTATGCAGTAATAACTTGCCTCTGTATGAACAGCATACTCGAAGATGGTGTGAAGTCTGCGAGTAGAGTGCGATGCGCAGAAATGCGTCACTCATTATAACTTATCAAAAATACTGTAGAACCAATAAATAATAGCAACAAAAACAAACATGTAATTGAAAACCATATCATTTTTATTATTGGACTTCTTTTCTTCATTTATTGAAGGTACTTGTCAAAAATGAGCCAGATGTTAATTAGTAGCCAAGGAAACTAGACTGTAGTTGAAAATTAAAATTATTCACATTGTGAGTTTATAGTGTACAATAGAGATTAATATTTTATTAGTATTTTCAGCAGATTGATTAAATTTGAAATCTTAAAATAAGAAAACCCGAATTGTTACTTTTGGAATAAATTAACTTTAAGAAACAGACATTTTTAACTATTTAATAGAGCACTTTAAAAAATTCTATATTGAAAATTAAACCATAATTTAAAACCCTTTTTAATGTGCATTTCTCTTATAATCTAATTGTGTAACTTAATCTCGCAGGTTTCGGGGAGTAGCTTTACTTTTAGTTTTATTTGAATTAGACGTATGGAAGATGGCGTCAATTTGTTTTGGTGTTAAGGCTCTGCCTGAATATGTTGTATAAAGTGTGTTGCTAGCTATTTTGTACTGGTTTCGGAACCAAAAAAGATTTAAGAAATATTTTGTTGTCAAAGACAAGTTCCAAATCTTAATTTCAACTCCAAGGATAATTGTTAAAATAGGTGTTTTCGGAATCACTTTAGAAATGTTGAAGCTGTATTTATACATGCGTTATATGTATTTTCATCTTTAATAGCATGCCATAAAATTAGGGTCACGGCTTAGTCACGTTCAGGCAAGTCAAAGACAGAGAGACTGCGTGCCAGTTAAGCACCTTGCGCTTAGAGGTGATGAGGTTAGTGATGAGTGAGCAAGAGTTAGCCTTAGAGCTCTGCACATTTCAAGGCCTTACACATGTTTCAAGATCTCAGACACAAAATATTTGCAGGCGGGCAGAACGCTTAATATGAACATAACTGTAGGTAGACATATTGAAGGTTTCATTCATTTATTCAGGTGTTAAGTTAAAACAACTTTGAGTAGTTTGGAAGTAAGGTGTTGTATGTGTGTCAGGATCACAGCAGAGAAGAACTAGACCAATGGCAGTTGGTGAGGGTGAGCGAGGACTTCAGGGTGATAGCACTGGGCATCCCTGTGCCGCGGTACCTGGGAAACCCCCTAGATCCTCCCTTGAGGTCCCGTTTCCAGGCGCGGGACATCGGGCTTCCCAACTTCAAGGTAGGAAGACACAGCTTCTTCTTCTAACTGCATCACAAGCATGTTTCTGCTTGCTGTTTCCATATATTCTCTTTATATTTAACTAGCAGAACTACCCATGTTGTTGGGTATAAGCGGACAATGAGAGATGTACGACCACATTTTAGGGGTTTCCAACCTGATATGGATTGGTGGTGGACAGAGCACATTTTAGCCTCTACAGTATTTTAAGTTGGGTATTGGGTACTGAAGGGTGTCACTGTCAAATATTTGAGTCAGATGGATTTCTTTATTTATATAGATATATATGTGTACATGTGCTTGCGTGTGCACACATGTGTGTGCATGCACAGTGTGCAGTGCATATGTGCATGTGCATGCATGTCTCTGTGTGCATGTGCATGCGTGACAGAAAGAGAGATATGTGTAAAAGGACAGAAATCCAAGTACTCACAGTGTTGTGTCGAACATCGTGATGGAGCGTATAACAGGAAAGTTTGTTGATATGAATACTGGCGGGCAATAACAAAACACCAGTTTCCCAGAACAAATTGCGAACAACTGATTGTCTAAATATGTTAGTTCCTAGAAACATTACGAGCGCACCACTGATGGCAGTGGGGGGGAAGTTCTTATCTGTACACAGTAATATTTACAATGATGTCTATACACACAGCACCAAACATCACCGCCCACCTTGAAATATTCATTTCAACCCTTAAAGGGTAGGGGGTACAGTTTAACGGCGGGGCGTTTATTGGTTCCATCCACTGTGCGGTCAGTGGCTACACTAGGCACTTTATCACGACCAGGGTGTAACTCAATGATGCATCCTAAGCACCACTGCAGCGGAGGAAGCCTGTCCCCTTTTACTAATACAAACTGCTGAGGGGGAAGAGGTTGATTTTCTTCCTGCCATTGTGGACGCTGCTGTAAGGTGTGAAGATAGTCCTGATGCCAGCGTTTCCAGAAATCTTGCTGAAGCTTCTCCACGAGCTGCCAGCGCTGTAAACGATTCAGCTGGATGTCTTCCAGGTTTGGCTCTGTAACTGTGACAAGTGGCTCAAGAGTTAAAAAAATGACTAGGAGTAAGCGCGGACAAATCATTCGGGTCCGAACTCAGTGGACAAAGAGGCCTGGAGTTGAGGATGGCTTCAATCTGCACAAGAACTGTATTCAGTTCCTTGTGAGGACTTGCTCTCCAATAACACGCCTCATATTGGACTTGACCGACTTAACTCTGGCTTCCCATAATTCACCGAAGTGAGGTGTTGTGGGGGGAATAAAATGCCAAGTTACCCCAAGGGTGGCCAAGGAGCTTACCATGGTCTGTTGGTGGTTGGGAGAAGCAAGCAGCTGTTACAGCTCATTCAGATGGTTATTAGCACCCACAAAGTTGATTCCACAGTCACTATATAGGTCAGATGACCTGCCACGATGGGTAAGAAAGCATTTGTATGCACCTAGAAATACATCGGTAGAAAGGTCAGATGCCAACTCAAGGTACACTGCTTTTGTTACAGAACAAATAAATATGCAAAGTTAAGCTTTTAACAACACTGAGCGATGAACTCGGGCCAGCTTAATAGTAAACGGACGAGCATAGTCCACCCCGGCCTTTGAAAAGGGTTTCACCTACTGAATCCTCATTGCAGGAAGGTCTCCCATTAATGTTGCCGAAGAGGCAGGTCTTGTCTTAAAGCACTTGAGGCAGTAACGAAGACAGTGACGAATGGCAGACCTGTCTGCAAGTATCCAGAATTGTGTCCTGAGGATACTCTGAAGAGTTTAAACACCCAGATGCTGATTGACTTCATGATAATGACTGATCACTAAGTCTGTAAAACAGTACAATTTGGGAAGTAAAGCCGGGTGCTTTTGCTCAAATGGTAAGTTTGACTGAGGCAGCCTACCGCCCATCCTGACCACTCCACAGGGATCAATAAATGGAACCAATTTCCGGATCTGAGGTGATACGCGCTGCTGCTTCTTTAGAGCAGTAATATCAGCTTCAAAGCAAGAAGCTTGGACATACCTCAGACAAATGTTCATCTCTGTCTAGTTCATGGGGTAGTAAGGCATCAGTAGCCTTGTTTTGTAGTGCTCTACAATTGTGAATAAAACGTACAACATATGCTGTTATGCGGATAAGCTTATTCAACTTGCTGCACCTTTCAAGAAATAACTCAAAGGGGCTGGTGTCTACAAAGTTGCCCAATGAGAGAGTCTTCTGTTCAGGAATGATGGAGGCTGATGCCGAGGTCTCTTCTGTGGACATATAGCAGGGCCAATGATCACTGGTTTCCTTCAACCACCATGATCCAGCCTACCACAAATTATGTTGCTGAAACTGTGCGGGAGTCAAACCCCGTGAGGCGCAGTCAGCAGGATTTTGCTTCGTTCAAACATGCCACCATTCAGTTGATGTGTAATCTTGAATTTCACTTGCTCGGTTGGCCACTACTTGTATCATGATTAAGTGGCGCCTCCTGGCAGACACTCTGTATGGGCGGTTGTATACTGGGGTGTCTGTGGTGGTCCAGATCTCGTGTTGAATGCTCCGGGTTTGGCACAATTGCTTTACTTGCCCAAATGCACCGGCGTGTTTGTCTAGGATCTGTTTCAGCTGGTTGAACTTGGGCTGCTCCAGTTGGTGATTTGTTTTTTGGATTAATGGGTGGTGGGACGACCGCTGTGGAACTGTGCTCCCAGTTTACCGTAACCCTATTCTTGTCTCCCAGTTAGTCTCTCCCTTGCCCGTGATCTAGGATGCATTGTTTCTGGTGTAGCCAAGGGTGGCCTAATATCACAGTTTCGGTAATGTCTGTTGAAACTCCAAACTCCATTGAGTTAGAGAGTTTATACAGATTTACCATGAGCATGGTATGTCCTTCTACGCGGAGGGTTGCCTCATACTGGGCCCTTCACACTATGTGTTTCTGCGAGTGAAGTGTTGCCTTCTTTGTTGTGTGGTAAGAACGCCTCTTCACACAAAGTTGCTGATTGCAGCGGAGTCTAGAAATGCGGTAAGAGAGCACCAGCGCACGAGATGGTGGAATGAGCTGCCGGGACTGATGTGGCTATCAGAAGAGCTGGTGATCAACTGCCAGATCTTGGCCGTGCACAGGTCGGCCCTCCCCGGGGCTACATGGTGGGGGTGGTCAGTCACTTGTTTGTGGGCGGAGCTAAGGGCTGTCTGCAGGCATCCATTACTGGCAGGAGCACGGATGGCACTATCTCTTGGTGGGCCCTTGATCTACTTGACAGCTCGGGGGTGGCTGTGGCAGCTCAATTGGCTGGCTTACTCATACTTTATCTTCTAACGGGGTGGCGTAGCAAAGTTTACTGACTGTGGGCAATGAACAGTATAACACTTGCATTTTTTATTTCATTAATGGCGAAGGGAAGGTATACTAGGCAAAAGTATATGTATTTTTCCAGGAACATTTTTAAAGACTTTTGAACATCTTGTCTCACAGTGACATATTTTTAGTTTGTTTCAACAGTCATTCAACACAATTATATTAAAATTTTGTATCAGAAAAATGGAGGACTTTTCTGTTGATTCGAGTACTCATGAGATTCAAAGGAGTTTAATTGTCACTCACTGGCACTCCAAACTGAGGGAAAATTAAAATAATAATTTTTTAACTTGACCCATGATGCCCTGAGGGTGACGAAGGACATCAAAAAGAGGTTTTTGTTGGGTGTTAGGTCATGTGCACTTGGTGCGGGCGGGGGGGGGGGGGGGGGAGTTCTGGTTTAACTCAGTCTTTACGTGTTACTGGTGCACATCCAGTGTAAAGTACTCGCCTGGTAGCTATACGGCAGGGCACGAAATCAGATTCCGTGAAAGTGATCTTACATTTCAGCAGATTGGCTCTAAGCGATATACCTGGGCGATGTGTAACCTATGGAGGCTGTCTGACATGTGTCAACTCCGGCTGGCATGAGTGTCAGCCAGGTTGATTAATATGCAGTGGCTCAAAGGTTGGGACGGTCGTGTGAGTTGGTTCCACTAACACAAATCCCCTTAAGTAGGCATTGGCAAGTCCCAAGGACTGGTCCTGTCCATTCAAATATGCTGCTGACATGGGATGGAGTTTCTCACTCAGACGAATGGGGTCCTGGAAGAGGTCCTTGCTGTTGTCTCTGCTGTGACTGGTATCTGCAAGTGGCGCAATGCCTGGGCATGGTCCCTCGATGAGAACTTCACGAGTAAAGTCAGAAGGAGGGGAGTAAGTTCCTGCAAATGTCCAGAGGCGGTAAGCACCTATCTCACCTTCTCTCGGATACCACTCCGATAGGAGTAGGGCATCTGGACTAGATCACGCTCTCATGTCCGTGAAGCAGCTGCAAGTGATGTGTTGTCCTACCTGGTGTTCTGCCATGTGGAGCGTCTGCCGACTGTGGGCGGTATCCTTATCCCAGTGCTCTGCGTCAAAATGTGGTGAACACTGGGAGTCAGTCGCTGGTAGACAGTCCCTGCATGTGGGCGAGTGTCTCAGGAGGGACAGTCTTCCCCAACTCTGAGAAGACTTACTCAGGCAAGCTGGCCTCAAGAGACTGAGTACCTAGTGTCAGGGCTCTACCATTCTGTACTCCAGGGAGCACAAAAAAGGTGGCAGTCCAATGTGCGTTATGGTATTAAATTGGTGTTTTTGGGTTGTGTATGTAACTTCCCTGGACACCTGCAAATCCCAAAGCGTAAGGTCCACTGGGAGACGAATTACAACTTTGGGAAGGATACCCTTGAGTTGGTAAAAGTGCTGTTTATTCTGTGTAATCAGAAGTAAACAGAGTTGTGTCTCACTACCTCCTAACAGTGGCAAGAGCTTAGGGAAGCTTAACCCACGCTGTGCCAGGTGATGGCAACCAGTCCTAAGCTAACAATGGCGGCAGGGTAGACGAGCATTATGAAACTAACTTGGACTGGTACTCCTCCTGCACATGTTTGCAGGGGCCGCGGTGCCTTGATGTGTAGACGACGTTGGCAATGGTTGAATCTTCGGCACGAAAGGGTGAAGATAGGCTGGCAAAAGGATGGCTCCGGCAACAAGTTGTGGTGGAAACCAAGGAGCTGGCACTTCCATCAGCATGAATGCGGTGAAGGAAGGGTAGTTAAGCAGTGAAGCATGCAGGCTGGTCAAGATCTCCGACAAGGGTTGCGATGGAGAAAATGAAGACTGGTACCAAGTCGGCTTGCGACCAGCTATTTATACTCTGGCTGGTCATTCCCCTTTAGTCAACTGGATAGGGGTGGCGATGGAGAGGGGGTGGCTGTAGCATAGCTTCCTCAAGGCATGACTTCATCGGCCAGTTGGGAGAATTGAGATGGGGGTGGAGCGTACTGGTAGAGCCATCTGGTGGTGTGTTGTGGAACTAGAGTGCATGGTATGCATAACCTCGGTGGCTCGGCTGGTGAACAGTACAATCTTCTAGTTGGAGCATCCGTCCATGAGTTGTGGTAGACAGACCAAACTTTTAACGTCTCTTGATGCGTGTTCAACAATAAAAACTCAGTTAAAAATGAGTAGCAAAGCTTGCTTGGAAAGACATCATGCGTCAAACTTATGGAATGAAGAGTGCCCTCACTTCTTGATAGAGCGGTTGTTACATTTACAGCAGGCAGTTTTGCTGCTTGCCTGGGCGGAGCCTGACATGTTACCTGAGCTCCTTTTCATATTTCACAATTTGTAACTTTAATTCACCATCTATAACTTCCTCTTATGCCCATAAATCGTCACTCATTTGGCAATAACTTTTAAACATAAACTTGGCCATGTACATATTGCATCTCTTGTGCTGGCCCGCCGCTATGTACAACTGCTCGCCCAACCTCCTAGTAACATTCTAGCAGGCCAGCCTAAAAGTAACCCTCCCACACTCCACTCCAGTGACAGTTATTGGTTTTGTTTCCATCACAGTCATGTGGCTGATACACCCATCCCTCCCGCAACCATTCTCTTGTTAGCAGGAGGGAGAAAGGAAGAAATGTGTAAACACTGAACTAGGCCAGCAAAACATAATGATAGCACAACCAGGTGAATGTGTCATCGTTCTTTGTGTCTGTGCCTGCCGACAAGTACTACACTATGTGTTTGGTGCTGTGTGTATAGACATATTTGTAAATATTACTGTGTACAGATTTGAACTTCCCGCCATTGCCATAAGTGGTGCACTTGTAATGTTTCTAGGAACTAACATATTTAGACAGTCAGTTGTTCACAATTTGTTCGGGGAAACTGGTGTTTTGTTATTGCCCGCCAGTTTTCATAACAACAAACTTTCGTGTTATACAGTCCATCACAATGTTCGACACAACATTTATTGGTACGACCACGCTGAATATTGTTCCGACATAGTTGATTATCTACCACATTGCTGTTTGTGTATTTGTTCGCACGGTGCTAATTCGGTTGTGACTCGTGCTACCTCGTTCGTGGCTCTTGCTACCTCGGTCATGACGCGTATTTCATCAAGAATTTTCAGAAGTTGTGGTGAAATTTGATCCCAACACATCAGAGCATTTATATATCACTACTTTGCCAAGATGGGCATATTTGCATTTAGTTGTATTGATGTCTGTATCTTGTTCGTAGTCACAGTCATCTACACGCACTAAGGATAAGATTAATGTACAGTGGAACAGTTACAAAATCACACCTACATTCTTCCACAAACTGTGATAAAATCACAGTAATCACAGTTATAAATCACTGTTAATTTTAAAAGCTGTGCTAAAATCATTGTTACTAATTACTGTTAGTCAATCACTATTACAAATAGGCTAATCAGTGTGTGAAAGCTTCACGCGTATGTTGCTTTTTGGCCTTAATAGTGCGGAATAGTGGTGAACATGGCTGAGAAACACCTGGCACTTCAGAGACGTCTCGAAAAAGCAGAAAATCAGCTACACCGTGCATTTACATTGTCAGCATCTCTGTAAGGTGACAGTACTGACGCACACCTCTTCCTTTACACTTGCTGGGACTTAGCTCAAATTCAGAACAGTTTTAATGATGACTACATCGCACTAGAAGTTGTGCTCAAAGGCAGTAGTGAGTTTGAAACCCAGTCCCATGCCCAATGACTTATCAAGTTTGATGATGATTATTACACTGTAATGGCCATACATGACCGTGTCATAGCAAGCAATGGTAGGAATGATAAAGGAGCCACCCAGTCACATTCAAACACATCACATGTCAAGTTACCCACTATTCAGCTTCCCAGTTTCAATGGTGACCCGAAGTCATGGTCGAACTTTGCAAACCTGTTTCAGTCCATGATGGTAGCCACCAATGATAACTTATCTCAGGTGGATCATTTCACATACCTGAAGTCGTGTGTTTAACTGCAGAGCCATTGTCGCTAATACAGTCCCTACCACTCTCGGAGGAAAATTACAGTATTGCATGGGAGATTTTAGTGAGGAGATATGACAATAAAAGACTCATAACCTCAAACCACATTGAAGCGTTACTTCAAGTGCCAGTGGTATCATCTGGCTCGTCAAGTTCTATGTGTGCACTGCTAACTGCGCTAGCCGAAAATATGGGTGTTTCTCGAGCACTGAAAATTCCTGTCGATCACTGGGACTTGTTGCTTCACTTGATGGAGAAGAAACCGGACCCTTACCTGTGCCGCCAGTGGGAGCTGACAGTAAGTGATTCATCACTACCAAAGCTGACAGAATTCATAGAGTTCTTAGAAAAGCAGTGTCAATAAGCCTAAGCATTCGGTTTGTACCATTTCAAGACCTCTATGTCAAAGACTTCAATTGTGTCCAAATCCAGCAAACATAATTCCATGGTGCATATGACACAAACAGCTACTGCAAATTGTACCCTACGTAAGGCAGACCACATTCCTTCCCAGTGCTCCCAGTTGCTGATTATAGGCCCAAAGGAACATTACGCTCGTACCAAAAGGTTGAATTTGTGTTTTAACTGCCTCAGATCATCACATCGAGCTAGAAACTGTAACTCCAAATTCATGTGTTGTCACTGTGGTGTTAGCATCACACATTGCTACACTTTGCTGAATCACAGGATGCATCGGCCCCTGAAATAGATACCCCTCGGATATCACAATAGAAGACCATACAGGAGATGGCCAAACTAAAATTGTATCCACACTTGCAGCTCATACCACCATGACAGCTACCACCACTGTTTTGCTGTCTACTGCTCCAGTAGAAATCCAGGATGCATTTGGAGCTCCCCAACAAGTACATGCCCTTCTAGACTCGGCTAGTCAGGGCAGTTTCATAACCGAGGCCTGCCTACAGCGATTGGGACTGCCCCAACAGAAGATTCAGCTCCCGATCCATGGATTATCTAATGTGCCAGTCAGTGCTTCCAAGTCAACCACGACTTGCCTAATGAGTCCTTTAGGACAAACCTCGCCATCATTCAGTCTGGACGTCTTTGTTCAATCACACATTGCAAGTGATCTCTGTAACGCTCAGCTACCCTCTAGCATTTGTGATGCTATAATGCACCTGAAACTCGCAGATACTACCTTTGCCCGCCTAGGCCCAGTCAACTTGCTTGATAGGTGCCTAGTTGTTCCCGCACTTGATGACTGGCCGCAAAAGGGATGGAAGCAAGGAAATGCCCACCGCATTGGAGTCTGTGTTTGGATGGATCCCCATCTCTTGAATATGTTGTCAAAAGGTTCTGGGAATTAGAAGAAGTTCCTCAGAAAACATCACTCTCCTCAGGAAGCACTCTGTGAAGAGATGTTCGTAAAAGCTCATACAAGAGACCAAACAGGGGGCTACAGCGTTGCTTTGCCCTTTTGTCAACCAAGACGGCAGTTAGGGGAATCTAAGAGGCAAGCAATACATAAACTTCATCGACTCGAGAGGCAACTGAAACTGAAACCTTCAATAAGAGCCCAGTATGCAGATTTTATGGAAGACTACCTGTCATCTGGACACATGGACAGGATTCCAGAGGGAGAAATCTCTGTGAGTGAGGCCTACTAAATTCCTCTCCACTTTGTAGTAAAGCCTGATAGCACCACCACAAAGTTGTGAATGGTGTTCGACGCATCGGCTAGAACCACATATGGCCAATAGCTCAATGACATACTTCTTATAGGGCCAAAACTCCAAAGCAGCATTGTTGATGTGTTCTTCAATTTCGTATGTATCCTAGTGTGTTCACTGCAGAAATCAAGCAGATGTATCGGCAGATATCCATTCATCCCAGTGAGAGAGATTATCAGAATCAGAGGATTGTGTGGAGGTTCTCGGATGATGAAGCCATTGCAGAATACAGACTGAACATAGTTTCTTATGGGGTGTTATCTGCACCATATCTCGCCATACACACTCTCCATCAACTCACAGAGGATGAGAAGAGCAAATTTCCTGTTGCAGCGAAGATCTTATCATCAGACAAGTATGTGGATGATGTAGCCACTGGAGCTTGCAGTGTTGAGGCTGCACTCAATCTACAGCAGGAGCTCATAGCATTACTGGAGGTGGGTGGATTTCAATTGAGAAAGTTTGTCAGCAACCATGCAGTCTTGTTGGATTGGCTCCCACCAGAGGACATTCATACACCATCATCTCACTTGTTCGATCTTGACCATGACTTGGTTATTAAAGTCCGAGGTCTGCTATGGAACCCTTCCACTGACTCATTTTCGTATGATATCCATCCCAACTTCAATCCGCCTACAAAACGCATCATCCTGCCAGACTTGGCTCGAGTGTTTGACCCGCTTGGTTGGCTAGCTCCCTTAACTTTGTTTGGCAAACACTTGATTCAAATGCTGTGGCTGAAAGGTGTGGACTGGAGTACTGAACCACCCCTGGAAGGCTGGAAGTGTGTGAAAAGTGGGACAGTGTCAGAACTGAACTGTCATTATTGTCGTCCATCGCTGTGGCCCATCCGCTAGTGAATCTGCAAGGGTGCACATATCAAGTTCATGGATTCGCTGACAGTTCCGAAATTGGTTATGCTGATGTTGTTTACCTTCGTGTGAAACCTCGGCAGGGTCCAGCAATAATTCACCTGTTGTGGCCAAATCTAAGGTTGCGCCTGTGAAGAAGATGTCGCTACCTCACTTAGAACTCTGTGCGGCTCTTTTGCTAGCTCGACTTCTCCGTCTCGTCATCAACAACTATGAACCGAGGCTGCACATTGAGGCCACTTACGCCTGGACAGGAATAGTCGAGCCATTCTACTCAACTTATAATTCCCTCGTGGTGCTTGTACCCAAGAAGGATGGCCAGTTGCGCTTTTGCGTAAATTATAAAGATCTGAACTACGTCATCCATCCCATCGCCCCCAAATAAACCTAGTGCACATACTAAGGGATATAGGAGAGGCCAAAATCTTCAGTACCCTTGACATGCAGTCAGGGTACCAGCTGATTGCAGTTCCCCAATATAGATGCTAATACACAGCTTTTACCACACCCGAGGGCAAATCCCTACAATTTAGAGTGATGCTGTTTGGATTAAAAAATGGATGCGCCACATTCCAGAGGCTCATGTCAGCCAAAGTACTCACTGGCTACATCGGGTAATTCTGTTTTGCTTATCTGGACGACATGATAGTTTATTCAAAGACTTAAGAAGAGCACTACGGGCACTTACAGCAAATCCTGGAGCGCTTGGAACTACATGGTCTAACTTGCAAACTGTGCAAAAGTCACTTTGCAAGATGTCGATTGACTCTACTTGGGTCATGTTGTTTCACCAGAAGGAAACTACCCACAAGCCTCATCAATATGAGCCATTGAAGAGGCAGAAGAACCCACGACGAAGAAACAGTGGTGTTGTTTTCTGGAATTATGCAACTGGCTGTGTGACTTCATGCTCGACATTGCCAGCCAGATGGCCCCCCCCGCACCCTCTCCTGGAGGAAGAAGCCCGCTGGAAGTACAACCCCGACCAACACAATGCTTTCCTGAGCCTCAAGGAAAGATTTTGTAACATTACGCAGTTGCACCCCCCACAAGGAGACAGCCTTCTAATACTCCAAACCGATTCCTTTCGGAATGGCCTTGGAGCCTATTGTGCCAGGAAGATGCAGAAGGACACCTGCAGGTAATTGCATATGCCAGCACCCGCTTAAACGTCACAGAACAGTGATATTGAGTAGAAATGCCTTGCTGTTATTTGGGCTATAAGGAAATATGGCTACCACCTAGAGGGCAGGAAATTCATTCTCCGTACTGACAGTAAAGTGCCGCAGTGGCTCCGTGAGTCACGTAATTTGAAGGCCAAGCTCAGGCGGTGGGAAATGTTTCTCACAGAGTTCGACTTTGAAGTTCAGCACTGCCTGGGCAAAACAAATGACTTGCCCGACACCCTGTCATGCCAGCTGGACCTCGACGGAGAAGATAAGGAGGAGAGGGAGTGGGAGAAAATGGTCCCACTCCCAGTGCCTAACCACAGCCCCAAGGAGTGCATCCAGCTACTTCAGCTCCAGCTGAGTAAATATGGCATCTCCTATCACCAAAAGTAAGACTCAGATATCAAGGATCTCCTCCAGGGATGTCCTCAGCTCTTCAAGCTCCGAGATGACGTAGTTTGGTCCTGGGCCGGACAACCTGGGGCAGACTGGCGGATATGGATACCAAAAGGTCTAAGAGCGGACCTCTGCCGCCGTTACTATCATGATCCCCAACCGGGCATCCAAGGATCACAGAAACCCAAGGGACTTGGGATTGTGCTATATATGGGACAGGATGAACCGCGACATCCGGCAGTACGTCAACAGTTGTGAGGCGTGCTGTCGAGGCAAAACCTACCCAGTCTTGAAGCCCTGTCGCGCATACTCCCTGGATGCAGCTGGCGTCCGACATGATGGGCCCCTACCCCAGGAGCACCCAGAGAAAACGATACTTACTGGTGATTAGTGACCTCTTCTTACGTTGGGTAGAGGCCTTTCCACTCCCCAGTCAAGAAGCAGTGAACTTAATAAGAAAATTTGAGATTTAAATTTTCCTTCGCTGGAGGTACCCGCAAGGCATCCTAACCGACGTCACCCAGTTCACCAGCCAGCGCTGGCAGAAGGCGTGCAACACATGGGAGTTGAGACCTGGACCTTTCACCTTCAAGCCAACCCCACTGAACGGAGGAACCAGGAACTCGAGAAGAGTCTCCGACTTAGTGTGGGTAATGATCACAGCCACTGGGCCCAACACATTCCGATGATCCTCTTTGCCCTCTGCAGAAGGACCAACGAGGCCGTCAACGCCAGCCCGACCCAGCTCATCCTGGGCCAGACACTTTGACGCCCAGGAGAATGGCAATGGGAGCAACAACTCAGTGAACTTCCTCAGCCGGAGGAGATATTTAAGACAGCATTGGCCCGGACGGACAAAGCATGAGAAGCATAGACTCATTACATAGAGTAGTAGTTACCGCAGCCATGCACTAGGGTACGGAGCTGTAATATGAGTGAGTCTATCCTCCTCTGGAACCATCTCGTAAGTAAGGGCAGCTAGTTCAGTGCCGGACTGGCCAAGAAATGGGAGGGCCCATACAACATAGTAGGCAGACAGGAAAATGTCTACTGTGCCGAAGATGTGTGGGGCCAGTCCAGCAGTTTGATAGGATGAGCCCAGCAGCCCAGGAGAATGGCCTGAACTCGAAGTCAGAACCCAGGGATCCGAGATTGATGAATGGGAGGAACGAGAAGATGACCCGGATCCCATGCCCGCAGCAGCCAAGCCAACTCAATCCCAGAGGCAGGAGGGTGGCTATGAACCCTGCTTGGTGAACTGCGAAACCACACCGGTGCGGGTTGACTTTCCGGTATGCCAGGAGCAGAATCAGTCAGAACGCCGCTCTCGACGTCCACCATCTTTCTGCGTTGCGCTGTTGCCCAACATGCCCAGATGTCGCCAACAACGATAGAGATATCATGGTGCAGCCCCCTGGACCGAGAGCCTTGCTGTCTTCAGTAGCCACCGAGTACGATCAAGGAGCAAGAAGAGGCACCCAGGGTCGACAGGGTAGAGGAACATCAAGATCTTCTGCCTCGATTGGCCAACCCGAATACACTGGTCCCGGAGGGCCCAACCAGCCTGCAGACTGCCATGCTGATGACACAGCAGAACTATCAGAAACATCTCCTTCTGAGAGGGAGGGACCCAGCAGATGTGCAGATGATGTTGAGGACACCCTGGAGGCCCCGTCTCAGCTTGCACCCCGAGCCACGTCCAGCCTGGACGACACTGCCACCTACCAGATCTTGGCGCTCGGAGGCACCCAGGCCAGCCCAGAGGTTCGAGAGGATGAGCCCAGCAGTCCAGCCAAAGAGGCGTCGAGGCATTCCAAGCCTCAGCCTCTGCCGGCCACCCAGATGCCACCCCTCCAGGAGGAGAGGGCCAAATATTGTCTCCTGCTGCCTGGTTGTCTCCAGATGACCACTGCCAGGGACGAGAACCCTGCTCCTGCCAGCCAGGTGCAAAGAGAGCAGCCCGTTTATGCTTGCCACGCCTCTCTCTAGCTTGGCCGGTATAGAGAATGGAAGTCTACCATGAGGTTCACGTGGCAGCATCCAGTACACGTGGCTCTCTGGAAGAGGGGCTGACCCCTGAAGAAACGACTTCAACACCCGTAAGTGAGAGTGCTCAAAGCTTTTTACCAGCTGTAGAATGCTAGGACCCTATGGAAGAAATAAAACTGTCAGCACTGCCGTAAATAGCAGCTCGTAACCAGTGAGCAGAAGTAAATTGCTGCTTTAGTCTTAACAAGTGAACCAGTTTGTAAAAATTAAACTGTATCGTAACTGTCAACAGTTGCATAACCCAGTAAAGAAACAGACATTTAGTTGGCAGATGTAAAAAACTGCCAAAAATTTAACGTGTGTAAACCAGTGACTGGAAAGACAAACTTGTTATCCTTGGGTGCCGTTGGGGCACCCAAGGACGCTATTCAGTGCCATGTAATAAGTGCTGTGTAAATAAACAAACAAAGCAGAGACTTTGCAGTTCCCATTGTTCCTGTAAATAAGTTAAAGTGAGAAACACTTCCCATACTGAGAAGATGATGGCAACAGGCTTATGCCTGAAGTTCAGTTAATCAAATAAAAGGACTCTCACAACAAGCCAAACTTGTAACTATTTTAAATAACTCTTCAAAGTTTATTGTTGTAAATACTATATACATAGCTTTTGCTTGTGTTTTGAGGGTCTTATTTGTTTTTGAAAACTTGTATGTAGTCCCGTACGTCAATTTTGCTTAGTTAACTTTGTTGTAGGGTACTCGTGTTTTGTTTGTAAAAAGCAGCTAGAATCCGGCGGCCGGGGTGAAAGAAGGCCCAGTGTCTACAAACCCTTTTAGAATATGTCACACATAATTGTACCTGCTGTGTGACAGTTTAGGAAGGTTAGGCAGTGTCAGTGCTTTTTTGCTTTCTGCAGCCACAGCAGGTAAAACCCAGTTAGCCAACATGCCTCTCACGAGTGGGGTCTTGAATATACGCCAACGTCAAACTTTTCTGCTGTTTGTGTCCTTTTATTTTTTTTCCACAGGAAATATCTGTTAAATTATACCTGTAATTGAATAACCAAGCCGCCAGCTTATTTTGTAAAGCGGCACACGTAATGAATGAAGGACTGCGTGCACATCCTCACTCAAAACTGCGTCACTATTTTTCCTCCTCTTTTCTTTCCCTCACCTCAAGACTACCCCAGGGGAGGGGGCAAGAAGCCACTAGAGGTCGTTCTCCCAGCCGCATCCGAGCTGTCCAGAAAGAGAGAGAGACAGTACTAGTCAGTAAACACTCCAGATGATTCACATGGCACCTGCTGCCGCCTGGTCAGAGCCAGCGCATAGAGTAGAGAACTGTATGAAAGCAAAATGCCATCTTCAAGGGCTGACAGTTCTACATCACCGACAGGACAGAAATTTTTTTCATTGCCCAGATGAACCTGTCGCACCAGAGTAGGGGCGAATTGACGTGTGACACTTACTGGCCCATGATCTACGACTTCGCTTTATCAGTGTGATTTTTCATGATACACCAGACGGGGTCCAAACTAATGTTATATCTACCAGAGTGCCTACATGTTCCTTATTGCAGGAAACAATACAGACAGGACAGGGTTATACTGTTCGTCACCCACGGTCAGTAAGCTTTGCCACTCCACCCCCTCAGAAGATGAAGTATGAGTGAGCCAGCAGACTGAGCCGCCACAGCCACCCTTGAGCAATCAAGTAGATTAAGGGCGCACCGAGGGATAGTGCCAGCTGTGCTCCTGCCAGCAATGGACGCCTGCAGAAATCTTATCTCCGCCCACGAACAAGTGACTGACCACCCCCACCATGCAGCCCTGGCGAGGACTGACCTGTGTGCATGGCCGAGAACTGGCAGTTGATCGGAGGTACTTCTGGAAGCCACATCAGCCCTTGCAGTCCGCTCTACCACCTCATGTACTGGAGCTCTCTGACCGCTCTTCATCGCCTAGACAACCCAGAAGCTCTTAAGCATCTTTGTCCAGATCTCCCAGACCTTCCAGAGGATCTCCCCCAGCAAACCTTCGTGAAGATGTCAACCCTCCCAGCCGATTGCCCTAGGTAACTGCTATCCCACGACCCTTTAGGGAGTGTGCCCCCTAAGTCCCGTCAGGAAACATTACAGAGTAGACAGGGACAGTCAATAGCTACCTACTCAAAACTGCCATCTCCTAGCTTAGAACCAGATCCCCTTCACCTGGAATCTGCATAGTCTATTTCACTTCCGGTCAGCTCAAGGTAGTTGGAAGGTAGTACGGGCCAATGTGTTTATTCCTCCCGGGAATAAAACATACTCCTCACGTACATTGACTCTCATTTCCTTAGACTGTGTGACCCCGAGTAGACACCATGCCTGCCAGAGTGGAGCAGGAGACCAAAGTTTTAAACCACATTATTTTACTGCCTAATGTAGGACTGTGGGCTCACTTTCAGGGACTCGTATGTCATAGCATACACACGTTCGACGGCCACCCATTCGGTGCACCCTGGTGAACCGAATGGCAGAGCCCCAACCACTAGTCATACAACCCTAGGGAGTATAGACCACCAGGCCAGTTTACACTTCATCCACTGCACCACGTGAGTTTCTGACCGGTTCTGGGTTGGGTCTGTCCGCCCTATGACCTACACCCGCAGTTATTGGGACGACTCAGAGAAAACCTGCTCTCCAACAACCACTGCACCGTTTGTGTTTCTGGTTGGAGTAAAGGTATGGCTGTGTGTCTGCCCAGCTACCGCTACGGCAGAACGCTTTAGCCAGGGACCAATTGTCACCTGCACCCCTCTCATGAGGCAGGCCTTAGCACTCCCCTCTCCCTCCACCGCCATGCCTTACACTAAAAGAGGGGGAAAAAATTTGCCGGAGTGGAAGGCAACTGCTATCTACAAAACTACTTGGGGCCTCACCCTGTTTGATAAGGCATTCTTCCAAGATAACACCTCGAGACCGAGCTTTGTGCGGCCCGTCAGTTGGTGGGGCTTCACCCACCAGCTCCCTCCCCCTCTCTGTTTCAGCCTCCCCAGAAGACACCTGGGATCACCACACCCCATGGTCACTGTCTTCTTACATGGGGAAGAAGTTCCGCTGGGCCTAGCTTGCTCGTGTTTCTGCAGGACCCTCAGTATTAGTCCAGCCAGGACATAATCCGAATGTTCCAGTAGCAACAGTGCCTGGGGGTCAGCTGGTACCATCAACGCTACCAGCTGCCAGTACCAGCCTACCAGGCTGACACTGCAGCCTAGCAGTTTGAAGCAAGGCTCAGGTAACCAAGTGACATCTACCAACCGGCACGTAGCCAAGTCCGAGCTTGACTTGGTTCCCAGCCGCCAGGCAACTTGACCCACACTACGCTTGGCGAGCTCCTGTGGGCAAGTAATCTTGAGCCCGTGTGTAGCGGGCCTGCACACTAAAGACTTGTTTTCTCCATGACGTAGTTCTGACTGTCCTGAAAGTGTCATGCATCAGCGTTTACCTGTCAAAATAATATGGTAGGTGCTGTTGTAACCAGTGTTCTTGTTTACATGGCGCACATCCTCGATGACGGGCATGCACTGATCTCCGGCACTAAGAAATACACTTATAAACAACAAACATATTCAAAAATATTTTTCCATTGTATAAGCAGTTTTTAAACATATAGTGTTAATTTTTCACTTCTTTGTTTGTAAACAAACAGTGTTTACTTTTACCTTGACGTCTTTATAAACTTTACGTCTTTTAAACCATGACCTTGAAAAAGGTGGCAAAACATAGAAAAAAATGTAAAGAAACAATACTTTTATACTAACACATATAAAAATTTACATTACACTTCAAAACATGGAGAAATACCTAAAAACACGTAAAGCACAATATAAACAAACATCCTGAATCGTTAAGCTTGACCATTACAAGTTGTAATTTTGTCTGTCAGAATTTTTTGAACTGAGATGGTATGACACATAGTGATATACCATTTTAAAATACTCTTTTTACAGATATACCCTGAATTGTCATAGTTTTAATGAAATACTCCAACACAGCAAGCATAGTAATGATGTTGATAGTAAACTTTTTGTTTATCAACTTCGATGCACAAGAAAAACCAGTTCAATCTGTCATGGCTCATCGTAGAATGTAGATTATGTTTACGTATATATTTCTGATATAATATAAAGTTGTGAATTGTGATTTTTATACAAACACAAAATTCTTTACATTATTAGCATTGTGTAACTGTAATCAAAGACCTATTTTGCCAGCACTGCACCATTGAACTCTGAAACAGAAACATAATGTTATGAACCGTTTTGTTGAAAAGGAAACATTTTAATTTGTAAAGCAGGGGTAAATCTTTTAATGGCATGTTTAGACTGCATTATTTGGTAATTAAAAGTACTAATTGTGATGTTGGGAGTTAAGGAGTTTTGGTTTGACGGTTAACGGCAAGGCGTTGACTGTCAGTGATGATGAAGTGAAGTGAAGTGAAGATGGAGCAGCGAATAAATGCAAGGGCCACGGGACACTGGAGTTTGCCGAGAAAACCCACTGGCCATTGGCAGTGCTAGCCATGTTTCCTACATGTGAAAATCTGGACGACCCTGCCAGGAATTGAATCTGGTTCACCATGATGTGAGGCGAGTAGTCCGACTACTACAGCTCAGCGGCCTCCAAATTATGATATTAATTTATAACCTATTTGGTACTGCATTGATATTATAGTCATTTATCTGTTTTGCTCATTTTATGGTCTGATCCCATTGTACTTCACTATTTTAATTTACTTTCTGAGAGTTCTCAATGGTGTGGTGAGAATACTGGAATTAATGAGTGTGGGGTTTGCTCCAGTGGAATGGCCCAGAAATGGGTGCGACTTGTGTCAAGCATCCAGTACAAGTTTTAATTTGAAAACTTTATCTTTGTCCCTATTGTAGAGATTTGTTATGTCGATAATTTTTTAGGCGACAAGTTGTGAGAAAGTTTTTGAATGGTGGTGGAGAGTGATGAAACTAATTACCCAAGTTTTCTGAAACGAAGCAATTTGGAAACTTTTGCAGAACATGCAATTATGGCTCTTTTATTTTAGGAAAGCGGTAGATTGGTTCCCACCCCCTCCCCCAATGTAAAATGCATGTATTCTGCTCTGTGCTGCTGTCTTGCACAGTTTTCTTAAGCTTTACTTATATCGCAGTGACATGCAAAGAAATCATTTAGTCTAATAGGCCCTGTTATTTTTTTTGCATGTTTCTGATTGTTTCACATCCATATAGCACAAAACTACCGGAGCACTGTTGAAATTATTTGTTTGCCAACTACAAAAGTTCTTTAGTCACCCATCCATAAACACTTGCTGGTTTTCTCTCGTGTGTCCCTCTCCCATGTGCCTCGTGGTTGTAATATTCATAATATAGGCTGTTCTCAGTAAACCAAGCATTTTTTAATGATCTGCTTAAGGTTGACGCCGTCGGGTGAGATACGAGACGAAAGATGACACAAGAACTTGTGGTAGATGGGCGCCAGCGGTGTTTCCCAGTCACTGCACTGTTGAGACTCAGCGTTCTCAGGGATGCTGTGGGTTCTGTGTATCCGTCTCACCCGATTGTACTTACGAAACACTTTGCATTACTAAACATCATTACTAAACTTTTATCACTTTAAAAATAGCGAGAGGTTACTGTCGCTACAAAAGAAAGACTTTGAGCACTGTGATACTTGCTTCTTATTCTGTTAACCATACAAAATTGTGCCAACATTAATCTTGTAAAAACTCCACTAGGGTGGACTGCCGATTTTTCCTGAAGACAGGGCGCAGAGAATTATGAAATCAACAAATACTTGTGATTATTTGTTATCACTAACGCAGACTCGTCGGGCTCATCTTGCTGCACGTGGTTAGTGGGGTGACGGCTTATACACATAGCTGGCTAGGACGGAAATAATATCTCCATACACTGTACATAAATGGCACAAGTACACTTGAAATATGATGGGACACGACATGGATCGTCACAATAAACACGCAAATGTGTGAAAGCAAACTTAGATGGCGCGGATGCCACTGGATATGATTCGTAGCAGATCACGTGGTGCAGATGAAATTTAAATCTTTCTCCGTAAAAATGGCAAATTCTGTTAAGACAAATTATTATTATTGTTGATAGGAAAAATGTTTGCTTGCAAATTGTGATGTTGATAGCATTTTAGCACGCCTGATGGTGGGAAATTCAATCTGGGAATAAACAGCGTAGTCATACATACAAAGCATCAATTTATGTGAAAAATATGGAACTCTGAATGAAACATACATAAAACCCAGAAATAAATTACTGCGCACATGATTTTACACAAATAAACCTCAAAGCGCATGGATGGCGTAGATATGGACTTGGTGGCAGTTAACCTTGTGGTCGCAAGTAATGTGGCCATAAAAGAATTAAACATGAAAATTACCCTGAAATACATACATGGAAATAAAGCCCTTAAAATTGCATGCAGCAATTATACAAAAATTACATGAAATGCCTTTAACATAGGCGGATGGCGCCTGATTCAAGTTGCGCAGCCTCTCTGACATCTTTCTCCTCGTTTATATTTAAAAATCCACAAGGGCACAAATTATTAGGTTAAGCGGAAGCATAATGCTGGGGAACGTGTCGCAAAACGTACGCAAAGCAAAGGTTAACCAGTATACTAAAGTGAAACTATTGTAATCTACATCATTGCATAAAGTTTGTAGTACGTACGTGACAGCATCTTACCTCGCCAGCTCTCCTTGACGGACTGCCCAGAGGCAGGGGTCGTGCGGACCTACCTTGGCTGCCTACGGGGGGGAAGTGCTATGCTCGCCAAGTAAAAATTTGATATTTTAAAAGAATTGGCACATATATAATTTGAATATTGATTTACATTTTAGATTGAAATTGTGGATTTTCGGTTTTCGTTGAATGTCTCTTATGATGGCATTCACGCCAGAATAGTAATGTTCTTAATTTTCACACAGCATACATTTTGAATTCATAACCAAACATTGTGCAATATTAGCAAACATACGTTTTTAAACATTTAGACACTTGAAAACCTGAAAATAAACAAGATACATAATTTTACACTTGAAATAAATATTCAGTTGCTGAGAAGTTCAGGTTACGGCCTTGCGCATGTGCGTGCCCACGTCACATGAGTGGTGAGTGCAGTCATGGTCTTAACGCGGCTGGCTGTTAGCCAGCATCAAGGTCTACTTCTATGCACCTTGTGTATTCTTCCTTCATATGCAAAATTGACATTGCAGTGGGCCTGCTAACATTATTCATGCGTCAATCAAAGAAAATGGCAAAATTATTATAACAGTAAATAGTTTACATGCATGAAAAAATAAATAAAAAGCAAATATAAAGAGAGACGCTTTATTAATACGTACAGAAAAGACACATATTAGACAAGAATTGCAATCATTATCAATTGTAGGGAATTGGAATCTAACATAACTTCTCCATGTTTTCCTTGAGATAAAATAGAATTAAAATTAGTGACAAGTATGAATCTGGACATTAGACAGAGCAAAGTGAAACTTTATGATCATAATTTCTCTTATTAATATCCACGAGAAGATGCTCACAGAAAAAGGAAAAATTTAAATTTTGTAATTTATTTCAATTTATCACTGAATATACATTTCCAGAGTTTATAATTATACAAAATTTGTATCCCATACTAGCCATTGAAAGCATATAGAAAATACCAGACCACTAGATAAGATCTTGATAAAAATTAACAGAATAAACTCTGAAATTTATGTGATTCTTGGTGGCTAAGAGTTAGTAATTCCTATAGAGACAATTTTCATACTCATTACCAAACTGAAACAAGCACAAATATCACTTGAAGTTATAAGTGCCACATGGCCTTAAATGTCCGCTGCTGGAACTCATCTTCTGAGACTCTTGATGACACTAATATTTAATAATCTAGTGCTAAGCCACCATCAGTCGCCTGCACACATATAGGTGACTCTCCAGCATTGCCCTAGACCTATGCTGGGTGGTCATCAATGATAAAAATCTTAATTTTCTTCAGTATCAAAAATCAAGTTGATGGCTCTGGAACCTCTCTGAATGGAGAGTTTTTTTTTCTTCCACAGAGCAAGCCCTCCTCATTGTTAAGAAAATCACAGATAATTTTACTAGCTGATAAGCCCATATATAGGTTTGATTACATTAAACCAGTGTTCTCTTACATTGAGCAAAGCTAAGATGTACAAGGAGAAACATAACATTTCCAGTCAGCAATCTTCACTCAGTTCAATAAAAGGCAATTGGTGTAAATATCATAAAAAATTTAAATTATGTTTAAACAACTAGAATTATTTTAGACATAATTTTCAATATTAATAACTGCAAAATAATGGGCTGTCAGATGTCAACATTAAAAATGAACCAAAATATTATCCTACACAAATGCAGACTTACAAGAGTAAATAAACATGTGAATTTCCTGGTTAGTACCGCCACACAAAATAAATAATTTTACTATTCACAAATGTTTACCTAAATTTTTTTGTAAATGTTAAGACATGAAACTACTTTTTCTCCATCATTACCAATTTGGGTGGATGCATGTCATTCAATGTTCCCATTAAAATATATGCAGGTCGAGGCAGTGACATTTTTCGAAGGTTGATTTCAAAAGTGCTTAGTTAACTGTGAATATCATATATTGTGTTGTAACTCATCTTCACTTTGCACTTCCACCGAGCAGGGCCGAGTTCATTCCGCCCGCTCTAGAGGGGCCTCACCTCTCCGTACTGCTGATACCTTTATTCCTCCCTTTGATCAAACCTGAAGGTTGTCCTCATCGCATGTTAGAAGCCTTCTTAAGGTGTGAAGAACCCCCGCTTGGCATCGCTAACCCCTGGTTTTGTGATCCCATTCATCTGCCTACAGTTTACAGCAGTCTACCACAGAGCCAGAATACTTCACCATCTACAAGTCACCATAGCAACCACCAGCCCTCTCCACACCAGGGTAGGCATCTGCAGCGAGCAGCAGGGTTGGAGAGGGGGGAGGTGGGGGGATGGATATGGATAGAGAGAGAGAGGAATCACATTATGATGACCATCTACTAGGTATCCATAGTAATTGCCCTTCGCAACATGGGGAAGCAGCTAGAAGAGCTGCCAGGGACTTAGTCAGGTGCTGACAGGTCTCCACGGATATCTGAAGGCATTGCGTCGGCAGTGCATCCCACAACTGAAGAAGGATGCATGGTAGAAAGAACAGACGGTGAACATGACGATCGAGGTGGTCCCACAGATGTACAATTGGATTGAGATTGTGGCTGTTTGGGGACCAGGGATGAACTTTGAAGTCTTCATTGTGATCTTCCAGCTACGTGCAGACACTTCTAGCTGTGTGGCAAGGTGCATTATCGTGCTGGAAGATCCCATCCTGCCGATGAAAGACAATCGACATGTACGGGTGGACTTGATCGCTGAAGATGGGTTCATAACCAAATTGATCAGGAGTGCCTTCCACACAGAGGATGGAACATAGAGAATACTATGAGAATGTTCTCCAGACCGTAACACTGCCCCCACCGCCTGTGTTTGTCCAGCAATGGATGCCGGGTATCGGTTCTCCGACATTTCTCGCAGGACACGCTGACGCCCATGTGTTCTGTGCAGCTGAAAACGTGACTCATTGGAGAAGGCTACCCATCGCCAATTAGCAGTGGTCCAGTCGCCATACTGTCGAGCACATTCCAGTCTTCTTCGTCAATGCACCTGTTTTAGCATGTATGCAGTCTCCCTCCGTGTACTCCGGAGCCCCATTCGCAGAAGGATTGGCTGAACTGTAGTGGTAGACACGTGTCTGGATGCCCCCTGGTTCATTTGGACGGTGAGCTGTTCCATTGTAGCCTGTCTATTGACCTTCACGCACCGTCGTAGTCTACATTCACCTCGGACATCAATGGTGCATGGAACTCTGCAGTTTCCATGACAGTTATTCCCAATGATCCCACTCGTCCACTTACAATACACCTTTATGACAGAGGCAAGTGAAAATTTCACAAACGTCGCTGTTTCCAAAATGCTGCCCCCCTTGGCTCGAAAGCCGTTGATCATCCATTTTTGCAACTTAGTTAATCACTTTTGTTTCCCATGATGGCAGGAAGCGCACTGTATACAGCCAGCCTGTCGATGGCATTATATACCCGCTTCAGCAGCCCACATCACGGGCCATACGTCATGAACTACACGCTGCAGATGGCACTTCTTGCAGGTCCTCATAATAATGTGATTCGACTGTGTGTGTGTTTGTGTGGGGGGGGGGGGATATATATGAGGAGAGAGAGAGAGAGAGAGATAGAGAGAGATAGATAATTAAGGAAATCATTTCTAAGTCAAGACAGGATATTGTGGACACTGGCCATTTAATGTTAAGTATAGCTCCATTGTCTAAAAATTTGCATAATTTAAAACGTTGCAACAAAAACTTTTGTAAAGTTATACTTTTACATTGGATTTTTTTATTTTCAGCTAAGAACCCTCATATATATGAGTGTGTGTCTATATTATATATTAATTATATATATATATATATATATATATATATATATATATATATATATATATATATATATATATATATATATAATTGCTGATGGAAGAAGAAATACTCAGAAAAGTATTCTGGAGGAATTGTATTTTCACAGCTGCAGAATGAGATTTGCAATTGTTCTTTTTCTCTCTTATTTTCTCCAATGTCAGAGTGCTGACCCCAAGAAAGTCTTTCATTGAAATATGTGGTGCCATTTATGATGTATGATGTGTAACTACATTCAAACCACTCTCTGGCATGCTCGCAATACTCTGGATTGTGAAAATATTAAACTACATATTATCAGTTGAACAAGCTATCTCATCTAGACATTTCTGTAATGGAAAAGTATAGCTGCCCAAGATTACCTTTGTTAGCT
Organism: Dryococelus australis; assembly: GCA_029891345.1. Lineage (NCBI taxonomy): Eukaryota > Metazoa > Arthropoda > Insecta > Phasmatodea > Phasmatidae > Dryococelus > Dryococelus australis. Next base: position 394,602,991 of record CM056993.1, read on the forward strand.
GTAAAATTGCGTGTTGTAGTGCCTAAACATACTGAAGTAAGCCAGGGAAGAGATTAATAAGAACAATTTTTAAACGCTTTTGTAGTCTGTTGCTCTTTACCTTTTCCAGCTGTATAATACCAAACATGATGTAAAACTGAAAGGAAATTCTATATTATGTTAATTGTAACAGAATAATATATTAACTGTTCCAATGTTTTGCCTGTAGCACAGAGTAAATAAATTAGTTTAAGGATGATAGCAGCATTTTATAAATTCTTCTTCTCAAAAGCATACATCAGCAAAAACTACAACTAAAATAATGTGAATAAGACACTTTGAAGTTGTTTCACAGAAATTCTACAAAAGTTGCCTATAACAAAAAATCTTAAAAATAAATTGTTAGTTATAGGAAAAGTAGGCAAATATAAATTTTTCAGCTAAATTCAAATTTAGTCCAAATAAGTATGCTAGTGTAATGATGTAAAAGAAGTGCTGGTACAATGTTTTTCTTTGAAAAACTAAATATAATTTTTAAATTTTAAAGTGTAATCTAGACTAGATTAAGTTTTCTGAAGGTTAAAACTTTGTGGAGTTTAACTATGCATCTTCCTGATTAATGTTGTACATGAAGCATGGTAAAAGTGTATACTCTTCTCTTTAAATCATGTTGAGCTGTAGATGTCAGTGAAAGCTGCTTTAATCTGTGTGAATGTGCAGAATGGATTCCATTAGCTAATTAACACTTTGATAGGTTTGTGTGACTCCCGTAGACAATAACTTGACATGAAAGGATGTCTCAAGCTGCTGGTATGATGAAATTACGTTTCTCAGCACTGTTGCAGACAGGCACGGGATAGGAGAGTGGGAAATTGATAGTTGTAATTAATGAGAGTGAAAGTGATTGTATGTGGTAATTGCCGTTCATATTTCTGGATTATTGTTTTGCAAGAGATGTGCAGGAGATTCAAATTTAATTATAGTAGCTGCTTGTAAAAATTAGGAACTATTTTAAAGATGAACTGGGATTGAAGCTTGTAGCAGCTTGAGGAGTTAAGATGAATCATAATTGTTTAGACACATTTTATCTTAATGATGGTCAGCATTGTGGATTGTTAATATGTCCACTGAGTTTATTTATTTCATGTAAATTCGCATCAATTCTGTCATTTAATTTCATTGCAGAGTGGATGTGGCCACGGTTATTGGACCACTCGCCCCTTTACTACACAATTCTGGGTTCTGTTTCTAGGAGGTCATGGTAGTGTAGTGGTTGTACTACTCATCTCCCACCGAGGCAAACCAGGTTCGATTCCTGGCGGGGTCACGCCCACATTTTCGCACATGGGAATTTTGTCATATATTGCCGCTGGCCTGCAGGTTTTCTCAGGGATCTCTTGTTTCCCCTGCTCTTGCATTCTGGTGCTGCCCCTTTCTCACCTGACTTCACCCTGATCGGCTCTCGAGATTCGTTGTTAAGAGCTGCCGAAATCTCTTCTCATCACTCACTCACTCACTCACTCACTCACTCACTCACTCACTCACTCACTCACTCTCTCTCTCTCTCTCTCACACACACTCACACACACTCACAGGCGCAAGCCAGGATTTCCATGCATGTGAAACATGTTGGATGTTACCATTGGTTGGTGGATTTTCTCAAGGTACTCTCTACTCAGTTGCTATGGTATCACTACTTGGTTTTACCCATGTCAATGCTGAAGACTTCAGTCTTTAAGCACTGCCAGAAGCTGTTACTAATTGTGAAATGCATCAGGTTTTTTTTTTTTTTTCAATCAAACAATTTGTTAACAAGTTACCTTAATTTACACTGAAAATAAAGTCACTAACTTTGGAGAATATTGTGTGCTTCTGCTCTGTGTTAAAATTCAGTTTATAGAATTCATTATTTAGACACATCAGCCCCATAAACCAAATATCAGGCGATGTACATGTGACATTGAGCTTCAACCTCATATGATCCAGTGTTAAGTGCTTTATTGAGTTGGAGATCTATGTAATAACCATCCAACACATCTCTAACTTCTATACTCAACCATCAAATATTCCATAACTTTTTATCTTAGGGTCATGCACATTTATAACAGTTGCTTCTAAGGTTTGCTGGTATTGTAAAAGCAGTGTGGCTCTTGAGAAATTGTTACATTGATTAGAAAATTTGCTTATAAGATGAAGATGTCATGAACTTATGTACTATTTTCATCATCTGCACAAAAATTGGGCTTGTGTGGGTGTAGGTTTGCTGTCACAGTTATCATTAAGTGAACATTGTATTTCAATTGCTTCACTTCTTTGATCATTACATTGATGCTAATATATTTCTGCTTTTACACTGTCTGACTTGGCTCTGTAATATAGTAGTTCCACAACAGAAGACTTCGCTGAATAGCTTGACCTTTGGTTGGAGTACACAATTAAGAGCGCAGCTAAGTTAGGGTTGTCACATGATTTGGTGGCAGCTAGATCTGTGGCATCTGACATTAGATCCATATTCATCCGCAATCTTGGATTGTTTGGTGACCATCCTACTGTGTTAACAATCTTGGATACTCTTTTCATTTATCATTGCTGCCATTTTGTTTCTATTCACCATCTTATTTCTGTTCACCATCTTGTTTCCACATTCTACGGTTTTTGGAATTGGGCCCTAGTGTGCATGTTGGTAGCCTCTATGTTTTAGGGTATTTGTTGATATGATGCATTGCTGTTAGCCACTGTGTTTGTTTTTAAAGTTGGCTGCTAGGGTGTACTTGTATTGGCTGAATATTTAGACACCATCTTGGATGTTGACGTTCGACTTCCATTGTTATGTACATTCTAGGAGTATTTTGTGTGTGTGAGAAATATTTTTTGTTATTCTTATTGTGCGGGGACACGCTTATGATCTACAATCTGCTGCAGAGTGCGAATGAAAACATCTACCACCAGGCAGCACTCTCGTCAGTATCTGACAAGATTGTGGAATGGTAAGTCGGTTGAATGCTCGTGTCAGCTCATGTCTCGGGATAAAACCCTGGTCCTCCGCTGAATTTTGGGTCTTGATGTATTACCTAAGCTGGGATGCTGTATTGATACCCGACTGGGGGTGTTACGTGTAGGTAATACAGAGTTGGTAGTGTCAACACAATGAGATTTATCTTCACCAATGAGCTGCCCAGTAGTGTTTAATTGGTCAACTGTGCTCCCTGCTTCTAGCAAAGTTATTATTCCAGGCAGATGCCAGGGAAAATTTGTCAGGCGATTGGGCATAATCGAACCAGCTCAGAAAGGTGGCATTTTACCAGATGGTGTCATTGTAGCCAGGGCAATATGTTTCTTCAAAATCGGACAGTTTGCCTGTTAGGATGATTAATTTGTGTGACCGTGCTATCCGCCTTGAAGAGGGGGCCACAATAGGGTCTTGCAAGCAGGTCTCACAAGTACTTACAAATGTTCTAGAAGCCCCACTGCCACAACATACTGAATGTCCTCTTCCAGATACTCTGGGGGAACTGCTGACAAGAACAAGAGAAAACCTCAACTGGCGACAGGAGAGGGCAGTTTCAAATTTGCTACAGAGAAATAGAGGTGCTTTCTCCTACGAGCTTAATGACCTTTGTAGAACTAATGGTGCATGCCATTATATTGACACGGGATGCCAGACCCATAAAGCTGCCACCAAGGCTTCATATGAGGTGGTTGGTGGTATTCTGAAAGAGATGGGGATTTAGATGTGATAGAGCCTTGCAGTCAGTCCATGGTCTTCTCCCATTGTGCTTGTTGAAAAGGAAGATAGCTCTATTGGATTGTGTGTTGATTACCACCAACTTAATAATGTGACCAAGAGAAAGAATCTTACCCACTCCCTACGATAGATGACACACTGAATAGCCTAGCAGGATCACAGCGGTTCTCTACTCTAGACATGAAGAGTGGGTATTGGCAGTGCGAGGTGGCCCGGGAAGACAAGGAAAAGACTGCCTTTTGTGTCCAAGAGAAAGGAACCTGGCAATTCAAGGTTATGCCCTTTGGGCTATGCAATGCCCCTGCCACCTTCGAACGACTAATGGAGAAAATTCTGCCCTTAGACATTTGTCAGGTGTACCTAGACGACATTGTGGTCACAGGAAGAACATTTGAAGAGCACCTCGGATGCTTAGATTCTGTATTTCAGAAAGTGACTGTGACCAATCTGAAATTAGTTCCCAAGAAGTGTCACCTTTTCCAAAAGAAAAATAATTTCTAGGGCCATGTTGTATCGGCCGACGGTATTGAAACACATCCTGATAAGACCAGAGTAATAAGAGGCTGGCCTTTACCAAAGGATAAAACTGAAATTCGAAGTTTCCTGGAATTATGTGCTTACTACCGTCGATTTGTGCCTGGGTTCGCCACAATCGTCAAACCTCCTGCATGAATTGACTGAGGCAAAAAGAAAATTTTATTGGATCCCAGAGTGCGAAATTGCTTTCAATAGACTAAAGGAAATTATGATTCTTCCACAGTACTGGGCTTCCCGAGTAGAGAGAGTGAATTTATTCTGGATACTGATGCTAGTGATGTTGGAATCGGGGTTATGTTATCTCAGATCCAGGATGGAAAAGAGCGGCCATTGGAATACTGCAGTAAGGTGTTACACAAGTCCGAGAGGAACTACTGTGTGGCACGCGGGGAGCTTTTGGCAGTGGTGAAGGCGATTGCACATTTTCATCCACATATTTATGGCAGACACTTCGTCTTAAGAACTGATCATGCTTCATTATGCTGGCTGCAAATTTCAGGAATCTCGAAGGTCAAATAGCTCGGTGGGTACAGCACCTGCAAGATTATGACTTTGAATTACAACACAGGTCTGAACGTCTTCACAGCAATGCAGATGCACTCTCCAAGAGACTATGCGAACCATTCTATCGCCATTGTGAACCCCAGGAGGAGAAGGTTGGTGTGTCGTGGAAAGCAAGGAGGACAATAATTTAAGGCCCTGTATCTGGTGATGGGTCATCTACATGGGGCGAAAAGGACATAAGAAAGGTTCAGCTAAGTGATCCCACCTTGCATCCAATATTGGAGTGGAAGGAAACCGGGCGGCGACCAAGATGGGAGGAGATATCTAGACTAGGCATGACAGTCAAGGCGTACTGGGCACAGTGGAATTCCTTTGTTATAAAGAGTGGCGTGCTTTACAGGAACTGGGAAAGTAATGATGGGAGACGGAGTCATTTACAATTAGTCCTACCAGAGTGCTGAATCCCAGAAGTGCTAAGAGAACTGCACAACACCACAGCAGTTGGTCACTTCGGTGTAAATAATACATTTGACAGAGTCCGGATGTGATTCTATTGGCTGCATTGTCGGCAGGACGAACAGACATAAGGAGGGGTCAATGTTACATGCTGCAGCTGGCGCTGGCTCGACTGACCCGCGCCGAGGTAGGAGACCCCCCTCGCCTTCCCCTGTTCCTGTAACGATGCGCTCACGGCCTGTTTGTCGCTTCTGGGAATCCCAGTGAATACCGACAGCGGCGAGACTTACTGGCGTCACAGACTTCCTCTCGCCTGCTAGAGATTTCGATACGTTTAGCGACGATGCAAAAATGTTCTGGTGAGACTGGCTGGTGCCCTGGCCCTCCTCGGCGCAACTCGCGTGTTGGGGAATATTCTGGGTGACGGCCTAGACGATATATATACTGCCGCAACACAGCGGCCGGCAGTCTTTGACAGAGGCTGTCTGGCCGAGTGTGCGCGAGATAAGTTTAGTGTGGACGATGACTGGAGATTGCGGGACGACGGCGGGCGAGGCGTTCGTGGCGTGAATGGACGAGAGGGTGTGACATCGACGAGTGAAGCCTACTGTGCGCGAGGGCGCTTGGAGGACTCTAGAACATTGCGACTGGCGGTACATGGACTGAACTGAGGTGGGACTGAATGGAAGTGGAATACCGATTTTATTGTAAATATTCGAACTTACAATTTGGACACATATTTTACAGAATATCTGAATAGGTTGATACACTGTCTATTGGGACTGATCTTTAATTATTTAATTTAACTTATTTCTTTGTGGTAATTATAAATTGTGTTAAATTGGAGTGATTAGTTGTGAACAGTAAGTGATGTAAATTCATTGTGAGATTTTGAGTTCAGAGAATTTTGTTATAGTTATTGTAAATAAAATAAGGAAATTATAATTAATTCTTTTATTTGATTATGACTTCCATCCCTTAACGAACTTGGTATAGCCCACTTAATTTCTAGAGAGAGAAGTTGTAACAATATTGTCGTTAGTACTCGTTTCTCGCGAATAAATAATGCTATGAGGGTGGCTCCCTAGTTGTGGCTTTCCCCCATTCCGGTTTTGCAACCTTTGTGTGGAATACTTTTTCATTTGGAGCCCCTGTACGGAGTTATTGTGGGTGGTCCAGAAAAAAATGGGACACCTGTATACATATACAGTATGTGCACACACACTCGCACGCAGAATATATTATATATATATATATATATATATATATATATATATATATATATATATATATATATATGCAAATGTACCACACAGTATGAGATACACATATCCGTACGTACATATTGTTAGATAGAAATATGTTGCAGTTCATCCTTTTTTTTATGCAGCACTAATTGTGTTGACCGTCTGTTGATCGATTTCCAAGAAAACGGTGTAGCGACGATTATTCTGGTCGATATTATTCTTGGAAGAGAGGGAAATAACTCGCTTGATACATGTATTGCGAGGAGAATGGGTGTCGTCCCACAGTCGTGGCTCGCGTCTCCGGTCTGTGTGGAGGTAGGTGCGGGTAGCCCCTTCCTGCACGCAGCCGCGAGGCAATCGCGCTAATGTGGCCGTGTTTCTTGGGAGCTCCTCCATTTGTCCGCTCGTCACTGCTATTCTCTCCCCCTTTTCTTAGAATGAGGGCAGGGATTGATGGCGGCGTGAAATGGGATTAAGACGTGAGACTGAGCCTGCTTTCAAGGGGACATCCTTTGTACTTCACTAGGAGAGATTATGGCTGCCCGCTTGTGGCGATATACAAGTGCGACGCCCAAGGGCTTTCTTGGCAGCGTGCAAGGCGATTGTGCTCGTAACCGGGGAACATAGGCGCACATATTGAGCATCCACAATATCTCAGCCTTTTAAAGGCGCTTACGATAAGTTACCCGGTTAACGTGATCCTCGACTCCATTAACACTGGTCTAACCTTGCTCGACAGCAGGGTGATTTGGCTGTAGCAGACGACACACGTGAAATGGCGCGTATGTAAACATTGCAGCAACAAAAACAAACAAATAAACGAAAATCTGTTTTGAAATCTACGATCAAAATATGAAAAATTATAAATCTTTAACTGCTTTAGCCAGTCATTGTAGCCCAGATATTATATTTTATACTTAACTGAGACTGAATACAAATGTATTGTATTATCGTAGTACTGTTTAATGTAATTTTTTTTTTTACGTTGCTTGTTCATAACATAATTTAACAAACTCTTCGTAGTTATCATCATCATCATCGTCATCTAGCACAGTATTTATATAACTGCACTAAATATTCTTTGAGTTCCCGCCATCTTAAAACCAGAGTTGCTCTAAGAAGTTTAAAGCAATCTGGTTAGCCGCAGGTGATTATGTAAACCTGGTCACGTGACAGAGTTATGTAAACTTTACCAAGTTACTTTTCGTAAGCACCTTAAGAGGAGGTCACAGGGACACATTTTCTGGGAAATCTTTGTTTGCGCATATTAGCGTTTATCGGTAAATAAATGTTTTGGAAATACGACTTTTTACCATAAAATAAAAAAAAATTATCTATGCCTCTATGTTTTTACTTTGATCATTATTAAGTATATTCAAGGAGGGAAAAAATCGTGAAAATGGTCAAATATCGTATTTAAAGTACAACTATACAGGCGTGGTTTAATGCGTGTTAGAGACATAATCTGCACAGTACAGGACCACGACGGAGACACTGCACGTCTTGCGCGTAGGAGCGATGAGGCACTAGGCGTGCGTGTTAATGTCGCCCTTGTCGCTCTCTCGCTGCTTGTCACAGGATCGCGCTGCGCTGCCGTCCATCTGCTACTTTGCTTCGGCTTATTGAGGCTGAGAAGCGCGAAGGCGATAATGACGATATTGCCATGAGAATGAAAGCCCCCATCGCCAGTAAGCGCAAGGCTCTGAACTTGCGTGCATATGGCTAGTCGCACTCCGTGTATTGTCCATTCACGGTTACTTCAAACTTGAAAACAAATTATTCAAAGCGTAAAAAAAGAAAGAAATGATTAAATATTGTAGGCCGAATAATGTGTGATGTATTAAAAAAAATATTTTCTGCATTCCAAACATAAGTTTTATCATGCAATAATGGGATTAAAATCATATAAAATTACTTGGAAAACTACTTGGAAAACGTGGGAAATGTTTTCGTGTGCAAGCCTTTTAGAACCACTCAACTGCTGGTTTTCATTTTTCATTTATGTGAATACAAATACACCAGCTTGAGGCCTGTTCGTACCTGTAATTTTGCTTAGGCCCTAAGTTTTCCGTGGGAAGTCAGGAAAATAAATAAAGCAACATGAACAAATCACGGGACTGTCGTTAAGTGCTGCGAAACAAAAAACGATAAGGGGAAGTGTCGAGTCCTTAGAGTAAATATAGGCCTAAGGGTAGAAGGAGCGTTCGCTATACCAATGTATACAAAAACCGTGTTTTCGACTTGTATCACATGGGTAGTATAGTATAGTATGTTCAGGGCCACGATTCAGGATTCGAAGGCAGTGTTTCCGACTCCCATATTGTTTTTCCCTAATTTACCCGTTTCCTTCACAAACACTCAAAATTCTTAGAATGTCTCTCAAAATTTTTCTCTTATCCCCTTAAAATTTCCCCTTTCCCCTCAAAAACACTGAACCCCCCTTCCCCAAGTACAAAAACGAGCCCCTCAAAGCCCTTATCTTATGCACTTCATTTCAACATATACCTTTGCCACCATATTATCTATTGTGTGCATCCAGTGATAGTACTTAAATATTCGCTATGTAGGCATAACTTTCCAATAATATATGCTACCCACATAATATTCTTCAAAGTCTTATGATTTGAAAATTTTCTAAAAAAAAATTGCGATGTCTTTTGTTTTGAACGGCAAATTTTATTCGAGATGGTGACCAAATGTCAAGGTCGCATGGCGTCATGCAAAGTAAGGTTAAGGTCATGGTTTCTTGTTGTCATTGTTCATGGCGTTGTGAGTTAGGCAAATTAATTCTCTCAGTGTGTTCCCATGATTGTTTTAGAAAAGAAACAAAAATATAGTTTTTTTTCCCCGTGATCCCTAGCGTAGATGTCCGAAATAAAGGGCAAGGTCACGGTCGTAAGACATCACTGTTCCGCTATTGCGAGCGGAGACAAATGGGTTTTCTCATAGTGTTCGCATGTTTTTCTTCATCCTTAAAAATTCGTACGTTTATATAGTATTTAACACAAAATACCCTTTACCTTACCTTCTATAAGTTAATTCCTCTGGTAAAGGGAAGTGCATGAGTGACTCGGCTGGTCTGCCACCCTGGAGCCTGACTCTACTCTTACCATCCTGTCGGCTCGTTGAGATATGCCTTGTGCCTGTAGCGTCGGTCGACCACCTGGCTACCTTTCAGATTCTCCAGATGTTAGTTGATCACACAATGTCGGACGGGGTGGGTGCGTTCCACCGCAAGTCTTGCGGGTAATTGGTGTTGGCTTCAATTGAATTTGACAGTTTCATTCCGATCGGTTCGTAAGGAAATCGTTTGCTATTCTACCGTACTGGTCAGGGCTGCCAGGTCTTTATTAGCACCATCTAACACGACATACAATGCTCGACGTACGTGCAATGCGCTGGTTGGTCAGTGTTTATAGCTAGTTTTCTTTAAATTATATTTTGTTATATTTCTTTGCATCGGTATGTAGCAGCCTACCTTGTCGCTCCCCCTGCTTTTCGTCTCTGCCATAGTATTTTAATTTAGCATATTGTGACATACGTTGTTCGTTGCTCGTACATTTAGCATTGGGCGGTGATCTACTCGTGCACCCGGTTCATGGAGGGGAATGAGGGAGGGTAATAGAGGAGAATACTAGGGAGGGGACAGAGCAAGATGTGTTAGCTAAAGTGTTGTCGTTTACTAAGTTAGGCTGGAGTTTACATATATCTGATGTAACCTTGAAGCCGTATTTTATTCAAATATCCCCGCTCTCTGCTGAAAATGGCTGTGTAATATTTGGTAATAGAATTGTTATACCATGTGCATTGATGCAAAAAATGTTAGACTTATTACATGAAGAACATCCTGGTATGTTATGTACGAAAATGCTTGCTAGGTCATACATGTGGCGGCCTAAAATGAATGAAGAGATTGGAAAAAAAAGTCAGGCTGTGTGAATCGTGTCAGTTGGTTAACTTAAAACATGTAAGTAGTTCTGTTTATAGTTTTCCACCACCAAATGTAGCATGGGAACGTGTACATGTAGTTTTTTTTTTTAAATATGATTCATCCTTTTTATTTTGGTTGATAGTTTTTCCAAATGGGTTAAGTTTGGCAAATGGAAAATACCCATGCAGGTAATGCAAGTGAATAGCCAAGGACATGTTTTATTGTTCTTGGACTACCTATGGAAACTGTTTCATATAATGGGCCCCCATTTGCTTCCGAGGAGGTCACGTTTTATTGTTCTTGGACTACCTATGGAAACTGTTTCATATAATGGGCCCCCATTTGCTTCCGAGGAGGTCACGAAATTTTGTGCATCCAATAGCATTAAGGAGTTAAAATCATCTCTTTACCATCCATGTTCAAATGGCATGGTGGAAAGGGGAATTCAGACAATAAAGTACTCCCTGAATAAACAGGTATTGTATTACTCAAGGCGAAATGTTAGCCAACTCCTACAGTTGAGGCTTGGCAATCTATTGTTTGCTTATCGCTCCGCCGCAACGGTTAGTACACCAAAGACCCCAGCATGCATACTCTTTTACCAAAGGGAAGAACATATATCAGTCCTGATTCCAGCGTCCTAGTATTGCAACCAGGTGATAGAGTATGGATAAGATTTCGGACTAAACAGCTTCCTAGAGAAGCTGTTTTAAATAAATCAGTTAATCAGGTCAACATACCTAGTACTATAGATGGCATTACAAAATTAGCACATCTTAATCAAGTTAGGCGCTTAATGAGTATACCAGAGCGTAGAACATCGGCCTTCAAGTATAATACAAACAATAATAAAAATTTTGATTCGGCATCCATGGAAGAGTACAAGGTACTTAGGAACAGAAAATCATCCAGTAGGCCAAATTCACAATTACTAAGCGCGGAAAAGTACAGGGTTTCTGTACAAGGAAATATGCCCAGTAGACCAAATAAATAGTTATGTAATGGGGAAGCAACTGACTCAACCAAATTGTTGGCACATCAGCCAGTCTTTATGACTCACCTGTCTCGTGCAGGGTGCACACATCAGGATCACGCAGGAGCTTCAGGGTGATAGTGCCTCCCAAGAGATTGATTGAGGAAGTTTAAGGTTAAATAGGCATACCCCGCTTTATTGAGAAGAGGGTGAATGTGTGGTATATCGTGTTCAGTTTTAGGCAGTTGGCACTAGAGAAGTACGACTCGTATTGTTTATGTTGGAGAGGCTGAAAATGTATTCTCATGGCTTGTGAGGCAGATAGGTTGTTCGTACAATAAATGTGTAGCACAGTAATTTGTGTGTTCTGAGTTATATAAACCATTATGTAAAATAAATACGTTTGAATCAGTGTCATGCTTCTCGGCTTCCCAATATGCACATGTTGTTAAATGCTTGTAACTATTTACTTTTATAAAATATTTTTATATCTGTTCGCATCATCACGTAGCAGTGCCGCCTCTCTTGCGCGACTAATGGTTTTAGATTTATGTTGTTTTGTGGTAAGCTAAGGAAAACAGTCTTTACAAGTCTTATAATGTGTATCGCCCTTGACACATTGTGGCCATTTTTGTGGTTGGCCCTTGTGATCGATCGTTTATTTTCTCATGTCGGCAAGTATTCTAGCTTTTACTAAACTTCTTGGCATTATATTAAGACTGATATCACTATTATGGACGGTGGCTCCATCGGGTATTTTTATATATTGTGAGTAGTAGGAAAATAAGAAGTTTGGCACAAAGGCACCAGGGCTCGGAGCGCCGGAGCCGAACACCGCCATGTTGGAATTTATTTCTCTGGCCTAAAAGTTTCCCTTTTCCCCTTAAAAAAATTCCCTTTTTCCCTAAAAAAAGATGCCTAAAAATTTCCATTTTTCCCTGAGCTGGAGACCGGGATCAGTGACTCCGAGTCAGTGTAGGGAGGCGGATCAGCGACATAGGTGACCGTTGCCCAGGGCAAGCGGACCGATCAGCACCTTTAACCTTTGCCCTTGACCTTTTACCCCGAAAATCCGAAAAATTAAAAAAAAATTCCACCAAAAATTTCCGAAAAAAATTCCAAAATGTATCATTAAATTTATTAAAAAATATTAAATATTTAATATAAAAATTTATTATTAAAAATTATAAACAAATGTTAAAACTTAACTTTCCAAAGGTCACCCCTCACCAACACTCGTTCCAGCATCTTGGTAGGTGCAACTGACGACCATCTTAGTAGGCGACCGCCATATTGGTAGGCGACTGTCATCTTGGCAGGCGACTACTATCTAGGTAAGTGACCACCATCTAGGTACGCGACCATCATATTTGTATGCGACCGTCATCTTGGTAGGCGACCATCATCTTGGTAGATGTCACCCATCTGCCATATTGCATGCAGACTACCTCGACCTTAACCCCATGATGTGGAATGACCTTGAAAACAAAATATGAGGAAAATACATAAAAGTCAGCAAACATAATTAATTACAGACTACTACAACCATATTGGATGCAGACTACTACAACCATATTGGATGCAGACTACCTCAACTTTGACGCCCTGACCTTGAATGACCTTGAAAACAAAAATTCGAGAAACATACGTAAAAGTCAGCGAGCGTAATACATTACAGACTAGCACCACCACATAAGATAGACTCCTTTGACCCCATGACCTTGGAAACAAAAACTCGAGAAAAAATTCATAAAAGTCAGCAAGCATATTACTTTAATAACTACTGCCACCATATTAGATGCAGTATACCTCTACCTTGATCCCATTACCTTTAAGGTAGAAAAAGTCAGCAAACATATGATGTTACAGACTACTATGATATTGAGTGAAGGTGACCTTGACCTTATAACCTTAGATGACCTTGAATATTAAAACCTGGAAAAAAGGTACATTTTTCACTCACTCATATGCCAAACACCAACACACAAGCACCACAATTAGTAACACACCCTGCAGTCAGCACTGCATGAACCACAATCAGCACCGCATGCACCACAATCAGGACCACATGCACCACAATCAGCACCGCATGCACCACAATCAGGATCACATGCACCACTGCCACCACACTGCTGTCAGCACCACAATTGCAATCCTCCACTTCAATCGCAATCTTTTAATCAATCTTTAGCAATCCATGGGTATGCTGTGGGCCTCTTTATTTTTTACTTGCGTTCCTAACATCTCACATGAATTAATATAGATGTTCCTTCCCTTTTTCAGGGATTACTCTTTACTGAAAAAATAATGTAATCAAAATTCGTGTATTTTTTTCGAATTACCATTTGAATTTTCAAAGAAGTCCATGTCAATAGCTATTATATATATATGTATATATAATGTTCTTATATACTCATAGCCTATAAATATTTGTACATATTTTGAGACATCGCATACAACTGCCGGGAAAAAAATTATATTTGATGATAAAATGAATATCATCATTACTCATTTAACACAGATTAGACTTCTCCCGAACATTCTAACATAAGGAGAGAATTAATAAAAACAATAGTCTTCCATACACTGTAACTTTATTTCACACACAGACTTGACAAAAATTCATATCATTAGTTACAAGACATATTCTTCATTCAACAAAAAAAAATTGATTATTTAGTCTAATTTTATAGAACAAATCCTCTTGTGGACAGTGAAGGTACTCCGATTCGCATTTACCAACCCACAATTTTCACATGGATACATCTTGTACGAGGTGCTGAACATACTGTTACTAACTTAAGGGTCTTCTAGCGTTATAGCTATTCGTTAATGTCTTGCCACAATATTTGCAGATGATCGATACTCCTGTGTTAACTTCGACTCCCAGAGGTCGAGGGCTTTCGCCTCATCATTGACGATGTCGACATATCCTCACCAACAGTTCCCTTATTCATATTATAACAGCTTGCACTATTACTATATGATTCTACTCGTGACGATTTGCTGTCAATCACAACCACCGAAGTGGAAACACTCTTACAGGATGCATGCTCATATATACTGTTACCACCACAGAACAATCAGTTTACGTTATCCATCTCGATTGTCTCAATATATGTGTGAAAACTATTGGTCAGGTGTGGGATTCGAACCCATTCTGCCCTCACAAGAAACCAGAGATCAAATCCATCATCAGAAAAAGTTTTATAATGAAAAGTGTTAATTTTTATCCGTGGTTGACGTTACAGGAGTTTAACCTTTCTTACCATCTCGATCGAAATCTAATGCTTTATTATATTATATATATATATATATATACACATATACGCACGCGCGCACACACACACATATTTTGCAATTTTTATAACTCGCAGAAAAAGAAATCGTAAGACCGCCGTGGTATGGGAGCACACTGAGAAAACCCAATACGTGTTCACCCCAAAAAACACATATAACTAACATAGGTATATATATATAAGATAGAATGATACAGAATTGTATATAGCTGGGTTTTTCTTCTTGACTTATCGTGAACTTCTCTGAAAATTAAAAATGTAATTAGAAAAAATGCGCGAATTTTGATGAAAATATTTTTCTAGTAATGAGTTATTTGTGAATAAGGGAAGGAAAACCTCTGTTTAATAATGTGACATGTTTGGAATGAAAGTAAAAAGTAAAGAGGCGTACAGAAAATCCATGGATTGCTAAAGATTGATGGATAGATGGTGATTGAGATGGAGGATTGCGGTTGCGGTGCTGAGTGTGGTGTGCGCGGTGCTGATTGTGGTGCGTGCGGTGCTCATAGTGGTGCATGTGGTGTTGATTGCGGTGCGTGCAGTGCTAATTGTGGTGCATGTGGTGCTGATTGCAGTGTGTGCAGTGCTGGTTCCGGTGCCGATTGCGGTGTGTGCTGTGATTATTGCGGTGCATGTGTGTAGGTGTGTGTGGCATATGAGCGAGCAGAGAACGTGCCATTTTTTCTTCGGGTTTTTATTTTGACCGTCTTCTAAGGTCATAGGGTCAAGGTCAAGGTTACCTGCACCCAATATGGTGGTATTTGTCAGTAAAATATGCTTGCTTATATTTATGTATTTTTCTTGAGTTATTGTTTTCAAGGTCATTCAAGGTCATGGGGTCAATGTCGAGGTATTCTGCATCCAATATGGTTGTAGTAGTCTGTAATGAATTATGTTTGCTGACTATTATGAATTTTTCTCGAGTTTTTTAAAGTTTCCTGCCTTCTTGCAAGCAGGAAATAACACACAGTGAAAATTGTACACAAAAGTATTAAAGAACTAGTAAATTGTAAATTTTCTACAAACAACATTTCCAATAATACCTCTGAAACTGTAATTGACAAGAAAACGAATAATTTCTGCAAAATAACATCATTTTCGATGACAGTCGTTCTATCCACCTTACGTTACACGTGGAATTGAAGGTAATATGGGTGTTGTGTGCACGTGGAGAGAGTTGACATATCGCCTCAATTTGTTTAAAATTCGTCAATATAGTTCATTTACGGTTACTTCCAACTTTTCTGAAGTCTTGCTTAAGTTGTCCTTTCAGGCTCTTCCTACGCCTTATGCAAACAAGCCTAGAAAACTACACATCCGTGCAGACCTCGTTTAATATTTGGCCTGAGAACTATTTGTTATTAGGCATTACTAACACACCTATTTTCGCTCTGGTTCTATTGATAATTAATTATCATTTAAGAAGTATTGTTATTAATATATATTATAATGTAAGTCAAAGTTTAATTTACCCATAAAAAATATGTTTTCGTTAAGAGTAGTATAAAACGCACGTCGTACGTGGGGTGGTCTGTCAAACGTGTGACTCAGAAAGAGTGGAAAGACTGCGAATACGCCGTACTATTACATAGGTGTGTGTTCTCGACTAGAGCCCAAGGCGAGGTCTGGATTGGCCGTCCCGATACGCATGGTGCGCGAATCGGACCAGCTGGTTGGTCGTAGCGAACAGACAGTGAGAGTGAAGTGAGGACACGTGTCGTGAACTGTACGACGGTGTGTGGCTAGGACACATCATGCACAAGCACCAACCAAATTTTCGCTAATATCGCTGAATATTTTATTTAAACAAAGTTTTAAATCTGAAATATTACTGTTCCCTTATCAACTAACTTCGCCGTATTCCACGCCTCTCTTCATTCATCTTAAATACAGAATTCACTTCGCCTGTGTGCATGTGGGAATCGTGCCGGACGATGCCGTTCGTCGGCGGGTTTTTACTCAGGGATCTCCCGTTTCCCCCGCCCTTGCATTCCGGTGCTGCTCTCTACTCACCTCAATCACCTTCATCAGCTCTCGCGACCTCGATGTTAAGAGCCGTCCAAATCTCTTCACACACTCAGCCAGTGTTTAAGGAAAATTAGTTTTTACATCGAGTGGCTTATATACAATTTAAAAACGTAACATTAAAATTATTACACTGTAATAAAGGCAATTTCTTTTGTAGGGTCGTGGAAGCTCTGAAATTTCATTTCGGAATGTTTTGTCATTTTATTCTTTTACTTGTTGGAACTTACGTTTTACTTTTACAGTGCCGTATTACTTAAGTTTTGTTGCGGGAGATGATTATGTGTAGGTTTTAGTCTCATGAACGTCGCCTCAGTGCTGCACGGCCACTGCACACGACTGTAGTTCCTCTATCCAAACCCACGCACTGGCCGGAGTCGCGAAAAAGTACGGGAATGTCGCCCTTATCTGCGCCTGCTCAGTGCCTGTGTACTCTCTCGCCTCCGAGAAAGCTTTCTATCGTCTTCACATCACTCCAAAACCGTCATTTTTAAACACTCTTGCGTATCTGTCTATATACTATTGCTTCACTTTCAAATTCTTACCACGAATCTTATTGCGATCATCTGGAAGTAGTAGTGAAATAAGACTTCGAGTACACTCATCGTATAAGGGGGCAGTGTATTTCAAATGGCGTTTAGGTAGCACCTGTCGGCTACAGGCAGGGAAAGAATTACGCTCTTTCGTACCGGTTCAATGGATGCTATTTGGATTATTCTTTCCTTTGACTGTGATATTGAATTATGAATGTATTTAAAAAAATTAACATGAGAGGAAATTCCAAATACGTATGTAAAATGATAAATGGTATATATATTTTGTATTTCTTGTAAATACATTTTTATAGGTTTGGATTTTTCTGGAATTTTAAAGATAAAAAGTTTATTTCAATTAAACCACATTCAAAATGGCGCCAATCACATTGGAGTAACAGAGCATGAGTTACTCCCTACGTGATGTATTAGACTGCAACAACTTCCATAAAAACTCTGTACTGAATGCATTGGTGCATTGGTGATATAATTACAGTGCATGAAGCCTTCATATTCACTTGCATAGCATTGCAAAAGTTAGTTATATTTTCACTTCCTCTCAGGATTGATACTTTTTCGACCTGGCGTTATTTTGCACCAAGCAAAATGCTCCTGTGTTGTGTATAATATGGTGACGTAGAGACTTCCAGCTGCAGGAACTGGGAAAGTTTGTTATAAGAAAAAAATTGCCGTGCAATTCGTGTAGGGTATTTTGTAAGGATGGGATGGCAACATCTAATCCCCTCGAAACGGAGATCTGTCTGCTAAGGGTTACGACAGTCCTCAATAGTCCACCTACCCGGCCTTAGGGACTGTTTTACATTTCATAGCAATGACTTTCTCACCCTCATTTTTTGAAAAAAAAAAAAAAAATTGCTGGTATTTACAGTGCATGTTCCTAATTACTTAGTCATTTCATTCATCACCTGTCAAGATTCCCATTTTTCCTCACGTCTTTTCTAAGAACATACTGTATTACTTGAGAGGCTACCACATGTGCGCACTTAGCTTCCAGACGGCCATACGAAGGTGTTGCCATCGTGTTGCGGTTGTTTCTTGGGTAAGGTGGGTAGGGCTTGACGACGAAGCTTGCTCGAGGAGGCAGGGATGCGGAAGTGATCTGTCAAGGCCTGCATGAACGAACCATCCCAGCAGTGTTGTGTACTCAGTTTTTTTTTACAGGGCAAGCTATATATATATCACTCAGTCTTGCTAGTGCCGGGCTGTGAGTCTAGAATTTCTACTAACAAACTCAACTTTCAACTTTGCTTACCCTCCACATGTATTTACAGTTTTATAATACCTAACATTAGTTACAAAAAAAGAATCGAAATGAATGTAATAATAATTAAACTGAATTTTATTTAGAGAGCATATTACAAATTATAAGAAAACTCCTGTTTTCCCGAACATTTTCATCCACTGTCCAAGAAAAAATTGTAGTGTAATTGTAGGATTGTACTATTTTATTGTGATTAATGATAAAGGACAAGAATGTAACCAAGCATTGTATGAGAGGATGGCTCGTAGCCCTTTGGGTAATCGCTGTAACGCATCTCCATGGCTCGTAGCCTTTGGGAAATCGCTGTAACACATCCCCATGGCTCGTAGCCTTTGGGGAATCGCTGTAACGCATCTCCATGGCTCGTAGCTTTGGGAATCGCTGTAACGCATCTCCATGGCTCGTAGCCTTGGGGGAATTGCTGTAACGCATTCCATGGCTAATTAGTCTATTGGGGAATTACCGTAAAGCATCCCAAGACTAGTAAAGTGTACAAGTGTTTGGCATATGTTACTGTGAATCAAGTTGTGACGCCTTGTAATAGTGCACCATGTATGGCTATCAATAAATTGATGTCAACAGGAAGTTCTTGCTCGCATTGTGTTATTGCACTTAATTGCCACAACCTACCCCCTGAAACAGTCCAAGTGATTCCAGCCGCTCGGAACACTATAAAATGTAGGACTGGAGGACGCAAACAGAACGACTGCTTACCCTGCCGAAGGAACGCGGAGCTCGAGCGTGTGGCGTGTTGTTGCTTGCCAGTTCGATTCATAGCTAGTCGCTCCCGTTTGTGAAAATAAATACTAGATAGCAGCACTATGCGTGTACAGTACGGGAGTTACGAAAAACGAAAACTCTGTCGAATTCGGAGTGGGAAACTCAGAATTAAATGTGTTTAAAGTTAAGGCGAAAACTATAAAGGTCAAACATTTCCAATATGTATACGGCAAGCATTGGTTACCATGCGTCTATGGAATAATTGCCACTGCATCCCAGTATTCTACTGGTCTGATTCGGAAAACTACGTTTCATATAAAACAAATGTTGTGCAGCGCGTCTGCTTGCCATGTTGCTGTTTGGAGGCGGGAGACTGTGGAAGGAAGCGCGACCACGCGAAGCCGTCTCGTGACGAACAGTGGGTCGGATTTGGGCAGTACTTTGATGGGCGGGGGCCGCTGCCTGCGTGACCGCAGACTTGATCGAGCATCTTTTCCTATCCCCCCCCCCCCTCTGTCAAGCCTTCGCCGCACGAGCATTTGTAGGGGAGGGGGCGGGGACACGACGCCGGGGCAGACGCGGCGCGAGCTATCAGACAGCGTCGTGTCGCCGGCCTGCGAAGACGTCCTACGTCGCCTTCGCGCAGGCTGCATGGTCGAGCACCTGACGGAAGACAGTGGTGATGATGAGGAAGTATTACCTACCCTGTGAGCGCGCGGCCAGTAGATATCATTAATCACTCGCCGCCGGGAGGCAATTAGCGGTTCCGCCACCTGTTGATGCCGCCGCCGGCGCCATGCCTGCGCGCTGGGCGTCCTCCGAGCGGCCGCTCTTCGTGCGCACCGTGTGGGCCGGCGGCCAGCGTCATGCCATCCTCTCCCGCGACGACCCGCTGCGTGCGCCGCCTCCAGCGCCCCACCGCCCACGCGCCGCCTCCCGCTCCAGCCTCGCAGCCACGCCGCCCCCCTGCTGCGAGTCCCGCCGCCAGCTCGAGCGCTGCCTCGTGAAGCTGCAGCTGGTGCTGCGAGCCGGGGGCGGCGTCCGTCGCCGCAGGAGGTCCAGGGACGACTACCCGCCGCCTCCGGAGTCATTCCCCCGCCCCCAGCCACCGCCTTCCACCTCGACCAGCCTCTCAGACACGGAGCTGGAGCAGGATGAAGAGGAGGAGGAGGACGTGAGGTGGACGCCCCCGCCGCCGCCAGAGTGGGACGCCGAGCTGCCGCCTCCGCTCGACCTCGACCTCAACCCGCTGTCGGAGCGCGTGCTACAGTGGCTGGACCTAGCGGCGAGGGGCGGCGCGCAGGCACCACCTCCGCCGCCCCCGCCCCGTGAGCCCTCGCCGCCTCCAGCCAGGAGGCGGCCCAGTGCCGCCACCGCGAGGCCAGTGGCGGCACTGGGCCGCGTGGAGGCGGCGCTGGTGGTGGAGGCAAGGGCTGTGCGCGGCCGACGGCGGCGTGTCCAGCGGCCAGAAGAGACGCCGCCCCCGGCAGAGCACTGCCCCTCACCCAGCCGCCCCCAGCTGCACATCTTCATGCCTGTGTTGTCGAGGGACGCAGATAGCTCGTCCGACTGGAGCGGCGACGTCTGACCCTCGGTACAGCGTCGCTCATTGTCCGTGTGTGTGTGAGTGCTGCGTCTACCTGCGTCCCCCAGGGCGTCGCTTTCATCACTCCTACCTACATTCAAAAACATCTCACGTGGGTTGTTCTTAAACATTCTATACATTTGCAACACTCTTATTCTAGTGTAGAATGACACCCTTTGATCAAATCGTTGAGATTTCGACTGTTGTTACTTATTGAAAGTATATTTTTATTGTTTCATCAGACTAAATATTGACATCTTTATTGAACGTTGTTCAGTTGCTTCTTTGTTACCGAATCACTATCAAAATTATGTCACACAATTTAGTACCAAAAAAATTGGCTGTTAAGTAAGTTACCCACAATAAAGGCTGTACGGACGTTATTTCCGGTTAAGTTCACACAAAAAGGTTTGTTGAAGTAACATACATTTTTGCGCTGTTGAAAATGCGGTAGTATTGGTTTAAGAATCATGTTAAGTTTTATTAACGCGTGCTAACTGCTGTATTATAATGTTTACAAAAACAACTCGCTTTGTTACATGTTTTTATTAGAATGTGAAAGTGCCAGGCTTCCACATTTCAGATAACAATGTAGTATAGGCTATACACGGTAAAGTGAGCGCTTCTTAAGGCCCTGCTAAATTTTTCCTCTGAGCCGATTTTAATCTTTCCACCACTTTTTAATATAAACATTATGATGTGACTAACAAACACACAATACATCTAACCAATCTCGAAAGTTAACGTCCAAGACTGCAATAAATCATATTTATTAGTGATTAATGCATGTAGGGAGGGCCTTAAAAAGTGCTCACTTTACCGCGAGCAGCCTATAGTAGTATCCACTGAAACTCTTGAATAGAATATGTCAGCCGACTGAATAGCTAGGAAGTCTCTGGGGAGAGAGCTTTCACTCTCTAGTAGATTTTGTACTGTTAGTATTTAAAATCTGACATGTTGATGTTCTTTCATAAACATATATAGAGTTGTAAAACAGAGTCAGAATTATTTCGATGACGTGTAAAACATGTAACGACTTTCTCCGATGGTTGAGGTTAACTGACTTGATAACCGCATGAAATGAGGCAAGAAAAAAATTCGTTTTGTCAGCAGTTTGTTGCTTTTTATAAAAATTATTACGTAAAACCAAATTGTTGGTAAGAGACGCAGTACATTCTAACTTTTATAGTATTTTTACGTTGTCTAAACTTTTTAAAAATCATTTTTTTTACTGAAATACTGGTCTGCAAAGTAATTTACGGAATTAATGTTGAGCTATCTGAGTAGCTGTTATTTGGTAATTTCTAGGTGATTGCTTATTTGTTAGACAATCTTTTAATGCATGCGTTGGTCAGTGCATAAGAGTAGGCTGTATGCTGGTATGTTGTCAGCTGTCAGCACCGTAATTTATCCCCGTACAATTTTAATTTTGGCCTCTTGAAGTGATTTTTGCTGTCAAGGCCTTTTTATATTCATCTCATGACGTTGTAAATTATTTTCAATACAATTCACTTATGTTGCAGTATTTGAAATTTCGCTAAACGTCGTTTGTTATCCTGTAGCTTAACTTGTGTGTAATGGAGATATGCAGGTATACGTACATATACAGATGGAAACAAATTGTGCTATATTTCATTCATAATTCCTTATCTGAAAATGTGTTCCAAAAATATAAAATATGCTTAAAAAAATGATACACGTAATTACAACGCCCAAAACTACTATTCATATAGAACTGTATTACGTTGAAAAAATTCGCTATCATAGTTGAAGGCCGTTACAAAAAACCGATTGGTCGAGTCATAAGTGCTTGGATAGCAAACGCACCTTTTTTTTTTTTTGCACTGAAGAATTTTTAAACGAAAGTTATTTTGTTGTATGAATATTGTCCTTGTACTATGCTTATTTATACGATATGTACTATCTTCTTATTGTTTGTTTCTAAAGCGTGTATCATCCATGCATGTTTCACAGTGTATTTGTAATTGAAACATCAATATTAGTTTACGTTGTGTAATTAAATATATTGATTCCTGTGTAACCATGTACCTTACTTTTACATGAGTGATAAATTCATTTTCATTGTGGAAATTAAGTAATTAGAATTATATTTAAAAATCAAGTAAATAAATAATATAGCCGCTAGAGGCGATTGATGTTACCGAACAAAGCTTGAGTGTGTTTGAGTGGCGAAAAGAGACGCGTATTCACAGCTATTGTTTTTCACGAGGATGACCAATCATTATACACATTTTCATTTTTCCATCCTTGGAAATTCTGGTTGTTCGTAGCTGCCAAACGAAGTATTGCGCACCGTTAAGCCAGCCCTACCCTGTAACACGAGACATATTAGTTATATGTGAGGAGAGCGAAGTACACTCCATGTCATTCCCAAACATTAGCTACGAAAATATCCAGTATGCTATTTAGTTCCCAAATACTTTTCAAGGTACATACATTACTCGTAGTATCCTTAAAAAAAAAAAGTTCAATTTTTTTAAAAAGTAATTTATTGCAGTGATAATTTTATTATGTTTTATTAATAAACACAAATAAAACTAACAAAACCGTTGAAAAAAATTGTAAAATGGGCTAAATGGCATTTTCGTAATTTATTTCATGATGCATTTTACGTAGGTATTTCGTTAGAAATTCAGGAATAGCGACAGATGGGGGATAGAGTCCTTGTTTCCAACAACTTTTAAAAACAGCACACACTTTTTCGTATTATTGAATATCAGACTGTAAGTAACGCGTGTAATTGTTTTTTCTCTTTTAATAAATCGTTTACTTTTTGCAGGTTATTTGTACAACATACAAATAATAAAATTGAGTTTTTAAGAAATAATTGTCAAAAAAATAACATTTATACTTTCTTTTTTTTTGCTATTTTCTTTTACAGTGTACTTGTGTTTCAGTTTCTGAGTTCTCCTTATGTATGGAAACTATGCTTAAAAAAGGATACATATCTTGTACGATGACATTTTATGATAGTATTTATAACTATAGGAGAAATTATTCAATTAATCTTCATCAAGCTCATGCTTTCTTGTGTAGCTTTCATAGTTCGGAAGCCTAATGCCGAAGGAAAAAATCCCAGAGTATTGAAAAGGTTTCTTCCTTTTTTTGCATGATTGTGAAATCATATTTAAGTGATTTTCTTTTAATTTGGGTAAGTGAAAAGCCAGGTAATGGATAATTAAATTGGTATTAGCACGTTTAAACAAATGGATGTTATAAATATACGACTTCTAGTAAGTTGACAACAGCACAAATTATACTACAGTGAGCAAGTTCGTGGACTGGCGCCTGGAGTTTAGACAACCACGCATCACATCATTCATGAACTATTGACTGTATTACATACGTACGTTATACGGAATGTTTTTGAACAAAGCCGACAAACTCCGTTACGTTAGTTATTGTTCACGAAAATATAATATGGAAACTTAGGTACCAGTTTTGCCTTTTAAGTTATTATTAAGAGAGCTATAGGCCCCTAAAAAATCGAGTTTTCAAATGATTCTAGTTAAAAAAATATATATCATAAAGAGTACTTTCGATTAAGTAACAAGCCGGTGAATAGTGATTTATATAAGGTAGATCTTAACACCTCTGAAAAGACGGTTAGAAATTTCATTCCCCTCATTACATAAATTAGGGTTACAACCCTATCTTTGCACGTAACTTTGTAACAAATGACTTTAAACGATTTATTACGACACATTGTGAATCAATACGTTTAAATAAGTAGAAAATGCCTTATGCCATAACACGCTTCACTTAAGGTAGCCGTCTTGAAGAAATCCGCGCGGAAATTTCAAACAGGCGAGTGGCCTGATGGGTAGGCAACACACAATAAGAGGCCTGATGGGTAGGCAACACACAGTAAGTGGCCGGATGGGTAGGCAACACACAGTGAGTGGCCTGATGGGTAGGCAACACCCAGTTAGTGGCCTGATGGGTAGGCAACACACAGTGGCTTGATGGGTAGGCAACACACAGTGAGTGGCCTGATGGGTAGGCAACACACAGTGAGTGGCCGAATGGGTAGGCAACACACAGTGAGTGGCCGAATGGGTAGGCAACACACAGTGAGTGGCCTGATGGGTAGGCAACACACAGTGAGTGGCCGAATGGGTAAGCAAAACACAGTTAGTGGCCTGATGGGTAGGCAACACACCGTGAGTGGCCTGATGGGTAGGCAACACACAGTGAGTGGCCTGATGGGTAGGCAACACACAGTGAGTGGCCGAATGGGTAGGCAACACACAGTGAGTGGCCTGATGGGTAGGCAACACACAGTGAGTGGCCTGATGGGTAGGCAACACACAATAAAGCCTGATGTGTAGGCAACACACAATAAGTGGCCTGATGTGTAGGCAACACACAATTAGTGGCCTGATGTGTAGGCAACACACCGTGAGTGGCCTGATGGGTAGGCAACACACAGTGAGTGGCCTGATGGGTAGGCAACACCCAGTTAGTGGCCTGATGGGTAGGCAACACACAGTGAGTGGCCGAATGGGTAGGCAACACACAGTGAGTGGCCTGATGGGTAGGCAACACACAGTGAGTGGCCGAATGGGTAGGCAACACACAGTGAGTGGCCTGATGGGTAGGCAACACCCAGTTAGTGGCCTGATGGGTAGGCAACACCCAGTTAGTGGCCTGATGGGTAGGCAACACACAGTGAGTGGCCTGATGGGTAGGCAACACCCAGTTAGTGGCCTGATGGGTAGGCAACACCCAGTTAGTGGCCTGATGGGTAGGCAACACACAGTGAGTGGCCTGATGGGTAGGCAACACCCAGTAAGTGGCCTGATGGGTAGGCAACACACAGTGAGTGGCCGAATGGGTAGGCAACACACAGTGAGTGGCCTGATGGGTAGGCAACACACAGTGAGTGGCCGAATGGGTAAGCAACACACAGTTAGTGGCCTGATGGGTAGGCAACACACCGTGAGTGGCCTGATGGGTAGGCAACACACAATAAAGCCTGATGTGTAGGCAACACACAATAAGTGGCCTGATGTGTAGGCAACACACAATTAGTGGCCTGATGTGTAGGCAACACACCGTGAGTGGCCTGATGGGTAGGCAACACACAGTGAGTGGCCTGATGGGTAGGCAACACCCAGTTAGTGGCCTGATGGGTAGGCAACACCCAGTTAGTGGCCTGATGGGTAGGCAACACACAGTGAGTGGCCTGATGGGTAGGCAACACCCAGTTAGTGGCCTGATGGGTAGGCAACACACAGTGAGTGGCCGAATGGGTAGGCAACACACAGTGAGTGGCCTGATGGGTAGGCAACACACAGTGAGTGGCCGAATGGGTAGGCAACACACAGTGAGTGGCCTGATGGGTAGGCAACACACCGTGAGTGGCCTGATGGGTAGGCAACACACCGTGAGTGGCCTGATGGGTAGGCAACACACAATAAAGCCTGATGTGTAGGCAACACCCAGTAAGTGGCCTGAATGTGTAGGGCAACACACAATTAGTGGCCTGATGTGTAGGCAACACACCGTGAGTGGCCTGATGGGTAGGCAACACACAGTGAGTGGCCTGATGGGTAGGCAACACCCAGTTAGTGGCCTGATGGGTAGGCAACACCCAGTTAGTGGTCTGATGGGTAGGCAACACCCAGTTAGTGGCCTGATGGGTAGGCAACACACAGTGAGTGGCCGGATGGGTAGGCAACACACAGTGAGTGGCCTGATGGGTAGGCAACACCCAGTTAGTGGCCTGATGGGTAGGCAACACACAGTTAGTGGCCTGATGGGTAGGCAACACACAGTGAGTGGCCTGATGGGTAGGCAACACCCAGTTAGTGGCCTGATGGGTAGGCAACACCCAGTTAGTGGCCTGATGGGTAGGCAACACACAGTGAGTGGCCGAATGGGTAGGCAACACACAGTGAGTGGCCTGATGGGTAGGCAACACACAGTGAGTGGCCTGATGGGTAGGCAACACACAGTGAGTGGCCGAATGGGTAGGCAACACACAGTGAGTGGCCTGATGGGTAGGCAACACACAGTGAGTGGCCGAATGGGTAGGCAACACACAGTGAGTGGCCTGATGGTAGGCAACACACAGTGAGTGGCTGATGGTAGCAATACACAATAAAGGGGAAATTGCTACAGCACTTGGCACACGACTACACGATATAATAGCGACGACCTGATAGCAGTCGTACATGTAGCAGTTTTTAATGTGTGCCGTACACAAGTTTATTACAAACATAAACACTACAAATCTGTTTGCAATCCACATTAATTTTCAGAATGAAGCTTCCATAACATCTTGATAGCAAAGCATTAAAAACTATTACCAAAATTAAGCTCCTCTTGTTTGACAATATCTGGCTGTAAAACAAGGCTCTAAAACCTCAGCAAACATCAGTTAATATAAAAGGCCACCAAAAATGTATGCCCGACAAGAAAATAATTGTCACGCGTAATATTAGATGTAACGGACAGCCGCGCTCTCAGAATTAAGTCGAACAGAGGCGTCGGCACGGGTAATGAGAATGTAGGATTAACGTAAAAATACTTAGGGGAGGTGCTCTACGGAGCCGACACTGAAACCCTTTCTATGCCAACGCACCAGAAATAATATCACAACATAAGACTGTTAAAAACCTGCAGGTGGGTGGAAAAATAGACTTCAACTAGATGAACGAAGCGAAAACAAGTGTGGTCTATATGACTTTCGCAATACAGTGCGACACATCACCGGCTCGGGCTGACCGAAGGCAGAACATTGGAAAACGTCTACAAGACGCGATACCAGAACATTTACACCACTGTCACTGTACCGGGTAAAGTTAACCGAAACATTATTTAAAACGGGAGGCCAAAAAGGAATTTTGAATACAAACGGTCGGCGAAAATACCGGCGAAGTTAACTAGCCCTTAAATAATATTTAAAAAAAAACGGTTAAAAACACTGCGAATCATTCAGCCCACGTGAATGCTGAAGTTGTACTTTCCTGAAGCCTGGCCTCCTGAAGTTCTACTTTGAGGTGGTTCCTCCGCCTCGTGCAAGTAAAGCTTAACCAAGTCTAGAAAATTGGCCAGGTCGAACTGACAACGCACCTCATTCGTGCGTATAGGCTGGTCATGGTAAAGTGAGCACTTTTGAAGCCCTAGTTACTTTTTTCTTTCGGCCATTTTTTATTCTTTAGCCAACTTTTGAAATAAATATTGCCATGTAAGTAATAAACACAATACATATAATCCACCAAACTCTGAAGTTAACGTCTTAAGCTAAAATTAAATATATTTATTGACTATTGTTCCAAACGAGAGGGCTTTCAAAAGTGCTCACTTTACCGTGAATGGCCTATACTCAGTTTTACAATACGTATTTTGTGTAAGAACTATTTCTTACCAGGTATTACGATCCCCTCCTACTTTATCTCTGGTTTTATTTCATTTTGATTGTAAACGAACTATCATAATTTAGGACTACAAGTAAAATATAAGTTAAAGTGTAATTCAAACTAAACGTAAGACAATTTTACGTCAAGAGAAGTATAAAACGTTCGTGACACACAAAATATTTAGGATACAAACGAACACGTCATACGTGGGGTAATTTTTGGAAGTTTTAGTTAAGGGGGAATTATCCTCGTCGTCTTGGAATACGTATTTTGCTCCATAACTTAATTTTCTGAGTCAATATTTAAAAAACCGAGAGTTTGTCGGGACTCAGTAGGGAATATCTTAGCAGTTATTTCGAAATACGACTTTTTTTTTGTATGATGAGTTTCACATGCCAAATTATTGAATAATTTCATTTTTACAAAGGAAAATACAGGAACAATTGTAAAAAAATCATCGTTAAGGGGAGTCCTATGTAATATTTTGCTTTGATTTTTTTATGTCCGGTCATAAATTTCCAATACGAAGATGGAATGGACAGTAGCTCGTTAAGGCACGCTCTACAATGGACGCACGCGGGCCCGTGTAACGTACGGATGGGCATCTCCCACCTCTTCAAGGTCCGTGTAGCCAATAGGAATCGAATATTTGGTTTGTTGATATTCGTGTTCGTGGCCATTGTAATATACACAGCAACAAGTGCTTCGATTTGCCATGGCGATGAGCATTTTTGTTATAATGGATAAGTGAACATTGTTCGGCAGTAGTTCATACAGAGTTTTAAACACTAAAAAATATACAAAATGAGATGTGTATATTATGAAACCTGTGTCAGTAATTTGCAAAAGGTAAGTATTCTTGATTTCGTAAGTTGCAAGATACGTTTCTTCGTATTGTAGAATGGCTAAAATTGATCCCAAGTCATCCGTTTGTTTCTCTTACGTATCCGTGCTTTGTTGACACCAGCGTAAGGAACTCATTATACTGCTTGAGTCTATGAATACGGAAGAAATTGTGTTGCGGCTAGGGATGTTGCGATACTACAGATATGATACCAGGTATTTTGGAATCGATACTTATAATTCGATACTGTACCAGTATCATATCAGTAAATGATTGGATACCGATACTTTTTTTTTTTTTTTCCGTAATTACTTCTAGCTGTTAATTTTGAACCCTTTCAATAAAAGTGCCCCAAAAATATAAAGATGTGGTTTCCTCCATAAAATAATAATTTGAAAACCAGAACACGTAAGTATTTTACTTCTTCTCTAATTAGAACGATCTAGGTATTGGATTATTAAAAATATAGTTAAGTATGTTTAAATATAAACATATTTTATGAGAAATAGAAGACTGGCAAAATAAATTAAATAAATTTTAGTGGCCACAATGATACCAGTATCGATACCATTCTGTAGATTCCTCTTTCGATCCCAGGTATCGATACTTTGACGGTATCGCCGCATCCCTAGTTGCGGCGGCGCTAACAAGCAGCAGCGAGGTGGTTCTATGTTTGGTAAGAGGATGGAGTGAGGAGGCAGGAGGAAGACGGCAGAGGGGCGGTGGCGTGCCTCGGGGCGGGCTACGCGACTTCCTCGCCTCACCTCCGTCGCCGCCGCCGCCGCAGAGGCTCGGAGTATCGATTGTCGCGGTCGGGATGAGCAGCTGCCGCCGGCCGATGGCGTCGCGGCATGCCACCACCTCCCTCCCTCCTTCTCAACCTTCAACATTTTGTCAATGGTGTAGTGTCCGGACCGCAATCTGGCCCACTTCGCCTTCGCAACTCACTCGCGCCCCGCAGCTAGTCACTCATTAAGAGTCCCGTGGACTGATGCGTGAAATATTGAAATGAAAATATTATTTATTGTCAGAAAAAAAAAAAATATAACTTTTGTGTTATTAAGTGTATTCTCGGAAAAAAAAATGTCATGAAAATGGTTAAATATGGCATCTTTAAAACTTGCCCCTAAAGGCTGTTCACGATAAAGTGAGCACTTTTGAAATCAACCTTATAAAAACGTTGCTACCCCTACCTTAATGTATTTTAATGGGCGCAATGAGTGACATGTGTCCAGTAAAGTTGGTAACGATAGAGGGGAAAATACTTCGAAGTTGGTAACGATAGAGGGGAAAATACTTCGAAGTTGGTAACGATAGAGGGGAAAATACTTCGAAGTTGGTAACGATAGAGGGGAAAATACTTCGCAGTATGACCGTCGAACCAAAAGTGTTAGGAAACCGTTTGCGATAACTTAAATTATTTCTCTCGCTTTCTGTGTGTTTTTAATGCATCGAAGTGTAAAAAAAGAGTAGATTTGTGCAATATTTACTTTGGAATATTTTCAGATTTAACGTGACCGACGCATGAATAAAGCGACGAGGCCCATGGCAATGGTAATTTTACATAAGGCGGCAAAACACGCATCGTGCATACAAGTAGATTTTAAGCAGGGCTTTTAAAAGTGCTCAGTTTACCGCGAACAGCCTATATGCAGTTTCCTTAAGCGGCAAGAGAAAAGTACAAAGATACTGACGTAGTTTAATCTGTGTACTTTCATCGCGTGTAATAAAACCCTCTATGTTACAGATCTCATTTGCACAGTATAGCGTTACGACGGAAACACTGCACGCCTTGCGCGTAGGAGCGATGAGGCGCTAGGCGTGCGTGTAACTGTCGCCCGTATCGCTCCCTCGCTTCTTGACCTTGGACGCGCAGCTACACAGTCCGAAATGACAAATACGATATTTTGTAATTGGTCATTTCGTAAGTTTCCCTTCGGACGTCGACAGCCACTCATTTAGTACTCGCTGCGGCGTATTTTTACATTCATTGTGGAAAATATGTTTATCTAAATGTTATGCTTAAAACGGACGTAATATTTATACAATCATCACTGGCATGCTGTGAATACGTTAATATATTAAAAAAATTAAAATATGTAATAATGACGAAAAAAAATTGCCACGAAATATATAAACAGAGCACAAAGAATATTTACTTGTTTTTAAAAACCGGCCAAGTGTATTTTACGAACAATGATTTGTTAAAAAAAAAAAAATAATAATTTATGCAATCGCGCATGTGTTTCGAAGGTAAAAACCAATATGGCACAGATTTTGATATTTTGTATTTTTTGCTAACATACTCAAGATACAAACTACGAAATACCAAATTACCAAATACGCCACCATTTTTGCGTATAAAATCTGTCTCACGTTATCATTTTGTAAACAAAACCTGCCATTTCGGACAAGGCCTAAGACTCCGTCCTAAACACTATCCCTGAATTCTCCAACAGCTGGAAACGTTTTTTTTTTAAGCGCGCGCTCTCTCTCTCCCTTTTCCTCCCACCCCCTATCTTCTTCTAACCACTCATTCCCACCCCCTCACACTTTTCCTCTCCTCCTCTCTCTCCCCTCCCTCCTCCCCCCTCCCTCTATCTCCTCCCCCATCTCACCCTCCCTCCCTCCATCTCTCCCTCCCTCCCCCCTCCATCTCACCCTCCCTCCCCTCCCTATCACCCTCCCTCTCCTCCATATCCCCTCCCCTCCCTTTATCACCCTCCCTTCCTACCTCTTTCCCTCCCTCTCCCTCCCTCCCCGTCCCTCTCTACCCTTCTGTACCTCTCTATATCTCTCCATCTACCTCCCTCTCTCCCTCCCCATTTCTCCTTTCACACATTCCTTCCTCTACCACCTTCCCTCTCCCTCCCTCTCTCTCCCTCCCTCCTCTCTTTCCTATCTCTCCCTATATATCTCCCTCTTTCTCTCCGTCCCTCTCTTTCCCTCTCCCTCTTTCACCTTCCTCCCTATCCCGTTATCTCTCTACCTCTCCCTCCCTATAACCCCTCTCTCTTTCCCTCCCTCTCCCTCCCTATCCTACCCCTCTCTCTCCCTCCCTATCCTACCTCTCTCCCCCTCCCTCCCTCTACCGACGTCATTCTCTCTTACTCTCTCCATTCCTCCCTCTCCCTCCCTCTCCTCTATCTCTCATGATATATGCACCAGATACATACGAAACTACTCAACGGCCCTGCGTTGAATCTTCCAGGGTCACAGCTGAACTCCCATAGGTAGGCGCAGTACGGAGAGGACACTGCACAGAGCTTAGAGGCGATGGCGCACTTGATGCGCGTGGCATTATCGCCTTTTCGCTCCAGCGCTTCTCGGCCTCAAACGCGGAAGAAAGCTTTAGATATACGGCAGCCTTAATGCTGCTTCCTGATTTTAATACAGTGAGAATTTGCTATAAACGAAATACATGTTAGTGAAATCCAATTTTTTGATCCCAATTATTAAGATATAATCTTGAAACAAATTCTAACTGTGAAAAATGTTACTCCTAAGCTCTGTTTCAACGCAGATGTAACTTTTTTTTCCCCCAGTAATTTATTACTTAATTACTAAGTTTTGTAATCTCTCCAGGAAACTCTATTCATTACTGTTATAGTACGCTTTCATGGCAAAGAAGAGCATATTTTTCTGCTTAAAAAGTCCCTGGCGGTATATGTACATATATACATATATCTTTAACACACAGCCAAAAATAATCAGAATTTCATTTAAATGTATTTCCCTATACCAAATTCTTACTGCTTCTAAACCAGGCAACCTTTTCCCCACGTTTGAGGCCGATAAATGCAGGACTTACTGGAGTAGTGGAGTATGCCCTGTGGATTATGTTCAAAATCACGCGTGTGCCAGCACATGTTAAGTTTTAAATACAAATTTCAGTATTTGGTGGGTAGACAAGCGAAGTTCTTAAATAAATAAATAAATATATATATATATATTTGGTTTCTGTATTAAGAGTGTGCTTAGTACCGAATTATTAACACTGCACTGGGTTTCAAGAATGATCTCGTTTTATCCAGTGTCAAATCAGTGTCTAAGGAAGGGGCTGCAGCCTCCCGCACATAGTGTGTGCAGTGCAGTTACACGAGCATCTCTAGCCTGGTGTAGCGGAGTTTGGAGGCTGACCACTTATGGAATCAACCTTACAAATGAGTCACTGCTCCTACTTGCATACAGGTATTTCAACATGCGCACTGAATGCCACTTGTCACCCAGTCAAGTTCGTGACGATCTAGGGATAGCAGTTCCTTGTTTTAACATTGCATTTTTTAAAGTGTTTGGTAAACATTCGAAAAAAAAAAATTATTTCTTACCTTTTCTGTTTTTTTTTAAATGCATATAAGTGTAAGAATTAGCAGATTGTAAGACATTTACTTTTTTTAAATATATAAATCCACAGTTTCGCGTGACTGACGCTTAAATAGTGACGAGGCCCATGGCAGTGCTAATTTGATTACATTAGGCGGAAGAGTATACAGCGTGCATATTAAGCAGGGCTTTGTAAAGTGCTCCTCAGTTTACCGTGGACAGCCTATATGCAGGTGATCATCACTCCGCGTCGCAACGTGCACCTCGCTTATTGGTGAGCGCTTTTTAAGGCCCCTATAATTTCCCAATTTCCCTCTTCCTGCTACTTTTTAATATAAACATTGCAGTGTGACTGCAATACGATATATTTATTAGCGGTTAATGCATGTTGGGAGGGCCTTAAAAAGTGCTCACTTTATCGTGAACAGCCTACACCACCCGTCAACCAGCTACCTTGAGACGGAGAAGTGAACGAGAATAGCGTCCATCCTCACACCACAGTAAGTTCTTATAGTCCATCCCAACCTTTCTGAAGCCCTGCTGAAGTTCTACTTGCACGATTCCTCCGCCTCGCGCAACTGGATCTTAACCAGGTTAACGTTAATTCAACTCAGGTGAGGGACTAAACGAGTTTTCTTATAGGAGAGTTTAGCGTAGGGAAAATGTCCCCTGCTAGGTGCGCACTGTTCCAATGAGGTAACCTGTAATTACCATGGAGGTATTAGTCTATGGAGTGGAAGCCGAGAAACGGAAGTAAAGCCGACAATGAAAGACAAGGACAAGGTTAGTGGTGGCAGAAAGGTGCATGTTTAAATGTAATTACATGGGCTTGTTTTTCATTTAATTACTTCCGGATAGTGGCAAAATATTGTCTAGCATTTTGATGCACAGGCTTATTTAGCCCACGTAAACTTGAAAACATCCCGCAATGGAAAAACGCAATAAATATGTCACTGGACCGATATACAATGTAACTTTTGCTACTCGTAACATGGCGGGCATTTCCAATACCTCATGCACGCAACTGTAAACGTACTAGATGTTTCTTACGTACCATCGCTTCCAAGCATTACGCACAGATATTTCTCAATCGCCAGACTTGTTACTGTAACCGCTGGAACATTTGTGTGTCGTTAAAATAAAAACAGTACATTTTGGACAGCTTAAAAAAAGAACATTTGGTGTTTGGAAGTCTTTATGGCAAAACCATTGTATGCGATGGTAAGATGGCCATCCCTATTAAAATAATATTTGAGGGGGTGTTCATAACAGTTTTCTAAAGGATTGATTATCACTAAGACATAAAACAATATCCCGATAGTTTTTTTTATCGTGTAGTCGTTTCTAATACATTTAAAAATTGTTGTTTTAACTGTCAAATATAAAGTAAACTGCTCAGTTAATATTTACATTATGCTGTAATAGTTACACACCTATTAACTTTCCGTATTTCAAGTTATGTATTAAAATGCTATTCTTAAAGACTTCAACAATTAGGTCTTCTTTCATATCCGTTGAAATTTCCGCCCAATTTTTGAAGCAGACATGCTCACTAGGTGCGGCATTTTTTGTACCTGCGTTTGCACATACACCGCAGTATGCATTTCTTGTGCTCGCAAACTAAACTTTCCCAGCATGAGCGCTTACGATGCAAGCCTAGATATAGACATGGAACTATATAGCTAATAGAAAAAAACTGTACACATTCTTAAACCTCTGCTTTTACTTACGACTCCCGACAAAGCTTTGTGATGTGATCCAAAGAACCGCTTACACGAAGCATCATCCTATATAATAAGTAGACGATCTCGTGTCTGTCTGTCTGTCTTTAATACCTCTCTAAGTCCCTAGAAACTCAACAGAAGTTCTTCATCTTTTGCAGAGCGAATCCTCGGGGTAAAATACAGATCAATTTGGAATTTCAGCTAGATCAGATTATGCAATCACATTACCTTTTACCCTTAAAACTCATTTTTAAATTACTTTTTCCCTATGAAAAATTTTGCAGTAGTGCATAAAGAATATTGCATAGAGACGTGAAGGTAATGGAATATCATTTTTCTTTACTTTAAATGTCTCGCTTCAATGTTGAGTTATTTAAGTAGGGCCGCAGTGGCTGAGTGGATAGAACTATATCTAATGTTGAGTTAATTTCACATAATATTTTTTTTTCAGACTTTGTATAACAACAAAACTTTGTAACATCGTAATTGTTCTAGGCACGTGACAATACTTTAAAAAAAGGTTACGAGCTGGGCCCCTAGTCAGTAATAATGCTGGCAGGAGTGCCATCACCCACACTAATATAATAAAGTAGTAAAGTTTGTGAGTTTGTGTTAGAGGTAATCTGTGGAACTACTTATCCGATTAACACAATTATTTCACTGGTAAGTAGCCTGGACCTTCTGGATGAATATAGGCTACATATATCATGACTTTGTGTCACCAGGGGAAATTTAAATAATCATAAAACTATGAAATTACTATTTTTGTATGTACATTCATACCCAAAACTATAGGTTTAATGAAATAAATGTTCAAATCAATTCATTAAAAATTATTTTAAAATTAATTTTCGTACTCTAACTTACAATTGCGGCGAAATAATTATATGTATGTAAAATGTTTTTGTATAGAATTTAATCAGCTACTAAATTATGTTTTTGTTATACCCTTATTCGTTTAGCAAGAATCGTTAATTTTTTACACTTAATTTTAGATGTAAATTTAAAAGTTTGTAATAATTTATTTTTCTAATTAATAAATTGATCCCCAGCGAATGGTTTTGTTATAGAGACAATACATCCCGATCTAGGAAATTTATTGCAAATAAATTAATACAATGATATTACAAGAAGTTCCCTGCCAAGTTAAACATTACAAATCCATTGGTACTATCACCGAAAATGATGGCAGTGTGCACTAACCTCAAGAATTTTAAATGCATTAATTCCTTCTGGCCTGCCGCCACAAGAAGTTCCCTGCCAAGTTAAACATTACAAATCCATTGGTACTATCACCGAAAATGATGGCAGTGTGCACTGACCTCAAGAATTTTAAATGCATTAATTCCTTCTGGCCTGCCGCCACAAGAAGTTCCCTGCCAAGTCAAACATTACAAATCCATTGGTACTATCATCGACAATGATGGCAGTGTGCACTGACCTCAAGAATTTTAAATGCATTAATTCCTTCTGGCCTGCCGCCACACGACTTCTAATTAAATATCAGTGTCCCAATAATGTACCACGCAACTTGAACCCACCTAATATGTTTAATGACACGAGGCTATTGATGAAAGATTTGCGGAACATCATCATCGACGCAGTAATATTAACTGGGCCTGCCGCCGGACAGCTAGCGCACATTCCAAGTATCCCTTTGATCCCAACGGATATGCCAATTCCTTTCAAGCGGTTGCAGTTTCCGGTGAAGGGATCATTTGCTCACACGATAAACAATTCCCAGGGACAAACGTTCAAATTTGTGGGAATAGATTTGAGAAAGGGATGTTTTACTTATGGCCTTATATGTGGGGTTATCTAGAGTCGGAACTCCAGAATACCAATATGTTTTGCTACCATAACATAATAAAAAAAATAAACATAATTTACAGAGAAGCTCTAAAAAGTTAATGTAAATTTAATAAAACTATGAAGAAAAACCCCCCTTCGGAATAAGAGGTTCATATTTCTTATTTTGAGATCATTTTTGGAACAAGAGTGCGGCTTGAGAACTGTCGATTCCCCTCTCGGAGTGGCATTCCTTCCATCTTGGATCTAGATTGTTTTCCTCAGTTCAGATATTTGTAAATGAGGGCTGTCAGGGCATAGAGCGTTTCACAATAGCTATATATTTGTAAATGAGGGCTGTCAGGGCATAGAGCGTTTCACAATAGCTATATATTTGTAAATGAGGGCTGTCAGGGCATAGAGCGTTTCACAATAGCTATATATTTGTAAATGAGGGCTGTCAGGGCATAGAGCGTTTCACAATAGCTATATATTTGTAAATGAGGGCTGTCAGGGCATAGAACGTTTCACAATAGCTATATATTTGTAAATGAGGGCTGTCAGAGCATAGAGCGTTTCACAATAGCTATATATTTGTAAATGAGGGCTGTCATGGCATAGAGCGTTTCACAATAGCTATATATTTGTAAATGAGGGCTGTCAGAGCATAGAGCGTTTCACAATAGCTATATATTTCGCCCGTGTTGTTTTTGTTGCGTATGTAACCGTAATATATACTAACTCATTATTTATTCTTTTTCAGTCTTACATCAGATAATTACAGACTGGTTTAATCATTTCTGTAAAGAAGTAGGGGTTTTTGTTATGATATTTTAATTTTAATAATAGGCCTTAGCCGCAAATTTTAAAGGTTTTGAGTGAGCAAAGAGATTTGGGCGGCTCTTAACATCGAAGTCTTGAGAGCCGATGAGGGTGAAGTGAGGTGAGTATGGAGCAGCGCCGGGGAAAGGGAGATCCCCGAGAAAACCTGCCTACTACCTCCATCGTCCGGCACGATTTCCACGTGCGAGAATCCGAGAGTGACCGCGCCGGAAATCGAACCCGGTTCGCCTAGCTGGGAGACGAGTAGTCTAACCACTACACCACTACTCCACTTATAAAGATATACAAGATGATTCACAATCAGACCGACAAACGTCGGGAGGCGATTCTTCATGAAAAAGTAAAAGGAAAATATATGTGACACTTTATACCTAAACCGAATATTAAGGGAGGTATGCGCCCCTTAAAAACGAGGCTTTAAACCGTATGTGTGCAAAATATCGGCTCTTACGTTGAGGATCCCGGTACCATATAATAATGTTCCCAGATATGCAATTGTGTTTTATTTCATTACCGATATTTTGCACAAATACGGGTTAAAACCTCGTTTTTAAGGGCTCATACCTCCCTTAATATTCGGTTTAGGTATAAAGTGTCACGTATGTTTTCCTTTTACTTTTTCATGAAGAATCGCCTGCCGAAGTTTGTCGATCGAATTGCGAATCAGCGTGTATATGCGAAGGCAAGATGTGGCAAGGGAAGCACCACCTCAAGCAGTGTTGGTGTTGTTTTGTTACCGTGACCCCGGCCCGCGAGAGGAATGATGCGTGGCTGACTACACCCCCACAAACCCCCCTGCGACAATGTGCCGTGCCGAGGTGGTCGGTGGCCGGCACGGCAATACTGGGGCGGCGCGTGTCGTGCTTCTCCTGGTTAGTATCTGCCTGCGTGGCCGTCACAGCCTGGTAGTGGTGTCCCCCCGGCTGCCTGTCTCACGCAATCCACGCATTCCTGTGGTGCGTGTCCGCCCTCCTGACTTGTCTACCTACCTACTCCAGCTACCTCGTGGCCCACTGCCTACTTCCACGACCCCACATTACCTCCAGTCTTTCCCTCTGTAGTCTCGCCTCTACATCACTGCCAGTGGCGTCTCGTTAGGGTAAGCCCAGACAGTTTCCTGACAATTTTATATTTTCAATAAATATTAAATTCTAACTTTTCACTCGTGCAGTACACATTCTACTCGGGAAACAATACTGTACATTATAAGTAAACAACTCATTGGCTAGCAAAACCAAGATGTTTGGAAGCACTGTAAGTAATGCTTGCAGCAGGTAGGAGGTCGCAATGGTTTCCCGGCCTCGGAGGGGCGCCAGGGTAGGAGACTGCCCGGGGAGGGGAGGGGGCTTATGGCTGTGTCAACCTGAGTTAAAAGCTACGATGGTAGTGCTTTCTTCGCCGAACTCATGCCTAGCCGCAGGCAGTTGGCGCGGTGTAGTTTACAGGAACTAGAGCGATGCGTGGGCAAGTTCGTGCGCACAACACGAATCGTATTGTTTTTATTCAATTTAGTTTTGGTGCTGAGAATGTTATACATATTTGTGTGGATGTGTACCCTACATAAAAATTGTAAAATTACCGTGAGAGACTGAGAACCGAGTAGATAGAATGAGTGCAACAGAAACATGTGGATGTAAGTGTGGTGTGTGTGGATTACGAGTGAAGCATTTTTCCAGCAGTGCTTTCACTTTTCAGGAAAGATGTGACATCATAAAAGAGGGTAGGTCGACACCTGAACTTACGATCACTACAACACTCAAAGGTTTTGCTGGACTTGTTTATTGTTTTCAAAGGATGTTAACACGTGGACTAAAACTGGGGACTGTGACCTTAACAATCTGCGCAATGCCGTTCAAACACACGAGCGTTCTGAAGTTCACATAAATTCGTTTTTGGCTCTTAAAGAATTTGGTAAAAATAGAGTTGACTTTGGTCTAGATAGATCCAAACAACTAAGCACACAACGACATTACGAAAAAGTTAAAAGCAACAGAAATTTTGAAGCGTTTACTAGATTTGTTTGTTTCTTGGGTGTCCAGTAACTGCCTTTCTGTGGTCGCGATGAGACAAAATAATAAGAAAGCCGTGGCAATTATTTTGAGTTACTTGTCGCTTTAATTGCGTTAGTTGGACAAGGTGCTCTAACTACTTCACTCTGTTCTGCGCTACTTGTTAACACTGCAACATAACGCGAATATGTCGATTGCAGTGGCGTGTGGTGTAAGCGTTGCGAGGTAAGCTGGTGCTTGCTCATTGCTGTACACACTCGGCGCACGCAGCGGGAACCAGTAACTAGAGTGGGCCCGGGAGACACCGAGTATACTGCGGCCACTCGCGAGAGAGCTTACTGAGACGTCAACTGCACTACTACGTTTAAGTTGCCGATATGTAAACTAGTAAACGATCAGGTATATCACAGAACGAAAGACAGCTTGCCTTGCTACAGATCACCACACGCCGCTGGTTGATTGAAATGCGCAAAAACAAAGGCACCAATTATTTTCCAATCATTCAAATATATGTTCAAGTTTGTGTGAATTAATACATCTTATGTGTTAGAAAAACTATACGAGTTACAACATATTTTCTTGCATGCATTGAAAAATCTAACATCGACAAGTGGCTCCTCCTAAAGCAGACGAGGCCGCGGTGGTTGAGCGGTTAGCCTGCTCGCCTCCCACCAAGGCGACCAGCTTTCATTCCCTGGCCGGGTCACTCCGGATATTCGCAAATCAGAATCGTACCGGACGATGCCGCTGGTCGTCGGTTTTTTTTCTCGGTTATCTTCCGGTTCCTCCGCCCTTTCATTCTCGCACTGGTCCATTCGCAGCTCATTTTACCCTCATCGGCTCTCGAAACCTCGTTCAGAGCCTCCCAAATCCCCCAACTCGACTCCTGAGGCCGGTCATGTGTGTGTGTGAGGGGAGGCTGGCGCTAATAGCAGCCGGCTGGGCTGCCCTACAAGACAAATGGACGAGACGAGACGAGACTAGATGGTGGTGGAGACAGGGCTGAAGTTACTCCAGAAGCAGAGTAGAGTAACACAGAGTATAGGCTGTTCACGATTAACTGAGCACTTTTCAAAGCCTGGCTTAACATCTACTTGTAGGCACGTTGTGTATTCGTACACCTTACGTAAAATTAATATGCCCATAGGTCTCATCTGTTTATTCATGCGTCGGTCGAGCGAAACTGTGAAATATTTATAAACGTAAATAACGGAGATAAGTTTTTCGTACGTATTGTACCGTGTTTTTTCCGTATGTCTCCCACGTGCAATTTTTTGGCTAGTGTGTTCTGTAATCCCAGTGTGTGGTGTCTGAGGTGCTCTAGGTGTAGAATCTGCTAGAGTGTCCTTATTTATTCTCGATTGGACTAGAGTTCCCCAGCGGATTTCAGTTTTACATGTTTACTGAATATGTGTTCGCTCTCTGTTGGAACACTGACTATGTATTCTAGACTTTATAAGCCTTGATAGCTGGCGTGAAGCTGCCTCTGGAGCTCAGTTCTCATTGCGTGCCGGCCGGTGTGTGGACCGTAAGTTTACATACGTCATGTGTTGTGCGAAAATTGCTTGCGATGAAAATACCTCCGGCCGTCCAAGTCTGGAGAGACGACTTTTACAGCGGCCGGCCTTGAGCTGCACAGTTCCTTAGTTTTAACATTCATTTACGTTCGTACATATAGTGTGTGTGTGTGTGTGTGTGTGTGTGTGTGTGTGTGTGTGTGTTTGTCGCTACTAAAGTTTCTCTTATTTTAAAATTTAACAACTCTGAATATGTCATTACAATATATCAACATATTTCTTAAAAATATACCCAAACGTATGTGATTTTTTTAGAATACAACAAAGCGGGTGTACTA
Source organism: Dryococelus australis (assembly GCA_029891345.1). Classification (NCBI taxonomy): domain Eukaryota; kingdom Metazoa; phylum Arthropoda; class Insecta; order Phasmatodea; family Phasmatidae; genus Dryococelus; species Dryococelus australis. The sequence goes on from CM056993.1 coordinate 394,644,581, forward strand.
ACTATTTTTCTAAACACGTTTATTTATTTACACACAAATAATATTGTTCTGCATTACACAAAGCTTTTCCCCAAGTCTTTGTGGTTTATTACACACATGCAAAGTTCTTTTCCTCGGATTTTCATAAGTTCGGAGCCGTACGGCTTGGGCATTGCACGACGCACAGAAATAGCTTCTATTTTGCACTGGTGTGGCCTTGTGGCGTACGTCTCTACCAGCTGCCTGAACAGCGGACAGTCGCGATACCTGTGCAGGTCCGCGACGATCGATCTGGCGGGACACGTACTGTGCATTGTCGACTCTTGGTGATTAACGCACTAAGGGCTTCCTCCAACACGTTCCAAATGTACCCGTACTAAATATATATGTAGTGCCACCTATGTCCGTGCGTCTGTAGGCGGCATACCTGCTGCGTGGTGCGGTCGAGCGAAAACCTTGGATGTTGTAAAACATTTTTTCACAGGTATTATACATTTGTTTACGCATTCATTGCACACTGTGTTCTGGGTTAGCTTCCTCGTTGCCGGGTATAGCTTGACAGCAGTAAACGTGCACGGGTATCTTCCACCAGGAGGGCGGGTGTTGTGAGGTGGTCTTCTGCTGTTATGGCTTGTGCATAGAAACCTTGCACGTAGTCAGGAGTCGCAGATGTTGCGGAAAATAATTCCCTGGGGTGAGGTGGTGGGATAAGCAAGGGGTAGGGTAGGGTAGGGTTAAAGTAATATTATATGTTCTTCATTTTTATATAATTTCTTTTCAAGTTTCTGTTTTCAAGGTCAGTTGAGGTCATGTGTTCAAAGTCATATTCACTGGCTTCCAATATGGCGGTAGTAGTCTGTAATGTAATATTCTTGTTGACTTTTGGGCATTCTTCTCTAGTTTTTGTTTTCAAGGGCATTGAAGGTCATGGGGTTAAGGTCAAAGGCCAAGGCCAAAGGTTACTGGACACTGGCTTCCAAGATGGTGGATGGGTGACGACTACCAATATTGCGGTCGCCTACCTAGATGGTGGTTCCCCTACCAAAATGATAGTCGCCTGCAAATATGGCCTTCGGTTGCATCTTCCAAGATGGCAGAATGTGTATGGCTAAAGGGTAACGACTGGAAATTTATGTTTTTAAAAATGATATTTTAATAATAAATTATTTTGTAAAATTTTTAAACGGTTTTTTGTAAAATCGTTAATTATAAGTTTATTGGGATTTTTTGGTATATTTTGAATGTTTTTGATTTTCAAGGTCAAAGTTCAAAGGTCCTAACCGGTCCGCGTGTGCAGACCCAAGTTCACCTGGGTCGCTGATCCTCGTCGCCTACTCCGGGAGAAATTGGAAATTTATGGAGGTGCTTTTATTTGCAAATGTGAAAAGGAGAATTTTTGGGAAAAATGGACGGTTTTAGGGAAATTTAGTCGATTTTGAGGGAAAAAAGTGACAAAGAGATGGTGGTCGGGTGACGTCGCAACATGGCGGACCCCTGCCTCCGGCTCCCAATGCCCTTCTTAGACTTCCCTAAATTCTGCTACTGACCGGATATTTCCATTTTGTTTGTAAGTAAATGGGACAATTGCAATTTCCATATAATACACGTAGTTGTGTAAAATCTTGCGAGTTGTATTGTGTGAGGACCTATAGAAAGAATAAACTTTGCTCCTCGCACTAGAGTGGAAATGTAACGAAATCTATTCACATGTTGTTAAATATTCTGTCGTGAATTGGACTTGGGGTTACACAAATACTTAATTTAAATATCACTACTGAATCGAAAATGTAATAGTTAAATAGTTAAAAAATATTATTTCGAAGACATTCTTGCGCAGTTGCCTTGAGTGGAAGGGGAAAAGCAAAATTTCTTTTAATGACAATTATATGTTTTCCCTTTGTATTAAGCTTGCTTATGAACACTCAGTGCCAAACGCAGTGCATTTTTGCTATTTACGCTTGTAAACACCATCGGATGGCGCAAGTGTTACGATATAAGTTAATGCTTCAAATTTTGGCCGGGGCAAATACATATCACAGTTTGAGTCAAACACTAACTTTTACTCACAAATGAATAGAATTCCTGCGTTTACTGCTAGATTAACCCTTCCAGTCAAAGATAACTGTATAATTTTAGTTTTTGCAACAAACAATTCTTTTGTTTGGAACTGTACTGATAGCCAGACGACGATTCGTCTTACATCGGGACCAATATAAATATATATGTGCTTCATGTTACTGGCAGCAGTGGTTTACGAGGCTACGGAACATAGTCTCAGCAGGGAATGATGTCGCCCACATGTAGGGAACCTCTCTCATTGGACGGTTTGTCCTGCTGTGTACAGCGCAGGCCATTCAAGCCACGTCATATGCAACGTCCCAGATAGAGGCATGGCACTGCGACCGAAAGGTTTCAAAGGGGCCTCTTTGGGCTACATTACACTTGGCACTGACCAAAAGGAACGCACTCCAGCAGCACTCAGTCCTGGAACCAGGTGGACTCTAACTAGCAGTTTTCAGCAGGAATAATAGCGTCTGCTGTACGTGATGAAGCGTTGATAGGCTTAAACATGTTGTAAACAGGGATGGATATTTTTTCTTTTCGTTTTTGTCTGATTCAGACTCATCAGTTTATGATACGATCAAAGAATGTGAAACTATACTTTCCACCTGCAACTTCTGCATATAACAACGACATAACTTGCTCGTTATACTTCGCCGCCATGTTGCGTCGTCTTTCACTGAGACTGCATGACCGTCTGCAAGTCAGTAGTTTCAGCCGGAAGTATAGTCTCCAACCCAGACGCCACAACACATTCCTCCGTCAGTACTGGCCAGCTGTTTCAGTGCCAAGTGGAATGCGGCCTTGGAACAGCAGCTTGCCGTGCGGCGGGCATTCTCCTTATGTCAGACTCTCCCACAAGAAATGTGGTTTTGTTGTCAACCTGAGTAGAACTAGCCATTCCAGCATTAGCGTGGAGGGATTTAGGCAAACCATGAGCAACAGAAATGAGGATGGCCTGGCGGGGAATCGAACCCGTATCCTCCCGAATGTGAGCCCAGTGTGTGGCCACTGCGCGAGCTCGCTGTCAGCTGTGACTCATCACACAAGTATAGTCTATTCACTGTGACTTCGCACTTTTCTGAAGCGCTCCTCAAGTTCTACTTCCAGGATATTCATCCGCCTCTTACAAACATATATTATCCTAGTCTAGAGGGCCGGCGCACCGTATTCACTTCAATAATATTTTGCATAAGAACGGTTTCTTTACACGTATTTTCTCCGCGTTCATTATTCATATAAATAAAATTAAATATAAGTAATCTTAAAGTTCAACGAAAAATAGGGCGTTTTAATGTCAACAGAAGTATAAAAATCTTGTGATACCTAAATATCGTATTTAGGAGACAACCAAGCATGTGATACATAGGGAGATTTTTCAAAGGTTTGATGTAAAAAGTTGGAATAAACCGCGGCAGACGATAGTATAGGCTATTCACGGTATAGTGAGAATTTCGTAAGGCCCTCCCAAAAAGCGTTAACCCCTAACAAATATATTTTATTGCAGCCTCAGACGTTAACTTTTGAGTGCACTGTGTTTATTGGTCGCATTGCGGTGTTTATATTAAAAAGTGGTGGAAAGGTAGAAATGTATTGAAAGGAACAAAATTAACAGGGCCTCAAAAAGTGCTCCCTCTACCGTGTGTTGACGATAAAGTGAGCACTTTTGTAATCAACCTTAGGAAAAAAGTTACTGCCCCTGCCTGCGTATATTTTAACAGGCGCTGCGTGACATGCGCTCAGTAAGTTGGTGATGATGGATGGGAAGTAGTTCCGTATCTTAACGTCGAATAAAAAGTGTTAGGTAACCATTTGTGATAACTTAAATTATTTCTTTCGCTTGCTGTTTTTCTAATGCATCGAAGTGTAAAATGAGCAGTTTTGTTAAATGTTTACTTTTTTAATAACTTCACAGTTTCACTTGACCGAAGCATGAATAAAGTGACGAGGCCCATGACAATGCTAATCTTACATTGTGCGGAAGAAAACACAACGTGCTTACAAGTAGATCTTACGGAGGGTTTTTAAAAGTGCTTATTTGACCGTGAACAGCCTATAGCACTCTCTTGATGGCCTCTAGACTATGGTACAGTGCTCAACCATGGCCAAAGAAAAGTGCATTGTCCCTTCGGTGTAATTTTACAGGCTCGGTTAAGCTTTATTTGCACGTGGTGGAGGGATACTTTGAAAAGAGAACTTTAGCAGAGTTTCAGAAAAATGGGAAATAATCGTTGTAAGGGTGGTGGCAGCGCCCTCGTACGACGTGTGTCATCGGAAAAAAACTTCATTTCTTTGCGCATCATCCATCTGTGTGTGTCTACCAACATCCAGAGGTAAGAAATAATTTTTACAGGATGTGCAACTTTTTGTGGCTGTAAGATTTTATTATATCTATAGTCTTCTTACAAAGTTGCTTTTATGTTGAAAGTAATAATCTGGCTCATTGAAATTGCAGAGTGAGTCGGTTCAAAGTTGCAGTCAATTTATAGCTGACATACCCTTTTAATAATGGTAGTTAACTTAGCTGTAAAATGTCGAGTTGTTTTAGTTAAGGATTCCGCCTGCCTGGTGTTCGAACTACGTCGCAGAGTTTGAAATTCTATTTTGGGCGAAATTATTTAACGTGCCCCCTGCAGTAGTATTATCTACGAAAATACATCTTACCCTAGACGAGAACGGAATGGTATTTTAAAGTACCCATTCATGTTGTAAATGTTGTTCCGGAGCCCTCCACTATAGTAAAGAACGGGTTTCTCAGACTGCCGTATCTTAATACACACTACCAGGATACGAGGCACACTACGATAGGAACCTGTATTGAACTTTCCTAACGACTTTCCATTAATAAAATGACAAGGGCCACCGCCGAAAATCCCGTGGGCACACGCAGAACTATGAGAACACCGCACGCCAGTTTAGAGCCGTGCGCGTAGGGGCGATGGCGGGCTTGTAGCGCGTGCCGGTGTGACTTACATCTCCCGCAATTCTCGGACCAAACAGGAGGAGAACGAAAGTAAGTAGGGCCGGGGGGGAGGGATGCCACACCTTTTATTAATAGGATCATCGATTTGATATCAAATTGAACGGATTAATTGTTAATCCGATCATTTTTTAAAATCCGATCTTAATCTGATCAAAATGTTTTAATCCTAATCCTAATCTGATAAAATGTGATCAAAGAAATTTGATCAAAGTTATTCCATCATACTTGTTTGATCAAATTTCTTTGATGTGATTTTTTGTGTATAGTTTTGTGCAAAGGTGTGCTAAGGCGTTTCATTATTTTTTTCGGGTTTGGGAGGGGGGGGGGGGGGTTGGGGAGCGGCATGGCACGTCCTCAACCTCGGAGCTCTGGCGTTGTACTGAGGTGGTCGTGTGTTGGGGAAGGGGTGTATATAGGGGAGCGATGTTCACCCTCTGAGCTCTGGTGTTGTAATGAGGTGGGGCTGTGTTGGTCAAGGTGTGTCTGTGTGTGTATATATTGTATTGTGTAATTTCTTGATTTTTAGAGTATTTCGTCTGACAGGCGACTGAAAGACGTACAGCTCGAAAGGCATATTTAATGAAATTATTACGCAATGACAATCAATGAAACGAAAATATACTAGAAAAATACCTCTACAACGTGATTTTACTAACCCGTTTTGAATGGTAACAATATAATTTACGACAGACTAAACGATCACAACTGTGTGAGTCTCCAGGTGTCAAAGAAATTAAGTAACGAGTTCTACGTATAATAAAGGCAAAATGTCCCTATCAAAAGATAAATTGCATTACTTTAACTGAACGTCACAATAAAAACGGATTTGAAAACACATAGAAAACTGTACAAGCAGGAGAAACACGCCCGTTCAGCTGTGATGTTAGTGAAGCAAAGACTTGAAATGAACGAAAAAAGAGTTGATCACACAGCTACGTGCGAAGTGGATAAAAATTATGTTTACAACGCACATACTTAATGAAACAAATTTCGGTAGCAATATATAAACTACACTACTTGACACATACACCTGTCAGTTCTACGTGCACCTTAAATGATTTTAATACATGTCCTTCCGGCTGCGAGGTTGCTGAGGGAATGACGTCAGTATAGGGTTTGCGGAGACTTATAAGCATGACTAGAGACATGGAGCTCGGTCGCTAGGCGACTGAGGTTATAGCTACTCGGAAAGAGAGTTGAATACATGACTGTTTCCAAATAGGTAACTTTACACACGACAAACGTATAAGGAATATAGTTCAAGCAGCAGAATGAAGTGATATAAAATAACTAACCATTTTGTCGATAAAAATGTCCTGTTTACGAATTTACCGGTTTATATTTCACAATCAAGCTAGTTTTAATGAGATATTATCCACGAAAAATTTAATCATGTGTTCTTCAACGTAATACCACGTAATATTCATACAATTTCCATCGAAGCGTACGGAGACTTAATCCCGCAACACTTTATAGAAACGTAGGATATTTTAATAAATCCACAAACTTCCTCGAAGAAAAATTATTAAAAATAATGGATGTACTATATCGAGCCGAATAATGTTAACACAAATTTCGTTAAATCTGGGAAATTCGCCGCACTCGTTAACACAAACGATAGTTGAAACTCCTACTAACTCTCGTAGACCGACCTCAGAAACGTACTTGACACAATAAACGCTTATAAAAAAATATTTAATATAAGGGACGCACTATATCGGCTTTACATACGAATAAATTTTCCCGCGAAATTGTTAACTTGAAACTTATAAAAAAAATTTCGCACTCTAGTTGATGAAGACTGTGGACGATATCTGAACCCCAGAGCAGATAGTTTTCGAAGAAAGTGAGTGGTGAAGTGTGCTGTAGGCTGGATAGAAACCCCGGCTTCGCAGAAGGCATACCCCTCAGTCTTGGTACGAGTCCCCACCAAGCCTCGTCCCTTAGCGGTGAGGTCGGAAGAGCAGAGAGCGATGGTCAGTGGTGTGTATGCAGAGAGTGATGTATCCAAAGCGAGGGTTGTCTTAAAATTAAACAATGGTACAAGGAAAAGTGTTCGGAAGTTCCTGCTGCGCATTCCCCTCCCCCCTCCCCTAGACCAGTGAGTGTCTTCGGGTATACGCCCCTTCCTCTTCCAGCCTCTAGACCAGAATGCGTTTTTGGCTAGTTCGAGGGCTGCCTGCACGCGCCCTCTCCTCCACTATCTCCAGCCCAGAACGCATCTTTGTCCACCTCGTCGGGGACAGTAAACCTGTCAGACTCCCCTTCAAGACACCAAGTTTGGAATCTTCCGAATGCCTTAACCTGTTTGCAAAAACTACCCTCTACCCACGAATTTGAAGTGGACACACTCTGGTTACCTCCCCTCTCCCTTCCAAGCTTCTACTTTCGCCTGGCTGTTAACCTGTTCAGAAGGGAAGGTTTCTCCTATTCTCGAAGTTAAGGAATGGCTCGCTTGTGCAGACATCGAAGGATAATTTTTCCCAAATCTCGTGGATAAAATTATTTCCCTGAAGTTAAAATAAATTTTAATCCCAAAGATAATTCAAATAAATGAATTTTAATCCAAGAAACTTTAAATTTTAAGTATATATTCCCAAATTTCTCAGAAATTTTATGGATCTATGAGAAATATTTTGTGCAAGAGATATTTTCGCAGAAATCTGGGAATGTATGAAAAATGTTTCGTGTGAGAGATGTCACTCACTAAATCTGTAAGTAATCAAAAAACGTGCATCATTCGATTTAAGCAATACACAAGTAAAAGTTTTTTTTTTTGAAAAATTACGTTAAAACCAAATATATTTATAGTTTAGGTTAATGTAAATCATACATATTAGATATGTTACATATTTGTGCACAGCAGACAAAAACACGTATTTCACGTTTTAACTTCTCTACAAGAGCAAAGTTCCCATACAAGATTTTTGGTTACAATCTCGTTGAAAAGTTTAATATTCTAAATTAAGTAATAATTCGTTCCAAATTTATTGTAAAGGGGTTGTAACTTTATACATTGCTTGTGCGAAGAACATTTATTTATTCGTGGGTGTTTCCTTTTTACAGATATATCTTGAAAAATGCATATCCACCTAACAAAACAAAAATTACCTGGGTAATTGATATGTTTTAAGTGAGCAGAAATATTTGGGTGTGAACTGAATACGCACTTTTTCCTTCACTCGGTTTAACGAGTTTTTGTGTGTATGTGTGTGTGCATACGCGTGCGCGTGTTTTTTTTTTTTTTTTCCACGACAGTTGGCGAATCATTTTGATCGCATCCCATAACAGTGAACAATACTGTCTCGCTGTGGAATAAGTTTGCGTGAATATCACCTGCAATAGCGAAATTGTTAATATTTAACACAGCAAAGACTTTGGAGATTCACAATAGACTAAGCGATTTTGTGTGTTAACAGAAAACAAGACAAAATAAATAAATAATTTATACGGGGTTTAAAGACATGTGTAAAATATAGTTAATGGGTATTAGCAAACACAGATGGTTTTCATGGGTTATTTTAAACACCCAGAAATGTAATTTACTCTATATCCGTATTTATTGTGTAAATGGCTTAATTTAGTGTTTATTTAGAAAGCATATGTGTTTGGCGCTTAGCGTGGGGCCTGCAGGATTCCTACTGCTAGGATGTGTTCAGGACACTAATAGCAGCCCTTGACCCAAACGAGACAGGCTCGTCGCTTGATGACAGTCCGGCAGGGTAGTGCATTCCCCTTGACAAAGGAGCGAGGTCGTCCCTCCTGGCTGGCGCTCTGTTTCAGGATAGAAAAGACGAACAAAGTCTTGTGGTGGGAGGGGAGTAGTTGCATTCCCTTCCAACCCTCACCCCTCCTTCGCACCCCAGCGGTGCAGCAAGGTCATTTCAGTGTCTCGTCAACCCTCGCTCAGTACGAACACCACCGCTCTCCACTATTGGAAGTAGCTCTTCACCGGCATTCTGGCAACATCTCGCACGATGGTTTAGGGATAGCGCCCACAGTGGTACCGGGATTCGATCCAGCCTACAGGGATCACCCATCCTGTTTATGTGCTCGCACCGACCTCGTGCTTTGCTTCGATGCTTGCTAGGTGCTTTCTTCATCTATCTGGCCAGGGTTCACACCTCGCTCACAGGCTTTGTAGCAATATTTTATCGAAATATTTCCGTTTTTTGGCATATTTAACCTTTGTAACATAAAATATGATAGGAGTTAGAATATTTTTATGTGTGTTTATAAAATAATTTCTTTTTTAGTAATCATTTCGTTGATTAACGTTTGAATTCTGTTTCTCTACGAGTGTTAACTATGGGAGTCGCTAAACTTGTATTGTGATAAGTTATAGTGTAGAAATCTTTTCCTTCGTCTGGAAGTTTACGTGCATCTATAATTTTTTTTTTTTAATAATCCATGCGTCATTCGGCTAGGATTTGTAAATGTGGATTTCCGAAACTTGTCTATATTTGTTAGCTACGAGAATTTTTTAAACTTTCTCTACAATATGTTTTCGATGGAGTTTTTGTTAAAATTATGTTTGCATTAAGACATTTACATAACTTAGTATTGATTTCATAATTTTTCTTCGACGAAGTGTGTGTGTGTACCGTTTCATTCAAGTCGTTTGGTTAGTATTCGTACATAGATAAATTTTGTGACAAATTTATATGCGATTATTCATTTGAATCGTTCGCCTAGATCAGGGGTGGCCAACCCATGGCCCCACAGGCCGCATGCGGCCCACCGTGCCATGTAATGCGGCCCACGCGGGCTTAGTTGCGTATGAAAAAAAATTTTGTGTGTTTCAAAAATGAACATAATTTCACAGGAGTTATTCTTGTATCAGGCGAGTGGTATGTTAAACGAAATTAGTAAGTGTTAACTGGAAACAATCCACATGGCCCATTGTGTGTTTACCACACGTAGGGCCAGCGCGACCTTGAAGAGTAGTAGTGAGAAACAACAGGTGGCCAGGAAGTCCCCAAATCCTTCCAAACTTTTTTACTCTCACAGACATTCATCCTCGGGCTGCACGTCAGTCTCACCTCTTGTGTGCAGGTGTTTGGTCATAGTTAGTGGCAGCAGTTTCGTTTATGAAGTTCACTTCCCATTGTGATCTGAATGAATGTCGGTGGGACTGTATGCTGTCTACATTGGTAAGATGGTTAGTTTTATAGAACTGTATTAATAACATGTAATTACTGGTCATGCCTTCCGTATCGAGTAAGAAAAGGAAAGTTATCGACGAATGTAGGAAATTTCAAGTGCAGTGGTCGAACCAATATTTTTCTACTGAAATGAAGGACAAGCCAGTTGGTTTGATATGCAATGTGGCTGTTTCAGTTTTCGAATTTAATGTAAACATGCATCTGCATTTGACAAGTTTAAATGTCGATTTTGTGAAGACCAAGTGTGTGAACTAAAACGAAAACTTTCAGGTCAGCAGCTGCTTTGCAAGAATGCATCCTCCCAGTCGGAACAATTGGTCAAAGCTAGCTATGTAGTAGCTGAAATTATCGCGAAAAAATCAAAACCATTTTCAGATGGTGAATTTGTAAAAAAATGTTTTGAGCATGTTGCTGACATAATATATCCTGAGCAAAAGTCTGAATTTGCTAAAATAAGTTTGTCACAACAGACTGTTGCTTGCCGTCTTGATGAGTTAGCCATCAGCATTGAGAGCACTTTAATATCAAAAGCTTCCAATTTTGTGTATTATTCATTGGCGCTGGATGAAAGTAATGGTGTCAGCGATACAGCCCAATTAGCAATCTTCATTCGTGGGATTGCTAAATATTTCAATATAACGGAAGAAATGGCGTTGTTAGTGCCTCTGAAAGGTACCACAAAAGCTAGTGATTTATTAGAGAAGGTAACTGAAACTCTGAACCGCCTTAGCTTAAAGTATACAAATATTTCAGGTGTAACGACTGATGGAGCCCCAGCAATGGAAGGGAAACGAGAAGGACTAGTGAAGTTAATTCAAGAAGAGGCAACTGAAGTTGCAAACCACTCTGTTATGCCATACTATTGTTTAATTCACCAAGAGAATCTTTGTGAGAAGTCCCTGAGGGGTGAAATAATAATGGCAGTCGTTAAAGTAGTGAACTTTGTCCGTTCTACAGGTTTGTACCACAGGCAGTTTCAAGACTTCTTGAACAGCTTGGAGACAGAATTTGCAGATGTAGTGTACTATTCTGAAGTCCGATGGCTCAGTCGTGGGAAAATGCTGAAACGAGTGATCGAGCTAAAGGACAAAATACAAATATTCATTGAAGGAAAAGATAAACCAATGACGGAATTCAATGATGTGTGAATTTGAATTTCTAGTGGACATAACTACCCACTGGAACGAACTGAATCTACGCCTCCAAGGTAAAGTTCAGTTGATAAATTCTATGTTTGATCACATAAATGCAATTGAAACAAAATTGCATATTTGGGAATCACAGATAAGAAAAAAATAACTTTGTACACTTCTCAGCTCTGCAGAAGCATACTGTTTCCGACTCTCAAAAATATGCTAGAATTATATCGGAACTTATGAAACAATTCGACACCAGATTCCAATACTTCAAGAAGAATACTGCAAGTTTCAACCTCTATTTGTGTCCATTCTCCTAAGTATCGCTGACGTTCCAGAAGACCTGCAAATGGAGCATGTTGATCTTCAGTGTGCTTCAGACTTGAAAGATAAGTTTAACAACTTTTATTTGTTGTATTTCTACAAGAAATGTCTCGCAGGAAACTTATCCTGGAATTCAAATACATGTAATTTTAATTTGTATGAGCAAGTCTTCTCAAGGATGAAGCATGTTAAGTGCAACATCAAGATCGCGAATCACGTATGGTCATCTGGAGAGTTCACTGTGTGTTGCAACTTCGTCGATGATGGCTGACATTGGAAAACTTATTGGTGGAAGACAGTGCCAAGTCTCACATTAACCTTTTATTTTAGAGATCTGTACAAATACAAGTTCTAAATTTTAAGCCTAATTCTTTTCGATGTGGATATTTTCTGTAATTAGCATTTTGAATGTAATGGAGTAGTGTGTTTTATTACTAAAACTAGGTAATTTGTATGTTTTTTTTCCCTGCAAACTAAGTATTTGAGCTTATGATTTTTAAACTTGTGGCCCGCGGACAAGTCCACGTTGAGATTTGCGGCCCTTTGCACAAAAAGGTTGGACACCACTGGCCTAGATCGTGATTAGGTAGTATTTGTACATTTTCTCACAAATTATGTGCAATAATTGAATAATGGGAATTGTTAAAATATATTCGTTTGCAGCAAACTTTCAAAACGGTTGAAACTCTCGCTTGCGAACTTTTTTCAAACAGACACCAAGACTTGAATCTCTTAACCTCGGTGGCTGCGTCCAAGCTTGGTGACGAAGGGGAGTCAGGCAGGTGGACAGTCCCCGACGATGTGGACAAATACGGATTCTGGGCTGACGGCGATGGTAAAGGGGTAGGAGGCGCCTAGCGGGTGCCGGCAGCCCTCGAACTAGCTGAAAATGCGTTCTGGATATATTGCTCTCCGCATACACATCACTGAGCATCGCTCTCTGCTCTTCCCGACCTCACTGCTCAGGACAACGTTTGGTGGGAACTCGCGGCACAACCAAGGGGTATGCCCTCTACGAAACCAGGGTTTCTATCCAGTCTGCAGCATGCTTCGCCTCTCGCTTTCTTCGAAAACTATCTGCTCTGGGGTTCAGATAGTATATTATAGGGGGAGTTTTAGCTCACTCTATATTTTCATCAAAATCTCGAGACTTTTGACTTCAAAATCAAGGACTTTGAAACTAAATTTAGGCTCTAAAAATTTTAAAACAGGAGCTCTCCAAAACAAGCAATTTTCCTCGAAAATCATGTAAATTTTAAGCCAAAATCAAGCAAAATTTTCAATTTTGCCGAAATACCGTCAATTTGTGCCACTTAAAAAACATAACTAAAGCAAAAAACATGCAAATTTCTTCCTTTTTAAGCAATTTTTCACAATGTCAATTTCGTAAGCGAGCAATCTACATCAATCATATTAAGGTAGAAATCAAATAAAAAGATACAAATTAATATAATTTAGAAATTTATTCAACAAAAGTAAATTACCAATAAGACCTTTTAAAGTCTAAAAATAAAGAACAATTTTAAGCATAGTCAATACTGATTCCATAATTCCATCCATCACAACAATCCAAATCATAAACATCTTTAAAATTAAAAAAATTATCTGATCTTAAATCATTTTTATTGATTTCTAAAACAATTTTGAAATGAATAATGTGGAATTCTTTATCAATGGAAGTTGCTGTTTTTATAATTTCATATCCAATATCCCAAAGTTCTAAAATATCTATAATTTGATCCATTAAAATATTTCAAAATTTATATATGTTTTATAAAAAAAAGTGAATTATGGGGAAATTTTAATTAGAATTACGATTTTTTATTCGATCAAATAATTCATCTATATTGCTAAAAATTTGTAAAAGTTTTAAATTTATCCACTCAACTATAAGTCTAAAATATTATATTAAAATATCGAACCAATGGTACCTGCTTCTTTAATGTCTTTATTAAAATAAACACAAATTTTTATGTTTGTTTTATCTTTAACTACAGTCGTTTTTCTATATTAACAATCAATCACATATAATGGTATCTGCTCCCAAAAATGAATAAAAATTGGTTCTACCATCATAGTTCACAGTAGGTTTATAATAAAGTTCATTGTTTCTATATATTTTATCTAATTTTGTTTTAGAATTTCTAAAGTCATTATAAGTAAGAAACTGTTTACTGCAAAGACCATACTCAATATCTAGTCCAATTTTCCTTTGGAAAAATCTAATTTCGTCAATTTTTAACATAAATAGTTCATACATTACAATGATAAAACATAGAAACATGTACGTACTGTTCAGCACGATTTTCTCTTTTAGTTTGAAAGCTTCAATTACAAAATCAGGCATGACGAATTGTAAATTATTAAACTGATATTTTATATCAAAGTTAAAAGTTGTTCCAACAGGTACTTCTTTTTCTAATTATTAATATAATCCAGTAATTAAAACTAATAGGAATCTCAGGCTGTTTTTATATTTTTCATTAATTGCAATGGCTGTGTTAGATTCGTATTCAACAATAGGCCACATTATTTCTAATTTTTGAATACCAAATCTACCTAGATCAGCATAACTTGCTGGAGGCGTGACAGTGTCGTCCTCATATACAAATAAACAATTGTTATCAGTTGAATTACGGAGAAAAGGTAATTTTATAACCATCTTTCCAGTAAATTTCAGCATCGTCTCTGATAAAGCCGAACAGATATCTGAATGGGTAAATTATTTTCATTTAGTGTATCACTATGTACAGATATTCTCGGTATTTATTATCAAAATCTGTAGCCTCTAAATAATTTTGCTCACCTGCGGATTTTAACAAAACATTCGTCATTTTAGAAATCAATCCAGGATTATCAACTGCTTCAATAATATTACCATGTTTTGAGATTTCCACTCTAGAAAACTGAAATCGAAAAAAGTTAAGACAAACATCAACATTGTCTTCTGTTTTATATTCTGCATCAGCACGTGCTCTATCTCTCTTCAGTAACTTAAATTGCTCAAAAACATAAGCGTAATTAGGGAAAGAAAAACCATCTCCTATAGGAATACCAAACTCGATTCTATTATTGTAAACATTTAAATTGGCAAAATGGTAGATCTTTATGTAAATTATGTAATTCTTGTGGATATTCTAAATCAACTTCTACTATGTTACCATGTGGAGAATCATCGTCCAAATTTAATATATGTTCATTGTAAACTAAAGTGCTGTATAATTCTCCCATTCGAAACCACCATATTGTAAGTATTGAGACATTGCCCGTCCATATAAATTATTAGCATCGAGATATGCTAAATAGTTGGACTCTTGATTTGGATTAAAATTATCTATATATTTGTTATTGGCCTTAACATGTCACTTACAACATTGCAATATTCCGCCTCTAATACCTTTTTCTACCATTAAAATCATATCATAATTGTGTAATAAATCTAGTTGTTTGATCATTTTAAGCATTGCTTCCCACGATAATCCTGGTGCAGTAAAATGCCAGGCCAGATCTAAATCAATTGTATTTATACATTTTTTTCTGAAATTTTCGAATATATCCGCTGTCCATAATACATCACTAATACATCACCCGTTCTTATTCTTCTTTGATATACAACTGGTGGCTTATAATCACAATAATTAATACAATATAATAAGAAAACCAGATGCTTCGTGTAATCAATGTTATTTATTTGTTCATTAGTAAGATTATATCGTTCTTTAAGTATCTCCTTATAAATACCACTGTCGATATCATCTTCTGTTAAAACTGGAGATTTTTTGATTAACTTAAACTTAATTATTTCCTTTGGATTTGGCTTAACTGTTGATTTTTTGTTTAAAGTTGATTCAAAATTGGCATATATTTTAAAAGGAACTTTTGTTTTGTTTATAATGTTTGAAAAATATTTGCTCTCCTTTCGAGGGTAAAGTGATTTTTACTGCTTCATTTTTAGAGCAGTCTTCTGTATGTTTATTTAATTTCTTTGCAATTAAAAGTATTGAAGACATATCACATATATAAGTTTTACCATGCTTTTTTTTTTTTTTTGCATTGTAAGCAGTCTCGATAAGTCTGTAATCCAACAGTAATGTGAGATATCACCTTCTTGAAATCAAGTAATGTTATGTGATTATCCTTTTTACTTTTTGTAAGTTTTAGTGGATATACCATCGATTTCTTACGTTCATCTTTAATAGAGTATACATTTATTGAATTATCGATTTCATTTTCTATTTTTGGAATATCATCAATTTTAATAGGATATTCACAATTATCTATTACTTTATCAATATAAAGCCCCATATTTTCATATTTGGTAACTATCTGAATTTGTGTCTGCTAGAAATAATGCAGATTTTATTGCCCAAATAAAGCATTTTTGATCATTATTCTTTACATTTATGCATGCCTTTTTATTCTTAATAAATTCTGATAGTTCTATATATGTTGCTCCATTTAATGGATTATACTTATTTATTGCTAATTGTAGTCCAATTATTCTATCTAAGGTCAATTCTGAGCATCTTCTTTGAAATTCAGATAATTGTGTAAGTAAATCTTGATCTATGAATTTATAAATCCTTTTAATATCACCTTTATTCAGTATTGTATAATTGGGTGATTGAAATGTGAATAATTCTACTTGATTATTTTCTTGTTTGCGACAGTTGGCATATAATTTAATGCTGGTTTTCAACCCTCTAAATGTTCAAAGATTCTTGTGTATTATCTCAAAAACTATAGTTTTTTTTATAAAACATAGAAATTGATTAGCCTCCACTAAATTAAAAGAATTTTCAATGTTATATGTTGATATCCTACTTTTAAGGGATTTATTAACTAAGTAATTTTTAATGGTTCTTCTACTTCTTTTGTTAACAAATAAATTATTATAAAATGGAAATATTTCTGTTAATTAATTTTTTATCTTTGGGATATAATTAATTGATATTTGCATCAGCCAAAGGTAAATTTGTAAAAATATTCTTTGTAACACTTCTTTTACCTGCTGGCTTTTTTTCTATGTTTTACAAATAGATTATTAGAAAGTGGAAATATTTCTTTTAATACCTTGTTTTACAAATAGATTATTAGATAATGGAAATATTTTTTCAATTACTTATTATCTTTCTTATACAATTCGTTGATATTGGAATAAGAAAATTGCAACTTTGCAAAGTGTATTTTTCTTTGCTCATTAATAATAGCTGTAATTAAATATGCTGTCCTTAAATTATTTACATTTGTTATGTTAAAGCTTTTAGCTTTAGTTCATTATTCCGCAACTGTTAAATCATTTACATTTTCTCCTGCTTGACAATTTTTTTTAAATAATGCTTGTAATAAGATCATCTTTACATAATTTAGATATTTTTTAATGTTTAATTCGTTAGCTATAATTCGCAACTCGTTCACTCTGCTTTCACTGAGATCTGCTACTGAATAATTCGGATCCATATTTGTTTATATATAAGAATTAAAAATTTATAAACATTAAAAAAAATGAAGAAATGTAAAAAGTAATGAAAATACTGGAATGAAGTGCTTGAGTTATTTATAATAATTTTTAAAATGTTTAATTTCTTCTGTGATAATACTTCTCACTACAGCATTTTTTGCATATTGTTGAATGTTTGTCTTAGTGTTTTTATTAATAAAAATAATTTTTACACTTATTATCGTTACAAACTGTGCATTATTTTGTTGGATAATTATCATTTTGAATTTCATTAATAATATATGTTGATATATTGTGTGGTTTTGCTTTTTTTTAATGCTTTTTGAGATATACAATACAAACATATTTTTCCACATTGACATAATATTTTCTCATTAAAAGGCTCTTTACATTTTGTTGTATGTTTGTCTGTAGTTACTTTATGAGGATAAATTGAATCGACATATTTATTTTCATTACATACTATGGATATCTTAGTTGAATAATCATGTCGAATTTAATTGGTATTGTGCGATTGACTATTTTTATGCTTTTTGAGATATAATTTAGAAACATATTTTCCACATTCACGTAGTACTTTCTTTTTTTTTTACTCGTATAAATTTTTGGCGTATTTAGCAGAACACTTGTTACAGGTGCTAATATGTTTATCTTTTGTGTGTTTATGTGATGCAAAACTTTCTATGTTTAATACTTCGACACATTTTTTTACATTGCTTAGATATGGTATTATTTTCTATTTCGAGCATAGTTTCCATTTTATTTATTAAGAAAATTAATTTATTAAGAGAATGGAAAAAATATTTCTCTTTAAAATTTTTTATCTTTTTAAATAAACACAAAATTGGTGGCTCAACCAGTTGAACAATTCATATGAATTCTCTAAACTGATGGCTCTAGAAATTGATAAATGGATGGAAGCCACAGATTTTCGTATTTATGGATCTAAATTCGGTAAAAAAATTAATTGTATTCTAGACTATAGGTATAAAATTCCTTAACGAGATCGCTATGAAAGATAATTGATGAAAATGATTTAAAATTGATAAATGCGAAACAAGTTTTTGAGGCATTTAAAGGTTTAAAAGAAGTGAAAAATGGAAAAACTATACATTGTATTTTATTCATGTAATAAATTGAATTATATTTATTTGTATCCTTTTTATTTGATATTTAGCTTAATTGGCTTGATTTAGATTGCTCAGTTGCAAAATTGACGTTTCTAAAAAACGTGAAAAATGGCTTGAAAAGCGAGAAATTTGCATGTTTTTTTGCTTAAATTTAGATGTTTTTTAAGTGGTACAAATTGACACTGTATTTTGGCAAAATAAAAAATTTTGCTTGATTTTGGCTTAAATTCACGCGATTTTCAAGGAGAATTGCTTAATTTGGAGAGCTCCTGTTTAAAAATTTTCAGAGTCTAAATTTAGCCTCAGAAACCTTGATTTTGGAGCAAAAAGCCTCGAAATTTCGATGAAAATAAAGAGTGAGCTAGAATTCCATTTATATATCTACTTCAGATCTCGTTCAGAGTCTTCGTCAACTACAGTGCAAAGTATTTTTATAAGTTTTCATTTAATAATTTATGGGGAAAATTTCTTTGTGTATTAAGCCGATATAGTGCGTCCCTTATATTAAATATTTTGTTATAAGCGTTTATTGTGTCAAGTACGTTTCTGAGGTCGGTCTACGAGAGTTAGTAGGAGTTTCAACTATCGTTTGTGTTAACGAGTGCGGCGAATTTCCCAGATTTAACGAAATTTGTGTTAACATTATTCGGCTCGATATAGTACATCCATTATTTTTAATAACTTTTCTTCGAGGAAGTTTGTGGATTTATTAAAATATCCTACGTTTCTATAAAGTGTTGCGGGATTAAGTCTCCGTACGCTTCGATGGAAATTGTATTAATATTACGTTTTATTACGTTGAAGAACATGTGATTAAATTTTTCGTGGATGATATCTCATTAAAACTAGCTTGATTGTGAAATATAAACCGGTAAATTCGTAAACAGGACATTTTTATCGACAAAATGGTTAGTTATTTTATATCACTTCATTCTGCTGCTTGAAATATATTCCTTATATGTTTGTCGTGTGTAAAGTTACCTATTTGGAAACAGTCATGTATTCAACTCTCTTTCCGAGTAGCTATAACCTCAGTCGCCTAGCGACCGCGCTCCATGTCTCTAGTCATGCTTATAAGTCTCCGCAAACCCTATACTGACGTCATTCCCTCAGCAACCTCGCAGCCGGAAGGACATGTATAAAAATCATTTAAGGTGCACGTAGAACTGACAGGTGTATGTGTCAAGTAGTGTAGTTTATATATTGCTACCGAAATTTGTTTCATTAAGTATGTGCGTTGTAAACATAATTTTTATCCACTTCGCACGTAGCTGTGTGTTCAACTCTCTTTTCGTTCATTTCAAGTCTTTGCTTCACTAACCTCACAGCTGAACGGGCGTGTTTCTCCTGCTTGTACAGTTTTATATGTGTTTTCAAATCCGTTTTTATTGTGACGTTCAGTTAAAGTGATGCAATTTATATTTTGATAGGGACATTTTGCCTTCATTATACGTAGAACTCGTTACTTAATTTCTTTGGCACCTGGAGACTCACACAGTTGTGATCGTTTAGTCTGTCGTAAATTATATTGTTACCATTTAAAACGGGTTAGTAAAATCACGTTGTAGAGGTATTTTTTTCTACTCTTTTCGTTTAATTGATTTTCATTACGTAATAATTTCATTAAATACAACTTTCTGAATTCCACCATTACCTGCCGATCGCGCTGCACGTCTTTCAGTCGCCTGTCCGACGTAGTACTCTAAAAATTAAGATGTTACACAATACCTATATATATGTATATACACACACACCCCCCTTCATCAACACAGCCCCACCTCATTACAACGCCAGAGCTCAGATGGTGAATATCGCTACCCTATATACACCCCTTCCCCAACACACGACCACCTCAGTACAACGCCAGAGCTCGGAGGTTGAGGACGTGCATGCTGCACCCCAACCCCCCCCCCCCCCCCGCCATCTTACCACTAACCGATCCTACTACTAACGACACAGGCAGGTGTGTGGGGCCTTCAGCGATCCTCTTGGAATTCGCCTTTGAACAGCTGATGCCGTGGGTTTGTGACGCCCCTTCTTGTAGGTCCTCTTGGTTCATGAAACACAAATCGCACCGCATCTCCTACGTTATCTTCACACGCTGCTAGCGTATGTCCCTATCTTATTTTTTGTTATACATATAATCAAAACTACTTATAATTTTTTCCCGTGGAGCTGGGTGTGGTGTACGGTTGTATAAAAAAAAAACAAATGCTTGCGTGTAGAGAGGTTTGATTTGATACGCATTTAAGGAATGCGCTTTAAAACAGAATAATGTTCATAATTTGTTTGTTTCTGTTTCTTTGATGTATAGGAGAATGTTAGAAAACGGTGTAAGCTGGTCCATAATATTGCAGACGTGTGACCTTAATAATGAAATTAATGTTGAAAATATAAAGAAAATATATTTAAAAAATCATTAAAAAAAATCGAAAAAAGCTATTTAGAAAATATTTTTTATAAACGAATGACTTTCAAATGTATTTTCAATGAAGGCTAATACAACGTTTTAATATATCTTTTTTAGATTTTTAGAAAAATAGTTTAAAGACTTAGGTCCAGTGTTTGTCGCATATACTTGAATCCAGAGTCATAACGGAAGTTTTTGCACAAGAAACGCTGTTTTTGGATGGCTGTGGTGGATCAAACCAACAGTGGGGGGGGGGGGAGCCGACCCCCTTACTGACCCCTCATCCTTCCTCTTTGTAACCTCCCACCCCACATCAAAGTAGTCCCTCCCCCCTGGGTGGTGTTACAGGGACCAGGGAGGTATGTTTCCCATTTTGTGTGATTAGGGGTGTGTTTTTCGCCTTCGAATCTGTCTGGAAAGCGCATTTTTCGACGATAGCTTTCTTTCAAATTTGGGGATAGGTGCATTTCCGTGCTCCTCCCTCCCCCCCATTGGCAGTTAGGCCCTTAGTAAGCCTAAGGCCTAGTTCTTAAGTCTTAAGTTTTAATGCTTAAGTCTTGAGTCTTAAGTCTCAAATTTTAAATCTTACTTTCACCATACTTGCAACTGCATGTCGGGATTTGTGAACGAGCACGTGCCGGAGTTCCCAGACGACATTGCATCGCAAATACTAATCCGTGCTGTTACCTGCTTCACCTATGATGACTCCCTGGCTCAACATTGATTGTCTGCACCTCTTCTGTCACGTTGATTCAACTCGTGGGTTCGATTCTCTGCGAATGAAATGCTACTCTACGAGATAAATCTGCGCCACAGCAGCAAGAGTGTGACATCACTTTCGTGACCATCGGCTGATTGGTCGGTGAATCCCCTCCCCCGCGTATCACCACCCTCCTATAATTTCATCGCCACACACATACATACATACGCGCGCACACACACAGAGTTTCATCAATTCCTCAGCCGGCAATATTCCCTGTGGTTTGTAAGTTCACGGCTGATCTAGTTACGTCCGCAAATTATTCATTGTCGCTCAAGTTCCACCAACTCAACTCGCCACATTGGACTTGTATGCAAACTCAAAAGTTCCGTAATTTACGTCAAATTCTGTTTTTTTTTTTTTAATTCGACATTTCTAACAGACGTGGTCATAATATTTTTTAATAAAGGAATTTGGATAAAAATATTTGTTAAGCGCATTTCAAATTTTACTTTAATTTAATTCGAAATTGCGCACATTCACGAACATTTGTTTTACGATGCTAACAAAATATGAAAACAATACTTAGCGATTCAGAATCGTCGCTCGATTTGAAAAAGTTTTTTAATGACGGAGCCACCGAAGCTATCACAGTGTTTTGTTAAATTTGAGAGAGATATAGAGAAAGAAAGAGAGAGAGAGAGAGAGAGAGAGAGAGAGAGGAGGAGTGGAAAGATGCCAGCAAAATATACTTGACCCTCAGTTAATGACAGATAGCAGTTCGAGCTACGTAAAGTGGCGCGTTGTATAAACCTCTGCATATTGCTATAGTCCGCTCCAGCTTTCATAGTTATTGTTGGTTTCTGAACTTAACGTTTGATAAGTGGAGTGGAGTCGATGAAGTGAAGGGAAGTGAGGCCGTGTCTCAATTTAAAGAACACTCGCTCTCGAGAGCACTCTTTCGCACAACCTGGCGAGAAACTTCTTCGCGCTCTCTCACGCTCTCGCTCTCGCTCTGAGAATTGAGACAACCACTCTCTCGTTTCTCTCCGACGTCATGCAGACAGCCGATGCCAAAAGGCGGGAGATCGCGGCTATAGCTATTGTAAGTAATGCATGTTTGTTCGAAATAATTCTCAAATAATTATATCGCTACCAGAATAATCATTAGCGCATAAAATTATATTATTTTTGTTTTATATCTTACCGTCATGTTATAGCAAAGTGACAAAAAGAAACGAGACGTAGTCAGAAATCCGTATTTATATATTTATAAATACATGTTGCGTATGTCATTTCGCTGTTTAAAGCAGTTGGAATTGTTCAGTTACAAATGCAACGTGGTTTTGGCCCAGAAAGCTGTTCTAACCGTATTCAAACACGGAAATAATGTAAACAAATATGGCGCCTGTGAGAGCGCCAGCGTACTCTTTCTGTGCTCTCGACCTTTCGCGCTCTTTCCGACGAATTCAGGCGATCAGAGAGCGTTCTCACTGACACAATGGCGTCGCGAGAGCGCTCTCTGGGCCAATTGAGACACGGCCTGAGTATGGAGCGGCGTCGGAATTAAAGTACGGGGGAAATGGGATATCCCTGAAAAAACCCTCCGGCCTACGCATCGTGCGGCGCGATTCCCACTTGCGAAAGTCCCGCAGTGACCCGGCCGGGGATTGGAGGGATGCGAGTAGTCTGTAGTGTGACTGGAGGACGCGGTGTCCCGTAGTCCGTGGCACGGCGCAAGGAGCCGCAGTATATCGCGCGGCCGGGGGCGTGGCACGGGTAGAGGCCTCCTCGAGTGCAATCACAGCTCCCACTCCGGCCTGCGGCGATGGACGATTACCAGCACGCCAGATAACACGCCGAGATAGTCAGCAGGCCGACCGACCCAGCGGGGCGCCAGGGTATGCGTGTGGAGAACCCATTACTCCACAACCCGAGCACCGCCAGGTGTTGGTAACGGAAAAATCGCCCCTCCAACTCTGAGCCACTTCAATCTGGTGGGGAAATTGAAATTGGTGTTGCGCCACTGGCCAAGAGTTGGTGCCTGGCGTCGGGAGCAGTGAGGGTGGGTGTCGTGCTAGCCACCCGGCACAGCCCCTCCCTCTCCTCCTCCCCAGAAGTAAAGTTTGTGGCTAGTGTGGTTTTACTAAGTGCGGGAGGGTATTAACCTCATGCGAGCGAGCGCCCCTGTGTTGTGATTTCTCAACCAGTGACGCAGCGTCATATTAACGACGGATTTGTGTTGAGTGCGGGCGGGTGGGGGGGAGGGGGGGAGCACAACCTGCTTTTACGCCAGAAAATTTTATGTTTAAGGTATTTATCGATCTAACATTGGAAATTTCCTCTAACATTGTCATACCAATGATGGCAGGTCTATCAGGATGTTCTGAACGAGCGCCTCGCTCGTTCGTGCAGTACCAGTGCTAGTTCGAAAGACCCGGAAAACAATCTATCCTTTCCTCATTATCTATCCATTGGCAAAGATGTCCAAATCAAAGTGTACCTTCATATTAACTTACTTTTCTAGCGGAAGCTAAAGTATCTGTAAGACTATTTTTGGCCATAGTGGGAGGCATCCAGAAAATCCGATGATAACAAAATCGGGGATACAGTTTGGCATTGCAGCTCCGAATATATAGCCTACATTCGAAATCCAATCACACCACTCGATTGCCAAAGGGTCAAAGAATATGCTACGTTGAGTAAGGACTGCGAAGCATCGTGAGATGGCCGGGGGGGGGGGGGGGGGGCAATTTTCAGTTCGTTTCGCCGCGTCTCATAACTTCCGCGTAGTACAACTTTTGACTAGGAGAAGCTACGACGTTCGTTTTAAGTTTCAATCAGCAGATTTCGTCAAGATCAGTCGATTGCGTTTGTAAAAACATTTGTGTGGCGTGGTTATGGTGACATTGTATGTGTTTAATGTAAAAAATTAAGAAAACTGAACACAATGTCGGCCTATACTCGTCAAAAAGCCAAGTTCAAATACGGAAATCGTATACTGTTGGAAAGAGCATCTCAGAAGCAATCCATAAAACCCCATATGATAGAGTGAAGCGGTGCCAAGAAAAAAAAAACATCAAGGCGTCCGAGCGCTTCAACGTAGACGTATTCACGCAAAACAAACGGCCGTGTCCTCAACACAGCCACCCCAATTTTTGTCAACATCAATTTATTGAATCAATCGCTTTAGCTTAATATATAAATTAAATTGGCATATTTGATGGGAGATGTTGTATAGTCATGGGAATGAATGTGATGCACATGGAGGTCAAAGTGTTGAACCTGCTTCCTGATATGTGAACGTTTGTTACGCACGTGTCTTCCGCCGTGAACAAAATAAAATGAGGGAAAGGCGATCTGTGTGTTACGTATCGAAACAAGTACAGAAAAAAAAAAAGAACAATTAAAAACGTTCGCGGGAAATATCAACATCGTGTCGACCCAAATAACTTGTACGGAAACTTGGTTCTCGGCAGTTGACGGGCAAAATGGAATAAAGCTCCGCCGCCGCTGAAATGCGCTCAGTCTGTCCTAGTCGTGGGCATGTCCAGTGCTCGGACCAGGGCGTCCCGCATGCTGTGTGGTGCAGCCAGTCGTACCACTTTCCGTACCTCTGTGTCGGCTGCTATGATGTCACGCACCTCCTCGGGACATCCTTCCAGAGCTAGGTGGGAGAGCCGCACAATGTCTTGCCATAGCTCCTGCAGTGGCTCCCCTGGTCGCTGGGTGCGGATTCGCAGCTGTGCATGGTGGGTATGTTGCAGGTACTAGTCGCCGAAACGTAGTTCCAAGGCATACACTAGTGTGGGGTACTCCAGTCGATGTCGCTATGGCAGATATTGTAGTATGCTCAGTGCGGGGCCTGTCAGTACAGCCGCGAGGTAGAAGTCCACTGTTCGGCTGACCAGCCATTCAGAGTGGTGTATATTTTCATACGTAAATTTTTCATTTTCAGAGTCAACTTTCCTATTCATATTCTCGCCTATATATTCTATCATACTACTTATTTGAGTGTTAGCAGTCTCATTTAAACTTTCTTTCACGCTTCTAGCCAGGTTGTTTACATCTTCTTTCAAGCTATGTACACTTGAGCTTACATTAACTATCTGACTAGCTAGCCCCCTCAATGCTCACAGTGCTTCTAGTTCTGCAGACATTTTTCTATCTAACTTTCACTGCGATTGTTGTACAAAGCAGTCTGAATTTCGCGGCCCACAACTATTACAATAAATTAATGTCTTTAACTACCACTAATTGCTTGGCGACTCTCTAACTTAGATCACCATTAAATTCCTCCATCCCACTTCTGACCCCAGTGGTACAAGACACCTGAGGGACATATCTAGTTCGTGAGGGATAGAAGTCTTAATAAAAACTAAAGAATAATTTGATTGTAATTTATTCACACAGCTATTGTCTACAGATTTGTCTGTCTCCCTCTTTTTATTACCCAATGAGCGCAGGTTTTAATGTATAATTTTACTCTAGTTAACGTCCTTCTTAATGTCTCTGTTGGCTTTCGTCAATCAATTCATACACATCATTAACACATTTTCAGTTTGTCTGTTGCCATCAATTGCAATGTCTCTCATTCACGCACCCAGTCTAATAGTCCAGCCTGCCAGCCGTACCCTTCACTGCGGCCGATGCTCGCAGTCGCAGATTTCCCTCTTCTCTCGCCTCTCGTTTTGCTCGTCTGTTGTCGTCTATCGCCAAAACTCCAGCCACTCAACAACTCTTGGCCCGGAGGCCCTTCGCACTATTTATACTCTACTGGTCTTGACCTGGAAAGTTCGACGTACCTCGAGTCATGTTGAGAGAAACTAGGACAGTGAACCACTAGAAAATTCTTCAGATAAATTCAGAAACTCTATAAAACCAAGGTCGACAGCAATCACCGCAAAAATGATTATCGTGTTGGCTAGCTTTTTTTTAATAACAGATACGCAGTTCTTGGTTGATCACACGTCTCGTGTGATTTGCCGTCGCTATCATATCACGACTCTGTACTTCACATTCACTCACTCGCACGGGACAAAGCGGCGAGCGTGTAACAATTTTAATGAGCACCAAAGTTTTCCTGTGCAAAAAAAGGCATTAGAAATACTTTAACATGTATTCACAGAGAACACATTTAAAAGTATCCTTGCTTGTTGAAAGTGGTGTAATTACGTGGGGTGATCACAGTGACCAGTCTCCTCCCAGAAGGTCTACCAGCAGGTCTGAGTCAGTGGGTGTATGCAGTGGATGGCGACTAAAAGTGGGTCTGAGTCAGTGGGTGTATGCAGTGGATGGCGACTACAGTGGGTCTGAGTCAGTGGTGTATGCAGTGGATGGCGACTACCAGTGGGGTTCGTAGGATCAGTGGGTGTATGCAGTGGATGGCGACTACCAGTGGTCTGAGTCAGTGGGTGTATGCAGTGGATGGGCTACGTGACATCAGTGGGTGATCTGAGGTCAGTGGGTTGTATGGTATGCAGTGGATGGCGACTACCAGTGGGTCTGAGTCAGTGGGTGTATGCAGTGGATGGCGACTACCAGCAGGAAAGAATTACATTATCTGTTATGGAAATATTTCTCTCAACTGGCGATATTTACATCACCAGGAAATTACTTAAAACACATTGTTTGGAGATTTAGTTTGTAAGAAATTTTTGTGGGGGGACTACAGAGGCCCCTTCTATTTGGGGGAGCATTCAATATAGCATAAACCTCCCCCCCCCCAAATCCACTATATAGGTACCTGGTTACACCGCCTAACATGAAGCTGAAGTGTTAGGTATATTAAATTTTTTTAGGACACAAATATGTCTTATCGTGTAAAGGTTTGCAAATTCTACTTTGTGGGGTAATTGCTAGACTTGAAGTAATATATTCTAAAGAGAATGCTTCCTCTGTTAAGTTGACTTTATTATGATTTATAATTTCTTTCAATTCATGGTTACTTCCAAGTTCTCTGAAATCTACTACTAATGTTCTACTTTCAAGCTATGCCTCATGCAAACTAAGCTTAACCAAGTCTAGAAAATTACACCAAAGGGACAACATACTGCATTTGTGCGCAATCAGTTTAATAATATTTCGCATAACTATTTCTTTCTTACTAGGCATTACCAACACACCTACTTTCTTTCTGTTTCTATTCATATTAATCATTAATAAAATATTCTAATTTATAAATATAATATAAGTACAATTTTAGTTTACCCAAAAATTAGATAACTATGTTAACAGAAGTATTCCAATAAATATACAGTTTCCTCAGGACACAGGACATCCTAGAGACATCAATTTAGGTTATCCATTGCTATAACATCACTTGAGCATCCTGTGGACGTGTGTATGGGGTTAGAGATATCCCAAGTTCATCTTTCAAGGTGCTCTCAAGGATGTCCCATTGGCATAGAAATCTTGAAGCTTTCATTTGAAATTTTATAAGGCAGGTAATGCAGAGTTGCAAGTTGCCATGACTGGTACAGTATTGCCACAATTAACTGTACTATACGAAACAATACAGTAGTTTTAATAGGAAATTATCTTAAAGCAGTGGCATAGACAGAAATTTTTCAAGATGGGTTCAAGGGGTTTGGTGTTACATTGGCCGAAGTGAAAAGAGGGAGGTACACTGGATTCAGCGGTACTGTCATGTGTTAATAGGACAAATTCCAGGAGAAAATTTCCTCACAGTGTAATGAAATGCATCATAGTGAACAGCAAGAGCATGGTGTAAGTGCCACAAGTGCTGACGGGTCACCTCAGTAGATGCCTGCGTTTGGGCCGACGGCACAGCCCAGCCGGCGACAGCTGATATTATTAGTGAAGGTCTGGCCGTCTTCAAACTGTTACAAAAACATTTGGCGCGCATCAGCAAACGTGCAACTAATGGTACACAGACTAATGTTTTTAGCACAGCACCAGGCTCTCCCCTCGACGGCCACAGTCAGCTCCCCGCAAATTTACACGCCATCAGTCGTGGCGCTAGCAGTATCTTTATCACAATTAAATGGTTATTAATAATTTTAAAACTTATTGTTTACATAGTAATGGGCAAAGGTAGGGACTGGCTATGCCCGTGTCTTGAAGGGAAGGTGAGATGTGAAGTGGATATGGGGCAGCTGTGTTAAGTGGCAACATGAATGTTCCAGGAACAAGAGCAGGTCCTGAGGTCAGCTGTGCCGAGTGTGGACCCCGGGCGGGTGACCCAGTTGCTGTCCTGCTGCTATGCATTGCTTTCCAAGGAGTCTGCCCAGCTGGGGCTGCCAGACTTCCCGCTGGACAACTTGGTCGGTGTTGTGCCGCTGCTGGTTAGTAAAACCATACACTCTGCTGCTTTTGGTAGAAGTCTGTGTAGCAAGCCGTTCAAAGTATGTGGGAAACATGCTCAGAATGGATAAAGCGAGATCCTCAACTGTCATGAAATTAAAACGGATAAACACATAATGTTTTACAATGTACAATACAACACTTTACATTATGTTAACTACTTTGAGTCGAATCAAGGGAGCTCAATATGTTAGTTACTATTTAGATGCAATTATTTATAGATTAGTTAATAAAGTATTGCCACGCGCCTCTAATTAAGTGTCTCTCTTCCAACTACCAGAACTGCTTTACCTTCATGATGCCGAAGTCTGGTCACTACGGCGGCTTACGGAGGACAAAACCCCATTCTTCAGTCCATCTTGACTCATTGTCGGATGGATGTGGTGAGCCTTCGAGCTCGACTCTTCCGTGGCCTTAAATATAGAGGCAGTTTACAATTCTTTCGTTTATTTCCAGATTGCCCCACGGCTTGTTTCCTGATTGCCGCGGCGGTGCTATGTTTCCGCGACCTCGCTCTCATTAGAGGTGTGCAGGTGGGTTCAGACAAGCACCATCTCTGCAAGGGCTTGCCCACGCCGTAACAATAGGCTTAACATCTATTCCCGTATGTGTGTGCAGAGTCGGACATATCTCACTAAACCTTCCCTTTCTTAGTGTTTATAGTCAGATCAGGTACGCTGATAATAGTTCCTATTTCTATATTTTCATAGCCAAATTTATTAAATTGAAAATACATATAAGTTGTAGAAATTAAAATACTACTACTGTGGTGGTTAATTTGTGTCTCTTCATCTCTTATTGGGCTCTGTGGTGAAAAGAGTGGTTTCTCAAATACATAATTTGGTGTTGATGGCTGTGTCCTGTTGTTGCTTCACCAACAAGTGCCTAGCTCTTAGTGACGGCAATTTCATCTTGGTGTGCGTAGGCATGACCAATGGGTTGTCCGAGTCTGCATTAGGAAAGTGTTAAAGTGAACATGCTAATGTTCTCCCCTGTGGTTTACAACACCAGATATGTATTAGACAGAGGCTGATGGTACTTTTTGTTTGACTGTTGGTTTCGTTGTACCGCATATATAACTGTCCGAGCTTTGGCGACTGGTTACCAGGGACGTGATCTTCATAATCTTTCCCACGTATTGGCAGCCCGATAACGTGTGCCTCGCTGTCAGGGTGTAGTGGAGTGGATGATATTCTGATAGGCGGATGACACTATACTTGGTTCCACTTGTTGATTCCACAATGAAAATCGACTCCGACTAGCGGGAAAGTGAATGAGAATCACGCTCCATAATACCGGTCAGCTCTGGTCATGCCTGTGTTGATCTGCAGTGAAACTTCTAAACACGAGTGTGTATATATTCACTGTAATAATATTTTTTGGTTTACTGTATTAAATTTTATTTACATATAATAAAATGTATTACAGTGAACAAAAAATAACAGAAAACTGTACACTAGGTTTTCATAAAAATGTTTGAGTGGAACATAAAATATGTATTTTAATATTTGTGTCGGAAGAAATAGGGTAGTTGGCAGCGTTGGCAAATCCAGAAATTTCTCAAGGTGGGGGTTACATTAACTGGATGGAATGGAGGGAGGTTGCACCAGCATTCACAGTGCTAATACATGTGTTAATTAGGATGAATACTGGTAAAAAAATTACTTCTCAATATAATAAAATGTATCATGGTTTACGGCAATATCATATTTTTTTTATCTCATTTAAAGCTTTATTTATGAACAATTTTAATATTAATTGTGTACAAGCTTAGAGCCTGAGGAGGGGGGAGGTGGGGTAACAGCCTCCATATACCCTCGACTAAGTCCTTCTAATTTGAGGAGTGTTAACTGTTGCTGTTGTGAAGTGTGGCTATGTGGGGTTGGCAGGAACAGTTCCCAGCTATGCACATCCACGAGGTGATGTACCGTTTGTACCCGTACCGCAGCTTCCTGGGCAAGGAGGGCCGTCAGGCAGTGGAGGATGTTCTGCACACATTCAGCATAACTACAGGCTCAAGTGAGTCGCCAGCCAGCATCCAGGTCATCGAAGTCACGCCAGAAAACCACACAGCAGCTGCCAGCATCTCCTACGACGGCCAGAAGGCAGATGTGGAGGTGACGCTTCCACACGATTACCAACTTTTTCACATTTGCTATAAAGGACACTTCCAATAATTCATTATACATCTCACCCCAAATAAATAATTAAGGAAACTTATAAAAAGAACAGTTTATGTACTGTTTATAATGCACAAATGTCTGTATTATAAATCAGCAAGCGAGCGAGTGCTACTCCAATGAATGCCACCTGTCTGCGTCACTTGTAACTATCTGATGATGTTTAGGTTAAAGTGTTAAAGTAAATGTATTTGTAATCTTGGAAAAGGTGAATTACTAATGCGGTTTTAATTAATAATGAGTTAATTTTCAAAAAGTCTGAGATATGGGGTATAACATCCTGTCTTACGTCTGTATAGGATAATTCCTTCCGAACCAGGATACAGGAAATCCTGTACGATAGAGGACAGTAGGCAACCTTAGGCTTCTACCACACCAGTCCTCGTGGCTCGTATGACATTGTATTACTAAAAAACTTTGGATGAGGATTCACTTAGACCTCTTAAGGATATCCCCATACATGTTTCCTTCCCTTCATGCGTGAGTGAACCATTCTTGATTGTGGCTAGTGACAGGAGAAATACTACAGCATTCACTCCATGTCAGCTTCTCTTTGAAAATTCAGCATAGTGAACCTGTGACTGCCTTCTTCGACATGAGCATAGGAAAACTCATGCCCTAGTATAGCTAAATTCCTTAGACATTTATTATATTTTCTGTACCTTAACAATTTTTATTAATTCTGGTTTTTTGTTCTAAATTACTAGAGATTTAAAAAATAAAATCTTCATATCTTTGTCATCTTCTTTTACATAGTTAGGGCCATAGTCGTGCATTGGCTAGAGTACGTATTTTCCACCAGGCCGACCTGGGTTTGATTCCCAGCGGAGTCTCTCCAGCACATGGGAATTGTACCAGATGATTCCATTGGTCGGTGGGTTTTCTCAGGGATTCCTCATCTCCCCTGCCCTCGCATTCTGGCGCTTCTCCATACTCACCTTGCTTCACAATCATCTGCTCTCAAGACCCCAATGTTGACAGACTCCTAAACCTTCCCGCTCCACTCCATTTGTAGTTATTAATTTTGTTGAATTTTTCAGTGACTAATCTTACTGTAACTATATAGAATGTATGTAGTTATCTTTGTTTTACTGTCTTTGCAGTGTTAATTTGTTTTGCTACTCACAATTTCTGTATTGTTCCTTCTTCTGGTTTTTACCTAATGGTGTAGTAATTAAGAGTCTATCCAAAATGTAACATTTTTATCCAATTTAGTCTGACCGTAATCAGCTAGATTAAAAAAATATATATCTTACTGTGTTCATGTGTGATGAGGAAACTATGACACAGTTGACTGTCTGTGTTGTGCATGGTGTACGTGACAGGTGCTGTGTGGCTCAGCAGGCAGACTGAGTCCTCCTCGTGACTTTGTCCCCACGCCGTACCAAGATCAGCTCCTGGCCAGGATGCTGCAGACACACCTCGTACACGACATCTGCCTCATTGGCCCTCGAGGCTGCGGCAAGTCCGCCACCGTGCACCTGCTTGCCAACATTCTCGGCTACCACATGGAACCTATTGTACTCTACCAGGTACGGCATCACTACCATCTGATTGGCTCACTGAGAAATATAAGCATCAGGGAATATAGTTTTGTGAGCAGCATGACTGTTAAGATTGTCCAGACTTCGGTGTTTATAGACCACGTGCAAAATTGTGTTAACCTATTAGGCAGGAAAACTTTTTAAAAGGGAACTTCTTAAAATAGTTTTACTGTATTCTGCTCATTCTTAGTGAATGTTGATTCAAAAGTAATTTGACCTTCTAAAGCAGTTTTCCTGGTTAACAAGCCAACATTTTTCAATCCCTTCAGAAAGGTTTTAAGTGTTTTGCCATATATAATGTGTATTTTTGTGATGTGTGCATCTGTACATGTGCATCTGCATGTTTGCATGTGTGCATGCATGTATGTGTGTGTTATGTGAGTGATATTTTTTCTGATTGCATATTGTAATAATACATTTTGACGCGTGTCTGATTAGCTAAGGCTGGATCACGGTCATGTGGCTGTGGTTGTACTTTGGTCGGTTGTATGTGCAGGTTGGCTTATGCTTACTTACGGCTGGATATAGCGGTTGGGCATGTGGCCTTATGAGTTGGTACAACGTTCTCGACTTTATGATATAATAGTCCCTTGGATTGGTCTGGCTTGCGACTCATTTTGGAGCTAGTCATAGTCGACGACGAGCGGGTGGTACTAGGGGCTGGTGCCTTGTCAGTTTGTGGGCGAGGGGTAGCGGGATATAGCAGATTACGTCGCTCTTCTTCGGATCGGGCGGTAGCGAGGGCACGACGTGACACAACACAGAACTCGCCATTCCAGTCCTCAGATACCCTGCTCCATAAGTTACTACTGGAGACGCCTAGCCGGTTCTCGGTCTTATTCAGTAACTCTCTTACCGCTGGATGGCAGGTCAGGTGTATACGTAGCGGTGCTGACAGGAAAGTAGCTGGGTTAATGGCAGGCATCGTAGGTGGTGCCAGTGACCGAAGTAAGGCGGCACGATCTTGTTTGGTTCGTCGGCTAGCTGTAAGTGGGGTTAGACCAGCCAGTTGTCTGGCAGTAAGGCGCGCAACTCTTTGCTCCTCTATCCTGGCACCGTGTCTCACCTTGAATGACGTAGAGCGGGTGTAATTACTGAGAACCTCGAAAGGAGCTCCATGGACGCAGATAACTTAGTGTTGCCTGGCAACAGTCTTGCCAACATGGGCTCCAGTGCTTCAGAAGATCCCCCACTGTTGCAGGCTGATCAGAAGCGTTGGAGCTGTGTGGGTTACCAAGACTATTACTGGGTGTGTAATCCCAACCAAGGCCAGGATGTAGCACCTAAGCAAATACCCTCACCAGCACCCAGGTGCTCCGGTAGTTAGGTAACTCAGATGTACCGTCTCTCCCTAATTGAGAAGTGTTGCTAGTGGTCGTGGCTTGTCTATTATATTCCTCCAGTACCTGTACACTTGGTAGGAATAAAATAGCTGGCCATCTAATGGGTGTGTTTTCAACTTGGAGCCACCTGAGGGGGAGTCTGTAGTTGTAGCTAACTTTGGAATAAGAATAATTTCCTGTTTCCATTCGGGATTACTCAGTTCGATGTTCTCCCAGTAATTGGTGACAGATTACTCTATGAATGAGACTCCAGAATAAGAGAGACAAAGCCGTGTTTATTAAAAACTTATTAAACACGGTGACACGTGCTCTCCTGCCAAGCAGACTGGTGGTTTGAAGTAATCCTACGGTAGCCAGGTGTAGGTGACCTGGTCTTAAGTAAAGTGAAAACTGATGAAAATTACTTAAAAGCAAACCTAACTTTAAATAGGGGATGCCTGTAGGATACAAAGAAGAATTACGTGTGGTATGTATATGGTGCTACAGAAAGCTTCTGGCAGCTCTTGGTGTCGCTGGAGCGTCCGGTAGGAGGGCTGCAGAGCTCTTAGGGCAACGTTAATGGTGGCAGCCTCTGGTGGCTCCTGAAGACTGTTAGGTCGTTAGCACAGCCTCTGGAAGGGCTGTTGAAGGTCTTCGTAGTAGTCTAGACTCCAGCACCCAGTTGCTCAGAGAAGACTGCAGGAACCACTCGCGAGGACCACCGCGCACTGCCTTATATAGTGAGACAGCATGTGTTGTAGCGGCAGCGGGGGAGGGCGTGTGACGTCCCTCAGGTGCGAGGCTGGAGTGGGGGTAGCACCTTCTGGTCATCTCTCAATCTTCGCGTATCCTCGGTGGCTCTTGTGGATGACCCGAGGCGGCTGATAGCTTGTTGGCTCTTGGCGCGGGGGAGGGGAGGGGGTGACCACCGCTGTCTTTCCCAACCCCTTGTATCCACGTGTCTGGCCGCCCTCCATGATTGTGGCAGACCGTTACTTCTGTGTACGAAATATGGCGCGGGGTTTGAATCTCACGTGTGTAGAAGTAGTACTCTAGGGTTGCAGTGAGATGAGTCCTAATCGTTTGTAGTTAATTGGTATAAGCGGCATGGGCCAATTTCTCGTGGTGCTCTGAATATGGATTTTGTTTGTCTTTAGTACATTCATATGCTAGTCTCCGTAATAGTTCCCTCACTCTTGATACATATTAGTTGATATTTTTCACATGTAAATGAAAAGTATTATTTATCTTGTTTGTGTTATTGAATGCAATAATAAATTTATGGTGAATGATTTGCAGTTTTCACTTTTCAAGTCATCTTACATTTTGATGTATAGACACTCACATTATTTCCATAGTTTGGTTTGTATAGGCCGCACCAGAAGTTTTTGATAAAAATTAGGGATAATGAATATTTCAAGTACATGCCGCACTGACTTTTTGTATTCCTGTAAATATTATGAACTTACGATCCCGTACCAACATAATAAATTCCGACGTAACTTCTCCTCTACAAAACATTTGTGACAGAAAATTTGTGTTACGTTGCCATGTTTACAGAATATGCATCGTGCAATTACTTCCACAGATGGTAACGTGACTTCAGAAAGCAAAACCATGGCAACGTGTTACACAAAATGGCGTCTTATCAATGTGCACTTGTAGAGCCGCGGCGGGCATGCAATCTATGCAAGATATTTTTTTCTTGCACAGCAGATGAATTATATTCTCATGTACGGCATCTATGGCCGAGCTCCAACATGTTTACAGTTTATACATTTTATAGATTATTTTGTTTATGAATGCAAGTATACAAATAACTACATGAGAGGTTGTTTTTTCTTCTTCTCGTGTGAAATGAGACTTTGTAGTAATGATGTGGAATACCCACATAGTGCACATGCAGACGAGGAGTGTTTTGTGCAGGACATGACATCCAGAGACTTAATCCAGCAGCGGAACACGCTGCCCAGTGGAGATACGGTGTGGCAGCACTCGCCGCTCATCACTGCCGCGCTGGAGGGCAAGATGGCTGTGTTGGACGGCATTCATCGTGTCCACTCCAGCACGCTCACCGTCATCAGCAGGTAATTCCAGCTACATGACATCACGATGCCAACTGCAAGATCCTGGTGTTGCACGTTGTATATTGAATGGTTCTCTAGCCAGCTTTTAGTGATAAAGACATTTTATATGTACTTGTGTTTCCTGAACGGTTGTTATTGTGACGAATCATGAATAATCACAAATACTCGAGCAGTTTTGAACACCATTTATTATTGACTTTAATGCATTAACCTCCCTCTCTATGGCTCAACAGGGGATTAACCTCGCCGACTGGTCGTCAATAGAGAAGATTAACTCGCTTTTTAATTTAATTTTTAGTCACTAAATATGAAGAGAGAGTTAAATATAAGAGTGATGTTGCAGGCTGGGTTGGGGGATTTCCCCTGTTGAAAAACACATGATGTTTTAGTTCTCTTTGGCGTAGTAACTAATAAGGGAGGAGGGGAGGAGTTTAACCCTAGTGTAAACTTAATGCGAAAAGTCTCTCTGTAAGAGGTTCTTGTTTTGCTTACTGTTAGGGCCGCCAAATATTGTGATGCTAGCTTTACAGGGATCATGGGATTGAGAGAACTAGACGGGGTCCATAAGATCCTGTATTGCTCGGCCTCTGTAGAGGGTTGGCGTAGTTGGCTGACGGATAGCGACAAAGTCTGGGGTTTTCGAGACAATCTTTCTACTTTGGAATACCTTTTGCTGAAGGCAAACGTAAGCAGTCTTCCCAGCTGCCGTACTCGCTCGGCATGTGGGCTTGGGTGCAACTGCTTGCTGAGCAGGGTGAGGAGAAATTGTTTGCACTGGAGTGGCCACAATGGAAGTAGCGGGTTGGACAATTCAAATCTGTGCCACAATCAATCTATTCCTAATATTATTTCTCCACCCTGTTATATCACTTATATTCTTGGGTGTTTGCCAGGGGTGACTCTTATACATGGGCTGAACAAATGGACAGTGTCAGTATTTGTTTGTGGGATGTCACTGCTAGTAGAAAAAGGTTCCACTGATGCTAATGCTATTAGCTCTCTGATAGTAGTCCGTAGTGCTTTTCTGCATAATTTGCTAAGATGTACCTTTCGTTGCTTAAGGCATGGAAATTTCAGCTGAGGGCTGTTAAATTAATGAAAGTACTTTTGCCATGAAAATAACTGGTGATACCCGTTGTCTTCTAGTCCGGCCTTCGCAAGCTGAGACTGGAACATTGGGTGGTTGGGAAGCCTGGCATCCTGGGAGCAACACCCACTAAAAGTCGGTCAACCCGAAATGTTACGAATTCTACTCCGGCCTTTGCAAGCTGGGAGTAGGTTCGAACACCTGACCTGACCGTACTTTGTAGCAAGTTTGTGCGAAGGAAAAACTTGTATTTAATTAGCGGTTCTACCCACTGTACTTCAGATCTCAGTGAATTCACTCTGCATTCCAAACGTCTGGCCTTTTCATTTTGGGACTGAACTGAGAGTGGAATAAAGGACTGAACCCTGGGTGAGTAGAGGCCAATCAGGACTGAGCACTACAAGTTCTCTTCCAGCCTTTGCAAGCTGGGAGTCGAACGGAGAACCCGGTCTGGTTGTCTCTCTCAGGGGGTTCAGAGTGTCTAGGGCTTTGGGAGCAGCTGAAGATCTACCTTTTGGCAATATCTCGGTTTATCTCTTACTGTGCGTGTTTTCTACAGTGATGCACGACACCTCAGCTGATTGGACAATCGCTACATCAAGGAGGGTTGGTTTTGTGGGGTGCTTAATCAAACACACCCCACTGGCATGGTTTACGGTGATGCGTGTTGCTTAGCTAATCAAAGTGCACTGTTGGTATACATTATTACATCGTCGAGATACGCAAATCAGAACTCACTGATGTAACCTGTTAATACCTCAGCAGACATTTATCATTGAAATGCCGTTAGGGCGTTTTTTAAGCTAAAGGGCATGACTTGAATTTGGAGGGTTTCGCCCTCGGATGTTGTAAAGGCCATATATTTGCAACTGTCCGGGTGGACCGCAATCTGCCAATATCCAGACTCCATGTCGAGAGTGCTGAATATTTTGGCTTTGCCAATGTCTCGTAGTGTATGAGACAAGTCTATAGCTGGAGGAGCAATCGGATGGGTAACTTCATTTAGCGACTTGTAATTTACGCAAAATCACAATTTTCTATCTTTCTTAGGCACGAGGACCACGTCTGAGTTATAAGGAGAATTTGTTGATTCCACGATCCACTGGTCCTTCATGTCGTTGACCTGCTCCATGATGAGGTCACTGTGGTTGGTAGACATTCTGTATGGACGGTTGTAGACTGGTACGTTATTTGTAGACCATATTTCATGCTGTAAGGAACATGTCTGTCTTAGCAGCCCTCCTTGTCCGAATGCTTGGGCATGCTTATATAATATGGCCTTTAAATGGTAGAATTCTGGTTCGTCAAGTTCGTGGTTAATGCTCATTGGGTCGGTGGGCATTGGCGGGATGTTGTCTGGGTTTTGATTCCAGTTCACAGTAATCTGGTGGGTTTTTATCCCAGATAGACTCTTCGTTGTTCGTGATCTAGAATGCATTGACTGCGGATAAGCCAAGGGCACCCTAGTATTACTAATTTGGACATGGTAGGTGACACAATAAATTCTGTCGGTGTAGCAATACTTTGAATTTTTATGTTGAGAGTAATTCGGCCGGTTACATCCAGGGTCGATTCAGGTAGCGCCATTCTTATTATTTTGGTTTGCTGTCTTAGTTCTGCGAATGGTTTGGTGTTAACAAATTCTTTCTGATGAAATTTCCGGTGGCCGCCAAGTTAAGTAAGGCAAGTACTCTGTTGTTATTTACCTCCACCTCTATGTGTGGGGCTACGGGAATTGGTACTTCCTCACTTTATCCCTGGAGGATGGGCCCTTGTAAACCGGGGGTGGTGGCCCGCTTCGTAGCCTGGCTTCTGCGTTTCCCGGCTTGGTTCCGGGAGTTGGTTTTCCAGCTGGAAGTGCTGGGATATTCTATTGTGTTTTATCAACTCGGTTTAGTGGAATAGCAGCTCTCTCTGGTTTCCAAGGGCAGTCCTTGTTCTAGTGGTTCTCCAGACAGAACCAACATTTGGGTATGAATGCCATGTGAGGGGTTGAGGTTGGCACGCCTTTAGGAGACGCAACCGGTGGTGCTCTTACCTCAGGGATCTTGGCTGATACTGGTTTTTTGAGACTTGCCTGTACTGCAAAGTTTTGCTCATCTTCTCGGGCTCGATCAACAAATTTGCCCAAGGTGGTGGGTCTAGCCATCAGGAGTACATTCCTGAAATTTTGTAGTAAGATTCGACAGATGGAACGAATGGCAGTATCTTCGTTGACTCCGGGAACACACGTTGAAACATTTGTTCCTTCCTTTGTATGAAGATTTCCACTTCTTCATCGAGTACCTGGGTCTGGTTATAAAACTGTGTCGTTAGTCTAGCCAACACCTCCTCGCCTGTGAATTCCACCGCTATCCGGTTACTGAACTGCTTCCAGTCCGTTAAGAATTCTCCATCTCTTTCCCACCATGTGATGGCGAGACCCTTCAAATGCAGTTGGGCCTGGTCGACCCGTTGTTTCAATGGCAGGTCCGTTTCTTTGAATTATTTTTTGCATTTCTGCGTGAATGGTACTGGATATTCGTGTGGGCGACCTGCAAAGTCTGTAATCTGAATGTTGTCATCTCTACCGGTTGCTGGATGGACAGGTGCCATACCAGTTTGTATATATATATCCGGGATGGCTTGAGATGCGTTCGTTGGGCCACCCTATACATAGGTGGTGGTAGGGTTTACTGCACGGTGTGCGCTACAGCTGTATTCTAATACATCTGTATCCCGTACTTCTTCAGGTCAGTCTATGCAGGCATTATGAAGAGCTTAGTACAGTAGCTGCATTCTATCCTAAGTGTGACATGGCCTTGACAACCGGCATGGCTACACTGTACGTCGGATAAGTTGTGTTCGTTGTTGAGGTTTTCGCTAGTGGCGGCATTGACCTCAGAGTCTGACATGGTGGCGGTTAAGGGCGCCATGGGATGTTTTGGGGATTCCCCGAAGTCCACTTGACTGTTTGTTTCAACCCTTAGTTCTCGGGGTATGGTTGGTTTAGTTCGTGCCGTTTACTGCACACAGCTATTCGTCTGACGTACCACGTTGGACCCCAGAAAATCTCTAGAAGCGTGTTCGGTTAGATTAACAGTCACGATGGTCGAGGATTTGGTCCGCTATACCAAAAGCGGGTGGTTGAGTTTAGATAGACGGTGAGAGGTGAGGAGTGTTGGTTAGTTCTCACTTACTCCTGCTTCTTGGGTGCCTTGGTTGTGGTGGGTTTTATCCAGACGTAGCGAGCTTGGCCTACACCGAAACTGCGATTCCACAGGTGAGCTTCATTGGTCCAGAAGTGGATGTTGTCCCAGCCGAATCTAACTTCAGTACCGGTCAACAGTCCTTTTACCACGGGATGGAACGAGGGGTGAATGCGTATACACGGAGATACGAGTAATACCATGACCGGAGCAGTCGATACTTACTCGTTCCTGAGTTGGGCGGTGCGGTGCCGTTCCGCCTGCCTTTCCGGTGTAGCCTGAGGAAGTGCATTCAACTGTCTGGCGGCAAGGAGTGCTGCGTGTCGCTCCCTACATTTTCGGCCATGCCCTTGGTTTAAAGGCATGAAGTCTCTGCTCACAGTATACTGGGTACACCTTGACGTGAACAAACTAAACACAATTTACAGCGTATGTCCGGTTTTGGCTTGCTGACCAGGCTCTGTAAAATCTCCACTGATCCCCCACACCAGGCGGGCTGATCAGAGTCGGGGAGCTGTTTGGGTCACCAATGCTGCCACTGGATGTGCGTCCACACAGTAATGGACGGCAGGTCTCAAGTCACTGTTTATCCCAGCATTAGAAGCAGTGCTGTGGAATAAGGCAATAACTTGAGACTGTCGCCCCTCTCTGGGTGAAGGTGTTACTAGTGGTTGTGGCTCCTCTGTTCCTCCACACCGACACTGGAAGCAATGCGGTGGTAGTTCGAAAAAGCAACAAATGGCCATTTAATGGGTGTGTGAAAATATGACGGACCTCTGAACGGCGCCCATGGCTGAAGTTAATTTGGTTGTTATAAATTCCCCAGTTCTTGTCAAAGGTGTATGTAGCAACCTGTATTTAGCAGGCAAACAAACAGGTACTCTAAGAAATGAAAGCCGAAAGGTAGAAAACAAAAGTATGTTTATTGAAGTCTCAATAAACATGCTACGCATGTTACCTCCTACCAGGCAATTGAGTGCTGAAGGTTACTATGCTAGCCAGGTATAGGCGACCTGGTACTAATGGAGAAGAGTTAGCTAGACGAAAAAATATATTATCCTTTTAACTGTTCTAATAAAGGTGTCTTGGGGAGATAAAGTGAATTTAAAACGTGTTGGTTAGCGTGTTTTCTGGGTGTCGGGTTGACTGGTTGTCGACTGTGAAGTAGCAGCAGCGGGCATACTTAAAGCTTCAAAGATCTTTGGGGGTCCCGGCACTGAGCAGTGCTGTGGGATGTCGTGAGAGATGAAACAAGAATGACTGCCTGAGCCCGGCAGCGTCCTGACTTAAATAGTGGAAACTTGTTGGCTGCCGGCGCGGGCTGCAGGGAGGGCGTGACGTCCTTCTGCTCTTGTTGGCGTGGGAAGACTCTGGTCAGTGTTTCTGCTTCATGCCTCGTTGGTAGCGCTTGGCCTTGGCCGAAGTACGGGCAGCTTGTTGGCTCTCAGTGCCGTGGTGGGGGTGCCATGCCTGCCAGATTGCGTATCCTCCAGGTGGAGAGAATTTGCTCATAAGTTCCTTTTGCCTGTAGGTTAGGCAACGTGTCTCTCACATCTGCAGTGGTGGAAGTAGGTGCCTTGGCTATGAGTTGTAATCGTAGTAGATTAGTTGTATAAGCGGCAGGCATCAGTATGTTATGTGTTGTGTATGTTTGTGTGTGTGTGCCACTTCACTACCCCACTAGCTGCTGCAGAGAGCACATTACGCCACAGCCTGCTCAGTTGTTGTTGGTAAACTGCTAAGATGCTGCCTTGGAATCTGCAGTAGCGACGGACCATACATACAACCAGCTGTCGGATGAGAGAAGTGTTGCAACACGTGTGTGTGGTGGGGCAGGTGTATGCAATGTAACTTGCAGGTTCAATGCCATCCAAGGACACTATGGCATATGTTTTGCTTTGTTCTGCGATTACATATTGTTTCGCTTCAATTAAATATTTAATATATTTATTATTTAATATGAGAGTGGCAATTATTACGCAGGGAATTGACTTCTTCGGCCACGCACAGACTTTTATAGTGCGCTCGGCCGGCCCATGCCTGGGTTGTAGTGGGAGTTGTACGTCACTCTGTGATGTCTGGCTGAAGTGAGCAGGTTGGTAGAACTACCCTTGCGCTCGCTATATGGCCTTGGGCGCTTGGCCACGCTCAGCCATCTTCGGAAGGCTGGCACCACTCTTTCTAGCAGGTGCTTCAGGGAGGCTGACTTGTTCCGCGGCCGCTTGGAACAATTCTTGTTTCACATGTTACGATTGCCCACTAGGGTAGAGCGATCCTGTGCGAGTAGTAGAATTTAGGCAAGTCTGAGGCAAGGGCTAGGGGCATAGGAGCACTGGAGCCGCCCGGCTTCCATGTTGTTACGTCACTTTGTGCCATTTTGGATATCATTGACCCTGGCCATGACTTCTGAACCGTAACCTTTACCTTGACACCAGTGACCTCTGACCCCAAAAACCCAAGAAATTTAGAAAAAATTATAAATAATTAGAAAAAAAATTCTTATGAAAAATTTTATTAAAATATTGTTAAAAACTAAATAATCGTTAGAAAAATTTATGAAAATTTATTATTAAAAACTGTTATTAATATCGTTTTACAACTTATGTTTGCAAAATTTTATTTAAAATAATAATTATTAAAAAGTCTTCCACCCAACAGTCAAATTCATGAAAATTTTTCTTCCCCCCCCCCCCCCCCCTTCTCGAAATTTCCCTTTATTTCCCTTAAAATTTACCTTAAAAAACTGTAGAAAAATTTTTAAATAATTATTTCAATAAACTGATATATTTTAGTGGAGGGAGCCATCTTTGTCAGCAGCCATTTTCCCTAACAATTTCCCTTTTCCTCCCAAAATTTCCCTTTTTACTCTTAAAGTTTCCCTTAAATTTTTTTATAAAAAAAACTATTTAAAGAAACTTATATTTACGGAAAACAGTGAGTTGTTTACCTTGTTTTTACATTGAAATGTGGGACATGTGATAGTTACATAAGGTATGTGAAATGTATGTTTAATGAGACATTTATTGATACCAATGATAAAAACTGTAATTACCTGGCTACTGTTTTTTTTTTTAAATTTTGTTATTTTAATTTGATGTGTGATTTTAACAAACCAGTTTTTATAAGAACCAAATTTTTTTCTAAGTGCTAGTTTTTAATTTGAAAATGCTACAAAATGCTAAATTTCCTTTTTAAATTTCTAAAATACACATTTCAAAATGCTAATTTTGTGGACCTCTAGTAATCACTGAAGTTTTGTTGGCATGGTGTGTGTGTGGGGGCAGGCTGGTGCAGGATCGGGAGTTGCAGTTGTATGATGGTCAACGCTTGCTCAGGCATGATCGCTACGACAA
Source organism: Dryococelus australis (assembly GCA_029891345.1). Taxonomy (NCBI): domain Eukaryota; kingdom Metazoa; phylum Arthropoda; class Insecta; order Phasmatodea; family Phasmatidae; genus Dryococelus; species Dryococelus australis. The sequence continues at coordinate 394,688,017 of CM056993.1, forward strand.
GCTCAAGTCTCAGCATGGCTTGTCTGATGACAAACTGAAGCAGTCCGGGGTTCTCAGGATCCACCCGAGTTTCCGCATCGTCGCTCTCGCTGAGCCCCCGGCGCTAGGTATGTCTGTGATTGTACCTCTCTAGTCCTTGCTGTTACTTGATGCTTGTTAATCATATTTCTGAAGTGACATGTAAAGTGTAATGTATTATGTTGGTTTAATCCTCACAGAAATACTATATGTTAAAGGCACTTGTTACTATAGTAGATTCGGACTTGAGACCAAATTTTTTCTATTTCAATCCCTAAATATAGTCACATTGTCGTGTCTGTAATGTATTTGTGTGTTATTGTGGATCTCTGTACAATTTCATTAATTTCTACTGTTAGAAAGTATTTATATTGACGTGTGTCGCTTTGACTAGTCAATGTTACTTTTGATTAGTGCTAAGCCATGCGCACTCGGGTACACTATTACTGAGATTGAATCTGCTTTCTACCAGAGACTACCACTGGTCGGGTAGGCTGACGGTTTGCTATGAAGTCTACTGTGGGCAGTACCGCAATATTTCTCACTACCACCTTAGCCTGGTTAGGCAGGGCTGATTTACCAGGGTATTCACTCACCAGTCTCCTGGACTCTGGTGTCAATGTAGGCTGACTGGAGCCAGCAGTTGCCTGGGTGATATTGTCTGACGAGGTGCAATAGGGTGAGATGGCAAGCAGCGGCTGTTGAACCAGGAGAATCAACAGCAGATGTGTGGAGAGAAGTTGATGAGCAGGCTTCTGGAGATGTTCAGCTCCTGGAAGCTGGTGGTGGTTGAAGCCTCTGGAGCTTCTGGTCATTGATGGCGGCTGCTAAAGATCTGTAGAAGTTCTTGGAGAGGACAGTGAGGGCCTAAGGAGCAGTAGAGAGCCCCAGTACAGAAGTTAACTGGCATCTTCGGCCGCACACTGCCTTATATTGTGCGTCTTGCCAGCCCATGCCTGGTCTGGAGTGGGAGGTGTGACATCTGCCTGGAGTGAGCGAGGTGGGAGAACTACCCTTGCGCTCGGCCATATGGTCTCTGGCGCTCTGCGGCACTCTGCCATCTTCGGAAAGCTTGGTGACACTCCATCTAGCAGGTGCTTCGGGGTGGATGACGTGTTCCGCGGCCTCTTGGAAACAATACTTATTTCACATTCTAGGATCACCCGCTAGGGTGGAGCAATCATGTGCGCACTGGCTGGGCTTGGCCTTTCCTCCAGATACATACAAACTACGTGAGTAGTGAGAGGAAGTTGGGTCTGGTACATCAAGAAATACCACATGTCTGTAACTGTCCCTGCACGGGAACTATCCTGTAGCCATCTACGGTTGTGGTTCCTGGTAGATGTAACATGTTAGGATGAGTCGTAGTCGTGTTTGATATAACTCATAGAAACGGCACGTTTCAATGTAGACAACTTAGCAGGTGAAACACTGTCCTATCATGCATTCTCATCAACGGCTGAAGTGTGTTTGTAGTGTGTTTGTATCCAGGCTTCTGGACTGTCATTATGTATTTTAAACGAGTAATGGTGGTAAGTAAGTAATACTAGATAAGTGTGGTAAGTGATGATAGCGATGGTAGTGTTGGTGATAATAGTGATAGTGTTGGCAGCAGCAACGATGGTGTAGAATGGGAATTTTTGTAAGTCGTTTAGCTTGTCGTATGTGCAGTACAGGAAAATCATTTTTGCACATTTCCTATCTGAGCAGCAGCCTGAATGCAGGTTTCAGCAGGAGGTGAGATACTGGTGACTTCCGACGACTGTTTCCAGGTGACATGTCTGTCGAATGTGTGTTAACTACAGTGTACATAGTTGCTGTGCTTTGTCAGGTGGCGGTGGACCCCAGTGGCTGACTCCTGAACTGCTCAGCATGTTCATCTTCCACGAGATGCGGCCTCTGGCACTCAGTGAAGAGCTGCACATTGTGAAAACGTTGGTGAGTGCTCTCACAGGCTGGCTGACTGGTTTATTTCATAAGGTAGTAGAAGAATGCTTCCATAGAATCACAGCACCTGACTGTACGACATACACATTACAAAGTAATACTTACACTACCAAAAGTGTCAGAATAGTGCGACTTATGCTCCTTATGAAAAATTAATGCGTACATTTTTTAATACGGGATGGCTCTGGATCCAACATGCACTTGGTCACACTTATTTTCTATATTTAAGTGATCATCCTCTCTGTACTTGTGTTTGGCATGCTCTGTGGCCTACATCGAAGTAGAAGAGTATGTGTCTGCGTTAAATATCAAGTCATGTAGCTACGTCTCGATGCTGGTAAGAGTTTCTGCTCAAGTATGTGGATGCTTCCTCGGGTGCTTCTTTGGTAAGACCCCATCAAGTCAGCCTCTAACTACTTCCATGCTGTATGTGCTTTGTCGGAGGATCCTCGAGAGTATGATGTTCTCACCCCAGGGCATTTCCTAGTGGGTGATACTTTGGTAGCTCTGCCAGATCATGACTTGTCAGATCTTCCTCAGAACCATCTTGACCTGTGGGAGCTAATCACTCAGTTTCAGCAGAGGATCTGGAAGCGGTGAAGTAATGAGTATCTACACACACTCCAGCAGAGGAACAAGTGGACGTCACCGCAGCCCAACATTCAAGTGAACCAACTGGTGCTGCTGAAAGAGCCAAACTTGCCTCCACTGCAGTGGAAGACAGCATGTGAGACTGAAGTTCTGAAGTTCACACTGGGCAGGATGGAATAGTGCGTGTCGTGTCGTTAAGAACACCTCACGGCAACTTCACCAGACCAGTCACAAAAATCTGCCCTTTTCTTGAAGAATAATGATGTATCATGTGAGATTTCAGACTTATACTTTTGTTTGATGTTTTTTATACATATATTAAGTGGTGTACATTAGGACAATTGTAAAAAAATGTTTATTTTTGGTGGGAGGAATGTTTACAAACCAAAACATACTTCTAATGTGGTGGTATTCTTGATGTGTGACTTGTGTCGTGCTCAAGCATGTTAGCTGCTTGTTTGCCATTAGAGGGCAGTCGTGTCACAAGATGACGCGAATGGAGGATGAGCATGACTGCTTGTTCTAAACAACTCCAAAGAAATGTCCACGGCCAAATTGAAAGAGTTCTTGGAGATGGATGAAGCTAATCACACACGATAGGCAGCAGTAATGAGGCTCAGCCACGCACAATAGGCGGCAATGAACAAATGAACTGCTGCTCAGCAGCAGTACAGGCAGCAGCGAAGTAAAAACAATGTCACTTTACGTGAAATCCATAATCAAGGTTCCGAGGATACTGCCCGGTGGACCAAATGTTCCTCTGATAGACACCGAACATGAAAAATAACAACGCGAGAAAGGCTTTAGTTCTGTTAGCCCACCATGATAACAGTTCACTACTACACTGGCCAACATCCAAGCACGAACCCAACAAAAAAAAAAAAAAAAACAAGGGCGCCAAATACAAAATGGTTTGGCCGGTTCCAACATATGGAATAAATATAAAGACATGGTGAAGCATACCCGGCTGGGACGTGGTTCTTCTAAACGTTGGGCTTGTTAGTGTTGGGTTTGAATCAACAACTGGGGAGATTGAACAAAATTCCAAACTTGGAAAAATAGGTTTTAATAAAAGTGGTTTTAGTCATAGTTACTGTAGGGATCTGATATCGTGATGCCAGTATTGCGATAAACATGGGTGAGACAGGGACCTTAATATCTCGTGGGTGCCCGGCCAGTATACAAGACTGGCCTGGTGGGCTGTCTTGTCGGAACTAAGGTGTCAGCCACAGTCACAACCCTTTGCCTTAATCGACTCTTTACCTGTGGTTTTGCTGGTTAGAGGAATCTTCCTCTTTGCTGGCAGGTTCAGCGGCTCGGCAGGTGGTTGGACGTCTAGATTATTTGTTGGCTGGGACAATCTCTGGAACTGCTGTGGGCTGCTTTGGTTTCAGGGGGAGACAGGAGGTTATACAACCATGGGTTCCTTCCCTGTTAAGAAATGTTATAAAATGGGATGAGGAGGGCCTTCTAGTTTGATTAACAGGGGAAACAGGATTATGGCAAAATAGTGAAGCGAGATTCTTTTGTGTCGTAGGTGGTACGAACTCTGCCCTGCCGGTTTAACTGTTTTAAGTTACTGTTTAAGAAGGGGTAGGCAAGCTGTATTACTTTCAGAGGCACGTAAAGCCTGTTTCAGTTTTCTCCACACACCACGAGAGTGCGGCATGAAGAGTGGAACATAACAGCTCGTTGAAGATAAGCCAGTGCATACTTCCCTACTGTGTACTTCTGGATATGCAGACTTGGGGCAATGGCACAACACCTTGTGCTCCATTGTTCAGGCCCATGCAAGCTATGGACAGAGCATTGGGCAACCCACGTAACTTGCTTGCTTAGATATCCAGGTGTGGTATCCACAGGAGGTCAATCAGCCTAAAGTAATTTAAGGCACCTTTCTGGCCCTCAGAGTGGAAGAGGCGTTGGAGTATTGAATACTTAGTCTGGTAAATTCTCCTTGTGGAGGAGTTCCTAGTGATTCGGGCTCCATCGAACTCGCCAGGTTGGCAGAGCTCGAGTGGCCTCTTAAACATGCATGGATTTAGCTTCGTGCTTCGCGGTCTTCCAGCTATTCTTCAGGGTTGCGTTGACGTAAGGTGAACTCGGATACTAATTGGGAAGTTAGACTACAGAGAATATATTTAAAACACGTGTTGTATTAATGGAATAATAGAACATGTTGGCTCCGCACTAACTCCTAAGTCAATGCAAAACATGAATGGCTAGGTGAATGGGACCTGGCAAAAAGCTAAGTGAATATGTGTAACATGTGTAAGCAAATTAAACTCGCTAGAAAAGTTACTACAATAAAACCTCTGTATAATAAAACTGAAGGGACAAAATATTTGGGTGATTTTTATAGAGGGGTTCATTATAGAGAGGTGATTTACAATGTGTTTCTGTTTTTTATCATGCAGTCAATTTTGAAACACAGCTGGAATTGGTTAGCATTGGTTCTTTTGTATTTATTTATTTATTTATTTAAGAAAAGTGTTGAAAGAATTTTCTTTTGAACACTTATAAAGTAAAACATTATGGCCAATATTAATAAATTACAATTGTCAAAGAAAAAAATAAGACACTAATTTTGTTTGGAGCCACATTATGTAAAAAAATTTGCTAAATTCTTAAATTTTAAATAAGTAATGAAAACTCTTTAGGATAAAAAAATACTTGGTAGACACAGAGTAAGACAATACAGCTTCTACAGCAATTAAACATGATGGCTTTTGTTAATTTTATTTTTATCTGAAATATGTAACAAATCTAAAGTAAATATAATAGGCTTTTCAGTCTTCGTTATAGAGAGGTTTTGTGCTGAAGAGAGAAAAATAATTTGTTATAGAGAGTAGAAAATGCATTGTATCATATACTGTTTTGACTGGACCAGACACAGACTTTGTTCCAGAGAGGTTTTTGTTATAAAGAGGTTCACTATGTTGAGGTTTTACTGTATTAAGTTAACGCATATAACAGTGCCTAACTAATACAAGTATTCTGAGAAACACTATGGTCGACAGCTACCATAAGGATAGTTGTCGACGTCGCACCGTCCGGTGGGCAGGCGAGGTGCTGATGGGACATCGACGTGACCTGCTACCTAGGCTAGGGGGTTGTGGGTGTGTAACCAGGTGGGGATAGCAAGTGAGAGTGACATCTTCAGCAGCCTCTGGTATGGTGGAGTCTCCCAGAAGCTGCAGAATCTGCGGTGGCTGCAAAGAGTCAGCAGCTGCTGAAGAAGTGGTCAACTTCTGGTCTGCAATGTCTTCAGCTGGGTTGAGATTTCAGCTCATGAGAGCGGTGGGACCTCCAGATGCCCCAGTGGTTCACACACCCTGATGGCTGCCTCCAGTTCTTGTTAACGGTGGAGGAGCAGAGATTGAAGAGCGTTGGCCACGCCAACCCTTTTATAGTGATTTCAGATATGTTCTGCGGGCCAGGGGTGTGGGGGAGGGCTAGCCTCGGTCGCAGGAGTTGAGAATTCCAGGAAGCTGTAGCTGGGCTATCATCCCGTATCTCTCCAGCGGGTGCTGGTAAAATACGTGCTGCCCCCAAATGGCGCACTCTGACACTAGTGTGACCTTCACTGGAGGGAGTGGCTGGTTCAACAGGCAGTACAATCTTGCGGCAGGGGGGTATTGGCGTGATGCTTCTTGGTGAGTCTGGGCGAACAGTACAAGCTAGGATCACGTGTATGTAGGATCGTGTGATGTGCGCCATGTGGTACTTTTTAGGCACGTGTCCCGCCTCTTCAGTGCTGTTGTAATGGATTAACCTGTCCCAGTACGAACATTGCGCTCAAAGATAAGGCAAAGTCAAAACATAGAGTGCACATCCTAAATCCGCAGGAATGCGTCACGCATCATGATAAAGTGGAAATATTATTACAAATAAAAAGTTGCTAACAATAATCCCACTTTTTTATGGAATATAATTCTTACTGCTGTTTTTTTGTAGTTTACTTGGTATGCATCATGTGAAGTAGAACAGCTTCTATATCTGAGGCCTTCTCTGCATGGACAATGTATGTAATACCTCTGAAAAATGCTGCTGCTATACAGCTTCACCTTTTATTCCATGACTTAACCCGTCCCTCAGTGTCGAATTCACATTAGCACCAAAATGCCAGTGCTTTGCCAAGTGACGTAATGCTGCAATATAGTACTCAGCTACATTTCGAGTTTTCTTCTGGTCTCACCTGTGGAGCTTAATAACACTGTTAAATAACCAGAGGCTGCAGTGAAAATAATTTCTCATCATTAGATTTCTCTGAAATTTTGAATTTCAACTATTCTCTATAGGCATCCCAACTATGGTGTTTGAATAAAACCAGATTTTTAGTGTTTCCAAGTAGTCTGACATCTTGAGATTACATTGTCAGTGCACAATTGTAAATAAAACTACCATTTTAGTTTTGTGTGCCATTTTTGCACTAATAATGTTCTCAACAAACTACAACTTCCAACCTCTACATGTTACTGAAAAATAGTGCTAGAACAAATGCTGCAATCATATATGTACTCAGAAGTTTACTTTACTTTACAATTTTTATAAATAATGTGAGTGATATTATGCATTTCTTATTCGGAGGATTTGTGGGTTCAGTTGAAAAGTGGTGTCAATTTATTTTTAAGTGCATGATCTTGTTAATGCTGTATGTATGCCATTCGAGCTTTAGAGTCTGGAAATATTGATTTTAATAATTACCATTTAGATGTTGTTTCATGATTTAATACTTGTCACATTCTCCATATTGGGTTAGCTCTGTGAAATTAAGAATCAATCTGTGTAATTAAAAAAATGATGATTCAAAGTAAAAAAATGGGGAAAATAATCTAGAATAATGATTTTCCAAGTGTAATCTCTTGTACAGTCTCGAGAGTATTTTACAGACATTTGCACCTGATTGATAGTGCATTAATTTAAATGTGATTGATCACTAGAAGACTTGCTATTGAAAGCTGGGTTAGTGCTTAAATGGTTGTTTTGCCTTAACTGATTATTGATGATGATGATGGCTTTGGCTTCCATTGTGCAGTCTCTGAGCCATTGCTTAAAATTTCAGCCTTCAAATTGTTCCACCCTTACGTAAATTTTTGATGCTTCACATATAAGTTGCACTGTACCCACTTGTCTAGGCAAAGTAGTTAAAAGATGTGTGAGGCTCAAATTTAAAAGAAATGTGGTGTGTTGTGTGACAGCACGAGGATGTACCACCCACAGTACGAAGTGTGATGGAGTTGGCTCACCAGCTTCGAAACTCAGCAGATCCCACCCTGGTGTCTCTTGCCGGGTCTCTGTCGACACGGCAGCTGCTGAGGGTCGCACGTCGAATGGCTCGTTTCCCCTCAGACGACCCTGTCGAGACCATACATAGAGCCTGTCTCGCCAGGTGATTGTGCTCATATTTCACTGTGACATGCTGTTGTAATATATCTGGAATAGTGCGTGAGTAGTCCTTTGGTTATGTTACCGTTGAAGAACAAAGTAGTCTTGTTCATGTGGCAAAGGTGCAATAGGCTTCAGTAAGGTTAGCATCATATTATAACTATGTAGGTATACAAAATGCTGGGTAACAGGTACAAACTGACACATGCCCGGCTGGGATGTAGTTCTGCTAGTTGGGCTTTTTACTGCTGGGTTGAACCAACGATTGGGAAAGTTGAATATAATTCCTATCTTGTCAAATAGGTTTTAATAAGAGTGGTTCTAGAAGTAGTTACAGATTAGGTTTTATATTGCGATGTGAGTACCGCGAGGAACTAGGGTTAGGCAAGGATGTTGACACGTGCCCGATTAGACTGACTTGCACGTTGGTCAAGGATTTTTACCGCTAGACCAATAGCGGTGTGTGTAAGTTAGGTTTGACGATATTAGGCGAGGGGTGTTGTTGATTGACGTACACTGTCGTCCTGGTTACTGCTGGAGATGCTGTTCAGGATTACAACTGAAGCAGGCGCGATTGCTTGGTGTCTGAGTTCGGCGGTGCGGTCCTGTTCCGCCGGCCTTTCCTTCATGGGAGGTGCGAGTGCACTCAACTGTCTGGTGGCAAGGAACGCTGCGTTTTGTTCCCTACGTAGGCTGTGCGTATGGTCGTAAGGCATTGAGTCTCTGTTCACAGTATACTAGGTACACCCTGACGCGAACAAACTAAACACAATTTACAGTGTCAGTCCGGTTTTGGCTTGCTGACCAGGATCTGTAAAGTCTCCACTGATCCCCCATGCATGGGGGCTGATCACAGACGGGGAGCTGTTTGGGTCACCAATGCCGCCACCGGATGTGCGTCCACACAGGAATGGACGGCAGGTCTCAAGCTACGAGATTCCCAGCACTAACGATGCTGTATGATAAGACAATAACTCGAAACTGTCACTCCTCCCTGGGAGAAGGTGTTACTGGTGGTTGTGGCTCATCTGTTCCTCTTCACTGGCACTAAGGACAGTGCTGTGACAGTTGGAAAGCAACAGATGACCGTCTAATGGGTAAGAAAATATGATGGACCCTTGAAGGATGCCCGTAGTTGAAGTTAATTCGGTTATTATAAATTACCCGGTTCTTGTCAACTGTGTATGTAACAATCTGTATCTAACAAGCAAACAGACAGATACTAAGAAATAAAAGCTGAATGGTAGGAAACAAAAGTGTGTTTATTGAAGTCTCAATAAACATGCGACGTGTGCTACCTCCTACCAGGCAATTGAGTGCTGAAGGTTACTACGCTAGCCAGGTGTAGGCAATCTGGTTCTGTTGGAGAATGGGAAAGAATTAGCTAAACTAGAAAATATATACTACTTCTAAACTGTTCTAATAAAGATGTTTTAGGAGACAAAGTGAATTTAAAACGTGTTGGTAAGCGTGTTCCCTGGTTGTCGGGTTGACTGATCGTCGACTGTGAATTAGCCACAGGGGGCATACTCAAAGCTTCGAAGTTCTCTGGAGGTCCCAGCACTACACAATGCTGTGGGATGTCGCGAGAGATGGAACAAGAATGTCTGCCCGAGCCCGCCAGCGTCCGGACTTATATAGTGGAATCTTGTAGGCTGCCGGCACTGACTGTGCGGAGGGTGTGATGTCCTTCTGTCCTGGTTGACGTGGAAAAACTCTGGTCAGCTTTTCTGCTTCGTGCCTTGTCTGTAGCGCTTGGTCTTGCCCGAGGTATGGGCAGCTTGTTGGCTCTCAGCGCGTGGCAGGGGGTGGTGTACCTGTTTCAAGAATATCAGATTAAAGAGAATAGATTAAATACACACGTTTTAATTATTGAAATAATAATAAACACGGTGGCTCGATACTACGCCTAAGATAATATGAATTGCAACGGAAGTTATGAACCTGACGTATTTATCTAGGTGAAGGGGACCTGGGCAAAAGCTAGAGAATGTATGTGCAATTAATTAATATTAATAAGAAGTTACTTGTTAGTAACGTATCTGACGATGTCTAACTATTGGGGGTGTTCTGAAGTAATTTAAAGGGTGAACGTCCACCAGAAGGGTACTGACATCAACTGTTAACGTCGTCTGGTGTGGTGGGGTAGGTCCAGAAGGGAGATCGTTGTGACCTTACCGTGGACTGGAGTGGTTGGAGTGGGTACCAGGGGAGTTGGTGAAGGATGTATCAAAGTCTTCGGGAGTATCTGGTTGTGGTTGATTCTCCCAGAAGCTGCTGGAGGCATCTGCGATGGCGGAATATGGTGGCGTCTTCAGTGGCTGCTGAAGAAGTGGTGAGCTTCTGGTTGGAGAGTCTCCTACTGGCTGAGATTCCGGCCCCAAGTGAGGCGGTGGAATTTCTGAGGGTACGAGTGGTTGCACGCCACTGCCCTGAAGAAGGCAGTAAAGGAGCAGAGACTGAAGAGCGTTGGCCATGTCAGCCCTTTTATACTTATCTCTGCAGGGTGGGATAGCCTAGGCCACAGAGGTTGAGAATTCCAGGATGCTGAAGTGGTGCTATCATCCTTTATATGGACCACATGCGCTGGTAAAATATGTGCGGCCTTCCAGTGGTGCGCTATGGCGCTAGTGTAGCCTTCGCTGGAGGGAGCCTGGAGCCGGAGTCTCGGTCAACAGTACAGTCTTGCTGCAGGCAGGTGTTGGTGTGACGGTTTGTGGGCAAGTCTGAATGAACATTAAAGCTAGGATCAGGTGCCTGTAGTATCTTGACTGTACCCTGTAGGTACGTGTCCCACCACTTCAGTACTGTTTTAGGGTTCATGAGCTGCCCCCATTATGAACGGCGCACTCAAATCTTGAATCTTGCTTTTATCATTCAATTGAATAGTATATTTACACTTGGACAAACAGACAAACCCGATTATGTTGCATGGATTGCAAATACCAGTTGATACGGATCCAGTAAAAAATGGTACATCTGTGGTGAATTTTCAACATAGTAAATAAATAACAATGTAGCTGAGGCATAATTAATCAACAGTGTAGGCACTGTGAAAGTTGATCTACTGTAAAGATCTTAACTGAAACCCGAGAGTCTGCTCCTGATGTAGATTGTAAATTTGTAAAAGGATTGGTTGATTTCTTGCAGGTTCCTCCCATCATTGGCTCGCGAGGCTCTGGATGCAGCCATGGCCAAGGCTGGCATACACCCGGTGCCTCGTCAGACCGACCAGAACTTATTGTGCGAGGTGGACGGAGACAAGGTGACAATAGGTCGCACAACAGTGCAACGCTACCACACCACTGCCGAGTCCAAGGTGCCAGACATATTGTTCTTCAATGTGCCTCAGGTAAGCCACATTTCGCTGTGCATATAGCCGCTGATGTGCGAACATCATACCCCAGGTGAGGACTGAATTGTAGTTTCCAGGTAGCGTGCACGCAATAAATATTATTTTGGAGTCCTCCGACATTGCTAAACACTGCTTTTTCAGACAGCTGTATTTTAAAACATACTACCCAGACATAAGCAAAATTATGATAGGCGCCTGTATTGGACTTGCTACCGACTTTACGTCAACAAAGTTATAAGTTTACTGTTGAAAGTCTCATAGGCATATGCAGCACAATTAGTACACTACATGCTAGTCCAAAACTTTAATGTAGTGTTGATGATGCACTTGATACTTGTGTCACTGCTGCGTAAAAGTAAAAAGTGGTAGATGTAGATAATTGTTTTTTACCTTTCCTGGAAGAAAGTTGTATTCCCAGAACATATATTTACTGAGATATGCATACATTCGTAAACACTTATTTTACTGACAATTTGTTATTACGGGTCCCCTTAAAAGGAGGTCTGGGAGCCCAAGTTGAGAGATGAGGGCGTAGTACAATGATGTGGTGTGTGTGCAGCACGTGTGGATGCTGGAGGCACTGCTGCAGGACTTCAGCCTGGGAGAGCACCTGCTGCTCGTCGGCAACCAAGGAGTCGGTAAGAACAAGTTGGCTGACCGCCTGCTGCAGCTCCTGCACAGGCCACGCGAGTACATCCAGCTACACAGGTGCGTCTCTTCCTCATCCTTCCCTTGGCAACGTACATCATGTCTTCCAGTTTATTGCAGATCTTCAACTAGGCCACGAAGGACAATAATAAATACGTAGTGGCTGACCACTTCTGTTATGAAGCTTACTTGGTTTTTGTTTTTGATCTTTTTCACTTCTACATTCAGCATCTCCTAGAGTGCTGTGTGTTTTGCTTTTCTTCACATCATATGACTGAAGTTGAACTGGAACATATGCATTTTGTTGAAAAATTATACTTTCGGTTTCACAAGTTTTTATTCACAACCCCATGAAATAATTGTTTTTTCATGTCGCAATAATTTATATAAAATAGAAAAATAATTATAACTGCTGGTCAAACTAAGTATTTTTTAATAACAAATGAGTAAAATCTGTGTTTCTATATTGTTGATTTTCCTAATCTTAAAATAACGATTTAAGTATTTACTCATACATTTGAAATTTTTTTTCATTAGAATAAGTATGTTCATGGAATCTGAATGAAATCATGAAGTGGTAAAAGGACGTAAGTTCATTAACCATGGTTCTGAGAAAACTAAAAAAAAAAAAAAACTTGTATAACCTGGTTAACAAGTGTGATTAAATGAAGCCAGTGTTTCTACTTGCGTTAATTTTAGATATATATAAAGAAAAAGTTTAATTAAAAGGTAATTTTCAGTGTATTTTAAGGAGTTTAAAGGTAATGGACTTAGGCCCTTTGAACATTTCATTGATAGTTTGTGTTGTGTATACTACTATTTATACTACTATTCCTGATATAAAAACAATATTTTCACTTATAACTCAACATTAACACTGACACATGACCAGGGCAGGCATAATTGTAATTACTCTTCTTTGGATTGGGCTAACTAAGTCAAGCAACAATCTAAGTCCTTTGGGTTGAATAAAAGAGTGATCTTTTTGACACTATGTTTTGTTGTTACTGATGAGGCCTAAGATAACTTAACGGTTTTAGATTGTGACGTGAAAACCACAAGTTGGAGCACCTTGTGTTACTGACCGGCGGCCAGTGTAAAGGACAGGTTGGGTGATCTGTAGTAGGGGTACAAAGTTCAAAGCCACTATAACAGCTCTACGAGTTGGCTGACTCTTTGGAACACATTCACCCAGGAAGGAGATGTTCTTCGGAGATACTGGTGTTGTTGCTGGCTGGAGGATCTTACCCTTCTGAGGAGAGGGTGGGAAGTCTCCTCCAAACCTCGTTGACTGTGAGCTGCTGGTTTCAGTTGCTGCAGTATTGGAATTGTACAACCAAGGGGTGGCAATACTAATAGGAGGTTTCTCACCTCATCACAAAGGCTCTAAAATAGTAAGAGGTGGACCTTCACGTTTAATGAGTGGAGGGAATAATGCTGTTCAGCGTGAAATGGTGTGAAGCTCCGGGGAGGAAGTGCAAAGTGCAACTTCAGACTGAAGGACACCAAGGGGTCTAGTTTCAGAGGTACCAAGTGCACATCTTAACCTCCTCCTCTTACCTCCTTTCCAGCTGTAAGGCAGAGGGAGATCAAGGTGCAAACAAGACCGTGAAAGTAGAGCCGGTACTTTTTGATGACCTAGCATGTACTTCTGGGTACCCAAACTTGTGATGATGAGACAACACCTCGTGTTCCTTTCGTCCAGCCTTTTCAAGCGGTGGACAGAACGTTGGGCAACTCACATCACTTCCTCGCTGGAATACCTAGGTATCGTATCTGCAGGAGGTCAGTTTGTTAGCGCTATTCCAGCTCCTTTCTGGCCCTATTCTGAGTGGTGGCGGAATACAGAATAATCTAACTCGTTGATTTGCCTGTCGGAGGCGTACCTAGTTCTTTGTGCTCTGTCGAACTCTACCAGCTTGACAGAGCTTGAGTGGTCTCTTAAGATATGTGTGTTTGGGCTTGTTGCCTCGTCAATGTGCCGGCTTCACTTTTAGAGTCTGATCTGCTTAGGTAATCTATGACATACACGAGGAACATTAATAATAAGAGAATAGTTGAGTTTACGTAATTTTTTACGAAAGTAATAAGATACGGTGGCACTGTGCTACCTCCTAAACTAGTCTTGAAATGGAAGAAAATCCTAAGCAAATCCAAGCGAAAGCGGCCTGGTGATTAAGTTAGTAATTAAAATTGATTACTTTTGGCAAGAAAAAGAAGTTACTGTTATATTAACGTATTCAACAAGGTCTAACAGAGGTGTTATGAAGGAACACTAGCAGGGACATCTACCAGAAGGGTAGCTGTCGACGTTGCCACGTCATTCAGTGTGAAGCGAAGGTCCTGAAGGGACGTCGATGTGACCTGCTATCAAGGTGTTCTGGGTTTAACATCAGGGGAAGGTGGTAAGAGAGGAATGACTTCTTCAAGAGCCTCTGGAGGGGGTGCAGTCTTCCAGAAGCTGCGGGATCTGTGGCGACTGCAGAAGGTGGGTTAGCAGCTGCTGATGAAGTACTGAGCTTCTGGTCGGCGATGTCTTCAGCTGGGTTGAGATTCTGGCCCTTGCGAGCTGTGGAATCTCCAGAAGCCCCAGTTGTCACTCACCCCGATTGCATCCTCTGACTCTATATGAGAGCGGTGGAGGTGCAGAGACTGAATGAGTGTGGCTATGCCAGCCCTTTTATACTTATGTCTCGTAGCTGAGGTGTGCGGGGGATGTTTGCCTCGGTTGCAGGGGTTGAAAATTCCAAAGCACTGATGAGGCGCTATCATCCCTTATCTTGGGCTGTCTGTTGGAGTAGGCTGAGCCTTGCCCTCCCTCGCCACGCTCTGGAACTAGCTTGGCCAGGTCGGAGGAAGCAACGGCTCAACCAACCGTACAATCTTGTGGAGAAGGCGGCGTGATGGCTTCTTGGTATTTTGGGTGAACAGTACAAGCCAGGCTCACGTGTCTGTAGTCTCTTCTGACATTGCGCCATGGAGTACCTTGTAGGCATGGGCCCTGCCTTTTCAGTACTGTTGCTGGTAATTAACCTGCCCTGGTATGAACACTGTGCTCAAAGATGGGATGAAATCGTAAAGTAGAGTGTGTGTCATAAATGCGCAAATGCGTCACGCATCAACATTTCTACTTTGTGTGATTATAACACTCAAGTTACATTAAAGAGTTGAAACAAGAATATGTAATACTTGTAGTACATTCGTATGTTATTTCTTCTTTTTTCCTTTATCAAATCATTCATTTTATATATACAAAAGTAAGGTGATATAACAGTAATGTAACATAACCACACTTAAGTATGCTTTTTTCCAGTTTTGCTTGCATTAACATCTTCGTTTCTATGGTTGATGTATGGTTTCCCTGTTAAATGTGAATGTTTTATTATATTCATTCAATAGGTACTTTCATTCCTTATACCTTTCCTTTTTTTCATCGTGGCATAGAGAGTTTTATTCATTATTCACATCCACCATCTCCATTCATTAATATTTATTAAAAAACAAAAATGTTATGATGTGTACTTTATTCATCTTTTTTATCAGTAGGAATGGCATGCAGGAATATTTTATGGTATTATGGTTTTTGCTGTTTATGATCTCTATTTCAGTACGGTGTTAAAACGACATTAAGTCCTGGACTAGAGTCGTAATAACGCTAAATGCAACAACTGCAAATTCAATACATGCTCAAGATTATGATGGGCATACGTCAAGTTAACACTTTCACATGCACCTATATATAAAGAAATCATACATGTACTAATGTCAAAACAGCTGGAAACTGGACTTTAAGTCCTTTTACCATTTCATTATTCAATTGTATTTTTCTGTTTACTTTTGCAAACAGCATGTGGCTTACCTTTAGTGGGATTTGCTGTTCGAGGGCAAGGCCGAGGTACTTAACCCCCTGGATGATTGTGAAACCGTGGTCATCGCTTGAACGGGGTTTTTACTGGTGCCCGAGTTGTTGGCTTTGGTCACACCAATAATTGTGCATTGAGTTTTGGGTGACGTGAGTGGGTGCGCTGGTTGGAATGCATGTTGGTGTGACGTTAAGGGTCCTAACTACCCTGTTAACGTTAGCTGGTCGGATAAAGGTAGGTGTCTTCTTTGTCTGCGTAGGTGGCAGCGGAGATACTCTGTGTGGTACGTGCCAGAGGAGGTTAGAAGTAGAGCTTGCTGAGTTGGTGGTTGGCTATGTTTGACTTCCAGCTCCTCTTTCTTTCAGGAGGATATTTGGTTGTCAACTGGGCTGCTTTTCCTTTGTACCCCAGCCTGAGCTAACTCTAGCTTGGCAGTTTTCCCCGCCCAGCCCTATGATGAGACATAAGGAGGTTGGGGGAACCAATTAAGGTTGATAGTGGGTGGCCAGTAAGGGGTAGACACTACCTGATGGAATGAGGCATGCATAGGTCAGGTGAAGTGGGAGGCCTGTATTACTGGTCTTCAGCCCAGAGACTTGGTGCGTGGAATGTCACGATCTAACCCAAGTTCCAAACTGAAGGTGACGGTAGATGGCAAAAGGCGTCCACTCCCGTGGCTCCCTGATGCATGGAATGTAGCGATCTGACCCTGGTGTCACGAAGAGCAGGACTCCTTTTGGGAGTTGGGCTATCATTTCCAAGCAAGAAACCTGGTGTGCGGAATGTCGCAGTCTGACTCAGGCACTTATTGGAAGGTCGGTAGTCGAAGAGACAACTGCCTTTATGAGGCCAAGGAAGGCAAGCTTCCTACGCTGCACTTTGAAACTGTTATCAATAGGAGAGAAAAGGAGCGAGGTTTTAGCTCGTGGCTAACCCTAGAAGAGTCTTATTACGACAGGTGATAAACCGGATGGAGAAAAAGCAAGGTGTAGGAATACGGAGTGCTGGAGAGACAGTTCTACCAAGTCCGATTTATGTCAGTTTTATTGAGTGCTCAATTAAAACACACCTAAACCAGCCTGTACTCTGACTGAGGCCTGAATGGCCGGTCCTAAGTTACTAACTGGAATAGTTTGCTATCTCTCGGAAGACTTGGCAATGCAGGGAGCGAGGTCAACTCCAAGAGTGCAGTACTTGTACTTATGATAGCTGAAAGTAAACTACAAGGTAGCTGGAAGCACAGAATCTTTGGTATGCTGGTGGTCAGCGCAGTAGTGTCGTGCAGAGCAGAGCTCTCGATTGAAGAGCGACTTGAAAAATTTGGTAGTTGTTTGGGCAGCATGATGTTCTGTGAACGTGAGATGTAAAGTCTGGTGGTTCTCGAGCAGAGTAACACCGGGCAATTGGACTGATGGGAGACGGCTTCGAACTGAGGACTGCGAGTCCTATTTATATTCGGCTCACAGGGCCAGATAGGGGGTTTGCGGAGTGTGGAGAGACACGGAGGAGAGAAGAGAGTAACTGAGAGCGATAGAGACTGGGGCAGGTAATTATCACAATTCAATACAAACACAAACTTTTACACACAAGTATGTATGTAGAATTTCTCAATTTACCACAAACTTAAAGGAAATCTCTTTGTAACACCAGTGCAACTTGTGGCAGAAATTTTCCCTATACCAAAATCTCTGATAAAGAACTTTGTTTTGTTCATAACCTGAGTAAAATAAACCTTACCTCTGGTGGCTGGTGTTTGTGCCTGCAGGGACACGACGGTGCAGACGCTCACTGCACAGCCAGCGGTGAGGGGGGGAGTTGTGGTGTACGAGGACTCCCCTCTGGTGCAGGCGGCCAGGCTGGGACACATCCTCGTGGTTGACGAGGCAGACAAGGCTCCAACTCACGTCACCTGCATCCTCAAGGTACAGTTTCCTGTTGTTTCTGCTGGCAGTCGGCGACTGTCTACAGTAGTATCAGGAAGGAGAGACAAATTCTGAAAATATTATCATGATTTTGCAATTAAATGACAAACAGTTATGGTGATTGTTATATGTATCGGTGGGTGATAGCATAGTATAATAAATGTTGGTGTTCATACATTTTGTTAAGAAATTGTGGTTTTGAAGAAAATTTGATGTGGACCGGGGCTAGAAGTGGCTTATATATTACTCAAAAACCTTACCAAAACTAATAAAATAAATTTTTTCTCACTGGTGTTTCTTATGTATAAAAACAATGTTAAACTTACAATAATCGCCATGAGCTACGTCATTCAATCATCTAGCCTTTCCACAGCCACGACCTCCTCCTATGAAAAGCCATTACTCTGTACATGGCACAGGATGCCTTCCAAGACAGGGAGGTTTGCCTGGCCATTGTCGCCTGCTATACTGCAACTTGCTTGGCATTATGTCGCCGCTTACCTCCCCAGCTGCCGAAGAGCTACCAGACTTCACTTCTCGTCTTAGCAAAACGTCATGCTGCCCAAAGAACTACAGACTTTTCGAAGTTGCGTCAATTGATGCTTGCCGCTTATACAACTAATCTAATACGATTACGACTCATCGCCAAGACAAGAGTACTTCTTCCACCACTACAGATGTGAGCAAATGCTGCCTACCCTACAGGCAGCAGAAACTTATAGGCGAATCCTTCTCACCTGGAGGATATGCAACCTGGCTGACACGCCGCTCCCCTTATCATGCGCTGAGAGCCTACATGCTGCCCAGACCTCGAGCAAGGCCGAGCGCCACCGATGAGGCACAAAGTAGAAATGACGGGGATACATGACGTCGTCCTGCCAACCAGGGCAGGACGACGTCATGTATCCCCCGCACCCCATGCCGGCAACCTACAAGCTTCCACTATATGTCTGGACGCTGCTGGCCTTGGGAGTCTCGCTTTCGCATTTTCTCTCATGACATCCAGCTCTTCCTCAGTGCTGCGACCTCCGGAGATCTTGGAAACTTATTTTACTTAGCAGTTTAACTTTAATTAATTTGTATTTGTCTAGAACCAACTTTCTCCCTTTTTACTTAAATCCAGGTCACCTACACCTAGAACCGTAGTTACCTTCAGATCTCCACAGCTTGGTAGGAGATAGCACAGGTCACGTGTTTATTGAACCTTCAATAAACACTCATTGTTCTCTACCTTTCTGTTTTTCATTTCCAGGGTATGTGTTTGTATTAACAGTTGGAGACAGAATATGCCGTGCACTACCCACAGGACCTGGGAGAATTGTTTAAACCGAGTTAGCCTGACTGTGGATCCCTTTCAGGTATCTGCATGTCAGAAGACATACATATTAGATGGCTACCTGTTTCTTCCCAGCCACACATTAGCATTAAGTCAGTGCTCGTGGGGGAGAAACAGTGACGCCACAACCACTAGAAACATCTTCACACCGGGAGGCACGACAGAATCGTGTTGCTTCTCACCATTCCGACTGAGTCAGCGCGCTGTGATCGTAGCCTGAAGTTGTGCTGTGCATCCTAGTGTGAACGCACAACCAGTAGCGGTTTGGCGGCCCATACGACTCCACGTCCCTGATCAGCCTGCCTACTGTGGGGGATCAGTGGGGACTCTTATCGAGCCAGTGCCGGCAAGTCACTATTGAGTTACACTGTCAACCTTCCTGTTTAAAAGTGCATCGTGTAGGCTGTCGAACTGTTTGACCTATGCCTCACGAGGAGTGGTAGAAAATGCAGGGAACAATTTCTGGCTCACTCTGCTCTCAAACCGTGGATCACACTACCACATCCTATGCAGGAGAGGCAGGTGGAACAGGACCGTGCCGCCGAACTTAGATGTCAGGCAGTCGTGCCTGTTCCGGTTTTGGTAATTGACTTCCCGCCATATATCCGCAAACATTTTATGTGTCATCCTGTTGTAAAAGGGTTCCTGACCAGTACTGAAGTTCGCCTAGGCTGGGATAACATCATATTCTGGTCTAAAGAAGCACACCTGTGGAACCTCAGCTCCGGCATAGACCAAATTCCCCGCAACCAGGTGAAGCCTACCCGACTAGAGCACCCAGAAGCAGGAGTGAGTATCTTCTAACAAACACCCCTCTCCTCTTGCCAACTATCTAAACCAAACTACTCCACTTTTGGTCTAGCGGACAAAATCCTCGACGGATGTGCTAAGTCAGTCTAACCGGACACGCGTCACAGTCTTATGCTTTTCAGTCGAGAGCCCCCATGCTTCTAGCTACCTTGTAGCTTACTCTCAGCTATCACAAATGCAAGTACTGCAGTGTTGGAGTTGTCAACCCCCTACGCTGCCGAGTCTTCCGAGACGTAGGCAACTATTCCAGTTGGCAACTTAGGACCGGCCCTTCAGGCCTCAGTCAGAGTACAGGCTGGTCTATGTGTGTTATAATTGAGCAATCAATAAAACTGA
Organism: Dryococelus australis; assembly: GCA_029891345.1. Lineage (NCBI taxonomy): Eukaryota > Metazoa > Arthropoda > Insecta > Phasmatodea > Phasmatidae > Dryococelus > Dryococelus australis. The sequence goes on from CM056993.1 coordinate 394,708,231, forward strand.
CATAAATCAGACGTGGTCGAGTTGTCTCTCCAGCACTCCGTATTCCCACAGCTAGTCCTTTCTCTTTCCAGTTCATCACCTGTCCTAGTAAGACTCTTCTAGGGTTAGCAACAAGCCCACGCCTTGCTTCCTTTCTCTCTTGTTGATAGCTGTCTCGAAGTGCAGGTTAGGAAGCTTGACTTCCTGGGCCTCATTAGAGCAGTTCTCTCTTGGACTACCGACCTTCCAGTAAGTGCCTGGTTCAGATTACGACGTTCTACGTGGCAAGCCTCTGGGTTGAAGGCCATTAGTACAGGCCTCCCATCTAACCTGACCACATTCCTCATTACATCAGACTGTCTCTTCCACTTACTGGCCACCCACTATCAACATCATTGTTTACCCCCACCACCTTATGCCACATAGGGCTGGGCGGGGCAAAGTTGCCAAGCTAGGGTTAGCTCGAGCTGGGGTAGGAATAGAAAGCGGCCCAGTTGACAACCGGGTATACTCCTGGAAGAAAGAAGAGGCTGCATATTACAGAGAGTCAACCACAAGATCAGGAAAGCTCCACTTCTAACCACCTCTGGCCCATACCACGCTCATTATCTTCGCTGCCACCTACTCCGCCGATGAAAATACTTACCTTCATCCTGCCAGCTAATGTTAAGAGGGTATTCGGGGCCATTAACATCACACCAGCTTACATTCCAACCAGGGCACCCACTCACCCATCGCTCGCCTGCACGCCACCCAAAGCTCAACATACAATTATTGACATGGCCAAAACCAACAACTCAGGCACCAGGAAGTGACAACTACGGTCTCACCGTTATCCAGAGGGGAAGGTATCTCTGCTTTACTCTCCCAAAGCAAATTCCACTAACTGAGGGTAAGTGACGAGGCAACAACATGTTTGCTATGTGCACATTTCAACATTTAATGTAGACAAGAGCTGAAAAATTAAACCTAAGATTTTAAGTTACATTTCTTTTCCAAGAACTAAAAATCTAAACAATTGTTTTGATGTTTTGTGCACATATATTAATTTCTGGTAGTCTGGATGTGCATCTTAGTACTATAGTGTAATGACGGGTGTTATATGTTGTTGTTACAGACACTTGTTGAAACTGGAGAGATGATTTTATCAGATGGTCGACGTATTGTTCCGCTTAACGACCCTCGAGCACATTCTGCAACAGAAAGCATCATTCCAGTTCATCCAGACTTCAGGATGATTGTCCTCGCCAATCGTCCAGGCTTCCCATTTCTAGGGAATGACTTTTTTGCAGCATTAGGTAACATTCGTGCATTGGTAGTATTGTTTACTTTTGGATGGAATGTTATATTTTAGGTATTAAAATTGTGTGCCATGTTTGCTGTAACTTAAGTGACACAGTGTTTGTGTATGTATAAATTGAGAATATGAAAATTACTCAAATCCTCCAGAATAACACATTCAGTTAGTAAATTGTGAAGAAACATTATGAAAGAAGAACCCAGTGAATTTTATTTGAGGATGACAGACCTCTTGTCTAAATTTCTGCCTTTTTTATTTATTTTTTTCCAATTATAGACTGTGTACAATTCTTGATTGTTACGCGGGTGAACTGAAGGTAATGTGTTTTTTTTAGTATAAGTCACAGTCTTAATGGCATTGCTGTGACACTGTGTGCATGCTCAGGGGACCTGTTCAGCTGCCACACGGTGGACAACCCCAGCATGCAGTCGGAGCTGTCGCTGCTGAGGCAGTACGGCCCAAGTGTGCCCCAGCCGGTGATTGAGCGACTAGTGAAGGCGTTCGGGGAGCTGCGCATGCTGGCCGACCAGGGGCTGGTGCAGTACCCCTACTCCACCAGGGAAGTAGTCAACATCGTCAGACATCTTGAGGTGTGTTTGTGATTTTCCTCTTTTTGTATTGGGATCACACTGCGTTTCATTTTTATGTTACATGTGTTTTGTATGTATTATAGAACTTAATTTTCACCAGATTAATTAAATTTCCTTTTAGATTGCACATTCTTCGTTTGTCAGTCATTAATATTATTCATTGTATCTTAAACTTGATTTCCTCTAGAGCAAAAACCACTCAATAACATTAAAAAATGTTTCGTTTGCGATCAAATTTTTGTTCAGAAAAATATTAAATGGAAGTGCTTGATTTTATGTTGACGCATGTCGCACTGCTGTGCAGCACACCTGCGTACTCTATGGGCAACTTCACCCCATCAACGAACGATAAAGAGCTCGGGGCAAGTAAGTTGTCACAAGTAATCGCAAATAGCCACTGGTAGTCACAAGTAGTATCAGGTAGTCGTGGGTAGTCATGGATAGTCGCAAATATATAGGTATGTATTTTAGTAACTCCATAAAACCTTAGCAAAGCAATGCCGGTCTTGTAGTTATTTATATAGGAGTTTTGCTGGGACCACTGAATATTAACTGTGTACACGGTTTATCGGTACATGCATTTTCGGTACATTAAGAGTACACTGTACATGCACATGTACTGTATACGTCGACCGCTACCCACTGCTGATTGGCTGGTGCCACTAAGGCGAAGGGGTGGTCGCAGAGTGGGAGGTAACAAATGCATGACAGATGGTTGTGACGTCACTGGTCACCTGGAAGGGAAGGAAAGTAAAGACAAACAATACTCCTACTGGCGCTATCTAGCAGAGAATAAAAGAACTCGTTGCATCCAAGCATTTTTATGGTGGGCCGGTGAATAAAACAATCATCACGGCAGCGAGTACAATATCACTTGCGTCGTGGCAAATGAAAATGTTAACCTCCGACTCCGAAGCAAACTGACGTATGTATGGAGCGGAAGTCTTGAATCTCTATTTCACTTAAACTTGTTTAAATAAAGAAAATAATTTATTAAAATAATGTATATATTTGATTGTAATCCGACAGCAAATGCAAGCTGACCTGAAACTTACAAACCCTCTGAGGATGAAAATTATATGACACCAAATGTAAGTCAAATTTTGAATGCCCCGTGCGCACTCAATCAGCTGAGAGCACGCGGAGAAGTTATCGAACAGGCAGTGTGTTCACGGCGGCTGGTGGAGGAGGGGTGGTGGCTGCGGGAGTATTACCCCTTCACTGTGATACATGTAGGCACATTTTGGGCGCGTGACAAATGTTTTGTTTTTAAACTAATTAATTATGTTTCACTGCAAAGAAAACATGTAATTTTGAGACAGAAATGAATAAATAAAGGGATTATAATTGATTTCTTCACTGTCTTTAATAATTAATCTTTCAGAACCCCGTCCTCTGACTATCCCTGTCGTGAGTTAGACTGCACTCTGCTCAGTGCTTACCTACCCATTATTAGACAGCAAAAAGTGACGAATAGGCCCTTACATTTGATTAGTTTATTCAAAAGATGCGTGTCTATTGAAATTAATTAATATAAATCCCCTGATTTCCGCACTAGAAGTTCTGAAAATGAACTTTACACTTATAATACAAGTCGCTCAATATTCAAAAATTTTGGTAACAAGGGGAGGTCATGTATATGCTTCTGGGCATATAATTTTATTTGTGAAGATGCTGCCCCTTAAGTTAAATAAATATAACGTTTTAAATTCATGTTAATATTATGCCAGATATAATAAAACACCAACATTACAAGAAAAAATGGAGGTTTAATCACAAATGAAAACATCTTTCAAATAATAATTCCTCGTTAAAATGTTTTGTGTAACATTTGCAGTCGAAACCATTTGCTTTGAAATACAAGTGATGATAGGTGCAACTATTTTGAGCAACGAATAATCTTGATAAAATGTCTGTTCGCCGGGCACTTGTGTACTTTATAAATCCTCCACATACAATGCGTAATACAATGTATAATAGGTACTGTATTTTAACACGATTTTCGGAGCCAATATCACTGTTCTATTAATAGTAAAAATGTGTAAGTTCTATTATCCGGGTTTTTAAATACAAATTCTCTTATTCGTGCTTTCTCTGTCCCCGATCAACACGTGTTAATCGGGAGTTTAATGTACTTGGATACATTTTAAGTGTGTGCTAACAAAATCATTATTAAAGATAAATTGAAACAATGTTAGAAGAAACTGAAGAGAGGTGGGGCTTTACTCTGCACACCCTTAGACCTTTGGCTATTGAACCCCCTACCCTCTCCGGGGAGGAGTTGGCGAGACCAGAGGGATGTGTTTTTCGCCTTCTTTTCGGCCTGGAAGGCACATTTTTTGATTGATTTTTTTTGGGATTTGGGAGAGGTTTTGTCTTTTTATGCCCCATCCTCCCCCAATGGGAAGTTAGGCTCTTTGGGCCAACTCTTAAGTTTTACATCTTAAGTGTTAAGTCCTATAATCTTCAGTTTTATGTTTTATGTCCTAAGTCTTACTTCTTAAGTCTTATGTCTTAAGTTTTAGGTCTTTAATATTATAAATTGGCACATAGTCGCATGTAGTTGCAAGATGTCGCAGGTAGTTGCAAGTAGTCGCAGGTAGTCATGTGTAGTCGCAAGTAGTATGTATTATTTACAGTAATACTTTCTTCAAAATTCCCATTTTTATTGTGTTTGCTAGCTAAACTTTACTCACACACAATGTACAGCTCTTACTATATTCAACATAAAGTTTTGTAAAGTTATAAGTTTTATTTTATTGATGTACATGTCAGAAACCTCATCTACTGAAATCCCGCATGTATGGAAATTTTCGCCAGTCACCTGAGTAATGATACATAGCGTCATGGATCAGGATATTGCATAGATTGAAATAACTTTTGTCACTATCTAACATTCTTAATATTTTCTTGGCAAATAAAACGCAACATGGATTTCTGTGAAGTACTTATCAGTTTCGATACACAGATTCCAAAGATGTAAAAAACATTACTGTGTTTGATCCAAATGACATTGTAGCTTACAGGACATTCAAAGTAGCTGGTCATGTAACAAATTTAATTTGTATGGATAATTTCTTTTAGGGTTCAAGTAGCACAAACAATGACTGCGAACAAACAATGCAAGTAGACTTGCCTATTATTCTTGTACCAAATATGTATGAAAGTTGAAGTTAGTTTACATAAAAATCTAATACACCACAGCCTGGTATACTGCAGATCCCTGGTGACACAAATGGAGATTGAAACACCACAAATTAGTGTAAATATTAATCACGTGCACTGCTTCCTGCCTCCTTCGGGAAGCCAACACCTGATTTGCCGAGAAGGTGAGTAGTTAGTGGAATATCTATCATAGCATGGAGCCTCACTCTGTGATAAGCTGAAATATGTCAGAAAAGAAAATGCAAAATCCACAAATTTTTTTTTGGAAATGGGAAATCTTGTCACATTCTTACGTTCTGTCATTCTTCACCAACCTTTATCACCTCATGCAGCAAAAAAAATTCTATCCCCTTTTCTCTACCATCACAATATCTTAAGGTAATCACGTCTTACTGATATTTTATGTAAATAAATATGAATATCATCTTACTATAGGCAGTTCATGGTAAACTGAGCACCTTTGAGGCCTTAGTTACTTTATTCGTTTCAGCCATTTTTTATAACTCCACCACTTTTTTATGTTCCCCACAATCTGCTGGAACAATCCATAGCCAACTTCATCCCCGCTCGCCAACCCACGAGGCTACGGCGGATTAATCCTGTTAGTATAAGCCAGATCGCTCACACCTACAATCACTCGTATCTCGTAACCGATTGTCAGCTTTATTGGGACAGCTGGTGTCCAGACTATTGACTTCCTTTATGGTACTGAGAGTAAGGCTGCCTGGAAGGGATAGCTTGACACTCCGAATTACTCTGGGGTTTGACTCCCCTCTAACTGCCAAGGTCAGAAAGGGCGATCAGCACCCTAACCACTTAGCCACGAAGGCAATAAATATTGCCATGTAAGTAATAAACACTGTATATATATTTTTACCAAACTCAAAACTTAATATCTTAAGGTGATGCTTGACGTTTCACTGACCCACACGCAAACAACCTTGTCTCATCTGTGTGTATCTCCTTGGTGCACAAGACGGAGTCCGAACCCATGCCGTAACTACCAGAATGCTTCCAGGTTATGTCCCTTGAGACTAATACAGACATGTTAGTCGTGTACTGTTTGCCACCCACTGTCAGCCCACTGTCAGAAAGCCACACCTCCCCACACCCCTCAGAAGATGAGTGAGCTAGCAGTCTAGTGGCCGAAACTACCCTCTATGGTCAAGTAGTCAAGAGCACGCCAAGGGATTGTGCCACTACCACTCTGGCCACCCAGCAGACTCCGCTAGCAGACTAACCTTGGCTCTGGATCTAGCAGACAACTTGACCACACTCACCCTCGCAGTCTGGACAAGGGTGAGTCGGCAAATACTTATACCTGCGCGTGGCCCAGAAAGGTCTGTTGATCGTTCGCTCTTCCTAGAGCCACAGAGTCTCGACAACTTTCTCCACCACACCACCCAGTGTGTTGGAGCTCTCTACTGATCTCTATATCTCGAAGACTCATCAGAGCTCTTCAGCTCCAACAAAGACCAAGGACATCATCCAGACCTTCGAGGAACCCTGCGCCTGCAATCCTCGAAGTCGTCAACACCATTTGCCTGTTTACCCTTCCAGTAACAGCAACTACACCCCCGCTGTCCTTGTGGTAGTGGGCCTCCTAAGTCCCTTTAGGACACAGTACAGAGCAGATAGGGTCAGTTTAATAGCTACCTAGTCAAAACTGCCATACCCAGTTAGAACCAGGTCCCCTTCACTTGGCTTTTACATAGTTAGTACTTCCGGTCAGTTTGAGGTAATTAGGAGGTAGTATGGGCCACCGTGTCTATTTCTCACAGAGTAAAACACGAGCTGTCTCTTACTTCTGAGTATCAATCCTTAGGCGACTGTGCTACTCCCACGTAAACACCAGCCCACCAGAGTGAAACAGGAGACCGCGGATTGCACCCATATTTTCTGAACCTAGTGTATAACTGTGGACTCCCCTTCAGGGACGCTTGTATGTTAGAAACACACACGTTCGATGGCCACTCGTTCTGTGCACTCTGGTGTACAGAATGGCAGAGCCACAAACACCAGAAAGACAACCTATAAGGAGGCTAGTCAACCAGCCCAGTTTGTACTCCATCCATCATGCTGTTGTGTTGCCGGAGGGAGTGTTTGACTGGTCCTGGAGATCTGATTGCCTTTGTGCTCACACCCACAGTTGTTGTACGACTCAGGAAAACCTGCCTCTCCAACCACCGCGCTTTTTGTGTTGCCGGTTGGGGATAGGGTGTCGGCTCGGCTTCAGCTGTAGCCAAACACTAAAGCTAGGGACTATGGTCACCTGCTCCTCTCTTGTGAGTCTGGTTGTAGTACCCCTCCATGTTATACACAAAATGAGGCGGGGAAGAGTTGCAGGAGAGAGAGGATGTGGCTGCCTACAAATCTACTTGGATTTGCACCACAGCCTCGTCGGGATTCTGTCACGATAAACCCCTGGGCCGAGCTCTCGCCACCCGTCAGCAGGAGAAGCTTCACCTCCCAGTTCCCTCGTCTTCTCTGTTTGCAGCCCTAAAGAAGATACCAGGGACCCCTCATCCCATTGTCGCAGCCATCCACCAAGGAGAAGACGTACCGCTGGGAATCACGAACCTCTGGTTCGGGGGACATGGAGCACCAGCATGGCCAAGACATACAACAGCTTCAGCAGCGGTAGTACCTCCGGGACATCCTGCTCCACCAGCGCCGCCAGTAGCCATCAACAACAGCCACAACTTGGACAGCGGTCAGGTCGGACCCACACCGGTGCAGGTAACTCCATGACCGCAAGTCTCACCGTCTGCCAGATTGCACAGTCAGTTATTGACTTTGTACCCAGCCACCAGGCCAGACATCTTACGTTATAAACTGGTCGAGCTCCAGTCTGCCAGTAGGCCGATTGAAACCCTGTGTGACTCACCAGTACGTCTTAAAACAGTTCCCGTCCCTTAAATCGCCTTCATCTATCCCCAGTCCGTCATGCATCAAACGCTAGAATACAATATATTTATTTGCTATTTTTCCAAATGAGAGGGCTTCCAAAAATGCTCACTTTACCGTGAATGGCCATGATGTCAGTGATGCAGATATTTTATTGAAATGTGAAGTGTGTTTGGTGTGTACGATGTCATGTTGCATATCCATTTCAGGAATTCCCATCTGAGAGCTTGTCAAGCGTTGTGCGGAACGTGTTTGATTTCGACAGCTACAGCCCTGAGGTGCAGGATACATTGCAGCAGACGTTGCACAAACATGGCATTCCTATTGGTGCTGATCCATCTAATGTAAAACTTGCTAAAGAGTAAGCAGGAGATGCATTCTATCATATATATTTAAGTGAAGTTAGTTATGTGTATCTTCTCAGGTTGTAATGTTTGTACTGTACTTGTTTTGCAGGAATAAATTTTTTTGCTGTTATAATGTTGTCATAGTTTTCTATATTATTAATTTGTGCTATATGTGGTTATTAATGTGTTTTTTTTAATGTTTAGTTTCTGAAAAGTGGTTTTACATGCAAGTAAGTTTTATTTGTTCCTGTAGGTACTGAATTCACTGTTCGTTCATTTGATTAGTCACAGGCCTCTCTTCTTTGGGGTTCCCGGTTCAATTCCATGTTCCTGTGGGCAGAGAGCTTTTCTCATGTGAGGAGTGCGGCAAGCTCTAATGTGGTGTGAGGGTTTTCTTGGTACTCTCCCATTTGCCTCCCTATTTTCATTCCCCTGCATTCCCACCCCCATTTCGTCAGGCTGGCTGGGTTGGCAGGTCTTTCCCTCGGGTCGGGTGATTGGCTGTGATTAATGCCAGTCTCCGCTCATACACGTGATCCTGCCTCAGATGGGAACAACAGTGCAGATTTCCATTTCATTTTCTCTTACTGTACTCTCTGATGTAAACTGGAAAAAGTGCATATAAGTAAAGACCACAGTGAAAAGATGCACTAAAAATTACAGCTATTTTGAAACTTAGTTTCATGTCCATAATGTGCATGACTACCTATTATATTTATGTTTACATGTACATACTACTACAGAAAAATTGTATGACCTTCAAGGTAGTGTAGCACAAAGCATTTTTGTTTTTTACTTTCAGTGACTCATTAAAAACATAACATTTTTTATTGCTATTGTTTTTTAAAAGATGACTTGTTGAAAAAAATATAATTTTTGTAAATAAAAATATTTTGTTACATATCCTTTTCTTATGCCACTGTGCTGATAACAGCAGTTTTCCTTTTAGACATATTTAACACAGTATTACAATACGTTACATGTAATACATAAGCACACACATTTATAAAAAAAAAAAGTGAGCAAATTAAGTTATGTAAGAATATATGAGTTTACAAAATTTACTCAGTCACTTTGAATGTACAAATATTAATCTTTGCGTACAATGGTAATCTGAAAATATGGATGCTCTTGCAAAGAACTGGTAAAATAAGATGCATGTAGGAAAATTACAATTGGCCATTATAAGTATACATCTACCATATTTACGCATATAGTTCTCACACATGTTTCTCGGAAATTTTATTTGAAATGTGGGCATGTGGTTGTGTTAATATTTAAGTTTTGCCATTTAATGTCTGTATTCAATTTCTACATTATACAGTACACACATTCTGCTCTCTTAATAAATAACTCCATGTGCACACAGCTCTCGTCACTCTCCTCTATCTCTCTTGCTCTACCCTACTACCAACCTAACAGAATTGTAAGTCTATGGTTTCTTATATAGAGATTAAGGTTTTTGAGATAAATACTGCATAGAACTTAAAATAGTCTGGTCTGTCGTAACTTCGACTGCCGTTGCTTCCTGCTGATGGGTGCATGGCTACGGCAGATATGGTTTCAGCCAACTGACTTTATAGAAACAAGGCAAATATTTGCTGTGGGAGGTAGAGTGGGTGCATGACTTTCAGGCTGGTTGGCAATTACACAGTTGGCCCAGCGGGCGAGCATTCCACATTTTGAGTTTCTGTCAAGTTGTTAATGTTTACCATAGACATGTAACTTTTTAAACAGTAATTAGTGTAGAAAAAAAATGGCCTGTTAACTACATTTATGCATATGTTACGAACACACTCTTCATTTTTTTTTTTCTGGAGGACCATGCCGTTAGGAGTTTTACTGGTCCGCTATCTTGTCAGATTTCCCAACACACTTGTTCGCAGAAAGTACATGAATTAAGTGTGCTCATAACATGTTGCTAATAAAGATAAAACTGATAAGTCCGAAACATACATCTTGCAGAAACTGAACTGTCTAAACCACAGCCCACATTTACAAGGGTAAGAAAGAAAAACAATGTCAAGCGCATCACATTCACTCTACTGTTAGCCTTGTTGAGTAGGAAGCCTGTACAGTTTGTTCACTGGATGGTACAGCTTTCCCTTTTGGTGCCCATGTTGGCCACCCTTACAACACTATCTTTGCTTGTTTGGACCTTTACCACCCTGCCAAGGAAGGGGAACATAATCCTCTCCAACAAGGAGTCCAGGCTGTTGGGTTCACCACTTCCCTCGGCGCTAGTGGGAACCCTGGTATGTATATAGGTAAGCTGGGCTTGACTACCATTGTAGCGTTGGTTGGCTGGATGAAGGTAGGCATCTTCTTTGGCAGCGTTGATGGTAGCGGGCATACTGCTCTTGGTACGTGCCAGATAAAGCTTGATGTACCACTGGACATGCTGGTTGCAGATGAAGACTCTCTCTGACATGCAGCTTCCTCTGTCTTCCAGGTTGTTGCGTGTCGCTTAGACTAGTCACAGTTAATTTGGCGAACACTGGTCAGGTGTGCTCTGATACACAGATATTTAGGCTGAGTGGATTGTCTACTGGAGACTAACACTGGTCGTGTTGGCTGTCGTCATGTCAGCTATGGTTGGCACTGCAATGGGCCTGGCTACCACTTTAGCCCTTAAAGGCAGGGCTGACTAACCAGGGTACTCACTCGCCAATCTCATGGGTTATGGCGTAGTAGCAGGTCGGCTGGGGCCAGCAGTCAGTTGGGTGCCTTACGGAGAGGTGAGGTATCTCTGGCTCCAGGCGATGGCAGCACTGCTCCCACAGTATGAGTTGGCAATGCCCAACCTGGTGTCACTCCCAGTGACCAAGGCTCAGACTGCAGGATGTGTTTCAATACCACGTCTGGTGTGCAGAGGGAAATGAACTGGGATGCTGACTGAAGATGTGTCCAGGTGACGGGCAGACTGAGCATGTTCCCGTAGGACTACTACTACTACTCCGCATCCCCCTCCCCTCCCCCCCCCCCCCCCCGAGTCCCGTGCCTTTACCTGAAGGGCATAGAGGCAGTATTGACACTGAACGTACTTTCCGTCGGCGCAAGCAATTGACAGTACCCCTACTAAGTGTAAAACCCAACAGCAGTTGATGGCATGAACGTTGTGTTCGTACGGTTCTGCACTTTGGCGCACAAACCTAAAGTGATAGGTCATATTGGCCGTTTTCCTACTAATGTCACGGTGAGTTCCAGAAATAGTTGGGCCAGGCCTCCAGTCCCAGGCAAATAACAATTTTGCTTGACCAGTATATGAACAAAGTGATCAGGCCCATGGCAATGTTTATTTCATATATGACGAAAGAACACTCAATGTGAATACAAATAGATCTTGAATACGGCTGTCAAAAGTACTCAGTTTGCAGTGAACAACCCATAATTGTACTAAAGTACTTAGATCTCCTCTTGTTCTCTCCTGTGGCTGGCTTCTAGTTTTTACCCTGGAATGGCAAGCTAAGTCTTGTGAGTTCTACAAGCGGAGCTTATCGCACTGGCTTTAGAAGCACAAGGTTGGCTACCTGAACAGCCCTGGAAAACTACAGTATGACAACATGGAAAGCTATTCAGATTGTGATCCGGAAGTGATTACATCTAATCCAGTGAAGTTATATATGCTAGTTTCCTGCTTTACACTATATTTCGTGATCATGACAAGTTTAGAAAGGAACATATTGCATAATTTATCTCAATTTAAGTTCAAAAAAAGTCCCTGATTTTAGGTATATAGCTGATGTTTCTATCAGTGACTGTGAAAAGATAAAGGAAAGAATTGAGCTACTGACTGAGATGTCAAATGGTGCTTATTACATGGGTTGCCCCCCTATGTTTCTCAACTCCAGCGAGGTTGCTGTTTGGTGTCCCGGCCCTTGAGTTATGTTCCAGGTACATATGTGTTGTTGCATTAACTTGACACGTGTCCGATTAGCTAGGGCTGCATCACGGTTGTGTGACTTTGGTTGCACTTCGGTCGGTTGTGCTAACAGGTTGACTTACTCTTATTTGCGGCTAGATATAGCAGTCGGGCACATGGCCTTACATGGTGGAGCAATGTTATCGACTTTACAATTCACGAGGGTCTTCTATTGATCAGGCTTACGACTCATATTGGAGCTGGTCGTAGTTGACAATGGGCGGGGAGTGCTAGTGGTAGGTGATTGTTGTCTTGCAGGGGAGGGGTAGCTGGATACAGCTGATTGAATCGTTTGTCTTCAGCTTAAGCAGTAGCGAGGGCACAACGTGATATGACACAGAACTCGCAGTTCCAGTCCGCTGAGGCTCTGCTACAGAAGTTACTGTTCGAGATGCCCAACCGTTCCTCAGTCTGATTAATTAACCCTCTTACAACGGGATGGCAGGTCGGATGCGTGCGCAGCGGTGCTGACGGGAGAGAAGCTGGATTGGTTGCAGTAGACATAGGTTATGCCAGTGATCAGAGTAAGGCGACACAATCCTGTTTGGCTCGTCGACTAGTTGTGAGTGGTATGAGACCGCCTGGCAGCAAGGTGTGCAACTCTTTGCTCCTCCCTCCTTGCACCGTGTCTCACCTTAAATGGCATAACACGGGTTTGGCTACTGAGGACCTTGAATCGAGTACCACGGACACGGATAGCCCTAGATTAGTGTTGCCTGGTAACAGTTTGCCAATGCATGCTCTGGTGCTTCAGAAGATCCCCCACAATTGCGGACTGATCAGAAGCGTTGGAGCCATATGGGTTGCCAAGACTATTACTGGGTGTGTATTCAACTTGGAGCCGCCTGAAGTGGAGTCTCCAGTTGTAGCTAATTCGTAGTAATAATAACGTTCTGTTTCCGGTCAGCGGTACTCGGCTCAAGGTCCTCCCAGCAGTTGGTTACAAAGTACTGTATGAGTGAGACTCACAGTTAAGAGAAACAAAGCCGTTTTTGTTAAGAGCATATTAAACACGGTGACATGTTCTCTCCTGCCAAGAAGAAGACCGGTGGTTGGAATTAATCCTACGGTAGTCAGGTGTAGGTGACCCGGTTCTTGGCTAGTTGGGGAAGTGACATACAAACTGTAGAAAATTACTTAATACATACCTAACTCTAAGCGGGGTGTCTGTAGAAGACAAAGAAGTTACGTGGGGTACGTCTGGTAGTTATAGAAAGCTTCTGGTAGCTATTGGCGATTGGCGTCACTGGAGCATCCGGTAGCGGTGCTGCAGAGCTCTAACGGCGACATCAAGGATGGCAGCCTCTGGTGGCTTCTGAAGACTGTTGAGTTGCTGGCGACAGCCTCTGGAAGGGCTGTTGAAGATCTAGCAGTAGTAGTAGGCTCCAGCACCCAGGTGCTCAGAGAAGACTACAGGAACAACTCGGGCGGGTGACACGCCGCCGTCTTTTGTAACACCTCGTATCCACGTGTCCGGCCGTCCTCCATGATTGTGGCAGACAGTTACTTCCGTGTACGAGATGGTGCGGGGTTCGAATCTCACGAGTGTAAAAGTAGTACATTAGGGTTGCACTTAGATGAGTCATAATTGTTGAGCTAAATTGTATATGCGGCATGTGTCAAACTTAAGACCCAATCTTTCATATTTCTAGAGTTATAAAAATAACTGATGGAATTCTCTGGTATACTGTGTTGCTCACAATGTTAAAAGTTGTATACTAAATGTTAGTGAGAAACAGTTTAACGGTATACCACTGTGCTGTTGTTAACTTTAACTGACGCGTGTCCTATTAGACTGACTGGGCACGTTAGTCGAGGGTTTTATCCGCTAGACCAGAAGCGACTTAGATAGCTGGGATGGGATGAGGGGTTTGGTTAGTTCTTGTACACTCTTACCTCTAGTTGTGTATTCTGTGTAGATATGTCGTTAGGAGGGACGAAATTATATTGATGTAGGAACGGATGTTCCACAGACAAGCTTCTTTAGACCTTAAGATGTGGTTGTCCCAGCCTAGGCGCACTTCAGTACTGGTCAGAAGCCCGGTGACACTTGGTGTGGATGTGGACACACGGTGGAAAGTTAATGAACACAACCGGAGTAGGCGGGACTGCTCGTCTTAGTTCGGCGGCACAGTCCCGATCACCTGTCTATCCTGCGTAGGATGGGGTGGTACTATCCTCGGCCTGAGAGTAGGGTGAGCCAGGTGATGCTCCCTGATGTTTCTGCCACTCCTCCTCTTGTGAGGCATAGAGTAACAGCTCTATAGTTCACACAGTGCATTGAGACTAACAGTGTAACCCAGTTGTGACTTGGCAGCTCGAGCTTGATAAAGAGTCCCCACTGATCCCCCAGCGTAGGTAGGCTGATCAGGGACGTGGAGCCGTGTGGACCGCCAAGCCTCTACTGGTTGGGCGTTTACACTAGGATGCCCGGGAACACTGCAGGCCACAGACACCATGCACTATTTAGTGCAGATGGTGAGAAGCAACCTGAGGTTGTCGTACCTCCTGGTGTGAAGGTGTTTCTAGATGTTTTGGTGTCACTGTTTCTCCCCCACGAGCACTGACAGCGCTGATGTGTAGCTGGGAAGAAACAGGTAGCCGAAAATGCACTACGTAATCTACCGTCAAGTGTGGAAACAAAGAAATACACTGGAAATAAAAACAGAAAGGTAGAGAGCAAGGTGTGTTTACAGAGAGCTCAATAAACACGTGACCTGTGCTACCTCCTATCAAGTGGAGGATAGATGATGTTAGCTGCGTGGTTTCAGGTGTAGGTGACCTGGTTATAAGTAAAAGGGAAATACTGGTTCTAGACGAAAAATAAAGATTTAAAGTTAAACTGCTTAATGAAGGTGTCTAGAGGAGACAAAGTGAAGGTACAGAAAATGTTCGTGTTCGTATGTCGCCAGGTTGACTGGTCGTCGACGTATGTAGTAAGTAGCCGCGAGGGCGTACTCGAACGTAGGTAAGTTCTCCAAAGGGCCGAGCACTGGCAGTGCTGTGAGAGGTTGCTAGAGATGCAAAAGAATGACTCCCGAGCTCGGCTGCGGTCTGACTTATATAGTGGTAGTTTGTAGGCTGCCGGCGCTGGGTGCAGGGGAGGCGTGTTGTCCTCGGGCCCTGGGCGGCGTGAGAATCCTCTCGTCAGCAATTCTGGCTTCGTGCCTTATCGGGTGTATTCGGCCTTGCCCAAGGTCTGGGCAGCTTGTTGGTATCGCGGGGGGGGAGGGGGGGAGGCCGTGCCTGCCGGGTTGCGTATCCTTCAGGTGAGAAGGAAAAACACAGAAGTTCCCGTTGCCTGTAGGGTAGGCAATGTGTTTTCATGCCTGTAGAGATGGAAGAAGTGCTCTAGGTGATGTGTCATAATCGTATTTGAATAGATGTAGAAGAGCCATGTGTCAATTTGCCCCCCCCCCCCAATTGCGGTGAAGACTCATCGTGGAAAAGGTGGCGGAGAAATTCATAGTCCGCCTCTCTGGAAGGTCTAAAAGGTCTGGGTAGAGGTCTGAGGACGTGCTGAGGTAGGTAGCACAAAAAAAAAATTTTGTCGACAGGTAGGCGGGACCCTTAGGTAGGGGTGCTTGACCGCTGTAACGTTACATGTTCTGTGCCTCAGGGCGCCCAGCCGGCGAAGCGAAACATGTGAGATGTGGAGCGGGGTCGGCCGGCTGGTGACCTTGATTCTCTCTCTCTTGCGGGAGGCAGGCAGGCGTCTTTCTCTGCCCGTCACCCTGGTTGTCAGGTTTTGCTGATGCGGCAAGTGTGAGTATTCCACCCATGTGTAAAGATTACTGGGTTAGGAAGTCCCATGTAGTGGGTGTCCCACCGGCGTACTTTTCATAATACATGCCATTCACAAAAACCAGCATAGCGCTGGTAGATATTACAATGGAATCGTACATAAAACCTGAAAGAAAAATTATTAAAAAGAATGGCACGTCAAAACGAGGGAATTAAAGTAAGAATATTAAAATATGTTCAAGCCTTACTCGCAGAAGGTGGGGAAATGCCACTACTATCCTGGAGCTTGCGGCAGTGATTTAACAAAAAAAAAGGAAAATCTTTCCGGGGAACCTTTGTGTCTATCAGCAAGCTAAATAGTGATGTGTGATATATTGCGATGTGGCCAACCACAGGCCCTTCAGTACCTTGGTTGACCGACTAGACGAATACAAAGAGAGTACACTACATGCATGAGTAACACTGCAAATTGTGCGCACATTGGTCACTAGATACAATACACTTACCCTTAAATATTAAGGGAGTTTTAATGCTCAGAGTGTTACTGAATAGTTCTACAAGATATTGCAAACAACACACACACACTACAAGCATATACATAAAAGTACTCTCCTACAAAACTGCATTATTTCGTGTAGGCAATCTTCACATACAGCCTTTGATAACATAATCTCATATTTAAAAGTGTGCCTACACATCAAGTCATATTTAGAGCTAAGAAGCATAAAAAAATCTAACCTAGCTATCCCTTGCATGAGTCCATCTTATATTGTAGGTCTAACAGCTAGTATGTACACTGTGTATCTTCATTGGAATGTTCAAGGTAAGTTCCTAAGGAATGTTCACTTTTGTCTGTGCTGAAAACACACTCTTACACGACGGCATTCTCATGTAAGCCATCTTCACATAAACACTTTCAAAACGTATTCCATATTTAAGGGTTTACCTACACATCAAGTCAGATTTACAGATGATTATTATAGAAATATAAAAAAAGCTGAATGTCTTTGTGATGTCAAAGTCTCTTAATCACTGGCACTGTAGTGAGCATCTTTACGTGATTTAATTATGATAGCCATTACTGTCACTGTGGAGAGCGTCTGGTCATAATGCTACTTACTTAAGGGGACTGACGGCCACTGAAACACTTGAACCATGAGGTGTAAAATGTCTATCCAAAAGTTACTGATGTAAAACGTTTTACGGTTGTATATAAAACGTTAATTATTACGTAGTAAATGATTATTACTGGTTCATTTACCTCATTGGTTCTTTTCAGTGGAACTGTACTGGAAGCTTTTAATTTAGCCTGAATGTGATTCTTCTGCTTACATCACTGTCTTTTGGCTTGCGACTAAATAAAATATAGTGCACGTGACCGTTCTATAACGAGTCCTTTTGTCACGTGCACATAGTAGCGGTTTATGACTACTACACAATTTATCAATTTTGTGCAATTATTGGAGATCTTCCTTTTTTACTTTCGTCTGACCTCCTCTTTGAACGAAGGGCAGCGTACAGAGGGTACGGCCACATATACCTGGTTGTGGGTCTCCATGGTGATTCCCTGTACTGGCCAGGCGTGTGGGTGACCTTGGCGGTACGTGGGAGCATCAGGCATTGTGGAGCAGCCTGAGGCGTTGTGGCGTCTGCTGCAACAAAGTGAGAGGGCACTTGTTCAAGGATGTTGAGGCAGTGCGTGGGAGTGTCAGCCCTTCCACCCTGAATGCACGGGAACTTACCCGTAGGGCAGCATGTTTCTCTGACGGGGCAGTGCGGCGGAGAAAGATCTCCACCCTGGCTGCGGGCAGCACAGCTCGTCGTGGTTCCAGGTCATGGGCAGCATCGACTGTCTCTGTGGCCAGATCCTGGGGTGAAGCAGTGGGAGAGAGGTTCACGTCAACCTCTACTGCGGGTGATGTGCATGTTGAGTGGTAGTGGGTGACATCAGGGTTCTTGACGGGAGCATCCTCTCGTGTAGCAAGATGGTGGGGTAGAGCACTTCCAATGTGGCAGCTCGACGTCCAGGTCTCCGGGTACTCCTGCAACGATGCAGGACCTGGGGACGGCGCACATCTGTTGCAGCTCGACGCCCCAGGTAGCAGAGTTTCCTGTGTAATAGGAGGCTGGGACGGAGTACTCTTTTCGGAGTTCGAGGTCCAAGCTGGTGGGAGTTCTTGCGTGGCAGGATCTTTAGACGAAGCACTTCCAGTGTGGCAGCTCAACGTCCCGATAAGCGGGTCTACCTGCGTGGCAGGGTTGAGACGGAGCACTCTCTTTTGAGCTCGATGTCCCGGGTTCCAACGGTCTAGTGGCATCTTGTACTTCTTCATCTGGAAACTACCTCACTGAAGTTGGGATGGCCTCTGCTTCTGGTTCCATAGTTGTACCAGGTGGAGAGGTAGGCGCCTGGGTTAGTCCTACCCCTCTCACCGAAGGTACTTCCGATCACTCGCTGATGCAGCTTGATCGGAGGGGTGTTTGACGGGGTTCTCTGTCGTAGGGACTCCGCCAGGGTAACTCAAAGCAGCTAGATCTTGGTTTGGCTGCTATCTTATCGGCGTAGCTGCGTGGCAGCAAGGGCATTGATCTCACGGAGAATGCACCGTATGTTGTTCTAAAGCGGGTTTCCATGGCGCAATGTAACTGGGTGCCTAGTCAACCACGATGGGCGTTGTTTCGGGTCTCGAAGTTCCTGGCTCTGTATTAGGTTCTACCCTTTTGGGTGGAAGTTCGTCTTCATCCTCAGATTGGCCAGGTATGTTTTCTTTAGCGTCGTCATCTGCAAGTATTAGCATGTCCTTTGGGTATGGTCGTATCTGACCTCTGGTGGTCTTATGAATCCGTACGTTTATATCCTTGGCTCAGTAAATGTTGTCTCACTTGCCTATGATATGATACGGTCCATCCCATTTGTCAGCAAGGCCAGTGCTGAATTGATTGCTGGCTTTGCTGAGTGGGTGACTTGGCAGGAGGACAGCTTCCCCTAAGTTGAATTTTCTTAGCGCTGCCTTCAGTTTGGGGGTATTTCTTCAAAATATGTGTGTTCTGACCTTTTTGGGTGTGCGTGGTATGCGCTAGGGCTGCTAGCCGAATGTCCTCAGGTTGGGGCATGTCAGTGGATTCGCTTTCCCACTGCCAGTCGCCTTGTCGATGTAAGGGTTGTCCCAGGAGTAGGATGCTTGGACTGGTGTCGATGGCCTCGTTTGTACGGCGTTGAAGGGCAAACAGTATGTTAGGGATGTGTTTATCCCAGTGTTTGTGGTCATTCCCCACACTGATACGGAGGAACTTCTTAATCTCCTGGTTCCTACATTCAGTGGGGTTGGCTTGTGGATGGCAGGGAGGGGTAGTCCAGGTTTCTACCCCCCACTCTTGACAGGCGGTTTGCCATTGACGGCTAGTGAACTGGGTGCCATTGTCCGTCAGTATGGCTTTCGGATAGCCCCACGTGCAAAAAATCTCTGCTTCCATCTTCAGCACGATTGGGGTGGTCTCTTGACTGGGGAGGGAAAAACTTCTACCCATCTCGAAAATTGGTCGGTCACTATGAGGAGGTAGCGATTACCTTTCGTGCTACGTGGATACGGGCCCATCAGATTGGCGGCGATGTGGGTCCAGGCTGTCTGGGGTCTCCGTGGTTTTGCGGTGGGAGAAGGAACCAGGTATGCTTTGCCGTGGCAGCACGTGACACAGTTGCTAACGTACTGCCGGACATCGCTGCTTATTCTGACCCAATTATACCGGGTTTTATTGTCCAATAGGGTTTCTCTCGTACCTGGGTGACTAATTTGGGGACGGTCGTGATGGTGTCTGCATATATCCACTCGTAGCTGCGATGGAACCCAGATCTTCCACAGTGTATTGGTTTGTCCACTGCTTGTCCATACGTCATCCTATAAGGCGTATCGTTGGGGCTGTTCCTGTAGTAGGCGTTGGATATCGGTATCTTCCTGTTGGGTTAAAGTAATTTTTTGACGGTTGCTCTGTAGTTGAAGGATCCGGATTTGCTCTTCCGGAGTTTCTTTCGACCTTAGGGATTGGGCATTTTCTCCTCCTCTTTAGCTGTCTCCTTCATCGTCGGGGAACGAGACAGGGCGTCTGGCAGGTCGTTTTACTTTCCTTGGTAATGTTGGGCCTCGAAGTCGAACTCAGTGAAGAACATGTCCCACCGGCCGAGCTTGGCCTTCGATTTCCGGGACTCGTGTAGTCAATGGGGGGCTTTAGAGTCGGTTCGCAGAATGAAGTGTTGCCCTTTGATACAATACAGATATTTCTTCACGGCCCAGATAATGGCTAGACATGCCTGCTCATTAATGTGGTATCGCTGTGCAGTCTCATTTATGCGAGTTGATGCATACACTATCACATGGGGTTGTCCTCCTTCATCTTACTGGTATAATACTGTGCACAGGCTGTTCTGACACGTGTCTGTTTGCAGTATTAAGGGCTTGTCTCCTTGTGGCTGATGGAGGTGGTGGATATTCGTGAAGCTGTTTTTCAAGTGGGAAAACGCTGGTTGTTGTTCCGGGCCCCATTGCCAACAGGTGTCTTTCTCGTGAAGTGGGTGCAGCATGTATTCCGCAATGTTTGGAACAAAGTCTTGTAACCAATTACACAGACCCAGGTACCGTCGTAGTAGCCATTTATTTGAAGGTGCTTCCGCTTCTCCGATTGCTCGTATTGAATTGTGTTGCGGAAATTCCCTTCGGGCGATATGACGTGTCTCAGATAATCAATTGATGTCTTGCTGAAGAAGCTTACAAGTCATCGCATCTAATTGAGACTTTCCAATACTCATTGCAGATGGCCTAGATGCTCCTCCCAGCTGTTGGAGTATATTATTACATCGTTGAGATAAGCGAAACAGAATTCGTCGATGTAACCTGTTAGTACTTCCGACGACGTTAATTGTTGGAATGTTCGGGGATGTTTTTCAAACCGAAAGATATGACTCAACATTGTAGGGTTTTGCCCTCGGGTGTCGTAAAAGCGGTATACTTTCGACTGTCCGGATGGACTGCAATCTGCCAGTATCCAGACTCCATGTCAAGAGTACTGAATATTTTAGCCTTGCCAATATCTCGTAGGGTATGGGGCAAGTCTATAGCTGGGGGAGCAATCGGGTGGGTGACTTCATTTAGTGATTTGTAATTCATGCAAAATCGCAATTTGCATTCTTTTAGGTACCAGTACCACGTGCAAGTTATATGGAGAATTCGATGATTCTACTATCCCCTGGGCCTTCATGTCGTTGACCTGTTCCATGATGAGGTCACGGCGGCGAGCTGATATTCTGTATGACCGGTTGTAGACTGGTATGTCAGTGGTAGGCCATATTTCGTGTTGTATGGGCCTTGTTTGTCTTAATAGCCGTCGTTGTCCGAAGGTGGCGTGCTCATCCAGTATGGCTTTCAATTAGCAGAACTCTGGTTCTTCAAATTCTGGTTCTTCGAATTCATGATTAATGCTCATTGGTTCAATGGGTATTGGTTGGATGTTCGCCTGGTTTTGATCCCAGTTTACAGTAATACTGTTGGTTTCTCCCAATTAGACGGTACGTTGTCTGTGCTCGAGAATACATTGATGGCGGATAAGCCAAGGACATCCCAAGTATTACGGATTCGAACATGGTTGGTGAAACAATAAGTTCGGTTGGGCTTTCAATGTTTTGAATTTTTATTGTCAAAATAATTCTGCAGGTTACTTCCACGGTGGCATCGGGTTGCGCCATTCTTACCACTTTGTTTTGTGGTCAGATTTTGGGGAGCTGGTTTGATGTTAGTAAGTTTCGTCTAATGAAATTCCCGGTAGCCGCACAGCTAAGTAAGGCTAGTACCCTGTCGTTGTTCACCTCCACCTCTATGTGTAGGGCTACGGGAACCGGTGTTTCCTCACTTAATCCCTGTAGGGTAGGCCCTTATACACCAGGGGCAGTGACCATCTTTGTACCCCAGCGTCTGCGTTTCCTGGCTTGGTTTCGGAGTTGGTTTTCCAGCTGGTCGTGTTGGGTTGTTTGTCGGCGTGGTGCTAACGCGGTTTGGTGGAACGACAGCTCCTTCCGGCTTCCACGGAGAGTACTTATTCCAGTGATTCTCCGGGCAGAACCAACATTTGGGTACGAAGGCCATGTGAGGTGTTGTGGTTGGTACGCCTTTAGGAGGCGCTACAGGTGGCGTTCGTACTTTGGGTGTCTTGGTGGAGACTGGTTTTTTAAGGCTCGCCTGGGCGGCAAAGTTTTGCTCGGCATCTCGAGCTTGTTTGACTAATTCATCCAAGGTCATGGGTCTTGCTGTCAGTAGTACATTCCGGAGATTTGGTAATAACATTCGGCCGATTGAGCGAATGGCGGTAGCTTCGTTGACTCCTGGGAATACCTATCAAAACATTTGCTCTTTTCGTCGTATGAAGATTTCTGCTTCCTCGTTGAGTACCTGGGTCTGGCTATAGAACTGTGTAGTTAGCCTAGCCAACACCTCCTCTCCCGTGAACTCTGCTGCTATAAGGTTACTGAACTGTTTCCAGTCCGTTAAAAATTCCCCATACCTTTCCCACCATATGAGGGTGAGGCCATTTAAATGCAGTTGAGCCCGGTCGACCCTTTGTTTTGGTAGTAGGTTAGTTTCTTTAAATGCCTTGTCGCATTCCTGCGTGAATGCGATGGGGTCTTCGTGTGGGCGACCTGCAAAGTCAGTTATTTGTATGTCGTCGTCTGCTCGTAGCTGGGTGGTCAGGTGCCGTTCCAGGTTGGATATATATTCGGGAAGGCCTGTACCTGTGGGAGTGTGAGATGTGTTTCCTTCGACATCTCTCACACTGTTATGGCATCCATGGCATGGAGACGCCTTTGTCGGGCCACACTATGCATAGGTGGTGATAGGGCTCACTGCAGGTCGTGCATCTGATGCAGTTTTATGCCCTGCCCAGGTCACGTAACTTTGTTACAAAAATTTGTTGGCTGTTGACGGCACTCTGTACAGCGGTATTCTAACCCGTCTGTAACTCTGGTATCTTCGGGCCAGCCTGTGCAGGAATAATGGAAAAGTTTTGTACAGTAAGTGCACTCTACCCTTAGTGTGCCATGGCCTGGAGAGTCGGCATGGCTTCACTTTATATTAGATATGTCGGGTTCGGTGTCGGAGATCTCGCCGGCGATGGCATGGACCTCGACGTCTAACATGGTTGTGGTTAAGTGCGCTACGGAGTGTTTCAAGGATTCCCTGAAGTTCGCTTGTCTGATCATATTTACCCTTAGCTCTCGAGATGTGGTTGGTCTAATTCATGCCTTTCACTGCGCACAGCTATTGGTCTGATGCCCCATATTGGACGCCAGAAAATCTCTTGACGCGTGTCCGATTAGACTGACTGGACATGTTAGTCGAGGATTTTATCCAGTACATCAAAAGTGGCTTAGGTAGCTGGGATGAGACGAGGGGTGTTGGCTATTTCTTGTACACTCTTACTTCTAGTTGTGTATTCTAGGTAGATATGTCAGGCGGGACAAATTATGTCGATGTCGCAACGGATGTTCCACAGATGAGCTTCTTTAGACCAGAAGATGTGGTTGTCCCAGCCTAGGCGCACTTCAGTACTGGTCAGAAGCCCGGTGACACTTGGTGTGGATGTGGACACACGGTGGAAAGTTAATGAACACAACCGGAGTAGGCGGGACTGCTCGTCTTAGTTCGGCGGCACAGTCCCGATCACCTGTCTATCCTGCGTAGGATGGGGTGGTACTATCCTCGGCCTGAGAGTAGGGTGAGCCAGGTGATGCTCCCTGATGTTTCTGCCACTCCTCCTCTTGTGAGGCATAGAGTAACAGCTCTATAGTTCACACAGTGCATTGAGACTAACAGTGTAACCCAGTTGTGACTTGGCAGCTCGAGCTTGATAAAGAGTCCCCACTGATCCCCCAGCGTAGGTAGGCTGATCAGGGACGTGGAGCCGTGTGGACCGCCAAGCCTCTACTGGTTGGGCGTTTACACTAGGATGCCCGGGAACACTGCAGGCCACAGACACCATGCACTATTTAGTGCAGATGGTGAGAAGCAACCTGAGGTTGTCGTACCTCCTGGTGTGAAGGTGTTTCTAGATGTTTTGGTGTCACTGTTTCTCCCCCACGAGCACTGACAGCGCTGATGTGTAGCTGGGAAGAAACAGGTAGCCGAAAATGCACTACGTAATCTACCGTCAAGTGTGGAAACAAAGAAATACACTGGAAATAAAAACAGAAAGGTAGAGAGCAAGGTGTGTTTACAGAGAGCTCAATAAACACGTGACCTGTGCTACCTCCTATCAAGTGGAGGATAGATGATGTTAGCTGCGTGGTTTCAGGTGTAGGTGACCTGGTTATAAGTAAAAGGGAAATACTGGTTCTAGACGAAAAATAAAGATTTAAAGTTAAACTGCTTAATGAAGGTGTCTAGAGGAGACAAAGTGAAGGTACAGAAAATGTTCGTGTTCGTATGTCGCCAGGTTGACTGGTCGTCGACGTATGTAGTAAGTAGCCGCGAGGGCGTACTCGAACGTAGGTAAGTTCTCCAAAGGGCCGAGCACTGGCAGTGCTGTGAGAGGTTGCTAGAGATGCAAAAGAATGACTCCCGAGCTCGGCTGCGGTCCTGACTTATATAGTGTAGTTTGTAGGCTGCCGGTGCGGGGTGCGGAGGAGGCGTGACGTCCTCCGGCTCTGGATGGCGTGAGAATCCTCTCATCAGCGATTCTGGCTTCGTGCCTCGTCAGATGTACTCGGCCTTGCCCAAGGTCTGGGCAGCTTGCAGATGTCGAGCAGGGTTGCGTATCCTCCAGATGAGAAGGAAAAACACAGATGTTCCCGTTGCTTGTAGGGTAGGCAATGTGTTGTTTATGCCTGTAGAGATAGAATAGGTGCTCTAGGCTGTGTGTTGTAATCATATTTGAATAGATTTAGAAGCGGCACGCATCAGAACAGTCTGGATGTTGAACTGTGTGAACTCTGCAGTTAGCTTGAAGTGTACAGAGCTACTGCAACCTGATACATGTACCTTGTTGAAGTAAAACACTGAGGTTTGTTAACTGCCATAAAGGCTATCCTATGTGGTCAAAAGCTTGTACTGTTTATTAGGAAGAACATGGAATCCAAAACATGTGAGGAACTGAATAATGTGTAGACAACATACTTGGGATTAACAATTCAATAAAATAATGTTTAAAATTAATTGTTCTAAATATGTATAATTCATAACCTATTAGTTAATTTCTAAAATTATTAACGTTTAACTTTTAATAGTTAAAATGTCTGGTTAACAATAAAAAATAACACTTGTTATCTTTGCAATTTGCTGATGGCCGAACATAATGAAAAATTTGCAAATCCTGTTAGCATCTTGACAAATTTCTTAAAAATTTGCAACATAATGTACAAGCGACGAGTTACCAGAACATACGGATTTATACACTGACTCCATCTCTTACCCTATGTACTGGGTCGTGTATCATCGTTAGTCGCATGTGTGAAAGGCTAGGCGCACCTTTTAAAATTGCATGTGCCTTTTTAAAAACTGACAGTGCCGACTATTTGTATGTTTTTAAAAAAACCACATATTCCTCGCACTACATTCTCGTGTCTAAAACCTGAATCACTAACCAGATGGAGTAACGGTTTTTTATTACCAGCCAGTGATATTTCCATTTCGTGAACATAGCCTCTCTTTGAGGACATAAAATACCTACATTGAATGAATATTGTGTCAATGAACATTGTGTGTGTTGTGTTGTCCAGTGTGTATTACTCGTATAAGAATTTTTGTGTCTAGCACCTTTGATTGTTCAGAAATTTAGATTTCAGTATTAAGTAATTAAGGAACATGTGCTCCAGGATTTTACACAAATACAATTTCAGCTCAAAACTCCAGCAGCGAACATCTTGAGAGGATCTCATCTCACAGTTATCACCTTCCTTTTGATTTTTGGCAACCTTTAGGTCCCTAACATTTTTGTGAATTCACTCACAAGAATTACATAAGTTACGTGGTAGTCATTTATAATAAATATGACCCTTGCTCCTTCAAACACTGGTGCTTCTACAGACATAATCTCGCATGCTGTCACTCTGTCCTATATTGAGCTCTCTTTTAAAGTCCAGCGCTCATTACACACTTTGAATGTTTTACTTATCCTGGTATTTCTCCTGTACTTTTGGATAGCATATTCCATGGTTCTACATCCTGTCTGCATTGTGGGGTAGTTTAGATTTGTTCGCTGGTTCCTTTCAATGTGGATGTGACAGTGGAGGATTTTACCTCGGTTGTCATGCCTGATTCTTTGTTTAAGTGTCAGCTAGGGGTTAGTGTAGTATTACAGAAGACTTTGTAGTTAATCAAATTATTTATAGAATATCACTGTAAGAACGCTATCCCAATTCACATTCACTATGATTACCATCATGTATACACATGGTCCTTCCACATCGCCAGGGCTACCAACCCACACACACAATGATTATTCTAAATAGAAAAATCACTATCAATTTCTGTAAAAGTCTTCATCTCGTGATTGCATCTCATTATGCAGTTATGAGTTTAAAGTTGCAACCCATGCTGGGTGTCATTCACGTAACTAATTTATTGTACACTCAACACAGTATAGTCTGGAGCACTTGTGTATCTGCAGGGCACATGCACAGCAAGTTACAAAAGAAAGCAATGAAACTGTTTAATGGAATTTGTTTCAACTTTTAATACAAGTACAAGTGAAACTGTGTGGGACAATGCGAGGAGAACTGGAGCTGTACCCAGACCTCTTCCTTAGTCTGAGTAACTGCTTTGTTACAGATTCAGACGAAAATGTAACTTTATAGACATAACATTTGCAGATGTTTTAAAGCAATTTGATTTTGTTCCAACCATCAATATAAGTTTTCAAGGTATATTGCAGGAGTGAGGGCATTGAATTTGGCCACTTGAGAGGGACTGCATCAGCGTATACATTCTGTAGTTTGAATACTGGTGAGGAACCAGAAAGCACAACCATTTCAAGACAACCTGTTTGGAATTGAACCTTGAATCTACCCTTTCTGATCACAATTTATGTCCAATGTTATGACGCATGTCACACGTCATGCGCATTGCACATGCGCCCTCTACTTTTCCTCATCATCACGCATTGATACGAATTAGGGCAAGTCACACTCCAGCAGGCAATAAATCTCTTGCCTACAGGGTTGGTCCAAGAATTACGGTCAACTACAGACACGTAGAGAAAATATTGGAATTGTACTGCCTATTCAAAAGCGGACATGCGGTCGCCACCCTCGCAGAAGAAATTGTGTTACTCACGGACATGGCCAAGTGGAAGAAGCTAGTTGGCAGGGATGCTGCAGAATGGCAGCACCCTTTGGCCAATGCTGTCACTGCTGTCCGAGCCTCATGGAGAGGTGGTAAATATGTCATCAGTCTCCAGACAGGGAGATAAGAAATTATGGCGTGGCCCACTACCCTAATTTAAACAACCCCTGTGAGACGAGACTAGCACCCACACCCCTGGGGTAGCCACTAAACTGAATTTTTCTGTGTATAAGGAGAAGCGAAACGCTCTCGCGAGTTGTCGTCGGCCCATCGACCTGAGTAATGTTGGAGGGCACTCTCCAGGCCTGCACAAGGCTCTCCTGCTGCAAAGCCACTACCAGCTCCAAATACCGCAACACATGGAGAAAACTCGTACGAGAGATTGGAATAATCTCTCCCACTCCAGGCGGTCAGAGGTATCTCAACGTTCCTGCACCTGTTTCCTCATTACCCAGAGTCGCTCCTTCAAGCTACGGACTACCACCCCTCGCCATGCAAACCAAATTGCAATTTATAAATTTTAAATTAATAATTCATTTTTTATCCACACACGCATCTTTACCTTCACCTGTATTGACGTAGTAATGAATTAATTCAATTTACTTCTTGTGTACAGAGCCAGGCATCCCCCTCCTTTTAAAAGTGTTTTAATGAATATGTTTGTATCCAAATTGACTCTAAGCTATTTAATTAATCTTATACCCCAGTCACTTACATGATATATGTGTATTTTATGTCGGTAAATTTTGTCGCTCTTTAAATCCAAGTGACTGCTTCAGGATAACACGAGTGGACCGAACCATCTTGGGTCTCCTGGCGCCTGAATAAGGCTAGAGTCTGCATAAGACGTGGGAGCTCCTGGGAGGTGTCCAGGATGCTCAAGGTTACCTAAAGATACGCTCACAACTATCCAGATTGTCTAACCCACTCATTACCTTGGATCGTCTGAAGAAGACTGAACCCAGGAGGGCTTGAGCTATGCTGGATAGAACGGCAGTGCGCCATCGTAATTGAGTGTAGTAATTGTGAGCCAATAGCTATATATTTTTATTGCTCGTAAAGAATAGTTTCTAAATACTCTGGAAAGGTGGAGGGCGCAGTAGCCAGATTCGGCGTCTAGCCCGATGGGCCTTACAAAGAAAGTGAAACTTACCTCTGACTACTGCAGCTCCCAGCCTGACCAATGTGCCCTCTCAGAACATCCTGCCTACAGAGCCTCTCTTTAATCCACTCAAGGATCTGCCTCCTATAACTGAGGATTGTAGTTCATTTCTAGATACCTTGCTACGAATTTGTTGGCCGTGACCAGATATAGAATACTAGAGTAACCTAGATCCTCAAGAATCCAGACTGGAACCTAGCCCCCCACTACGGCCGTGCCCAGTCCATAATAATCCCACTAACATGTGTCGAATATGTACCGCCACTGGAAAATTTATAGCTGTCATCATTCCCCCTAAACCGGCACGTTCCTGTAAGGTGGCTATGATTACCTCAGACTTTGTCCCTGTACGCAAACCGACTCGGCGGCCCCGTATAAATGCCCAGGTGGCATACGAGAGACAGAGCAGGAACTTCTGGGAGAAATGTAGTTGATCACTATTTCGTGACTATAGCATACCCATTTATTACCCTTTTTAATTTAATTAATGGCAGCTGGTGTCACGTATCTTGAGAACATTTATGTTGAGCAGACCAAACTCTCTGTGGGAGGGAAGTCTATGCATTCAAGCTCGCCCTGGGGTTTGATTCTCCTCCTCCACCTATCAACCCTTCTCAGAGCCAGTGCCCCATTAGATCTCCCAAGGAGGGTAAATAACGACCCTGCTAGGATAAGCACGTCCACAACTCACAGACACTGCTGAAGGGTATTCCCATAAATAGAGGAGGGGGAATAAGCACTCTTGCTCACCAGATATTATTTCATTTGTTCGCTAGACCTGCTAGTCCGTAGGAACCTTACCGATAACCTATCGGCGAGCAAGTTGGTGAGAGAGGGAGAGGGAAGAGTATCAGTTCATAGAACTTTGTATTCTGTGTTTGGCAAATTAACAACAGTAACACTTTGCTAGAGAATTCTCGTTGCCATCTATTAGTTTTGTTTGTTCTCATTTAGGGGTGTATTTAAGGGAGGGATACAGGAGGCGCATGACCCTTCCACCATGAAGTCTTTAAAGTATTGCCAATTCCACGTCAAAATAACAAGTCAAAAATCCCAGCATTAGCTAACCTCCTATAGTATTAATATGTATTAAATATTAATTTTTCTCTGAAATTTTATAAAATTTTGTGTTAATACGAACACGTGAATAGTTTTCAATAGATAAATAAATTGCTCCGTAGCTGAATTGTTGTCATTAAATTATAATGAAAATTATGTCCCACCTTCTTTGGCATTTCGAGTACGCCATTATTGTCATTGTATGTAACTTGGGTATCAGTGAGCTGGGAATGCATTTGTACAGAAGTCTTGCCGTGGCTGTGCGCAGGTTCCCACTGCCCGCAATGAGGCATGCTGGGGACTGGACCGTGGTGCGCTCACGGGAGCCAGTCGTGCTTCCCGCGGAGTGCCGCATGCTCAAGTGCAAGCCTGCTATTGGCCTGCAGCAGTACCAACACCTGCTGGACAAGATGGAGGCACGGGCCAGCTCCTTCAGCGAGATGCTGTCCTACTGGTCGGTCCCATTGCATGAGGGTAGTGTTGTGGCAACTGCTGCCATCAGCAAGAGTGAGTTTGGTTGTCCTGCTGGTTCCAGCGCTGACTCAGCCTATCATTCTGTGGATGGATGTTTGTGCATTTGCAGCACATGTTTCTGAACAAAATTCAGATGTGTGAAAAAAGTAATTTCTTAATTTCCTGTCACTAAGTATTTAATGACCAAGTATGTGATTGTAAGTAGTTTCAATTAATACCCCTTTGGATATTAAATAAAGGGATAGATAATTAAGGACTCCACTAGAGAGAGAATTTCTTCAGCCACGAAGATACTCAAACTATTTCTTCCATCATTGTAACAATAGTCTTTGTTGTCTGGTTGTAGCCAAATTCCTGACAGGATCGACATTTTCATCTTACTAAATGAAATAGCTAATTAAAATTTTTTAATTTACTGCTTATGTCTTCAACAGCATAAGTATTACAGTATCAAATGAAACTGGAATAGATGTTTCCAAAACATACATTTAATCTTTGTTCTACGACAATAATCAACTAAACATGTCAAACAAAGAATTTTATTTTTACAACCAAAAACTATTTTCTCAATTTTATTTTTATCTTTTAGTAAGGGGTGATTTGAAATTAAACTGAAACTAATATAGCTGGCTTTGGTGTTGCTACATATTTTACTCTATATAAGCCATACCTGATGACATTCGTAAAGTAAAATGTTGACACGTAACGTATCCTAGAGTGAAATACTTCACATCGTGGAGGTATGGTCTTTTTGTCTAGGGGCTAGACCAATCACTGTTATATATTGGGGGCCTAGTCCTTACAGGGCAGTGGTGTTCGTCGTTATACAGGACTGGCCTGGTTGTCTGCCGGCAGGACACAAAGTTGTGTTTGTCTAACACAGTCTTGCATTTAGGAGCTACTGCCTTGCTAGGGAGACCTGGGTGATGGAGCTTGGTGGGTTTGTGTGTGACAATAGGCTGTGAGTAAACTGCTGCAAGCCTGGGTTGTGGTACGGGCCTAGGTGTTGGGCGAAGGATAGCTGGGACCAAGTATGCGATGGCCGGTGTGGGTAGTCGATCTGGATGACGGAGGTGGCCTTCTACCCACCAAGGGGATTCTTCCGGGGCTGTTTGTACAGGGTCGGCGAACAAGTGTCTCGGGTGTCGTAGGATCCTGCAGATGCCTCAAGGCTTGCGACTGTTCCCTGGGGTCGAGCTTGGCTATGGATACGACAAGAGCAGGACATGGCTCGTGCAGGCACTCAAAGGCAAGTAATGTCAGTAACTCTCTCCTTCAGGCCCTGCTGTCTGGAGTAGGTCATCAGGACACACAAATATGCTCCCCATCCGAGAGAAAGAAAGCAGGCTCCGTGTATCCCAGATTATGTGTCGGACCACATGAGGGCTGTAGACTGCGTGGACACCCTATTCCAGTAACTGGCGCAGATGCGCAGTACGCACTGAAAGTCAGGCCGCACCGTCTTGGGTAACACACGTGGTTGTTCCCCCAACTGAGTCTTCCCTACTCAGGGGACGCCCATCTTTCCTGGCACGGAGGTGCAGTAGAAAGACAGACGAACACGGAGCTGACAAATTGGTCTAGAGTCAGTGTACCCGTGTTGGCTCCTCCAGTCTATCTACGCTGTAGATGGAAAGGATGGCTGCTCTTGGTGCTTGTGGGTAAAAACTGGTGTTTTGGCTAGTATGAGTAGCCTTCTCGGTGTCATATGTGTTCCCTTTCCGTGAGAAGTCGACTGGGAGTAAGGTGCTAAGTCTACAGAAATGCGGTACCCAATGATTGAGTTGGCACACATTTATTTCTGTTCGACAGGAAATACACATGATGATGTAGTCTAACTCCTGCATTGGCACAAGCTATTGCCAGGAAGCTAAAAGTACTGAAGATCTGGTAGAAGTGACCAGTGTAAAATAGCTGGGATAAGGGATATGTAGCGCTGCATGAACAACTATGCAATTTCCCTGTCTATTGTTGCCAGCAGAGTCCCGTGTGTATCAACTTAACGCTCAGATACTGACATGATGCTTGGACAACTAAGCTGGGGTAAAACAGGATGAGTCCTAAAAAGGACTGTAAGGATGGAATTCCCTGTTTCTGGCACATCCGTGCAGAATAGGGAGTATTGAGTTAGCAGGGTTCAATGCGAAGCGAGACACTTGACTAACATGGTGGTCGAGTGGTCAGACTACTCGTAGCGAGGAGCTTAACTAACTAACAGTTCCGAGCAACGAGTGCTGGATGACTGAAGACTGGGGCAGTTTAATCCTTGCCTGGCAACTAGCATGGTGGGATTAAGAGAACTGGTCAGGAGTTGAAAACTGTTTCTCCTTTTATACTCCTTCGGGCCGCTGCTCGATGCTTATTGGCTGGCGTCTTTAGGGCGAGGGGTGGTCATTGAGCAGGGGGTAACAAATGCATGGCTTGCAAAATATGACACGTCACGGACCGGCTGGAGGATGGGAAGCAAAGACAAATGGAAATCCTACTAGTAGTGCTATTCAGCAGCGGGTAAAAGAACTCATTACCTATATGCATAATTATGGTGGGCCAGTGAATAAAACTATCTACATAGTAGATAAAACAATCTCATCACAAGTCGTGACAAACAGTAATGCTAACTTCAATACTCACAAACAAAGCTAAGCGTTGGATGAAGCTAAAGTCGTGTAATCATCATTGTTAAAATATCATCATGCATCAATTTAATTAAACATATAGTACTGGTATCTGCTTTTGAGGTAGTTAAAATTCATTTGTAAAAAAAAAAATTCCGTTATAGTGTTTATTGTTGTACATTTTCTAACACGTAAACATCAACTGTATATTGATCTATCACTTCCACATTGTATATTGATATTTCGTTCGCAGCACGACACAATTCATAAATCAATTAGTAGCAGAGTGAAATGTTTATTATATCGTGTACCAATCCAATTTGATATATGTGAGCAGAATCGCTATGGTGATGGCACCCGTTCATGAACAGAATCATAACTAGCTGTATTTTATTTATGAAGGAACATCTCTAACCAAAAATGTTGGTGATATGACAAAATTTATATATACATAAAGCAGATGAGTGTAATATACATACTGAACATGTGTGCGGTATTTATACACACTGCCATCTTTACTCATCTTCTGTGTTTTGTGGTTGGGTTGTTGACAAAGATGGCATTTGCAACTATTGGGCAAGTTTGGTGATTGTAGCAGGCTGCTTAAGTTGCAAAATTGGTTAAGAATGCCGAAAATAGTTATTTTTTTAGATTGTGCCCCAGAGTTTGATAAAGGGAAGATTTTTGTTAGAAACTGATTAAAGTGCAATGTAAAAACAAAAAGTTAAGTTTGGGGATATTTTAAAGTTACTCGGACACTATATAAAAATGACAATTGAAATAATTTGTATCGGTACTATCTGCAGGAACAGCCACAAAGTATCAGTTTCAGTTGTTCCTCCTCGAGGTAGTGGTCCCTGCTCTACCTGCAGGGTAGTTATCTATGATACCAGTGAAGTAATTACGCTTCACTGGTATGCACAAGTGGATTACACAAGAACTTCTCACTTACGTTAGACAAATAACGTAGTTGAACACAAGTCCAGGGGTTAAGAGGATGTTACTGCCCTCAATTAAGGGCATCAGTTAACACACTCGGATTAGAACAAGTACCGGGCTAGACTGGGGGTTCGCCACGTTGGGACAGACATTTTAGATTGGGGGGCATACTTGCGTCTGTCCTGGTCCAATAACTGGGGACCTTGAACATTAGGACTAGTTTAAAATTTGAAGTTTCTCTTAATAGTCATCCGGGTCTTTATTACAGGGGAGGACTTTGACCGACGCGTAACCAGTATTGCGAAGGACATTTAAAATGTCAAATGCGTGGAGGGGGGGGGGGGGGAGGTGCAGGCCTTAATTGTGCTTAGGTGCCCGACCGTTATACAAGGTGGGCCTAGTGAGTTTGCGAGCGAGCACAAAGTCTGGTGTCGCACACAGTACTCTCCGTCGGGGTGTTACCTTTTGGATGCAGGGAGCGGTGCGCTCCCTCGCAGGCTGGCTTGTTGAGGTGGTTGGTGGCTGAACAGCGGCCGACGTTGGCTGCGGAGGAGTGATGTGTTGGATGCTAGGGGGTTTCTTGTAGTTGTGGATTTGGGGAGGGATTACCTGAAAGTGGTTCTTTAGCCAATGCCTATCTAGGCCTAGGAGCTTGTTTCCATTGAGCACAATTAGCTGGTGTTCTAGGTGTAGGTCACCTGGTAATTTTATGGGAGGTGAAAATAAAGGAGTATGACTATCTGTCTCTGAAGGAGGTATTCTATTTAATTCCTCTACTAATTCTTTAATTATTAGTTTAAACTTCTGTTAATGCTGCCTTAATTAATGTACGGCATCAAGAAACAAATACTTGCCAACTGTTCTAAGATAAAGCCGGTTTCAGTTCAATGGCTAATGTGCAATTCTGGACACACTGGCTTTACGACGTAATATCGCACTCTGTTGTTCCGGTCTGGCCATTACCCAGCGATGGATGGAACTTCCGGCCGTTACCCAATGATGGAACAGAGGTTATGATACATATTTGTACGTATTTTTATGCATCAATGCCCAGGTGTGGTATCCACTGCAGGTCAAGTGGCTAAAATAGCTCATCCTCCAACCCGGCTGTTACTCAGTGGTGGCGGAGTAGGAAACTATTTAGCCATTCAATTCCACGAGTGGAGTTCCTAGGGTGATTCGGGCACTTCCGAAGATCTACCGGCTGGCAGATTTCGGTTTGCCTCTTAATTTGTATGTATCTACCTTTGTCATTAAATATTCTAGTTAGCCAAGTTTACCTTACAGCGTACTTAAATCTGAAATGACCTTAAGTGTCTAAAGTGAGGTGTAAATCTAACAAAGAGAACTTGTAGTGAAATTAAGTTTCAAAAGAAAGTACGTTTTATTGTTTCTGTATTTGGACATATGGGTCCGCACTCTCCTATTCTTGTATTGAAAATAAGAGTAAAAATATTAAATGGAATAACAGAAGTTATCCCTTTGAAAATCAGGTTAAGGCAACCTGAATGCAAAGCTAATTCTTATGTATAATAGTACTGAAACTGCAAAATAGGATTAATAAATTAAAAGCCAATATTAATTAAAACTTGAACTAAATATTGGGCATGTTCAGAAGGAACCTAAGCTAGGGAGTTGATTACTAGAAGGGCAGTGAGGGAGGGGTTGGCTAGAGCCAGAGGAGGTTGTCCAGAGGGGATGTTGTCATTGTGACCTTGTTATCTCAGAGAGTTTGACCAAGGAGGGAGGGAGGTTGATGCAAGAGCGCCTTCGGCAGAACCCTCTCATTGCCGTCGGTGATACTCGGGAGCTGCTGGAGCTGAAGAGCTGGCGGCTGTTGAAGAGGGTGGGACCCTCTGGAAGGCTGAGGTCCTCCAAGGCTGCTGAAGACGTCGCAGACCTCTGGTCGTCCAAGAACTAATGTCACGAGGAAGGGTCTAGTGGCTGGCACACCCAGCAGATAATCTCCAGCCTCACAGCGGTGGCAAACGGTTTGCACAGCACTTACCCGTGGCCAACATCTCCAACTATAACAGCGATGAAGGTGGAGCAGACTGCCCTGAGGCCTGCTCTGCTGGTCCTTTTATACTAAATGTAAGTGCTTGTAGAACCTCAGAAGGGTGTGAGGGGGAAGCTATCCTCGCCTCTTGGGGGTTGAAAAATTCCTTTCTTCAGAAGAGTGTTGATTTTCTTATCACCTGTGATGGAGGCATTATATCTATTACCATGGCTGGAGGCTCTAGAGGCTGTGGCGCCCCAGTAGAATGCGTGCTGCCCTCCAGCGGCACGCTGTGGAACTGACTTGGAGGGTGCCGGCGGCTTGATAGATAGTACAATCTTCATTCAGAGAGGGGTGTTGACGTGATGGCTTCTGGGTAAATCTGGGTGAACAGTACAACCCAGGAGCACGCATCTGTAGTATCAGTTGGGTGTACCAAAGTAAAGTGTAGGCTCATGTCCCGCCTCAATTACTGTTGATGAAATACTTGCCCCATAAGGAATATTGCGCTCCAAGATGGGGCAGTCGCTTGGTAGAGCACACTTCATAGAAGTGCAGAAATACGTCATGGAATCACTGTAATATCTGCAAAATGGGGTTTGGACCCACCTCTAGTTTATACAGTTGTACATACTCAGAATATGAATGTAGAACAATTTTTAAGTGATTATACTATGTATGACTTAAGATGGTGAAGTGTGAATTTGGTCCACTTAGCACCAAATAGCAGCCTTTTTAAGGTATTATGAAATTTCAGATATTTGTTTGAAGGTTTAGCAGAATAAGTCAGAGTCCAGCTGGAGTTATTGTTTGGCATCCAGACACTAATGTGTGAAATAGCACAACTGTATAAAATGTAATGTGGTTCACATTTCGTATATGCTATCAGTGAGGAGAAATTCATAAGCATTAGTGTTCCCTCCATTCAAGTGCATATTTTCAGACTTGATGCTGTATAGTAGCTCTTTGTTTCAATGTTTATGCTCTCTGAGTGAACTTGTGTGATGGCAGGTAAAGAAGGTGATCCTCTTAACGACGTCATCTACGTCCTTGCCTCGAACCCTCTCAGCCTGTACACCATGATGCCCTCTGGGGAGGGAATCACAGAGCTGTCTCTGCAAGGCCTTTTCAGGCCGCAGAGGGGAGCCCGGCCCCAGTACACTCTGGCACCAGTAGGTGGCACCACTTCCCTGCTGGTACATGAGAAAACAGTGAGTGACTCATGCACTCCTCAGCTTACGTCTTAGTTGGCTAATATACAAGTAGGATTAGTACAGTTCAGTGTGTGCTATTGAGTGATAATTACAAGTATGTGAATTTCACAAATTCTTTTGACAGTTACCTCGTAGACTTGTCAGTACTTTACAGTCTTGAACCACAATCAATTGTTCATTCATTGTCTTCTAACACAGTGCAAAACTGTTATTTTTATTTAGCTTGGTTGCATACAGTGACATTATTTCTGCCAGTTGTTTATTAGTGGACAAAGAGTTGAACTTTGTCTGCCAATATCATTGTGGTGCAGTCATAAACGATACATTAAACTATACATACTTAATGTACCCTGCCACTGAAAGAATTTGTGAAATTCACGAATCTTTAGTGAATGAAAAGTAAGCGCTGTAGTAGTTGACCTACTTAAATTTTTTATTCTCTTAAACTTTGAGACACTATCAAGTGTACGAAACCTACACGCACGCACGCAAATGCGTGCACGCGCACACACACACAACCACACAGCACACATATATTTAAGCTAGGATACCACTTTCATCTTGCAGATATTGAACACATTAGGTATCCACATTGTGTAGCTCAGATATGCTGATGGTACTAGTGGGACATGGGACACTAGATATTGTGGGCACCTTTCTAACAATCTTCAACCAGATGTATTCAAAGTACCAATAGAGTTCTGCAAGCATTTATTAAATAGTGCATGGTGTAATGAAAATCATATCCTGAAAACATAGCTGGCAGCTGCACATATCTTTATGCATGATGGGAGTTGTGATGTGACTTTTGCAGCAATTTGTGTTGTACTTCTGGAGTCAGACATTCTTTAAATATTACTGTAGTTTGCAACTTGATATTTGGCTAGCATCAGATATTTGAGTTATCTCTGGAGAAAATGTTGGTGGTATAAAATAATTGCCTAGGAATCTTTTAGGTTGGCACAATCAGTTTATTTTGAGTTTTTAAATATTCATATTTAATTTTATAATGGAATTGAAGCAGCTTAAATCATATTTAATGCTTACGTGTACCATGTTTTATCACATAATCATGGTAATTGCATAATATGGTCACCATAATTTTTAAATACTGAAAAGAGTGGAAAATTTTTATTGCCTAAAAGAAGTCCTTGTTGCGACATCCTGTCATGCCAGAACATGTTGATAGAGCTGTAACATTTCTCAGTTCATCACTAACTAACCATACACACTGACGTGTGCCACTTATTCAACTAATCTAATACAGTTACGACACATTGCTAAGAGTACCTCTTCCATCACTACAGATGTGAGTGACATGTTGCCTACCCTACAGGCAACAGGAACTTATGAGCGAATTTTCTTCATCTGGATGATACGCAACCCAGCAGGAACACCACCCCTCCCCCTTCCCTGAACTGAGAGCCTACAAGGTGCCCAGACCTCGGGCAAGGCCGAGAGCCATCAACGAGGCACAAAGCAGAAAAGCTGACCAAAGATTTTCCATGCCAACCAAGGCAGAGGGATATCACGCTCTCCCCGCACCCCGCGCCGGCAGCCGACAAGCTTCCACTATATAAGTCCGGACACTGCCGGCCTCGGGAGTCATTCTTACGCATCTTCTCTCGCGACTTCCAGCATTGACTCAGTGCTGCGACCTCCGGAGATCTTGGAAACTTTAAGTACGCCTCCATGGCTACTTACTGCGTCTCGATGAACACAAAAATATGCATTCAACTTCACTTTGTCTCCTCTAGACACCTTTTCCTTAGCAGTTTAACTTTAAATAATTTGTATTCATCTAGAACCAGCAGTTACCCTTTTTAACTTAGAACCAGGTTGCCTACACCTGTATCCGCAGGTACCTTCCTTCCTCCATGGTTTGATAGTAGGTAGCACGGGTCACGTGTTTCTGGCACGTTCGATAAACACTAGTTGTTCCCCACCTTTCTGTTTTTCATTTCCAAGGTATTTGTTTGTATTAACAGTTGGAGACAGAATACGCTGTGCACCGCTGACAGGAACCAGGAAATTAATTTTAACCAAGTTAGCCTGACTGTGAAACCTTTTCAGGTGTCTGCACGTCCGAAGACATATGTATTAGACAGCTATCTGTTTCTTCCCAGTCACATATTAGCACTAAGTCGGTGTTCGTAGGGGAGAAACAGCGATGCCACAACCGCTAGAAACACCTTCGCATCGGGAGGAGCGACAAACTTAGGTTATTTCTCACTACTGGCGCTAAGTCAGCGCACAGTGACCGTAGCTTGAAGTTTTGCCATTCAACCCTAGTGCAAACGCACAACCAGTAGAGACTTGGCGGCCCCCACGGCTCCACGTCCCTGATCAGTCCGCATACTGCAGTGGGGACTCTTATCGAGCTCATGCCGGCAAGTTACTATCGAGTTACATTGTCAACCTTCCTGTCTACGTGCATCACGTAGGCTGTCAAACTGTTTGCCCTATGCCTCACGAGAAGAGGAGTGGTAGAAAACAAAGGGAACAATTCCTGGCTCACCTCTGCTCTCAAACTGTGGATCGCATTACCACGTTCTATGCAGGAGAGGCAGGTGGAACAGGATAGCGCCGCCGAACTTAGACGTCAGGTAGTCGCGTCTGCTCTGGTTCTGGTAATTGACTTCCCACCTTGTATCCGCATACATCCTACATGTCACCCTGTGTTAAAAGGATCTCTAACTGGTACGAAAGTGTTGCTAGGCTGGGACAAATCAACTTTTGGACCAACGAAGCACACCTGTGGAATCTTCGGTCCGGCTTAGACTAAATTCGCCGCTTCTAGCTGAAACCTACCGTGACTACAATGCTCAGGAAGAAGGAGTGAGTAAGTACTAACCCCTCGCCTCACGCCAACTATTTAAACCAACACTACCCTGCTTTTGGTCTAGCGTACAAAATCCTCGACCAACATGCTAGTCTGTCTAATCGGGCACGCGTCAACACACTATAAGTTTTCTGGACTGGACCTTGGATATTGGCAACTACGGCATATTTGATGCTTTTGTAGTGCATATGGCTCCCTTAACTTTTATTTCCCATGTGTATAACCAGCTTGCATTTGGTCTTGTTGACGGTCATATGCCTTACAGAGGAGGTGAAGAGGATGTAGGATCTTTAAAAGGTGTAGCTGCAAGTGTAGGAGAAGTGGGTGGGGTGGGGGTGTAAGCGGCTGTGCGTGAATGATTACCTGTGGCCATAATGGTCGAGTGATTCTCCACTGGTTCGTGTGTCATCCTTCTAGGCTCAACTTGTGGACACAACTAAGGTGTTTTGAGATGAGCTCATATGACCTTGGCTTTAATGACTTCCAACCTTGCCTTTATAAGTATACTATCATGATGTGCCTGCATGTGCATAGTGTGTTAAGTTCCATTCAATTGCTTTACAGTACTAATTTTATTTCTGTAATTTGTCTCAGTGTAGTAACTTGTAAATTGACATAAGTGCATGCAGTCTGCTAAAAATATTGAATATACCAACCATTTAGATTTACTACCTTTTGTAGTTTCTCATATTAGTACTGTTTTGCAAAGGAGTGTAATTTACATATTGAAACTTACAGTAACGACCGAGTACATAGCCTGCCAACATCATTGAATGATAGAAAATAGTTTCTGAACAATTTTAACTTGCAGTTATTCTTGTAAAATGAAAAACAAATGTGTTATGGAGTTGAAATTGTTGCCAAAGTGTTACACAGCTAGGGTCACTGGTTTTTCACAAACAGATTCCACAATTAGTTTTAGTAGCTCTAAACATCATACATATTTCAGATCTGCTTTTGTGATTAGATTATTTAAACTGTCATCTGTCTGTGCTGTCTGCCCACAAACTACGGACATTCTGCATCAGAGACTTGCAACCAATTACTAAAGAAAAGTTAAAAGTGTGCTCGTAGGATGTTGAAGTCTAGTCTGCTCACAAATCTTTTTGTGAGGGGGAAAAAAAAAAAAAAAAAAAAAAATGGATGTGTACACAGACAGTGTGAGTAAACAGAAGTAGCTAAGTGTGGAGAGAGGTGGAGGAAGTTTGGCAGATGGCTAACCCCTGTGTTGTTGTTGCAGTCGAACACGCTAGTGCTAGTGGATGCCGGTGTGGGACAGGCCACGCCAATCCCCCTGCACATGCCCCTGGAGTGTGCTGCTCAGAGCCTGTCGCGTGCCTTGGGTGCAGCTCCAGCCCTCACCTGGCACCTCCTGCCTCAGTTACTGGATGTCACTCCAACTGTGGTGAGTGCCTTGCCTCCAGTTTGCCACTTATTTTATGCTCTTCAGTCCTGCACAGTTGTAACAAATAGTTATATTTAACATGCTCTTTAGTATTGACCCTCCTTTTGTGGAGCAAATGATGAATACTGACGCGTGATGGGTTAAGGTTCATATTGATAATTGCTACATCTCATCTCAAAGTGGCTACTTTGTTAGTGTCTGTCGGATGACACTTTCGGGAGTGACTTGCATCTCGTTTACTGCCGGACAGAGACTCGACCTGTATACAGAGTGGGCCGTGTCGGCTCCCGACTGGGCACAAAGCCATTCACTGGTTTGGCTTTGGGCCTGCTGACAGGCTTAGGTGCCGGTGGCTTACTCAGTCCTGTGCTAGGGTGGCTGACCAGTGCTGTTGGCTGGCTGGCGGAGGTGATGCTGGTGTATCTGGACTTCCCCCACGGGCTGCTGCGACTGGAACTCCAACTGCAGCTGTTGAAGGACCTCGGCGGGCTGGGGTAGCGTCTGGTCTTAAACCTATAGGCAGGCTGCTTCTACTGGAACCTTCTCTGCCCTGTTAAAGGCGACGATGATATGGTAAACAGGACCTGGAAACTTCCAGGGAGGTTGAAACAAATACAAGGAGGGTGCCAGGGGGACCAGTCTCCACCAACTGATGGGTGGCTTGAGCTTGTTTCTATGGCGTTAATTGGCAGAGTGTTTAACTGGGTTGAGTGCAACCACAGGTTAACTGGTAGGCAGTAGTTACCTGTTATTCCATAATGTCCTTCCCACCTCCCTTGGTGAAGGACCTTAGGTTCAAGAAACCTGGGTCCAGTAGA
Organism: Dryococelus australis; assembly: GCA_029891345.1. Lineage (NCBI taxonomy): Eukaryota > Metazoa > Arthropoda > Insecta > Phasmatodea > Phasmatidae > Dryococelus > Dryococelus australis. The sequence goes on from CM056993.1 coordinate 394,750,033, forward strand.
TATGAGCAGGCGATGTGCTTTCTGTATCTAAACATATTCTGCCATCTAGGCGCACTAGAACGAAGCAGAGCGCAACATTATTACTCTACCGGCAACACAAACGGTGTGGTGGTTGAAGAGCAAGTTACCTCGGAGGCTTACCCAGAGCCAACAAGGCACTTCCTCCAGCAACACAAACAGTGCGGTGGATGGGTGCAAGTTGGTCTAGCGATATCCTCTCATGCAGTGTATGTCTAGTGGTTGTGGCTCTACCTTTTGATATAGAGTGTGTACCGATTGGGTGGCTGTCGAATGTTGTGTGTTCTGACTTACAAATTCCCCCATTTGGAAGAACTTCTAGTCCTAAACTAAGCTGCATCTTGTATTGGCGGACCCGGTCTCGTGCTCTACT